>JAOTQQ010000023.1:93743652-93802983 GCA_026546715.1 Gallinago undulata
CCATTGCCCCTTGTCCTGTCACTGCAGGCCTTTGTAAACAGGCTCTCCCCAGCCTTCCTGTAGCCCCCTCAGGTACTAGAAGGCCGCTACTAGTATGTTTACACTGTGAATGAGAACCATGGAATATGTACTGAACCAATTTGACCATACGAATTGACATAGTCAACTGCTTCTGTCATGTAACTAGCCTTATACTTAGTAAAAAATGTGAAGAAGTTTGCAAGTAATCAAAGGAAGAGTGATTTAGAATGTTTATCCAGCAGAAAAATAAGAACAGCAAACCTGAAGTATTTGAAAATACAGTTTAAGAAATTCATAGAAGTAATTATAATGCAGTTGGTTGATATAAGAAAAGACACAGATAAGATGATTTAGGAGGTCCTCAGTAGTTCTGCCTTCCTGGAAAGTTCCATATGAGTATCTGAAACCTAATATTTTGCCCTTTCCAAACAGGGCCGTTCTCATATTTCTTGTATGCCAGGAACAGTTCGACGCTGGAACTATCCATCTCCTCTCTGCATTGGTATGGATACTTACTTGTTTTTAGTGTATTCTGAACATCAGTCAGAAGAAACTTCTGGGTCTGTCATGCCTATTGTTCCTTCACTTTACTCTGTTTCATTCAAAACTTTTTTGAGTCTCCATTTCTGTCCATGAAATATGGAAAAAAATTCATTAGAATTCTCTTTATATATAGCATATATGCTATTTTAAAAATATTGTGAGAGTGGGCAAATTAGAAAACACAGATGTTTACTGTTGTTTGGCTTGTCCTGAATACTCTGCTTTGAATCAGGCTCAATCTCTTCAGAAGGTGGAGGAAGTTAACACATTCCATTTGCAGCATGCTCAGCTCAGAGAACCTTCTCATGAAGGTTACAGGTTATGCGGGGAACCTCGGAGACTTCTCAAAGAAGCAGACGCTTCAGGTGTGGTGAAATTAAAAAGAGGTTTAGCGTGCAGAAAAGACTGGCTCTTTTCATCTGAGAAAGCTGTTAATGCTGGGTTAAAGAGCAAAGCTAAAAAGAAATTCCCTTTTAAGCACATAAAGACCTTGCCCAACAGATCTGAGTTTTCCCTGTGTAGATAATAATGTTCTACTGTGTTGTTTCTTGATTAAACAAGGTTTAAGAGAGTCAAGATTCTGGTATATTTGGCATGATTATTTTAAGAAAAAGCAGGAATGAAGGGGAGAGAAGCACAGCTCCATCATAACATTCTGTTATTTCACCTTTGAAATATGTTCTTCAGGGAATGCTTTTAACTTTAATACTCAGATCGCAAAAGCTGTTCCTTTTAGCTTCATATCTAAGAGGAATTTAAAAGATTGGGATGATATCAGGCAATATTAACATGAAATGGTTTGAAAGAGTCAACTATGGCCTGTATATTATTTTGTATTGACAATTTCTACAGAAGCACTCACTTTTGATTAATCTGAAAGCATTGCAGTTCCTTCAAATCAATTTTAGAAATGGAAAATTTATTCAGGAATTTACATTTTGGGGCTTGGGTGGTTTTTTTTTTTCATGCTAATCATATGTTTCACATTGTATGTTAAATACAGTTCCTATTTGCAAACAAAGTGCTCATTGATTATTATTTTTTTTTTCTGTTTTCCTTTAGTTCATGGATTTTTTCTGTCCTTGAAGCTAAAATATCCCCAAGAAAACAAACAAACCCTTAAAACATAACTCCCCTCCCTCTCAAACCCTTTAAATACTGATTTTTCTAGAAATGCAAACAAAAACCTTTTCTCTAAATAATGCTTTTAACATTGCAGGGAGATGGAGATATTTGATCAGTCTGAGGCTGATTTCTCAGCTTTTTAATGGAGGTTTTTGTATTTTCATTCAATATCTTGTGTGGCCTAACAAGTAGTTTATTTTCCTCTTTTTTTCAATTCAGTTATCACAATGCACAGTATCACAGTTCTGTTAGCAGATCATACACCGCTGTAATGACTGTCATGAAGATTCATAGGCTTTAAAGTAATGATTCTGCAAATAATAAATACACTTTAGCTTTATATCATCCTAAATGATGCAAATGGCTTTTCAATCTCCAAATACACGAATATGCTAAAAGAAAAGCATACAGATAGTAAGCAAAGAATGTTTCTGTTATGCAGCTAGTCTGTCTTCTTCCTGAATTAAAGAAAGACCTGTGGTGAGGTTTTGGTGTTGGTTTGTTTGTTCATTTTTAAACTCAAGTTTGGTTTTAGCTATATAAACTAGTAGACGCGCAACTGCATCATAGATCAGTGTCATAATTCAGTTTAATCCCAGTTTTATTCCTCTGAATTATGAAGCCTGTCTCAACAATAGCACCAGACATTTTTGACTATAATTGGCAAGCTGAGACAATGGGCTACCCAGGCTGTATGAGCAGCTACACATTTAGAGTAACATCACAGGGATCATATTGCATGAACTACACATTTTGCTCTAACTTGATTTTTTTTTTTTTCTCCTTCATGAGGAATTTTTTGACTGAGATAAATTTCACTGCTTGGGGATCATAGGAATAAAATGGAAAATCCATTTTTTAATTGATCAGATGCCAAATATTATGAAATAATATTATTAAGAGATACAGTGACTTTCTTTTTATTTTTGATAGCTAAATGTGGTGGAACACTGACAAACATGGGTGGTGTGATCCTGAGCCCAGGTTTTCCTGGAAATTACCCTAGTAACTTAGACTGTACGTGGAAAATTTTATTGCCAATTGGATACGGTAAGTAAACTTAGATTTGAAGAGCAATTATTTGTAATCATCAAATTTATATATATAAGAATATTCTGATTTACAGTATGAAACAGATTTTGTCCAGTGAATGTATTGTGAACCCCTTACATAATTCTGTGGTATCTTTTGACTTGAAAATGATTGAAACTTTAAAAATATATCTTTCTCAAAGCAATTTGTTATTTGTAAAACTTGACCTGTGTCAGAAACTGATTTCAGAGAAAATGAAATACACTGCATGAAGATATAGATAATGTTACTTCTAAATTAACTAGTGGTCTTCTGTTCATTGTCCCCTAAATGACTTTTTCACAGCATTTCTTATATTCTATGAAATTGGACAAATCCTCATTTCTAACACTACGACTTTGGTTAAAAACATTCTCAAACTACATTGCAAATACCAGGTAACAGTTCCCTACTCAGAAACTTCCTTGGTTTTCTTTAAACCTATTGTCATATGGAAAATCTCTTCACAAATAGATAATCATAGAATCATAGAATGGTTTGGGTTGGGAGGGACCTTAAAGATCATCGAGTTCCAACCCCCCTGCCATGGGCAGGGACACCTCCCACCAGACCAGGTTGCTCAAACCCCCATCCAGCCTGGCCTTGATCCCCTCCAGGGATGGGGCATCCATGACTTCCCCGGGCAACCAGTTCCAGTGCCCCACCACCCTCACAGGAAAGAATTTCTTTCTAATATCTAATCTAAATCTTCCCTCTTCCAGTTTAAAACCATTACCCCTTGTCCAGTTGCTACGCTTCCTTGTAAAGAGTCCCTCTGCGGCTCTCCTATAGGCTCCCCTCAGATATTGAAAGGCTTTTATAAGGTCCCTCCAGAGTCTTGTCTTCTCCAGGCTGAACAACCCCAGCTCTCTCAGCCTGTCTTCATAGAAGAGGTGCTCCATCCCTCTGATCATCCTCATGGCCCTCTGCTGGACCTGTTCCAACAGACCCGTGTCCTTCCTGTGTTGAGGACTCCAAAGTTTGACACAGGACTCCAGGTGGGGTCTCACAAGTGCAGAGTAGAGGGGCAGAATCACCTCCCAAGACCTGCTGGCCACACTTCTCTTGATGCAGCCCAGGATGCAGTTGGCTTTCTGGGCAGCCAGTACACATTGCCAGATACATAAATGCATGTATAAAACACAGTCCTCTATCATTAGAAATAAAAGAGGAATAAGTTTTCTTGCTGTGAAACATTATACCCCATTCTGTGCTAGTGCTCAAATAGGAAAATTAAGTTTAAAAACTTATTATTAAATTCACTATATCCCTCTCTGGAAATGAATTTATTTTCTGTGCTTCCCATTGCATTCACGAGAGGGATTTTTGTAGCAAGATACACTACTTACATAGAGTGTATTACACTGAGTTAATTTGTAGCAATACTGTGCTACTATTTAGAATAGTGCCCTTTATCAGTGGACCTGGTAAAACTGATTCGTCATAGTTATGATAGCCTTAGTAGCCTTAGATATCCTTATAGCCTTAGGATGATCATAAACAGGACATCCTTGGCTTATTTTGGCATTCTAAAGCTACATTTGCAGAAAATAGAAATAATAAGCAAATGTTCTGGAGCAATGTCGTCCTAATTAGGCTAGACTACAATATTGACTTGTAAAAACAGTCTTTCATATTTCTCAGAGCTTTCTTTTTCTCTAAGCTTTTCCATATAGACAATGTTTCATGGATTAATTATCTAAGAGTGTCTTGTATCCTATTGTTATCCCTCTCACTTCTCAGAAAGTCTCCAGTAGCAGTAATCCTAAAAATAGATCAAATTATGATTTTAGTTGGCAAGAGATTTAACAGGTAGAAGATGGTCATACTGTTGATCTGTCATTGTTTTCAAAAGTATTAGAAGAGGACATTTTTTTGCCATAAAGTTGCTACAGGGCTATTTTTTGCAAAGTCTCTGTCAGATAATCCACAGATAACCTCATTATACTAGGTTTAAACATTGTGATGATGTGGTGTTCATGAAGAACTTCCACTGCAAATTCATGGCTACTATTTTAGTACTTAAAAAAATATTTTTAAATTTTTTATAAATAAGGTTTTTATTTACTAAGAGGTGTTTGTCTCCATTCATTTTGTTGTATCTAAATAAATACATAAAATTACTGAAACATAGAAAACATTTCCAAAATTGAAGACTTTTTTTCTAATGATTTTAATGTGGTACTGATTGAGTGAGAATTTGGCATTGTGCAAAAGAACTGATCAAGATGGACATCAAATTGATCAAGAGGACACTCACGGCCATGTAATGGTTGATTCAAATTCCACTGAAATCATTAACCTCACGATGACTTCATCTCTTAGTAAATATTCCTTTTTTTCCATCCATTTAGTCAAACTTTGTAACTGAATGAAGTCCATATTATTGTCTTTATGCAAGCATATGTGTGTGCTTAAACGAAGTCCAACAATAAAATTGCAGGAGCTCTGTCCCAAGTATTTGGGACACTTTATGTCCCAAAGTATAGCGCTTTCTTCATTACATGAAAACATACTGATCTTTTAAAAAAGACATTACAAAAATCCAAAGATTTTAAACAGATGGGAAGTACATATTTTCAAGTGAGTTGCAGTGATTTTGAAATTATTTCAGGTAGCTGTTAACTGATTAACATTTGTGAATAAGATTAGCTCAGCTTGGAATTCTCATTATTTCAAGTCTATTCAAGTGAGAGAGGAAATCCTGTTGAGACTGGAGCAGGAGGTAGTATAGTTATAGTTTGACCAGATAATGATTTATTTTCTGTAACAGTTTTATTCTGTATATTTTTTTGTAAGAAATTATTTAGTGGAGAAAACTGTTTTTTTGACATACCAAATTGGCAATTGTAACTTGTATAAACTTAGAGTTAAGGCTTGAGTGACACATATAGAATGTCCTCTAATTGAAATTAACATCTTTGAAAAATATTTAGAAAAAATAATATGTGTGTTGTTTGTGTTTAAAATGTGGTTATTTTAAGCAGTTAATATTTTTAAGAGTTAATGATAAATTTAGTTTTACTTTTAAAATACACAGCTTTTTTATACTGAATATTGACGAATATTCATATAAATTCCTTCTTACTCGTTAAATAAAAATGATTCAATTCTAAAGGTATTCTGTGGTTCATCAGAGACTATTTCAGAAGGGCAGACTACTTTTGTTTAAATACCTATGCGCTGATTTTGACTACATACATATGTTCCATTGAATTATCTGCTTGTCACTTCAGCAACTTAAGTATAATATTAAGTGGCTACTCAATTCTTTAGAATTTCCATGCTGCTGTCATCCAGTCTCTGGTGGGAATCACTACATGTTGATACTGAAGACGCTTCCGAGCTGCTTCGTGTCCTACCCTATCTTAAATCCGGAGAGCATTGTAAAATTAGTGACTTCACTCAACTCAGACTAACTGTATCGAATAGCACATAAGAGAAGGCTGATATTGAGACTTTGATATGTTCTGTATGTGTCTCCTGTTGATAGCATCAGAATATTTTTCTTATTCAGCAGCTGAAATACATGTTTCCATGTCTCCCATTCTGCAAAGGTGAGAGAGGGTACTAGAGCTAAATAATCCATGTTCTTACAAGTACTCTGTAACAGTCAGTTTATTTGTTAGTTTATTTAGTTTCTCCTTTAGCAAAAGAAATAATCCATTTTATAGAAATGTTTACATACCAAACCACAAAGAGGTAAAGAAAGGAGCTAAAGAGTAAGGAGGAGTGAATGACTTACCCTAGCGATTAATCTATAAGGTACTCTCCTGGAATTAACCGTATTTCTCTACTGTTATTTAAGAATGTCAGGCAGAGAGTTAAAGCATTGAATATTTCACATTGCTTTTTGGCTTATTCAGTAGTTCTGTTTAATTCCATTCCAGCCAGTCCTTCATAGTCTATGAGAGCAAAGTTCGGCCCAAGCGGTGCAGTTGCAAGTTACTTGGTACAACTTGGCTTTCGAACCAGGGGTTCATTCCCCATTGCTTTCTTGATATTATATATACACATAATTTGAGAAGCCTGATTTCCAAGTCCTTAGTCCACGTGAAATAGTGCGAGAACAGCTCTTTCCATGAGGTTATGCATATACTTCCAACAGTTCAACATTTTGTGAGTTGTCTCTATCCCTTTCATTTTGTGAGAAAGGCCTGGTTCAACTGCCTGACTTCTGGAGAGTTTGTGATAAATGATCCTGTGTAAGTACCTGCCACCAGTCTGGAGTTCACTGCATTTTATACTGCTGTATATAGAGAAGAATGGCTCTGAAGACACGCTAGGAAGAGGAGGCATATATAGCTGTTTTGGGTCAGGAAAAACAAGGTAGAGTAGACAGGTGGAGCTAGGTAGGTAAACTTCTGCCTCTGAAAGGTGACTCTGTAACTTTCCTGGTTGGTGATCTGATCCTGAGCATTTATGAGAGACACCTGGCCCAGCTGCAGTAACGCTCTTTTGGCAAAGTCCTGACCGTGCTGTGACAGAGCGGGAATTGTGACGTTGTGGCCAGTTTAGTAACTTGACAAATAGCTGGTTGTTGACTTTGTGACTTCATTGGCCCCTTTACATGAGCCAAAAAATTAGGACCTCCAATTACTGCAATACTAAGCATCTCACTTTGAATGGTAACTAAAATACAAATGTAGTGCCTATAACAATTATTATGACATCTTTCCTTATTTTTTGTCTTTACATTCTGTAACATTAAGCAACATGAGTTATAAAAACTCCTTTTAATTTTTCTTTCTTTCTTAATGCTGCAGGTGCACATATTCAGTTCCTGAATTTCTCCACTGAAGCAAATCATGATTTCCTTGAAATTCAGAATGGACCTTATCACACCAGCTCTATGATTGGCCAGTTTAGTGGAATGGAACTCCCATCACCCTTGCTAAGTACTACTCATGAAACACTTGTCCATTTTTACAGTGATCATTCAGAAAACAGGCAAGGATTTAAGTTGACATACCAAGGTAAGTAGGAACTAGCACAATGAACTGTATGGGAAAATGAATAGGAAATGAAGAGACCAGATAACATACATTCTGTATTTAGAAATACATATATTCAGTATTTGAACATGTGAGCTTTTGTTGGCTTTTTTCTTCATTGTTTGTTTGTTCGTTTCCCCATTAGTGACAATAAAATATCATTAATATGTGCATATTTCTGAAATATTAAAATAATCTTACTGAAAACTGTTGAGCCCTGTTGCAGGATCTGAACAGTTTAACAACATGGTATGGCTGGATGAATTCTCATCTAACTGCAGTGAGGGAGATTTATGCCACCTTATTCTAGGCTCTTCATTTAGGTAACTTGGTTAGGTTTTCATATATACCTATATAAGCCTATATGTTTTTCAGGTCATCTGCCTGGTTGTGTCCCCTCCCAACCTATTGGGCACTTCCAGTCTATTCACTGGCAGGGCAGAGCGCGAAACAGAGATGGCCTTAGTGCTGTGCAAGCACTGTTCAGCAAAAGCCAGAACATTGGTTTGTTATCAGTATTGTTTTGGTCACAAATATAAAACACAGCACCATATGAGCTGCTGTGAAGAAAAATAATACTATTGTACATTACATTATTTATGTACATACACACATATAGACATGTAGTTAGAACATATCTACAGAGTCAGTGGATAGAGAGGAAGAACCTTCCAGGCAATGATTCTGAGCACCTGAATTAGGCTAATGCTCATAAAACGTGGCTGCAAAGAAGTGACATCTCTATCGCCTATGGAGTTTTCTTCCATCACATAGTCTTAGAATTAGGGAATACTCTCATATCACACCCACCTAGCCTGATTTTTATTCTGAGAAGTCAAGGGCAATTGTGATTGAACAGATGACTCATTTTAGAATTTTCTGGAAGGACAGAAAATTTGCAAATTGCAGAATTGCCAAGTAAATGAAATGCAAAGCCATATGGTATATTTTCTTTATATTCTCCAGTGCTCTTTGTTCTGGTTCTAATTAGCATGGTTTTCCTTACTGTAACAAGACCTTTCTTTACGGTATTAAGTCTATAAGCTCAACTACGTGTGATTAATTCCTGGTTAAGAGCATTTTCTGTCATGAAATTTTTAAATCTTAAGTTGTTTGTAGACTGTATAGTATGTTCCTCTAGAGGCAATGTTCCAGCTTGCTCAGCACGGTTTTCTGTTTTCTTTAAAGGAAAGCATACATTCGTATTTTAACAATCTGTGACAGTTTCAGCAAGGGGACAAGGAGATAGATTCAATTTGCTTTTTAATCATCGTAATACTTCACTTTTTATATCTTTAACTCTTCTACTGTATATCAATCAAAATATGTTCATTGTCCATGGTATTCTCTGTTTTTGGCAAGGACAGTGATGTTTGTTGATGTTTAAGGCAATGATAGTCCAGATGAAAGTAAAAGATGGCATAGATTTGGAAGAAAAAATTACATATATTTTGATTGGTTCATGACATAATGCAGTTGACATACTTCTTCAAACTCTTGAAGGGGATTGTAAGAAAGGAGATTATAAGAAAGATGGCAAGCTATTTTTTATTAAGGCCTTTACTGACAATACAAGGGGCAACAGTTTTAAACTGAAAGGGGGTATATTTAGATTGGATGTAAAGAAGAAATATTTTAAGATGAGGGTGGTGAGACACTGGAACAGGTTGCCTAGAGAAGCTGTGCATGACCCATCCTTGGAAGTGTTCAAAGTCGGGTTGGATAGGGCTTTCGGAACCAGATCTAGTGGAAGGTGTCTCTGCCCATTGCAGGGGTGTTGGAATTAGATAATCTTTAAAGGTCCCTTCCAACCCGGTCTAGTCTAATTTGAGAAGTAGGTTTTGTTCTCGAGTCTGTAGTTAGACATAGCATCATACTGGAGGAATGTACAATGAGTCTAAATGAAAGTCTTAAGTAGCCTTAATTGTGAACTTTCATAGAATCATAGAATGGTTAGAGTCAGAAGAACTTTCCTAAGTTTTGAGGGTTTGCATGCTCAACTCTGTGCTAATACAATTTTTGTGTAAGGTAATTATTTCTGTGTCAAAGTGTTACAGATGTATGTGGCACTTGCAAAGGCAGAAAGTCATCCTAGTGTTAATGTAAGAAGGAAAATACTTCTGAATCATAAAAACACGATAGCAGAGGATCAATTATTTCTTTTGTGATTTACATCCTCTTCTTACCAGTGGAAAATCTATTGCACAAAGAAATGCCAAATGTCAATATGAGATCATTTTAAAATTCAAGTATTTGACTGCTGCCAGCATCAGAATTAAATATTTTTCTCAGGTTCCCTTTACATTAGGCTTCATTTTAAGCTTTCACTGGAGTTTTTTCTGCTCTGAAATGGTATATCATTTTTTAAAACTCAATACCAAACAAGCCTTTGGGTATGACACTCATGAAAAAAGCATTCTTTTTTGAAGTATGGCATCAGGATTTGTGGGTAATATTTGATAGTGATGACTGAATAATGAATTGCTCTGTTAAATCAGGTATAGTTGTTGCATACATCAAAAGAACAGAGAAGACTATAATTCATATTTATATTAAAACTATAAAAAATATTCCCCAAATGGCCTATAAATCATGATATCATAGTCAGATGGATCACCTGACTTACAGTTACTCCAATAATTTATGAGTCATCTATAGGATTTATACCAGAAGTCATATTCAGAGAGTATCTTCACATTTTATACTTTTTTGAAAGAAAAAAACCAAACCGATAAACAACTGTGTTCTGCTCATGTGTACTGAGCACTGTACCCCTGGCTGACTGACCTTCAAATTTATAGTAATCTGTTTTAGGCAGTGGGCACAGGTTCTGTTCTTACCACAACAAATAGCAGAAAAAACCCTGAAAGTTTCTGTATTTGTTTTGTTTACCTTGCTTACAGTAGGAGAAAAGCATGTACATCTCTGAATAAACACTAAGCAGAATTTTAAAAGCTAGGCTTTATTTTTTCCATTGACAATCTGGGGGACTTTAAGGAATGTTGTGCAAATTAGAGGGACAGAGAGATCTTGAGGTTCTCTTAGGATTTCCTCTTTCACCTGAGCTCTTTCTGTGTTTTCTTCTCATGTAGATCAGTGAGGTAAGTTTTTTTTCTGCAACAAATTTTTAAGACTAACTTAAAAAATCTGAGACCATATAAAGTACATTTAATACATGAATCTATGTATTATGAATACATACTAACCAATAAGGGAGGATATTTTTCATGTGTATTCATCTTGAAAGGTTCTACAAAATTTAAAAGTTCCAGTACTTACTGTCATTGTTTCAAAATACTGTCATTGTAACTATTGGGCAATGTAGTGATGCACTTTGTCAAATTAGACTCTGAGATCCTCTGACTCTCCAGAATAATCTTCTATTGTATTTCTAATATAATTTGATATGTAGCATTTTATATGATTTTACATTAGTCGATACATTCTGTATCCTTAAATAATCCTTCTAGTACTCTATTTTGTATAAACCTGTTGATAATAATGATATTATCTGTAGTAATACTATACAAATAATGATAGCAGGAGTATTAATAGCATTAAAAATTAAGAAGCCATTACTAGATTTAGTGCAAAATTTTAGTGAACCATAATTAAGGTAGAATAAAGGGGATTTTTTATGTTATTTCCAGTGGCAATTAATTTGGATTGTTAAGTTTTCATTTTCCTTTCTTAATTCTTAGTTATCTGGGGGAAAAGGAGTCTGATTTATTAGAGGATTTTGGAATATTTCTGGTACCCCCACACCTCTTACAGCTTTGTGGTGTTACAAACACTGGAGTCTGGATTCATTGAATGAACTAGGGAAAAGAAGAAAGCTCTTTTGAAATAAATCCTCTGTTTATTTCACAGCATGACTGTAATCAGCAATGATTAAAAAATGTCATGACAGTAGCTGTACTTCAGTGAAGCAACTAATCACAAATTTCACTTTAAATAAACACACCTAAGTTATATGTTTAGCTTAATGTTGCTGAAATGGCTTCTGTAAATAATCTATTATTATAATAATAAGTAGATATATCTAGAATTAACATGGTCATATTGTAATGATTAGCTTTGAAAAAATAAAAAAATACTTTATTCAACTATCTGTTCTTCATCTCTGTTGTATTTTTAGAGCTTGGACTATATAAAGCACACTGGTATTACTGCTTTTATTTGAACTTTCTTATCTTCTGACAGAAATATTTCATAACTATAAATGGGATGCTCAGAGAAACAAGGGCATTCATCTTCTCAATAATTATTTCTTAAATGGCATTTACTTGCTGTCTCATGTATGTGAAGCTGTTTGGGAATGATTCTACAACACATTTTTTATAAAACTGCCTTTTGTTTTTGCTTCTGGTGGAACAATTTATCATTTAAATATTCTGAGGAAATATATCTTTTAATGGAAATATGTAGTTTTAAATTATCTTTGTATCTTAGTAAATGTTATTAATTAAAGCCCCCACTGATGTTTAATTGAGTAATATTTTTAGGTCTTTGAAAACAAAAACTGACAAATATTATGAATCATTAATGCCATTTTTTGTATGGAGATATATCTAGAAAGAACTAGATTTGTCACTTTTCTAGAACTCTCATTTTCTGTGATTTTATAGTCTTTCGTTAATCCTTTTCCTTTTTATTTTTTTGATCAGGTGATTTTTTTTTTTTTGCATAGTCTAGTATCTATTTAAAAATCCAATGGATTGTGAAAATCTTTGCTTTCATAAAAATTTAATGAAGGAATGTCTTCGTTATACCTTACTAGAATACTTACTATGGCGTTTAAATGTGAAAACACATTTCAACAATTGCTGTGAGAATCTGGATAGTCCCAATGGATGATTTGTTTCTTGTTACGTGTTAAGCACGCTGTTATTGGAGTTTGGTATTCCAATATTTACCTATTACGGGATGCATTACAGAATTTATATTAATGCTTACTTGCTGTGTTGAGAGCTGACTGAGCACTAAAACCTACCTCTGTTCTCTTCCAGCTTACGAGTTACAGAACTGCCCTGATCCTCCTCCTTTTTTGAATGGATATATAGTCAACTCAGATTACAGTGTTGGTCAGTCAGTATCATTTGAATGTTATCCTGGATATGTTTTGAGGGGTCAACCTGTTCTCACATGCCAACATGGAATCAACAGGAACTGGAACCATCATTTCCCCAGATGTGAAGGTGACTGTCTGGTAGTACCTTTGCTTTAGAACTCACAATGCTTTCTGATTTTTGTTTACTTGTGTGCATATATGTAGTATAGCTTTTGCTGAAGAACTGCACCTTTATCCTAATCTGTAGTGTAAACATCTCAAGTCAGAATAGTATGTGTTTCTATAAATCATAAATATTTTATGAATCATGTTTCTCAGCAGTGATTTATTGTTCCTATCAATATTTGATTCTGCCAGAAATTATCTTAAACTCCATGTGATTGATTTATTTTTCCTTCTTTTTTTCTGATTTGGGAGCAAGGGCAGCAGTGTACTATGTAACACATAAAATTTACCATTTAAAGCTTTCACTTGAACTTTCATCCAAAAAATACAAGTGCAGAAATAAAATTTCTGACATCCCTTTATACCTTTAAAGGCTTTGAAAAAGTCTTGTATAGGATGTCATTGTGTAGAGTTGAAATGTTTTCATAGAGAATCAACTAACTAAGATATAAAATAGATTGAAATAATTTATTTCCATCATAACAAGAGGCTAATGGTGTTACAGGTTTTTGCTGCTGAATGTCTGGTCGATATATTTGACACTAACCTTGAAAGATAGGAGAGATGCTTCTCTACTCAAAACAATCAATAGCTTTTAGGTTAATCAAACCAGAAAAGGCTGTGAGGAATTTAACATCTAACTGAGCTACAGGTGTAAGCCATGAAAAAAACTGTGAAAGAAGGGTCAGTCATTCTCCTTCAGGAGAGTCTGCTAGAGGCTAGAAAGAAATTTTCAGTGGGACAGGTTGCCATAGTGTTTTGGCACTTTGTACTTTGGATTCTTCTGTGCATTATTATTAGACAGCAAGGGCTGAATATTGCCAGAAGCAAAAGCTACAGTAGATGGACTAAAGGATTGCTTCAGCACTGCAATTCTTTGCTTTGAAAATGAGGACTTTAGTTCTGTGAATAACAATTTTAAAAAATTTCTTATTACTTATGAGACAGGTATTTTCATAATAATTTAACTATATTGCTCTGAAGCATGAACATGTGATTTGTACATGTGCTTGGGAAGGGACACTTGTATTATTGCCTTTTATTGGAACTTAAATGCAATCTTACAAGAATCTGTAACATTTAAGTTCTAGTTCTGTAATAGTTAATGCAAATTACCATAAATTTCTCAGAAATCTTATAAAGTAAATACATAGAGGAGGTTGAAAGTATTGCTTATTTATTGTAATGCAAAGGGTTGAAATAAAGGAAGAAATAAAGTTTAAAATGAGTTTTCTGGATTAAATTGTTCACAGATACAAATTGTTGTCCAGTTGAGATTTGTTAAAATATAATAACAATTTCAAAACACCAATTCTGTGGGGTTTAAAAATATTGTTGTTGTTTTTGTTGTTGTTATTATTATTATTATTATTAATAATAATAATATCTCACAGAAGTTTGACAGGTTCTGGAGTAAGTCATGTGAAAAGCCATGACCCCTGACTTCAGCAGTTCATTTAGGAAGCAGTAAATATTTGAAAAAAAGAGAGTATTGAGTTTTGGTTTATTTTCAAAGCAACAACAGAAGTTTATTACCAGGCACTTAGCTGTTTTACATTTATGACAGTATAGAATTAAAAATACCGAAATAACATTTGCAGTATTGAATGCATTGGAAAATTTGTAGCATGGGTATATTTACTGTTAAATGGTCATCAAGATGTGGCTGCTGTTCCCATGCCTTCTATTTTTTCTTGATTTTTAAGAGTGCATCAGAACAACTGGAAGACAGTTTATATATTTTGTAAAAGTATATATTTCAATTTAATTAAGAAGGAATGCATGCAAGTAATCTAAAATTTATTTTAGACTATTTTTTTTAGGGAGAAGAATAAGTAAGAAAATGAAATAGCAACCTAAACAATTAATATCAAATAATTCTATTATTTTAGCAAACTGTAGTTGGAATTGTGTTGTGAAACCCCTTCTGATACTTATGTGACTCCATTTATTAATCCAGTTACAGGGATAATAATATTTAAAATTGGGTAATATTAGAATGATATACATACAAACATCTAATATCTACCCCTTTCTCTGACATGCCCTCAGTCTTCCACTGCATATACAGACTTAAGGTCAATGGTCTCAGACTGGGAGAAGGGCTACAAAATGTTCATTCTGTACAGAAAATCTGTTTGCTATCACTGTCTTTTATTCAATTATAGACATATAAAATGTTGTATTACATCACATAATTGTACAAACTAAAATGAAGCAGTAAGTAGATAATTGATGGTACAAGTTAAAACAAGTCTCCAAACTGCCAGAAGAAGTCCAGAAAAAAACTGACAGTGGCCTGTTTTGTTAGTTTAACACAAAGTCTGTGGCCTGTTATTAGCAGTGCACCATTATATTTGCTGGACTACATGGCTAAAGTTTTACTTACTAAGGGCTTTTTATCCTTTCCATATCTTTTCTGTGTTTCATTGGATCCATAGTAGTAACAAATGAATGTTCAGGTATTTTCATCCCCATACAGATTTTCACTGCTTCATTTTGGATATGGTACTTGAAGTCAGCCGTCCCTACCTCTCTAAGCCAAACCGTTACACCAAACAGGGCTTGGTGTATATATATACCATGAGCAGTTTTGGAAATTCATACAACAAAGGGGTCAAATAGTTATCAAGCAGATTCTAGTAAAGGTGTGTTGAACCAAGAGCAGGTGAGCAGAACGTACAGATACAAAACTGTAGTCTGGCACTGGAGGATTGTCCAAACAGAGCAAAGATATACATGCTTCTGGAAGCCATCCCCATTCTAAATCATACCCTTTACTGTGCAGCAGGTGTTTTGAGATATATTGAAGAGCTTAATCTGTATGTGGGAGAAAATTAGATTAATTTCTGTTCATGAGATCATAGTAGAAGCTTGTCATGTAGTCATACTCTAAGACTTCACTCCTGTGCAATCAGATTGCCCTAATGGTATGCAATATCTCTTTGCATAACACATGTAGCTGTCAATAAATGACTAACAAGATTTGGACACCTTTGGGTGGAAACTTAAAAGTGTTTACTGGCCTTCCACACACAATGTTGTAACTGGAATTAGGTATGAATTAGGCATGAGAGCACATGGTTTGATACTCATGCATTTGTAAATCAGTATGTGGTCTACTGTTAGCATTTGAAAGTTTAGAAGACTTGATTATTTGCTTTTCCATTTCAAAAATCTGTGTTTCTTCACATCTATCATTCAAAGTGCCATAACTCCCTTAATTTAGAGTGATTTGTTTATTCAAACAAAAGCTATTTTTACCTTGTGTGAAATATAGCCTGTTATTTATGTTTCATTTTGTGTCTCCTGTGATTTTTAAGTATCTTCTGAGAAAGCCTAGTATCAGCTGTGTGTATTGCTTATTCTATTAGAGTTTTGTTATCTGTGGCACTTTTTTTTTTCCTGAGATAATTTATTGATCTGTCATGGCTAAAAAGGATATAAGAAGAATTAGATTATCTTCACAGAGACACGATCAATCTGCATTCTTTGTAGACTATTAGAGAATAATGAAGGGAAAATAAAACTGAATGCAAACATTGTCAACATTAATAACTCTGTCTAAATTATAATAAAATCCAAGTATGTTTTAATCATAAAACTTCTGTTAGAAAAAAATCTATGTCTTAGCTAGAACTTAAAGGATTTTCCATTAGTCACTATATTGGTGTTAGAATGTGTATTTCAATGTAGGAAGCATACTTGTCAAAGCAGTCTTTTAGCTGTAAACATGGACTATTGTGAAGAGAACAGACTAGATTTCTGAGACTAGGCAATCTGAGCATGGAATAAATATAGGTGATCAGGAAACAGTAAAAAACTAATTTTTGTTCATTTCTTTTTTTAAAAAAATGAAGTCACAATTTCATCATAGAACTGACAGGGCTAATAGCCATTGCCAGCTGCCTTGGCCAGTACTTGCAATCAGGAATCATACAGAACCAACCCTCCATTTTGTTTAGCTCATTTCCTTTGTTGGACACTAAAAGGTTGTAGTTCTGGAGAAGATGCCCATCTCTTTTAAGATGGTAAGATATGCTAAAAGCATCATACTAGCTAGTACTGATATGGATGAAGAAGGTGAAGTGGTTAAAGCCTCTCTAACTGTCCTAGAAATCCAGTGATTACTAGATTCCTCCAAAAAGGTCTACTTGTCAACTAGCCAGATGATCCTTCTACCCCAATAATATAGCAGCTTTACACCATATGGAAAACATGACATCTTTCTGCATTTCTCATTTCTTATTCTTTTTTCCCTGTTCCCTTTTTCTTTTCCTTTATGACCTAATAAGACCTAAAGAGAAAGGTCCCAAAGCTAGACTGAGCGCCCACAGAAGAGATTAAGGTCTCACTCTAATGAGTGCGACTCACTAGTTAGCACCAGTGACCATATGTCTACTCAGATCCATGCTTGCATCCATAATCAGTCAATTCCCTCAAACTGAGACACAAATGAGAGCACATTATTACTTACTCGCTACCCTTGTATTACATCAACCACCTTTTTATGTCATCGATTTGCCTACAGTTTTCATTCAGCAAGTGTGTGCTAATTTGTCTCTATCTTCATTTTACTTGTCATAAGAATAATTAGCATGCAAACTGCAATTGAAATACCATTAAGCATGGCTAAAAAGCTTCAGAAACAAAGTATTTTTTTTGTTTTGAGAATTGCGTTCCAGTTCAGTCAGGGTTCAGTTGCATGGAAATGTGCAAGCTGGCTTTGCTTATTTGTTTCCTAGTCTTCAATGCAAGGAAAAGCTGCCCCTTTTAAGTGTGTGCTAGCTTAGCTTTAAGAATTCTGCATAAAAGCAATGTCCCTGGAAGATTTTGATGGATTTTAAGAAATAAAATCTGCAAGATATGAGGATAAATTCTTTTTTAGAAATATCAATAGTTTCTGTCTCTGAGAAGCAACGAACCAAGGGAAAAACAATGTCTTTAAGACCTAGATTGTTTTATCCTCTAGAGCTCTTAGAATTTGGGAGCATTTTGATATTGCATTTGTAACATGAAAAAGTATGTTTCTCCTACTAATTTTTCATTTATTTTGTTTTCAGCTCCTTGTGGCTACAATGTAACTGCTCAGAATGGTACAGTTTATTCCCCAGGATTTCCAGATGAATACCCAAATTCCAAGGACTGTACTTGGTTAATAATTGTACCGCCAGGCCATGGGATTTATATCAACTTTACCTTACTCCAAACTGAACCTGTGAATGACTACATTGCAGTTTGGTATGCAGAAGAAAAGTGACTTTTTTTCTGATTGATTTATCAGATCTCACTGTCCCAAGCTACAGCTTTTGCTTATTATGGCTCTTTAGGTTGTCATATGCACTGAAGAACAGCATAAAGCAAGTTATACAATTATGTTTTTTTTAAAAAAAAGTATTATATATCACTGTATGAACTCTTTAGGAATATTGTTCCAAAAGTACTTTGAAACTCAAACTCAGTTATCAATCAGATCTTCTTTGAGCTCTGTTTTCTAAGTGTGAGGTCGAAGTGCTGTAATAATCTGTATTAGGTTGAATTATATGTTCTGTGAACATAGGAGGCAATATATGTTAGTTGTGGCAAAACTTTTTAAACTATTCAGGCATTATCTAATTTAGGCATTGATTAAGATTTTCTTAAACTCTCCTAGCATTTTTATATGGCTGACAGACATATTCTCTATATTTCTCAATCCAGGATTTCAGCCCTCGTACCTCTGTCTTTAAGTTTTATATTGCATGTTCCACTTCTCTGAACTTATATTTCTTACCCCCTAAACCCATCTCAACTGTTTATTGTCAGTTGGAGGAAGAGGTCTCAGGGTCATCCAAATTCTTGCAGAAGAATTTACTGCACTGAGGAGTCAGCATAGATGTGAATGGCATATACATGAATGACTTAAACAAAATTACACTAAACATATAATACAGGGAAAATCCAGTCAGTTTATAAAAACACGTAACTGTTTATGAACTGCCTTTTGGCTACCTCTGGTATTTGCATTACCTATAAATCCAAGTCTAAAATACATCTGTGTCCTCTCTGGCATGTTAAGTTAAAAGCCTTCACTAGTAAAGATCTACTTATATGAATGAGTTTTCTTTTTGCCTAAGTATGTTCTGAGTTCCTGAATTGTTATATTTTTCAATAACTGTTTTACAGTTTATTTCTTTCAGTTCCCAATTGCCTGTGAATTTCAAGCACACTTTCTTTAGAGTTATTTTCTGAATTATCAGCTCCTGAATTTGCTGTGAGGCGGCTGTTTAGTGTAATTTTAAGTCATTCACATATATGCCCTTCACTTCTGTACAAAAAGTCAAATCTTAATATCAGAGCTTTTTTGTTTTGCTTTTTGTCCCCCTGAGAACCAGACTTTTAAAATGAAAACGTAAGTAAATTGTCAAGTTCCTATTCAATACTCATTACTTTCACTCTTGTTTTCAAGGCAGCAGAAAGAAGAAAATATATTTTTATGCCATGTCACCTATAGTTTATTTTTTCTTGTTGTCACTAATACCACAGTAGAAATTGGAAGCCTGAATAATCCTGAAAAAACTTTACAGGAGAAAAATAATTAAATTGCATTTTTAAAAAGAGAGTTTGTATGTATAATTTATGCACATGGCATGCATTCCTTTAAAACTTGAACTAGTATTTGTCCATATGGTGCATTTTTCTTTTTATGAACAGATTATCTTGATAGGCTTGAGACAGACAAAAATATTTGACTTTTTAACAATACAAATGAGATGGACAAATATCCCTGTGATTTAAAGAAAATAAAAATTCAAAAGCTAACAATTTTCATAGATAGTCTCGATAATCCCCAGCCTTCTAAAATGTATATCACAAAAGCCTTTTTGTTCAGTTAACTGTATTATACAAAAAGACCAGAAACAAGTGTTGCAGAGCTCAAAAAATTCTTCAGTGATAGAAGCAGGGGGCTTGGTTTATTTATTTATCCTTCTGTTCAGGCCTGAATGTTCTCCGTGGTGATACTTAAAATGAAAGCAGCTGGATGTTACTGGAGTATATTTATCTTTGGGTGTCTACTATACTGTTTCAGGTTTTTTTTTCTCCTTAGGAGATATCTTTGAGTCTTTGGAATGAATGTAAATGGCAAGAGTAACTTGCAACTTCCACACCTCTGTTTGTGTTAGTCATGAGTAAGGGCCTGTAAGATCTTGGTCAAAAATGTTGGAAATATGATAAGTTTACAAGGGTTTTCTAGATTTTTTTTTTTCCAGTTGATGTGTACATGAGAATTTTTGGCAGGAAAAGGCAGAGAAGATTTCACTCAGCAAGTAAATTTCTTACCCATGGAAATATAAAAGCTACTGTAAAGTACTTCTGGTCCATCAAAAAATGTTAGGCTTTGAAGTTAGAGTATTCTGTGTTGCTAGAAATAAAAAGAAAATACATTCATTTTGAATCATTAGGAAAAATATTTTTTGCAAAAATTTTACCTGCTCTCCAGAGAAAAAAGACTGTTAATTTAAATGCTAGGTACAATATTTCTGAAGCGGACTTTTTTTTCCACATTCTCCTTCATAGGGATGGTCCTGACCATAATTCACCTCAGTTGGGAGTTTTCAGTGGGAACACAGCTCTGGAAACAGCCTACAGTTCCACCAATCAAGTCCTCCTCAAATTTCACAGTGATTTTTCAACGGGAGGATTCTTTGTCCTCAATTTTCATGGTCAGTTTGCTTTATATCATTAACATCTAACTACCACAAATGATTCTGAATTTTAAAAATATTTCTTAACTTTGTGATGTACTGAATTAGTTTTTAAAATCATGCTTTAAAAAAGTCTTAAGAACATTCATTTGTATCTTTGAATAAACTCTGTTCTCTCTTTAGTGTTATCTAATATTGAGCTTTTACTTTTTGAATTATTTTGGCCTATTTATTAGTTAACTTACTTTTAATCTTTGGTGATAAAATCCTTCATCAGATAACTAATCCTAGGGCCTACAGTCAGAAAGGTTGATGGGATCTTGCGGGAGAGTTGAACAGCTTTGTCTGATATCCAGCAAAATACTTTGTTCAAAGTTACAACCAGGGCCACAGGACATGCCAAACAGGCACCTAACTCAAAAGTGAAATGCTGAATTCTAGTTTTAGTCTTAGTTCACCCAAATTATGTATATTAAATGGAAGATTGATTGTTTTCTGGATTATAATTCAAAAAGTTAGGGTGAATTAATTCACAAGGATAGGAGGAAATGCCACAGAAACTACCTAAAAGTTTCTATTTGTGTGGAGAACTAGTATGCAGAGACTGAAATGTTTTTCTTGTTTGTGGTTTGCTCCTAAAAGAAGGACAAGATGCACAGTAAGCTACAGCACTTATCTGAGAAGCAAAAACTAAGGTTCCTGGCTTTAGTCATCATGCAGGGAACATACAGCTCACACGTAACAAGACAGTTCCTGAGAAGCAGACTACAGGGAACGATCAGTGAGAGCATTTTCCAGCCTTAAGTTGAAGGTACAGAGGCATGGAGTCAGTATGTCAGGGCTGATGTCTTCAGATGATAAAAAGGCAAGATACATCCTCTACCACAGTATGTAGTGGGAAAACAGGAATGAATCTGCTTCTTTTTCTCTGCACTGTTTCTTTATTTTGCATAATGATATTTTCCATAATGCCCCATGGGTGGAAATGGTGTACAAAGTGAAGAGTGTCCATGCTTTTAATTTAATTCAAAGCAATGACATAGGCTACTGCTGAGAAACCCCTGCAAACCAGGCTTCCTAGAGACTAAATTGAAGAGATACCCATATTGTGAGCCCAAAAACTCTGGGAGATATCTTAGTTAAGTGAAATCAAGGGCCTTACTGGGCATGGAGATAAGTACAATTTTAAGTTCTTGGAAAATGTTATTGCTGGAAACCTGCTTAGGTTTTTTGCTTAGATACTTGCTACTACAAGTGTCTGAAGATGTTGCAAAGCTTTCTTTCTCAGGTGTTCTCCAGAAAAAACTGGTGCTATTAGGTATATGTAACAATAATTTCATGTATGTGTTTGCATATATATAGCAGAAAAAATGCATAAGTACACAGGAAAACATATATGCTTTCTCTTCCCTGTCCTTGGATGCTCTCTATGGATGAAACAACTGGAAATTCTCTATGGATGCGAAACTTTCCATGATTGATTTTTCCGCTTATACAATTGCTTTACAGTGATGGGTTAGAGAAGCCTATGTGGAAGATAAGGGCTGATTCCCAATATTTTGTGCTTCTTTAATGTCTCGAAAACATTAAGTGGATCGGACTGTCAACTACCAGGAGAATTTGTGTTCTTGACTGTGATTTAGTTCCATGAAGAGGAGGGTTTTTCTATTGTATGTGCGCTCTGATCACAGTGTTAAATCTCTGGTTTGGAATTTTTTATCCAGAAATGGCTTCTTCAGCTGTTGCAGGCATTCTACTCCGTTTTAGAAACACATCAGACATTGTATCAGTCACCTTCATTGTGAGATTGCTCACAATCTACTGAAGCAGATTTGAATAGTAGAGAAGAGATTATTTTTTTTAAAGGCATGGTGGTGATTTTTTGTGTAACTTATAAAATATCAATAATAATAGTAATACTACTACAACTAATTGTTGTTGTTATTACTACTAGTAGTATTATTATTACTATTATTGTTTCTTCTTAAAGTAAATATGTATACCTGTATCCTGAGAAAGATTTACTCCAAGTATGCTTAAATTAAGAATGAATGTGGCATGCCAGGTATGTGACAGGTAATTATAAATTTTCCAGGAAATCTAAGTAATCTGTCATTTATAACCATTAGCCCTATCACATGATGCAAAGGCAGTCACATGAAACTGCAGCCTTGTAGCTTCAAAAATCTCCTCATAAATATCACAACTGCATCCAATTCTACAATGGATCTATAGCTACCTAGGCAGTGTAATACACTATCTATACCGATTAAAAAAAAAACAATTTTTAAAAGATAATATATAATGTCATGACATTTAACTTGTAAAATGTTGTAACTGAGAGCCCATGAAGTTCAGTGCAGCTTTGGTAATTTGGGAAGAGTGAATAAGAAATGAACTTTCTGTAAAATAATACTTAACGCACCAGTATTTAATTTTTTTCACTTAAATTTTCAGCTTATCAGTTGAAGAAGTGCCAGCCTCCACCTACAGTTCTAAATGCAGATTTGTTTACAGAAGATGATGACTTTGAAATAGGTAAAAAAATAGTATCTCCTTTTCTTTCTTATGTTTTCACTTGAATTCTCATTAAACTAAACTGTCAATATATTTCTTCTTCTTCCACCTGAGATTTTCTTACTTCTGTTTCAGGGTTTTTTTTGGGTTTAACATTTTTTTCAATAATTTTTTCAGGAGATTTTGTGAAGTATAAGTGCCATCCTGGTTTCACCCTTGTTGGACAAGATATATTAACCTGCAAACTGAATGCGCAGTTGCAGTTTGAAGGATCCTCTCCATTTTGTGAAGGTAAATGCTTGCATGCATTAGTTTGCATCCTTTTTTATCTTCCTTTACATTAAGCATCAAATTTTGGGGCACTGTATTTTCATTAATGTTTAAAAGAAAAGTTTCTATTTATTTCTTCAATATCTGAGAAGTTCCCTGAAATTGTTCCCTAAAACTTTTGCACACACATTCAGTTCTTCAGACTCAAAAGACAAGTGGCTTTATCTAACTACACCATATGTGAAACACTGATTTCTAAATTTAATTTAAATTGTTTAACATTGTATCATATCAAACCAAAGATTTCTTTTCACCCCTGAAGATTTTTTAAAATATGTATTTAAATTAAGCTTTAAAAATAAAATAAGAAATTATTCTCTCTACTTCCACAAATATGAGGACATTATATGACATAGTCACATGAAAGATGTGTTCTAAAATAATATGTGGCAAATTTAAATTCATGGAAGCACTAAAAATCTTTCAGGTATTCATTCTATGTTTATTATTACATTATTTCAAACAAGGAATTTAAAAGTTTAATATGAATAAAGTTTAGCTGCGCATTCATATCCGATTTGCTCATCTTCATGGAAAACAAGTGCATCTTGGAAATTTGTACTCAGTCCTCCAAATTTTTTCAACAGATGCTGTTGGTTATTTTTCTTCAGTATGGTTTAATTTTTTTAATAGCAGATGGCAAAAAGATTTTGAAATGTTGAAAAAGAGATTGAGAAAGCATCTGTAGATTTTGTTCTTGAAGTACCTCAATTTTTTTTTGAGAAAAAAGTTA
Organism: Gallinago undulata; assembly: GCA_026546715.1. Taxonomy (NCBI): domain Eukaryota; kingdom Metazoa; phylum Chordata; class Aves; order Charadriiformes; family Scolopacidae; genus Gallinago; species Gallinago undulata. Next base: position 93,767,908 of record JAOTQQ010000023.1, read on the forward strand.
CTGATGAGACGCCATCATTAAAACCTTAAGGAGATCAAAAAGTGATCAGAAGTTCCCACATTCATTATAGCTTTGATCTATAATTTATAATTATGGGTGGAGCATCTTCTATATCATGAGGTAACAATATCCGTATGCACAACAGGTAACACTGGAATCACAGCACTTATGGTGACACTTTATTAATAGCTGTACGCGTAACTTTTTTCCTGTTACCCTGGTTCTCTACTTCCATTATTTAAAAATTAATAAGGGACTTGTAGTACAAGCTGCATGAGTTTCTTGATGCCATAATGTATTTGATGCATCTGTAAGTAATTTGCCCATGTGACTGTCCATCCCCAAGTAAAGTTTTTATTCGTCCCCTTTCTTAACTTGTACCTACAGTAATCTGAGATCTGTCATACAATGAGACAGGGACTCCACATCCCTGTTTTAGGTGGAAAAGACTCAGTATTCCTTTCAGGTCCTTCACCATAAAATATGGAAAACTAATGAGAGAATTGCGCATTTCTGTATATTTCTGATCAGATAACTCAATACCTATTGATGTTTTATTTTTTTTTTTCCAATTAATGTATTTTAATAAGACAATTGTACTGCAAATACAGCTTTCAATTTTAACGGTAACAGCAGTAACTTAACTCTTGACTGTGTCAATTGGAGTGTAAATAAAAAATGAAAGTCTAAAGTAAACCAAAAAATTCTTATAAAAACTACAGAGATATTAGCAGCTTCTGATAATGATTAGCCATCTGTTAAGCACAGGGGAGTAGTTTATTTCCAACAGTTCTTTCAGATGGTGTGGAAACTAGTTGCTTTCTCTGATGGTAGGTAGGCTTGTTTCTTTGCAGTCATTTGAGATGTAGTGGATGAACGCTAGCAGCTCTGTACCTCTCTCACAGGCTTTGTAAATGTGATTTTCTCCCCTTCCTTGTATTTATTATTCATTATTTTTCAAAACTACCCTATATATTCAAGTTAATAGAATATTACTATTTTATCGGTTGTTCCTGATTATTAGAAACATCTTCACTATATTTTTTTTTTCATGAAATGGATTAAATAACAGAGACACCAGACCATATACCAAATGTTCTATCTCTGGCACTGGCCAATAACGATTTTCTAAAGAAGAACATCATTGGAAGCATGCAGTTAATTAAGGCCTTCATCCAACTCTAGCTAACCCACTCTCAAACTATCAGTGTTCTTTGTATTTTGAAATTTGTAGGGCTGTTTCTTCAATGGAATTATTCAGTCCCATTTTGAATCCATGTAAATGCTTTAAATCTAAAAGTTTCATGCAAGAAGTTGCACAATTTATGTAATATGTGAAGATGTTCCTCTATTTCTCTGCTTTGAACTCGACACCTGCAGTTTTCACTTCATGTCCTCTAATTCTAATATGGGGGAAGAAACAGTAACCAATTGTTCTCTATTCACCATATTTATGACATGATTCTATAGACCAGAAGATATTTCATACCTTTAATCATTCTAGTCATCCTTCTCAATAACTTTTCTGATTCTACTATATTTCTTTTGAGATGATGCAGTATAGGTCTACATTTATACAATACTATCTGATGCAGATAGTCTGGGGAAAAAAATGCTACTTGCTATGTAATTTGCATATTATATTTCAAACTGATTTTTGGACTGCTTTATATTTCTGCATTTTACCTGTAGTCTATAGTTGTTTACATTGATCTTATTTGGATCAGCTTTACATTTTTTAAAGAAATGTAAGAAAACTTTTCATTCTCCTGAGCTGTGCCACTATATTGTAGTAGGCAAGAATTTTATCTATATATTTCTAGGATACTATACAAAGTCTGCTGACATATCTGACAGGAAAATCCTTCTCAGTGACCACTTCTGCATCATGCTGAATGAATGGCCTCCATGCAGTTGTAATTGCACCACACCATACTTTTCTTAGAGCTCCCTTTCCCTTCCTGTCTGGTCTGTCTCAGCACAGAGTTTCTCATGATGCTTGGTACCATGGTAACTCGGCAGCTACTGGCTAATATGGAGAGCCCGAGGCACTTCTGCAGAACATGATCTCAACGTGCATGAATTTATATTTACCAGTAGCTGGTAAATATAAACCAAACCACATTTGTGATTTGTGTTTACACACTTAGAACCTCTGCTCTCATCCTACCCTTATATCCTCTTGTTACAAATTTCGTTTTTAAATTGCTGTTAGGGGGTCAGGGATGTAAATTAAAGCATGAACAGCATTGCAACAGCAAGAAATACTCCAGTATCGGTCACAAAATTTGGTGTGCTATTAAAACAGCTTGTTGGAATTTAGTGTAAGTTAGAAATCTCTAATCTGGCTACTCAAAACACTTACATTAAAGAGGTGGTGTGATAATATTGTGTTAGTGTGGTGATCATATTTCTGAATAAAAAGAGAAATCACAGAATCACAGAATGACCTAGGTTGGAAGGGACCTTTTAAGATCATCTAGTCCAACCAATAAAAAACAAAACAAAACAAAACAAAACAACCACCACATCCACACCACACAAAACACCACCCAACACTAATCCATACCCCGAGCACCATGTCAACTCATCAAATCAAAGATGGCAACATCAGAAGTAATATTAGAGTTAAGTCAGAAAGCTTACTTAGGCCTTTCCCAAAGCAATTCAACCAGATTGATCCAAGAGCCAGGTTAAATAATCTGTTTCTCAAAACTAGGATATGGTGAGAGTGTTATGCTGTCCTGCAGAATTTCTTGTGATACTGCTTCAGCGCACTCAATTACATGGGACTGTGTAACATAAAGATCTTTGTTATTTGCTGTTGTTTTTCTGTAAGCATTGCCTGCATGTATGAATTTATGCAAACCAGCAAATAACAGTGCTCGGAATTTACATGTGCAAAAATATGATTAAAAATGAATATAAAATAGATTGCTTATGTCCTCCAATATGCCTAAAGCAGTTTTTTTTAATATGTATTCCTGTAATCATTCCAAACCATTTTACAATAGCTACTTTTAAAATACATGGGATATACCTATAAATAAATGATAATTAATTGTTTTCTGGTGCTCAACTGTCTAACTCTGTGTTTTGCAGCTCAGATTTTCTTGATTGGTAAATTTCACATGATTTCCTAAACTTTTAAATGTGTAGGGAGTTGAATCACCCCATAACTGAGGTGTCAGAAGAGAGTCCAGAACGTATCAAATATAATACTGAAGAATATAATTTTAATGTGTTAATTGATTGACAAATAAAAGAAAAGGTGTTAACAGTGGAATACATAAGCCTCAACTGAAGCCATTTGTGTGGCTTTGTATTTAGGAGCATTCTATTTTGAAATACTATACTAAAGGTGATAGCTAATATTATAGAACAAAGGGGTTCAAATTGCAGATTTTTGGTTTCACCTGATGTGTGCATGATACCAAGATATAGCACTGTGAAATTTATTTTTATTCAATTGATAAATATTATTAGTGCTATTGGAAAGTGGATATACTTTGGTTTTTTTTGTTTTATAAAGCAAGGTGAAGCAATCTCACTGTCTCAGTATCTCAACTATTCTTGTAAAATGTTCAAGTCTAGCTGCCACCATAGAGATGAAGTCATGTAATCAGCAGCTAAGGTACATTGTGGGGCACTTAGTTGGTGGGTAACTGATTATGGTGGAGAAAGAGAGCCAGCAAAGATGAATGTTGCCAGTTTGGCACATATCACGACGGTACAGCCAGCCTTCCAAACAGCACAGCAGCAATACACTGTCTATGTGCCCGTGTCCCTGAAATGCTGTAGCACCGTTCCTCCCATAAATCCCCGTGGTGTGTCTCCTGGGAATGGTTGAGGTTGGAAGGGACCTCTTGTCCAATGACTCATGGCCATAGGAAGAATTAGACCTATAGCTTGCTCTGTAAGATTTGGCTGCTTCTGCTCTAACACAGGAGATGTACTGAGCTATTTAAAGCTTAGAAAGACATAAGAGTTCCATTTTTACTTGAATTTTCTGCCCTAAGAATATTCTGAGGGACACTTCACAGGACACTATTTTTGTCTCAGAAGAATATTGCATATCTTCTTTCACCTTTTTCATTACTATTTGTGCCGATTTGTATTAGAGATGAGCATTTTTTTTTCAGATAAACAGCACTTCTTCCTTTTGGAAATTGTTCTGTTAGTAAAGTTTTGAAGTCTGCTAAGCAAATGCAATAGAATATGTAGAGGAAAGAATTCCTACAGCAATTCTGCATTGATCTGTTTCTTGCATTGCATACATGTGATGATTTTTTCAAGGAAATTCTCTGACCTTTAAGCTGTTGATTTTTAATATTCACCCACCAAAGAAATGTTCTTAATTACAAAACAACATCATACTTTTCTTTAATTATGAGAGAAGGGCATGAGGAAACATCTGCAAAAGGCACATTTTCCCTTGTGGTAAATAATTAGTTTCAGGTCCCTTCTCAAGAAACAGCTGTGAGGAAAAAGAACGTTAGCTGGAGTCTTTCTTTGTTAATGATAACTTTCAGCTTTTTTGAAAAATATATTTTTATTGCTACTTTTTCAAAACTACCAAACAAGCTATCTCCTGGCCTTTTTTTTTTTTTTTTTCTTCTCTTTTTGTCTCTGATGTCCTATACAAGAAAAAATAGATGATCTAAGAGCAAAGCAGGTAAAAGAAATAGGCTGAAAAAGTAATTTTCTGTCTATTTTTAGTCTCTTTTCTTTTTTTCTCCCTGCAATTTCCTATCCTATCTCTTTTTCTTTTTGCACACCATTTTTACAACGGCCAGTTCTCATTCTGGAGCATTTTCAGAGGTTTCCGAGATGCTCGCAGCCAAGGTGCCTGCGCTTTCTTGAATGTGATTGTCTTTCTTCCTGTTCTATGACACTTCTTTTTCCCAAAGAAAACTAGCAATTTTCACTTCTCTGATTTGGTGATTTTCTGCTTTTTTACTGCATGTTCTTCCCTGGCTCCATTTCTTTCATATAATTGCAGTGAGTTTTTTTAAGTTACTGAAGAATATCTGAACACTTGATGACAATGATCTGTGGATCACTGTAAACTGATCCCAGGCTTTTCAAACTGTAATTTTGAATCTTATCCTCCATCCCAGAGTCCCAAAACTTAATACTCTGCAGTAAGTAAACACAAGTTCATGCAGCCTGTTCTTAAGAAGATACTTATAGTGCACCTTTTTGGAAATGATACCTCTGGGAACTTAGCTGAAGGAACAGCCATATAAAGAGCTGTGGTAATAACCTCTTAGATTAAGCCAACTGTAAACTTTTCTGGATGAACTTACCATCTTTATGAGATCATCTGGCTTTAGTTTTGTCAGGACTGTATCTGTGTAGCATCCAGATTTTGTTTTCAGGCCCCAAATCTGAATGACCAGTAGACAGTTTGTTTCACGAGTAATGTGACCAATGATTGCTTCCATAACTCCTTAAAATGCTGAGGAAAAGCAACAAAAGGCAGTTGTAAACTTACCATCTCTGCTACAGGTTTTTGGATGTACATGCTTACTAAAAAGCACTCCAGAGGTACTCGTTACAGTCCCATATCTTCCTTCCAAATGTCCTGTTCTTTGCATCTTCTTTTTTGTCATGATTAACTGTTCGTAGCTATTTCTTAAAGCATGATTTATCTAGAGGAGTCATATTTTTCCAGTGTTAACAAGAATTATTGTGTCTCCCTCGCAGTGAAAAGTCTGACAGCATTACTGATTTCTCCAGGATTCTTGTAATTTACTACTTTGAAGACTAGTCCTTAATCCACAAGTTGCTCTAGCAGATATTAACATTATAACAAGAATTCCAATGAAGCCAATACTTGATCAGGAAAAGACATCTTCTTTTCCTAAAAATAGTCTTGTAACATAAGAAAAGGATAATGCAGCGTAAAGCAGGTTGTAGAACTGTGTCACGTCAGCTCCTCTTCATAACTGATGAGCACTTTTACTGCGTGTCTGAGAGGAAATGCCATATAGCTGGTCACGCTTCTACTCAGGAATAAGTCTCATGTATTTAACTAAGGGAAAATGGTTATTGTTATTTATCTGAAAATATATTTCTTCTGCCCAATTTTGTTCTATGATAATTTACTGATTTACTTGTACTTGCTGCAGGTTCAGGAGCCAGAGTATTTGTTGACTGTATTTTCTCAAGTTATTCTTCTCTTATTCTGAAGAATATAGGAAGTCAAAGTAACAATGTGTTTATTTTTGAGATAATGAGAATGAGAAGCTACTGTCTTAAATATGTGCGATGCTACATTCTTACACAGAAGTTTGTGTGAAATTTCTGGGTGTAACTTGGCTATATGTGTTTCTATCTCAAGAGTCATTCCTTGAATTAAAACTGTCAAAAGGATTTTTACTACTTTATATACCATTACCTCACAGGCTTTCCTTCTCCTAGGCTGTCTTGCATGAAAAATGGCTTTACCTCTTAGAGACACAGTCTGCTAGAGCTAGCGCTGTCAAATGATGGCAGAAAGAGACATGTGCCAAGAAAAAAATATTTGCTTACCATTTTTTTCCCCCAGCCCACACCATGTTCTCCCTGCTTGTCAGTATATTCTCACTTGCACATTACATCCCTCCTTCCTCCTTTTCACAAGCTGAAATTTTTCTCTCTGACTGAAGAAATTTTTTAGCTAAACAAGATGGGGGGGAGGGGGGGAAGAGGAGAGGCTTTCAAAAATCTAATATTTCTTCTTGCAGTTATTGGCATGATAATGTTACTTATTCTTCAGTCTGTTAGAGCAGACTGTAGAAGAAAAAGCTATGAGTAATGAGTAATAAGTAATTTTTACTTTTTCATGCTTTACCCTCTTCTTATATCCCTAAATAATCAGAGTGACTTATAGATAAGTGATTTATAATTTATGCTATAGCATAAAAAAATCACAACTGAAGAGAAATTGTGCTGAAGGTTCAACCTATAAGACCAATCTAGGGATGTGTTGAAACAGTCAGAAAAGAACTGCTTTTATTTTTATTTTCTTTTTTTCTATACTTTGGTGCCAGTAAGAAATTGGCAGTCCTCAGAAGATGAATTTGTAAGTTGTTTGACGCTCACTATTTTTCTCATTTAATGTATCATTATTTAAAATCTTCTAAAGAATCTGGGATGGTGAATAGAACATTATATTGTCCAACTCAGGCACGTATACTTTCTCTTACCTTCCACACACAAGTCTGGAAAACTGCATCTAGATCAGAGAAAGGACAGAAATAAGCCAGTTTCTCAAAGGTAGAGATTAATGCACTATGTAGGAAAGTGATGGATAATTTATTTGTGAATTAATTGATGAAATTCATATTTTGTTTGCATTGTACTTCTGGTGGAGGGTTCAGATTTGTCCTGGTTATATGGAACAGAATGTAAAGACTGGACATCTTTTATAAAATATAATGTCCTTCTCTACCAGAGGACAATTAAAATCCTGACACTGTTTTCCAGAAGTTTATGGCAAAATTCTTCACAGCTACAACTGAACCTAAATTTCACTTCTTGTAAAAGACCAACTAAGGCAAATGGTCCGGTATTTAACATTTGTTTCTGATAGTTATTTGTTTACCTGATCATTTATCCATTGTTATGTTTTTTCACCTTTCCTATAACCTTTAATTTGGGCACTGTACTTGGCTACTGTGCCAGTCACTTTCCAGGAATGCATTTCTGTCAAGATATGATTGTGAATCTTACACAAAAAAAATTGTTAAAATGCACATATATTATGAAACTGTGGCAGAAATGTATTGGACTTCAGCAGCAGACAGACATGACAAAAATCAGTCCTGCATGAGAGGCAAAATGTTACATAAAACCAGTGACCAACTAAATAATTTTTTAATCAAATCTGGTATTTAGTATATAAAATTTACAGCATTTTAGTATAGTATACTCCTTGTCATATGCAGAGATCATAAATGGCTGTGAATACCAGTTGATACTGTAAAATGTAGGAAGCTCAGATTATAAATAAAAGGGGAAGTAGTTGCTAAGAAAGCCTTACTTGGATGACTTGGAGTATTCTGTATCCAAAACACACCCTTTGTCTGTCTAAAATTTGTATGTTTTCTCATGATCTGGTGTGCCTCGAAGCTCCAATATGTTTTTTGTGTTCGTGTAACAGACTTCATTCTTAAAGGTGGACCTTTTTTTTTTTAAAAAAAAATTCAAATAGAAGAAAGTAGCTATTAGGTTTCCAAATAAAAAGTTTTACCAGAACTTCTACTTCACCTATGTGAATGATCACGCCAGCATATGTGAATCCTTTGACAATAAACCCTTTGGACTATGATGTACTCCTGGATGAATTTTTACTGCAATTAATATTCTGTTTCATAAATGCAAGGCTTATAAAGGTGGTCTGGTTTCTGTTTATGCTAAAGGGAACTTTACTGTTCCTTCCATCTAGAATATGATTTTAATGTGTTTTCATTTGGACACTTTAACCTGAAGCATGCATATCTCTGAAAAAATAATACTGTTGGTTTTCTAGTTGTTTGGTTTTGGTTTTTTTTTCCATGGGAAGGAAACACCTTATTTCAATGCTATTCTTGTTCTTCTTGTTGTGTCCTTTTTAGCACAATGTCCAGCAAATGAAATCCGTACAGAATCGTCAGGAGTGATCCTTAGTCCGGGTTACCCAGGCACCTATCCCAACTCTCAGACCTGTTCTTGGACTATAAAGGTTGAGCCAGGATATAACATCTCCATCTTTGTAGAAATGTTTCAAAGTGAAAAGCAGTTTGATGAGCTGGAGGTATTTGATGGTAAGAGAGATATAAATTCTATCTAACCAGAAAAGAAAATGTATTGGGTAAACCAGAGCTTGATTTCAAGTTATCGGTTTTGTAATGCATTGATACATCTGAAAGAACAGTCCAGTATTTCTATTGCTTTTTCCTTGAATCTAAATCTGTTAGTTTTATAAATGCATTCAAGACAAAGGGCACTGGCGGCCCAGAAAGCCAACTGCATCCTGGGCTACATCAAAAGAGTGGACAGCAGGTTGAGGGAGGTGATTCTACTACTCTACTCTTATGAAACCCCATCTGGAGTACTGTGCCCAGCTTTAGAGTCCTCAACACAAGAAGGACATGGACCTGTTGGAATGTGTCCAGAGGAGGGCCACGAAAATGATCAGAGGGCTGGAGCCCCCTGACTGGGAGAGGGGGTTTGTTCAGCCTGGAGAAGAGAAGGCTCCGGGGAGACCTTAGAATGGCCTTCCAGTACCTGAAGGGGGGCCTACAAGAGAGATGGGGAGGGACTCTTTATCAGGGAATTTAGTGATAGGACAAGGCATAATGGTTTTAAACTGGAAAAGGGTAGTTTTAGATTAGATATTAGGAAGAAATTCTTTACTGTGAAGGTCGTGAGACACTGGAACAGGTTGCCCAGGGAAGTTGTGGATGCCCCATCCCTGGAGATGTTCAAGACCAAGCTGGAAGGGGCTTTGAGCAACCTGCTCTAGTGGGAGGTGTCCCTGCCCATGGCAGACGGGTTGGAACTTGATGATCTTTAAGGTCCCTTCCAACTCTAACCATTCTATGATTCTATGATTAAATCTTCTTAGGTATTGTTAAAGGAGAAGCAGCAGCAGCTGCAGCATTTCTATGAAAGTCATACCCTTTTCTGTTTCCTGGGAAATATATGAAGGTGTCTGAAAGGAGAATTTAACGTGCTGTTTTGTAATTGATCAATTCTGGTGAGGAAATATTTTGAGGGTATATTTCATTTTATCTGATTTAATAAAATTATTTGAGGCTAAATACTCAAATTTGAGTCCAAATATCCAGTCTACTTTCTCCATAGCATAGGAGAACCAGTGCTGTACCATGGTTGAATATGCCCCTGTTAAAGAATTTGACCATCTGTTTTGGGACAAAGAGTACAGAAATTGAGTACAAAAACAATTCCTAGAGTGTTACTCACAGCAGCAATCTCTCAAAGGGCCCTATTTAATTAACAGGCTATTCTTATATTCTACTGAATTCTAATCTTATTATCACTTGTTCTGTTCTCATTGATTGATGAGAATAACTAGTCCCAAATTGTTCTTTAATATATTTTTATTCATTCTGAGACCATTATCATCTCTTCCCTCATTAACCAAGAATATATGATAACTATAGAACTTATTAATATTCTCTATGGGAGTTTCATAACATGAAAAATATTTAAAAGGTTATATGTTTTGAGATATCTTTGTCTTATTTTTCTTTAGTAGTAGTATTTTTCTTAAGTAGTAGTTTTTTAATGTCTAAAATTTTCCATTTTTGATAGCAGCATTCTCAGAACAAAACACCACATTTTTCATTCTTTTTTAAAAAAAAAGTTCATTAGAATTTCTTTTCTTTATAATGTGTGTGTTTGTCCTTGCCAGGTTAGTGGAGAAAATATTCTGAAAAATTAAAATTGTATGACTCTATTCTGTATTTAACACCAACACAATATGTAGTGTGCATGGAACTTTTTTAGTGGTCTGATTATTTTGTTTGTTTACATTTGGAAAATTCTGTTGAAATTGCTTAATGTTCCTGATGAAGATTTTTGGTTTTTTACCCATTTAAATTTAATGAAAGCAGATTCTCAATAATAGATCTGAGAGAAGGATTATCATAGTTACTACATTTTTAACCATTGTCATTTTATGACATGAAATCACATTCTTACAAATTCATCTCTAGTGCAGCTGTACTGAAGTCATTTTTTCTACCACCTACCAGCAAACTTAAATGAGAAAGATAATAGCATATTTATAACCTCTCAATATAGTGCCATGTTGAGATTCCTGATCTAGCTCTCAACAAGTTGATATTTAAATATGGCACATTGCACTGCCTTGCAGAGATACTTGCTTGTGTCCCTGTGGCCACATTAGCAATGTGCTTTGCTGAGCTAATTAGTTCTACATCTCAGCATGACGAGTTTGTTGGGGCAGAAGGCAGTGCTGATGTGTCTATCCTTTTTCCAGTGATGGATATAACTCAGACTAGCTTACTCAGAGCCATCTTAGGTATTTTCCTGTATTGGTGCATTTTGCAATTAATATATGTCATATCCTGGGACCTTAAACAGCATACCTTTGATTACAGTAATAAAACTGCACCATAGATATGTACACAGGTAAAGGTAGGTCACCAAACCTTATGCAGAAACTAGATGAAGATTGGCAAGACAACTTTTAGAGAGAGAGTATTTGCTAAGGCACGGGTCTTTGATTACTTTATAAGGGAACTTCGGAATGCAAAACAAAATAGTGACTACACCTAACTGACTACACTGTAAATTATGGTGCAGCTGGATGATGATCAGTAGAGGCATCCAGTCAATGAGGCCAGCTTAGTCAGCTGGAAACAATAAGCCCATTAGCCATTCCCACTTATCAGTCGGAGCCTTACGAAATCCTATTTGTATTCTAAACCAGAGAAGCCATAAATGTACCATGAATATAATGATTAAAGCCTTTTGAACTTCAAAACACTGTATTCAGGCTACTTACACTGAAGAGCACTCATTTAATGCAGCAAATGTTCTTTGATTATTTTTTTTCCCTGAAATAAACCAACGAAATTCTGTCATTGAAAATATATGGAGAAGTCAATTTTTACCTACTAATCAGGAAAGCATCATATGGCAGGTTCAGCATACCAGAAGTTTGGTATATATTTCCTTATATAGAAAAACTCTGAAATAATACTAAAAAAAATCACACTCAAGAACACCTAGGTCATGCTGCTGACTTTTCTGAATATCATCTGAAGAGCTGCCTGCTAGGTAAGGTACAGAAACTGAAGCTCAACTTCAGGAAAAGCAGAGGAAACTAAAATAAGTTGAATCATTCCTCTGATCTCACAATGACTAAAAAATGCAGTGTGACATGTGGTGCAGCAAACTAATTCATGATCAGTAACAAGGAAAGATACTAATTTTTTTGTAGGTAGTAGATCTTTAGTTGTAATTCTACTCTTTTATCCCCTTTATTTGAGAATTTCAAAAGAACATATACATTCTAAACTGTAACAAATAAATGTTATTAAACACATTTTGCAAAGACCAGGGTGAAGCACAGCAAAAACCAAATAAATTGTCATGTTCTAAATTATTTTTTCAAGGAAAAATAGGAATTGATCTTAGCATTCCTCATCAGTTATCCTACACTGTAAGCATCAAACACTAACTTCCTAATGTGAAAAACAAACAAGCCTCAAAGCATATTGATGAGGGCCTGCTGGGCCATGTGTGCCTAAAGCTATGTTTATTTGTTCTTATTTTGTATATGTATTAGACATTTATTAATACTCCTTTATTTGTAGTGTTATCATTATGGTGACCCAACTGCAGTTTCTAAGAACTGGGAGGTTTTTTTAATCTTTATGGTTTGCTGTGGCTTCTTTAGCCTCCCTTTGGTACCTGAAATGTCCAGATCAGAAAATATACTTATTTTTCTGTTGGTCTGGAGAGGGAGAAGGCTGACAACAGTTGTATTCAATTTTTAGGTGTTCTTTGATTCTGCTTTATTTTTGTGTTTTCATGCAACATAAGAAGAGCTGATCAGGCTGCAGCTGCTCAAATTCAGCAAAAATAAATGAAACAGCCTCTTTATTTCAAATAGCTGCTGTAGCCAAGATAATGGTGGTTGAACATGGCTTTCCTAAACTTGAAAAATGTGGAGCAAAAGAGATAGTGAGCATATGAAAGGGAGGAGTTCACCTGGAATTAATATGGAGGAAGAAGACGCCATTTCATATTTTAGAAAGCTTTCAGTTGGAGATTGGCTTGATATATAGATATTATTTTTTTCTTGTGCATATCTGTTGTTTCCTTATATAGCTAGCCTCCAAATCATTAGTTGTGCTTCTAGGGTTTTAGTGTGATGAAAATACTGGTCTAGTGCCACGACATGTTTTTTCAACATCCTGTATTTACCACAACTGCTTTTTTCTTTTTTACACAAAAATGATACTATAATAAACACCCTATCTTTTAACAGCACGGACATCTAGTGAAGTAGGTATTGTAAATTCATAGCACTTGTACATAAGTGTATTCCACGGTGAAACTATGATGATCTTATGTGTGACAGAATTTTTTAACTAATGTGTTCACTATGTAATATGGTAGTGTTTAAAAGTACATGAGCTGTATGATGTCAAAGAATGTATAGATTAGCTACTACCCACTAGTTGGAAAAGAGCTTAAATAAATAATAGATATAAAAGGACAAGAAGCAGAAGCATAACCTCATTAAAAGTAATTGTCTCAAATGGAAATTAATTTAAAGAAAAAAAATCCACTTTTTTCATGTTTATGGCAAAACCACTAATTGTTTTATATTTCAGTTTGTTTGTACCAAGATTTTTTATTATGCCCTCTAGTGAAAACCTAAGGCTGGATGGATAGTTTAAATAGACTCCTGTGAATTATTTCACTGCCAACGATGTGCCATGATATTTTCTATTCTTTCTTTGTATGTTCACATTCACAGCTGAGTTGAAATATGGAAAGGGTTACTTAAACTGGTAGTACTTTAAAACTTCAATAGTTTCTTTATTCATCTCCAAAGGTTCTTCTGGACAAAGCCCTTTACTGGTTGCTTTAAGTGGAAATCATACTGGACAACTGAATTTTACAAGCAAAATGAATCAACTCTATCTTCGCTGGTCAACTGATCATGCAACCAGCAAGAAAGGATTCAAGATCCGTTACTCAGGTATTTTATAATTATTAATGGTTTCCATTAGATTATATTTTTTGGTTACATATACTATTTAGCATCAAATTAGGACTTGTAATATAATGTCTGTTTCTCTGAAGATAATTCATGATAATGTACATATTGATGATGATGATTTGATGAACGATCATTCTATTGCAAGTTCAAGGTAAACAAAGGACTATGACACTGTTTTCTCCCAGTTTGCCGAAGATCTCCAAATTAATACTTTCCCAACGATTGTTTCTGTCTGCAACCTGCTATCTTGTTTTACCAGACCTGAGGCAAGGCCTTTGGAATGTAGTGGGAGGGATAGCCCTTAGATTTACACAGAAGTATTCAAGAATGAGAATTTTTGATACTGAAATGGTATGTGCTACTCCACCAGTAATTCAGGGCAAAATTATTAGGTTTACAATTTCCTTGAGTTGCAGTTCACAATTCTTATTGCTGTGCTCTTCTTTATGTCCAAATAAATGGAAAACAGGGGAAAATATATTTCTTCAATGGCTACGTGTGAATCTGGTGTTGTGGTGACATGAAAATATGTAAATACTCTACCTAAATAGTGTTTAAATGTCCTTTATTAAGAAAAAAAAATCAGTTACCGGTATTGCAATACTGAATTATACTTCGTGTGCAGACATACTGACTCTTACTCAGCAGCCTATTTAGTATGTTTTTATGCATGTATCAGCAGACACATTGCTCCTAAAAGGCTTGGCTTAGGGATCATTTACATGATGTAAATAGTGAGAGAGAGACATGATAATTGCTGTCTGTTGTTAACATTTGCTTTTTTTGTGTTTGGACTTGATTAGCAATGTAAAGGTTGTGTGTGTTAATTTTGGTGGCTAATGTCAATATAAATTGAGAAAGGAATCCTAAGAATCTTTTAGAAGAATGTTTTATCAAGCACCAGGTATCTCCCATTTATTAATGCAAAATGCCATTTAGGGAGATAATTTTCACAGAGCTCATGACTTTCCTGTACCATCCATGCTCTCTGGAAAGTTTCTTTTGTAACTGGAAGAGGAGATCCAGGCTGAGCTCAGAGCATAATAATGATCATTGTTTTGGGGACTTAAGAACTATGAGCTATGCGCAGGCAGGGAAAAAAAAAACCACATAATAAAAGCATTATCTCCACCTTGCAAGCAGCCTTTGGAGTATTACTGCAGACAAACTGAATCTGAGAAATGGGGGGAAAGAGAAGTTGTTTTCAAGCATACTGGAGATTCATTTAGTTTTTCATAGGAAAAGTCAGTTGCAGGACCTAATAGATGGATTGAGAATGTGGCAAAAAGAACAAAGAGAATTGGTCATGTGAAAACCCTCAGATGTGTGGCACTGAAGGGAGCGGGTTTTCTGTCATGAATTTAAAGTGAGGAATTGGTATCGTGGTGACAAAGATGGAGTTCATGTAAAGCATTTGTTTTCTAAGTATCAAATTATTAAGGAAACTGATTTTTGAGGAATGAGGAGTTATTAGATACCTTTGTGTGTACACAAAACACGTTTTGCAGTAGTGAAGAAGTGGTCTGTCTAATTGCTAGGCTCAATTCATCAATTATTATGGCACTAGCTGCAACTAATAATAAAATTGGGGGACTGGAAGGAGATATGCAATCCTTATGGCTATGTTTTAGGAACAAACAACTGTTTTGCTTTTTCCGCTTCACTAACAGTCAGTGCCTACATTTTTCTCTAAACTTCTGTACATTTTACATGAGATTCAATGGAAATAATCAGCATGAAAGAAGAGTAACAGTGAGCAGCAGCATAAACAATTGGATTTGAATCTTAATGAGGGAAAGAAACATCATGAAAGTAGGAAAAATACAAGATCCCAAAAAGGCTATTGATACTGTGGCAGCTGTGACTGAGCCAGCAGGCTTCCTCATAATGAAGACCCTACTGAAATGAATTACTGCCCTCCCACAACCCTCCCCTTCTTCTCCAGCTATGCCTGTGCACAAAATTTTGCAAATGGTAGTTTTGTCAGAACCAGATTTCATTTGTAGATACAAATTTTCTTCACTTTTTAAAAGTGCTAGAAGCTTTCGTAGGAATGCTTGATGTTGCCTTTAGCGTACAAGCTTACTTGTGTAAGCTATTTGTCTAATGTTACGTGTATTTTTTCTGCCTTGTGGTTTAAGGCTTTTTGCTAAATCTTAGAAAAGAGCTCTAGTGTTACAGCACAGGGGTATTCTTTTAAGGACTTTGAATATTATAGAGGCACTAGCATAATTTTAATCTATATAACAAATTTCCTGACAGCACTAACACTTAGTTATTAAATGATCTCTTCCTTAATCTAGTGAGTATCTGTATAGTATAGTGAAACTAGGAGAGGAAGCAGCAGTTAAAATTTCTTGCAGCCCTAGGGAAGTAATCCCTTTTTTATTTGCAAGGTATGTAGTATGGCATAATCACTAAAATGGGTACCAAAAATATAAGAAAAAGGTATTGTGTGCTGTAATGCTTGCTTGTTGTTTTGTAGGGCTTGAACTTGACTTCCCAGTGCAGCTGGGTTCCACCAAAACTATGCAGTTTATTACAAATGGGGAAAATCTGTGAGTGCAGAAAGCGGAACTTGCTGAGCCCAGACTAAAAAACTCACGCTCTAAGAAATGAAACCTGGAAATTGCTTTGAAAGATACCTGCAGAATCTACTTCTTGGTTTTTTTTCCCCTCAATAATTTATAAACCTGCATGCACATTCCTACCCAAGCAAGCTAGTGCAAGTGCATAACAAAGAAAAGGGGGATGAATTTTTTTTTAAAAAAGCAGTGGTGGAAGGAGTGAAAGTGCACTACAGTACTTGGCACACCTGCTGGAGGCATGCTGGCTTGGGAAGCAGAGGAGTACTTGGTTTGCTGCTTTGCAAGTTCACATTGCCTCTATAGTATTTACAGGCTTCTGTTTAACTTTAGGTTAGTCATTCAAGAGTAGATTAGGCAAGTGGCTACTGCCAGGATAACTGTAGATATATGTATATATTAATAACCCCACTATAGCTCTGTGTTTTACCTTTATTCTCCTTTTTTATTTTGTACATGCTAAAGTGAAAAATAACATAGGGAATGGATGGGCAATTAATTAAGGAAATGTTTTTGTAATCAGAAAAGGTATGTTTAGTTTTCTTGTGTGACCTTACGTAATCACTCAAGCCAGCATCTGATTTCTTATCTATAAAGTGAGAATGTCTAAAGTGACAATTATAGTAAAACTCTGCCTCACTCTGCTCACAATTTCAAGAATAGCAGCACAAAGGACAAAAGATGCCCCGGTAGTATGGTGGTGATGACAAGTAAATATACAAAGGGAAAGTTAGAAGGAAACACAAACACAAAAAGCTGTGACTTTTTATTTGTCAACAAAAAATCTATCATGTAAGCTAAACAAAGGCAACATGGGATTTCAAGGAAAGCTTTTTGTTTATTTATAATTTTGAACACAGGGCAGTGTTTCAGTGGATGGTTAAAAGTATCTTTTTCATATAAGCTTTTAGACTATTGTTTAAAGACATTGCTGGGAAATTAAGTCCTTTGCTAAGTTAAATCCTTAGAGAAAATGTCATATGATTCACTGTAAGACTGAGATTTACAAAATCATCAGTTTCAAATAATTTTGCTTTGGATTTGGGGATTATTTAATTGAGCTTCCCTTAGACAGAATACCTCAGACAGCTTTGAAAACTTTCAGCAAAAATGTTTCAATGTTCCAGCTCCTAAAAGAATATGCTTTGTGAAAGGAAGAACATGGTCCTGCAAATGCAAAATTGGTGTTTATCTGTGCTGCTGGTGACACATCAGTTGACTAATGATGTGTGATTTAGCCAGGCAGTTATTACCCTGTTGGTCTTCAGTTGCAAGTGACAAATGGACGCTGTGATTATAAGTGAGCTGAAAACGTTCAGGATGTTGCCTTGCAAAAAACGCTGATGTTTTAGAGGCCTTGAAAGAATGTGGATGCTATGTCACTTGGAAAAGTAAATTAAATCTGTAAATGTAAAGCTACTTCAGGTCACTGGAAAGGTTTAGTAGAAGTTTGTCACATTTTGTGATCCATTGTCATTCCTAGATGACAGCACTCCTGTATCATTGCACCTGTATGAGCTAAGCCTCATGAAATTCCAGGACATACTCCCTCTCAGAAACTGGCTGAGAGAAAAACAACATTTTCTCCCAGTGGTCCTTGATACAGGACTGCAATATTTTATGAGCACTCTGTAAAAAATCCTGCTTAAGCCCACAATTTTCACGCAGTTGACAGTGGCTGCAGGTTTCAGTCTGACATTCTTCAAGCATTTGCTTACCCTCCAGATCTTCAGACATTTTTTATTTATTGCCTTGTATGTGATTCTTCAGTTAATATGTCAGTTGCTGATCCTAGAAGATTTTATGTAGTCTTCATCCTGGACTCTGAAGAGAGTTCACTTTAAAGAACAGATTAAAAAATTACTAAACTGTAGTTTAAGAAGGGAATTGTATGGAGTCTTACCAGTATTCCTTTGCTGTCTCAGTAAGCATTGCGTCTTCAAGATTTTTCAGAGGTGTAAAATAAAAATCCTTCTTCAGAATTTTAAGTAATTTACCTCAAGTGCTTTCTTTCTTTTCAGGTATAGTTGAGACACAGTAAATTGTTTAAGCATCAGCCTTCTCTGTTCATATTTCACTGCCTTTGCTACACAAAATACTATGAGTTTTGGTAAGGCTTTTTTTGTGGATGAGGACTACAGGCACTGCTTGACTCCAGCATTGTTGCTGGTTTCTAACGGACTGACTGCCTGCTGCCACTACTTCAAAACGTTGCCATTAACAAACATTTCTGTAATATTAGGAAGCAGATCCGATCTATCTTAAATAATTATTTTAAACATATTACCCAAACATTTATTATTCATTTCACAAAATGAAGTACTCAGAAATTGGAATAAGATTTTTTCATATCATACTTCCCCCATCCAGCCTGGCCTTGAACACTTCCAGGGATGGGGCATCCACGACTTCCCTCAACAACCTGTTCCAGTGCCTCACCACCCTCACTGTAAAGAATTTCTTTCTGGTGTCTAATCTAAATCTCCCCTCTTCCAATTTAAAACCATTGCCCCTTGTCCTGTCGCTATGCTTCCTTGTAAAGAGTCCCTCTCCGGCTCTCCTGTAGCTCCCTTCAGATATTGAAAGGCTTTTATAAAGTCTCCCCAGAGCCTTCTCTTCTCCAGGCTGAACAACCCCAGTTCTCTCAGCCTGTCTTCATAGAGGAGGTGCTCCATCCCTCTGATCATCCTCGTGGCCCTCCTCTGGATCCGTTCCAACAGGTCCATGTCCTTCCTGTGTTGAGGCCTCCAAAGCTGGATGCAGTACTCCAGGTGGGGTTTCACAAGTGCAGAGCAGAGGGGTAGAATCGCCTCCCAACACCTGCTGGCCACACTTCTCTTCATGCAGCGAAAGCTACCATACAGAGAACAGTACGGTTAGAATTATTATACACACAATTCCCATTATCTAACTTTTCTCCTGGTGCTACAGTCATGCTTCCATTGCTCTTTGGGAAACCAAGGTCAATGGCTTCAGTTTGATGTTGTTATGTTGGGGGAGATACTGCAGGTCATCAGCAGCTAGAGTCTTTCAACGGGTAGAGTATGATATTGATGATTTCTTCTTGACTCTAGGATCCTCTTAGGATTATTTTTGTTTGCTAACACATTTTTATACTCTGATATTGCTCAAGTTCAAGTTGCACATGGTTCTACTATATCTATTCCACTTTATACCCACATGACCAGAAAAAAAAAAAAAATCAGTTAAAGCTAAAACAGATGAAATAAAACTTCAAGCAGGTCAAAAAAGGTTGAGACAACACAAACCTGACAAACCTTGGTCTTGAGGACTTAGAAACTCAGTACAAAGTCTGTGACCTGTTACTAGCAAAGGCAATACTGTATTACTGGGCTACAGGGTTACACATCATGTGGCAAGTAATTTCTGTTTAAAATTACAGTACTGAGGGCATCAATTTGGTGTTTCATCTGAATTGCATATTATGTTTAGCACTCATCTGCTGTTCTTAAGATCGCCTAAGATATTTGAAATTAAATACTGCTTAAGAGGTTACTGAAGATGACTTCAGTGGTCTTAACCACTGGTCTTTTGATCTTAACAGCAATATCATCTTTTTCTTCAATAGGTTGGAAAGCAAATTAAAGCCATATTTATTGTGCTTCTTTAAATGTCAAGTCTCCGTTTTAACTTTAAAGAGTATTTCAGTAATCAAATTCATTTAGTTAGGCATGTAACTGAATGTCACTGTTCTTATAAGGGATATAGAACGTGACCCCAAATAATTGTTTTACTAGACCATTCCTAGCTTATTGACTTTCATCCTGGTTTTTTGTTTGTTTGGTTTGGGTTTTTTCTCCTTTTTGATTTAGTTTTTTTCCAAATAACTCCCCAAGTGAAAGACGGTATAAAAATGACATTTCAAGTAGAAATAACATTACTTAATTGAGAACTATGATTCTTTAATAGAATCTCAACAGATACCAACATTTTCCTGCATCTTTAATGTAGGACTGAGTTTTACTGCTTTTGTTGGGTGGCATTTCTTAGAAATACTGACTTTCATCGACTGCATTTAAATCTAGACATTTAATTGAAGCATCTTGGTTAGGAGTCTAATCAACTCCATAGTCAGTGAACAGAACATCCATCTTTAAGTGGTAATTGATGTCATAGGTACCTTAGGGTGATGAAACATATATTTAAAAAAAAAAAGAAAGCTAGATACAGAAAGCTGATAGAAGGAAACCAGGGATACCTGCAAGAAACAAATAACATGAAAAGTATTTATAGATGTAAACAAAATACTGTTATTATGTACCTGTGAAACAATACCCCAAGTTCTACTGGATAATTGTCTGCAGAAAAATATATGAACATCATAGTAGGCCTATGGCTGATTTCAGTAAGAAGTAGAGAGTTAGTATTGTAGCAGCAGTTACAGTCTCAGTGTCCTTGGTACTGGTGTTTAGTTATCAGTGGAGTTATACATTGTCTCCCCTGTGAAAAATGTTCATAGGCTTATTTCAGTGGTGAATGTCCAGCCAGGTTTATTTTCTGCAAGTCATGGTCCTACCATGCTGCTTCTGGAAAGATATTAATCTCTGTAATCATGACATCGTGTGTTGCTGCAAATACACAGTGACTTATATATCAATATGGAATCAAAGTAATTGTTTAATATTGCTTTTATCCAGTGATAAATGATTGCATGCAACAAACAGGTTTGTGTTAGACTCCATGTGTATCTCACACTACCCTGTACTTCTGCTTGACTTAGATCCAGTCTGAGCAATCAGACTCTGTTCTTATCTAGAAGTATTGCAGGTATTTTTTTAAAAAAAGTCTCTATTTTAAGACAATTATAAATTTTGTACTTTTTTTACTTCCTCAGCACATCTAAACATTTCAGTTATCTGTCCAAAGTTCTTGAGGACCATGCTAGTCAGGAAAACCTCTCTGTTAACAGTATTTGTCGTAGTAGCCATTAAGGTTTAGCAAGGTTTATTTTTATTTCAAAACTTATATTATTAAAAGTATATTCTGTCTTACTTCAGATGTAGTGTAAATTCAACACTTAAGAAGTTGCACTCTCCTAAGTTACATTATTTTGCTAAAAAAAATAATACATTTGCCATGTAGTATCTTTGGGGAAACTTGCATAAAAAATTACATAAATTTTACTTAGAAAAAAAATGCATTTGATGAATCAGTATGTTGTATTTTGTCATGTAACATCCTTGGCAAAATGTTAAATTTTTGACTTGCATGTCTAAGTACACTATATATTTTAAATAAAAATATTAATAATTAGTTTTCTATATTATGTAGCTCAAAGAACAGTTTTATGTTTATAAATATATCAAGTTAAAATAGAATTTGTTTACTGAGTGTGAGTGAACATGCTGAACAATCTGTATGTTTCCTGATTACAGCTTCTTCATGTACAATAACATAAACTGATTTTTGATTATAAACTATGTTTTTGAACTTCATGATATTTCTGTATAAGAAGTCTGAATCTTCACTGAGGGTTCCAGAAGTAATGTAAAGGATTCTGTACTAATTTTAATGGTATTTAAGGTTTGCACCTTGTCATAAATAATGTGAACTTTGTAAATAATGTTTTACATGTTTTTAATAATGTCCCTTTTTTTGGTATTTAGCTCCCTATTGCAGCTTAAACCCTATCTTGAGGAACGGTGGAATCGTAAATAAAACAGGTGGCCCCGCTGGAAGTAAAGTTCGCTATTACTGCAAACCTGGGTACAGAATGATTGGTCACAATAATGCCACATGTAGACGTCACCAAAATGGCATGTATCAGTGGGATTCTCCCGTGCCAATCTGCCAAGGTGAGATAATGTTTTCTTGTTGAGTATGCTCCTACAATTTCATTGTAAAGAATAATTCACAAAACAAAGATGGAGCATTATCAGTGCTGCTGCATGCTGAGAGACGCACTGAAGTTATCCAAACATATTGAATTGTGTACTTAATGTGTGCAGAGCTGAAGTATTATGAAATGGATTAATGCAGTCAAATACAGACCAAATGAAAAAATACCTTTTCAGTACGTTTTTATTTAGTAATATGCATATCTCTAAAGAGTCCATAGTTCATGGTATTGTTGAATTACAAAACATTTTATAAAAATTCATTAGTTTTCAGCCATTAATTTGATTATTTTAGAAAATCACTATATGAGCAGTGCTTTGAAGACATAATTTGTAACTTCTAGGTTTTTTTGTGTATCCTGGAGTTAGCCAGAGTCCACTTGAGCTTGTTCCAGACATCTCTTACGAGTAGTTATTATTTGTGAAATGTTTATAACTTTTCCTGTGTGAAAAGCCACACAAGATACAGAGACGGGGAGTAACATAAAGTAGTACAAAACAGTTAAAAAAAAAGTTGGGTTTAGTTACAAATACTTTTTCACCTATTATTCAGTAAACAGTTAGTGGAGACTAAGGAGTTGTATGGCAGATAATATCAGGAATGTGGGTGAGAGGAGAGAGGCTGCAAATTCTATCCATAATACTGTCAGTGAAACCTTGGGATATATTCTGCTGGCTAGCCAGTAGGTGTCTTTTAAAAAAAAGGCAATGAGATTTTGGCATCCTTGGAGTGTGTGAGGATAGAGACAATATTCCATGCATGCATGTTAGGCTGGAGGAGATGGAGCCTCTAGATAATACTTTTCTCCAGAATTTAAGACTTTATGATTCCTCAGCTGTCAGGAATTATATGCAAATTTAGCCCATAACTTTCTACTGCTTATCCATCCAAACTATAGTAACCTGCTAGTACTACTACCAGTATTGTTCAACCAAACAGCAGAGGTGTGTAAGGTGAAAATATGACGTTCCAGCTCTTCAGATTTCTTTAAAAAACGGTGTTATCCCTTTTTTTCCTAGCTTTCCCCCTTTTTTTAGAATAGTCTAGTTTTAAGTGGTCTTCTTCTACATTTCTGGTTTTTGCATTTTATGTTAACATTTTAATAGCAATGGTAAGGAAAGGCTTGCCAATTTGCCATTCTAACTTTGACAGCTGTATCTACATGTAATGAGGTGTGTGAGGAGTTCTGAATAATGAGAACAGTTCTTTGAACAACTGAAGGAAAAAGCTCCCAATTTTAAGGGCAGAATGGAATAATTCCCAGAAAGTGGGAAGAAAAATGTGCAGATATATGTAGGACTCAACAGGAGGTCCTAGGACTTGATCATGGATAACCAGGGAACAAAGAGTCCCAGAAAGTAATACATTCTGAAAAAAAATTAAGCAGATTCAAGAAAGTCATAAAATACTTCAGACACTGTGTATGTCCTTGTTATTTTATCACTATGGGCAAGAAATAGCTGCGAAATTTTAGCAATGCAGCATGCTCACAATACATTTTTTAATTTACATTTTAATTTTAATAATTTCAGCAATATATGTTGCTGTGGGTATATAAATTTCTCTTAGCAGTAGGAGAAAAAAGGATTTGTGAGACAGGGAGTGAGTTTAATCTTTACTAGAAATTTCTTAATGTAGGATTCCTCAATTTTAATATGTCACTTTTACAGCTCTTTCACAATTATTCCAACTTGTGTGTCTGGATGAAGCATATATTTTTCAATAAGTTCTGAAATGGAAAGTATGTTTTGAAATTTATTAAGCATCTGTTATCCAAATACATACATTCGCTTTGGAAATTAATTAAAATTACACATTTGGTTCAGCTCATGGATTTCATTAGAGGATATCTCCAAATGAAAATGCTTTTGATTAAGACTGAAATTCCTGTAAAACCACTCCTACAGGGTAACATTTGTAATTAATGACTTGATTGTGTCAGAATTAATGTTCAAAATCAAATTTGATTGTATTATTAAAAAGGTGAGTTCTTTTTTGCATACTTAATATAACAGTATCAATTTTAACATGAATATATCTCTAATGGGTTAATCTGGTAGGGTCAAAAGATATTTTTCAATTCCAGTTTTACCAAGTGCAGACACATGGAATAATGTCTTGGACAATATATAAAGAACTTGACTCCTGTCTAGGAAATTAGAAGCTCTTACTGCTTTTACTTCGTTTGTGAAGGAAAAAGAGAACTGTGAGTCATTCTACATTCAAAGTATTTATAAGCAGAGAAAATAGCAATTCTTATACAATAGCAGTAGATAACCACTGAGAGGAAATAGTATAGGCCCCAGTAATGATCCTGGCAATGACATATATGTCATCGTAACACTGTTTAGCTCATATCCAGATCCCCATGCTGGTGACTGAGATATGGTGGCAATGGGAGTGTACCGGTGTTCCTCTGAGAGGCATGACCAAATACCCCACTTATCCCAGCTGTTCTTCAAATACAGGTCCCAGCCTTTGGCATTGTTCTTCCTAGTTTGTTTTCATACTCATTCTTAAAAGAGTTAAAAATAATAAATTAAAAATAATTTAAAGAGTCTTGAAGAACATATTGCTGCTCTTCACCATTTAAGTTACTTTATAGTGGGTTTATAAAAAAACCAAACACCTGTTTTAAGGAAGTAGCTCTTTTGTCTGGATCACGGGTACTTAGGCTGAAAACCTATGACTGAGTCATGCTAGAAGTATAGCTGATGCCATCATTTCCAGCTTAAAATCCTGATTCCATGTGCTGTCACTATTGATTCCTTCATGCTTGCTGAAGTGGATAGAACTGCAATGCTGAGCTAGAGATCCTTATACTTTTTGCTGTGCTGAATGAAGGTTATTTTGGGACCATAACTGGGTTCCATGTCTGCCCTGAGGTAGAAAACTGATTAAATTTTTTTAGGGAACTGACTTGAAAACATCCATTTGCAGTTTGCCCAAGAGCCATGAGTCTGGGATCACCAATCTGCTTCTTCATAAAAGTAGCCGTTATGTGTGTCTGAGCATGGAATTAAACTTGGGCCTTTTACCTTTTTGATAAATGTTATTATGCAAAAAATGTCCCTCTTAGCACTCAGTCTTTAAATTAAAATGTGAGCTAGGTGACACAGTTAAGGAGTTCCAAATCCCAGTTTCCTCTTATATCATATTGTAAACTTATAATAATATTTCAAAATATAAAACAATAAGAGAATTATAGTACTTTAGACTAAAAAAAAAATGTAAGGTTGAGGGAGAATTTGGTAACAATCTTATAATATGCTAAAAATAACTCTAAAGAGGAATTAAATAATTATCTATATCCTTTGTAGATAGAGGAATTTCAACTAAATTTACTTCAACAGAATCTTAAGTTAGACTTTATTTTTTTTCTTCTTTTCTCAGAGGCTAAAGAAACACTGGAATAGATTGCCTGTGGAGAGTGTGGAATTTCATCATTGGAGGTCTTTCAGGAATAAATTAGATGAACCTCAGTCAAGTATAATTTTGGCTTGTGATAGGAGAATAAACTAGATGACCATTCATGACCTCTTTTTATATCCACAGCCTTAGACCACACAGCTCTGTTTGGGGATTTTTTTGTTATTTCTTCACGTTTCCAAGTCTGAGAATTGGGATTTCTGTGGTATGGCTCTCCCTGATGTTTCCATTTGGATATCATAGACATAAACTACTCAGCATGTTTTTTTGTTACAAATCCCACTTTTAGAGACTTCTCTATTGCTACCTTTAATTTTAGGTTATTTAAATGCTTTTCTCAGCACTATGTTCAATGCTAGAAACAGATCACTAAATGATAAATGCTTGTGCATTGAATTTAAGGATTTTCCAGCGTATGGAAGAAAACCTCATTGTCTGATTAATACTGTCTCCAGCTGCTTTACTGTATGCAGGCAATTTGTATGCTTTAAATCCAGTTAAATCCAGTTGACAGCTGGTCACAAGGGGTATTCTCCAGGGCTCAGTATTAGGGCCAATCCTGTTTAAAATCTTTATCAATGGTCTGGAGGAGGGGATCAAGTGCGCCCTCAGTAAGTTTGCAGATAACACTAAGTTAGGTGGGAGTGTTGATCTGCTTGAGGGTAGGAAGGCTCTACAGAGGGATCTGGACAGGCTGGATTGATGAGCCAAGACCAATAGTATAAGGTTCATCAAGGCCAAGTGCCAGGTCCTGCACTTGAGTCACAACAACCCCAGGCAGTGCTACAGGCTTGGGGAAGAGTGGCTGGAAAACTGCCCAGCAGAAAAGGACCTGGGGGTGTTGGTCGACAACAACTGAATATGAGCCAGCAGTGAGCCCAGGTGGCCAAGAAAATCAAAAGCATCCTGGCTTGTATCCTGAAGTAAGTGTGGCCAGAAAGGACTAGGGAAATAATTGTCCCCCTGTACTCGGCACTGGTGAGACTGCACCTTGAGCAGTGTGTTCAGTTTTGTGCCCCTCACTACAAGAAAGACATTGAGGTGCTGGAGTGTGCCCAAAGGAGGGCAATGAAGCTGGTGAGGGGTCTAGAGCACAAGTTTTGTGAGGAGCTGCTGAGAGGTGGGGGTTGGTCTCTTCTCCCAAGTGAGACGAGATAGACCAAGAGGAAACAGGCTCATGTTGTGCCAGGGGAGGTTTAGATTAGATATTTGGAAAAATTTCTTTGCCAAAAGGGTTATCAAGTATTGGGACAGGCTGCCCAGGGAAGTGGTTGAGTCACCATCTCTGGAAGCATTTAAACAATATATAGATAGATGTGTGATGCTGAGGGACAGGTTTCAGTGGTAGACTTGGTAGTTAATAATTTGATTCAATGATCTTAATGGTCTTTTCCAACAAAAATGACTCTGGGATTCTAAATATGAATAATACATAAGTATCTTAAAAGTATATAGGTGTATAGTTATTTTAAAGGATTGCAATAAACTTTAAATTTCCGGTATTTATGGTAAAAAATAAATTCCAGTAACACATGTGGAACATTAAAGAGTACCTAAAGCTGCTTCTTAGTTGCTAGGCATTTAAAGGCTTTTCCACTTGCATTGATTACCTGTTCTTTGGAAGAAGTTTATTTTTCTGCTGTGCAAGACAATAGAAAAAAATAAGCTTGAGTTATGTACTTTTCGCACTCTGAATACACATCTCCCAGCTGGAACCTGGCAGTCTCAGCTAATCATTGACCTAAGAAGCACGTTGACAATTTCTCAAGTCAGAAGATTTCCTGACACCATTCTTGACCATTTTGCAATCATGTGGGAAGCTGGGAAATTCAAAATAGTTGGATGTGAGCCAGTAGTGATATTGTTTCCACTGTCCAAAGATGGTATGCCATTTCGGTCTGTTTGCTTCAGGTAACTTTACTTCAAAGATCAAAGTACTTGCTAATTAGTGAAACTTGCTGTGCTGTTTGGACACTACTGTTCTAAAAGCTGTTAGCAGCCTTAAGAAATTACTAGCAGCAGGAATATTTCTTTTCAATCCCAGTTTCTTGGGGAGAAGCAAACAATAAACAAACAGATAAACTGTAACAGGAGCAGTGCCAGAATGCCAAAACTGCTTTTATGATTAGTAGCTAAAGCAGCAGTGAGAATAACCTCACAATGTAGCAGGGCAAGATTCAGCAGCTGCTGAGGAAAGGAGAGAGACTGTAGAGGACTGCGGTACAACACTAAGAACAGAAGTGACGAAGTGTGACAGTAAGCATGGATTTTGAGGTGCTTTAGCACACTGGCCATTGCATCAGACCTGGCAGAATGGATAGGCCCGCCTGGGTGTGAGCTGGGCATTGTACATCTTTTATTCTTTGAACTAACTTGCACATAAGAGCTATTCACACTTGGACTTCTCAGTAGTTTCTAAAAAGGTTATTGCTTGAGATGAAGAGCAGATGTTACCAGAAGTATTTGCTTCTAATGTGAACTAAAGAGATCCGCTTATTAGTTTATTTTCAAATGACATAATAAATTCTTCTTGCTGCATAGAAACCACTAAATAATTTAAAATGTTTGAATTATTTAGAGGGAACTAGAATAAGATCTCCCTGTATGTACAGACGTACACATGCATGGATGGGTGGATAGTGATAGTTCTGACTTTTGGTTTTATACAATTAAATGTATGCACACTTAACACGAAGATTGTTGTTTTGATATCAAAAAGGAGACCTGAAAAAGAAGTTGGCAAGAAGTTAAATCTTAAGCCAATTACATTCTACATCAAGCATTCAGACACATTGCCCCAAGACAGAAGAGAACCGAGTGGCTTGTTAGGACAGGGAGGAACATAGTGCAAGGCTCTGGAGACACTGACACATTTCACAGTAAGCGTGACTGGAAATGGAGAATGCGTGGGCATTTTTAGGATGTAGTAACCATTCCATTTTCTGTCAATTCAGCATGCAAAAAAAGATTTGTAAATTTAAAATTCTGCTTATTTGATAGAGGGTCAGAGTTGGTTCTTAGTTGGAGGTAAAGGATTAAGTTGATAATTAGGGGAGTAGATAGAACCTTGAACCAGATGCTGCCTATTTTGAGCATACCAGAGCCCTGAAAAGCCATCATTCCTACTGTGGCCATCTTTTGGGATAAGACTCCTAATATATAGACCTGCTCCCAGAAGCAGCAGAACTTGGTTTTATTCTTCACCTTCTCCACTTTCACAATTAAGAGCAGTAAGTGACAGTCTCCAGAACCCCTTCCTTATCACCACTCTCTCCATTCTCTGTCCTGCTGCTGTTCCTTCTAGCGGCAGGAGTCTCAGCCCTTATCCGCTGAGAGAGAAGTACTCAGTTTTGAGAAGACGAGAGCAGCACTGCTCAGGGTGCAAAAAGGGCCCAGAAGTTGTGTTACAAGGGAAGCAGCTTATTTCAGAACATTCCTGCAGTTCTGCTTCTATTAGCAATTTGACAGATTCCAGATAGAAGCAAATGACTGAAATGAACTAACCATTCATCATTTTATAATGCTTATCTCTCTTCCTTATAATAATATGCAAAGTACTGTGTTGTATTTAATTTAAATGCATCAAATGTGACAACTTGGGAATATTAAAAACAAATTTGAGAGTTGTGTTTATGGTACCATGACAATGTGTTGTGAAATTAATCATTTACATTGAATTGGGTGAATGATAATAAAAATTAGATTTTTAAAAATAACTGTTTTCACCTCTGTTTAACAGATTTCAGACAAAAGACTGTCATTTCTTCTTTTGAAGTCTATTGACTTTATTAAAATAATAAAACTTCACAGTGTCAAGGGGAAAAGAACAAATACTCAAAGGACATTTTAGCTGTCAAAATATTGAATAGCTTCTTACAATTGACTGTGTATCTGGAAAAGACATTTTCATTTGCAAAACACTATTTATTGGTAAATATTTAGAAATGAAAGCTTCAAAACTATGTTTTATTCAGTGTATTTACTGAAGAGCGATAAGCTGGATGCCAAACTCAAAGCAGGTAGTGATTCTGTGGATACATTGGTGTATATAAACTCTTTAAATAGATTCATTCTAATAATGTGATAGGGTATCTACTCGAAGTTACTGTTTTGCAGAAAATAATATCCTTTCAGAGAAAACAACACTATGACTTTCCCTTCAGAAGTTCCAAGAGGCAAGTATAAAAACTTTACCAGCATCACTGACTTATTCAAGCACCTGAAGTTAATCTCTGTCTGTAAATAACTATTTTAAAATAAAGCATAGCATTAAAAGAAATTTTAAAAAAGATACTGAAGAGTTGCTTTTCTTCTTTTCATTATCAAAATTAAGGGAGCTGAGAAGCCCAATGGCAGAAAACAATCCTGCCTTGGAGTTCTCTCCCAAAAGTGACTGAAATAAATATTTTTGTAATTATACTGTGCCCTAAAATTGTACAATATGAGATACTGTTAAATGAACTGAACTGAGCTCCTGTAAAAATAAATAAATAAGCTGAAAAATATAGGTGCTACTCTAACTTCACTAAGTTGACAGCAAATTAAACTTCATGAGCTTGAAGGAATAACTGCTTGCCTGGAGAGGAGGAAAAAAAAAAAAGTGAAAATAATTTCCTTCATGATATGGAAAATGAATAAGCCTGAGCTTACATAATATTTAGCATTCTGAAGTGAGTTACTCAAGTATGTAAATAAGGGTTGAAATATTTGAATAATGTCCTTAACTTCAGTGGAGCTCTTCCCTGTCTAGACAGATATTTAGGTGCTTTTCTCATCAAACAAAAATGTTAAATTGAATTCTTAAATAAAGTTGGCTTTTATGCATAGAACAAATAAATGCAAAGTTTTGTTTATAGTAGTGCAGGAATGAAAGAAGCCCCAAGAGAATGGAAGCAGACTATTAGAAAGCATTTAAGAATTTTCCAGTTCATTGCTTCTTGGACCAAATCACTTTGGACACTTTCTTGATTTTTTCCCTAGCAAATAGACCATTGCCCTGAGCCTATATTGAAATTTCTGTCTCTACAGTGATTGGATTAAACAAAATGATGATATATGAAATGTTTGTCTACATTAGATGCACTTCTAAGCATTTATCAATATTTTAAATACTGTTAAATTTATCAGAATGTTTTAAATACAATGGAAAATTAATTTCAGTTGTCATGAATGTGATATGTCAAAATTACTACTCTATGTTTCTCATTTCAGTGGTGAGACAATATTTTTAAAAAATATATGAGAAAATGCCTGTTCTTTATTTTTTTCTTTCCTTTCTTTTCAGCTGTATCTTGTGGTATTCCTGAATCCCCTGGGAATGGTTCAGTTATAGGTAATGAATTCACTTTGGGCAGTAGATTGATATATGAATGTAATGAGGGCTTCAAGCTAGAATCTAGTCAACACGCAACAGCAGTGTGTCAAGAAGATGGATTATGGAGTAACAAAGGGAGGCCACCTGTTTGCAAATGTAAGTGGGCATGTATTTCTCAAACATATTTCCCTTAAACTTTCTCAGGAAAATCTTCACTGGTGATTTATGTAAACATGGCCTCTCAACTGGCCATTCAGGAACATATAATGGTGGGTGCTTTTTTTGTGTGTTTTTTCTGGGTTTTGTGGGTTTTTGTTTTGGTTTCTTTTTGTTTGTTTGTTTTGGGTTGTGGGCGTGTTTTTGTGTTTGTTTGGGTGGGCTTTTGGGGGGGGGGTTGGTTTTGGGTTTTTTTGTGTTTTTTTTTTATTTATTTTTTATTTTTAATGTGGTTGGACTTGATGATCTCAGAGGTCCCTTCCAACCACTAAGATTCTTAAGATTCTGTGATTCTGTGATAGTCATTTGGCATTTAGAAAAATAGAAGAGGACTACAAATTAGTTTAATTAAAAAACCCTGATTTATCTTCTTAAACAAACCCTGAATTTTAATTATTAGATAATTCAGTTTCATTTATATTTTCTTATTATGAATAGTGTGCTCTTCTCCATTTTCACTGTGTAAAGTTACAACCACCAATTGTAATTTATTTTAATATAGCTTCTATAGTAACAAAAGCAAAAGCTATTTCTAAAATACCTCTAGTGTAGATAGTAAAGCTGGATGAGTCCCTTAGTCTTCATTTTTGCCTCCTCTCAGAACTAGCCAATAGAATGCAGACTCCTCTACCGTGTGACATGGCCTCTCGTTTGCAGTGGGCTACCACTGCCTGTCTTCATTTACTGGATCAAAGCAATAATTAACTGAGCCTGACTTAGAATACGTGGCTTGAAATAACAATTAGGACACCATCTTAAAATTAGTAATTGCTGTAATACTATACTTAAATTTTTTAACAGTTAATTGAGAATCTTGAACTAATCTACAGCATACATACATGTTTTCCGGATTCTGAAGTTGAAAAGCACTTTTGTTTTTCAAACAAGTAAAATTCAGCTTGTTTTCAAAGACAGAGTAAAATGCTGTGAATATAAGAATTGTGAAGTTATATGTGATTGTGGAATGGTTTTCATTTATTTGATTTAATTGACAGCAGAAAATGTTAGAAAATATTGCTGAAAGCTGCTGCCAAAGATCTGCTAAGCATTCCTGACAGGTGGTCATTTAACCTAATCTTGAAGACCTTCCTGGTTACTTCCTGTATTTCATATTTTGCCTTTTTTTCCCCTTGCAAAGTTTTTCCTAATATATATAACCTCCAGCATGGGTCTTCTCCATGGGCTGTTGTCCTTCAGGATAAACTTGCTCTAGCATGGGTCCTCCATTGGCTGCAGTTCCTTCAGAAAATATCCCCCTGCTCCACCACAGGCTGCAGTGTGGATAACTGCTCTGACATGGTTTTCTCTGTGAGGTGCAGCAGAATACCAGCTCTGGTGCCTGGAGCACCTCCTCCTCTTTCTGTGACCTTTCTGTTCCTTCTGCTTCTTCTCACTCTTTTTGTTTCCTCCTCCTCTGCCTATGCAGTGTTTTACCCTTTCTTACATACGCTTTCCCAGAGGTGCCACCATCTTGGCTGACGGGCTCACCTGTGTCCTGTGGTGGGTTGTTTGGAACCAACTGTGTCCAGCAGCTCAAGCTTTTCCTCACAGAAGCCACCCCTGCAGGCCCACTACCCCCAACCTCCCTCCACCAACTCTTTGACTCCTCTACCCGATACACGTAGTTACCTCTACCATAGAGATAACGGTCTTGCTGTGATCCCTTCTCACTCTTCCTTCACACTTGTTGTACTGGTGATTCTCATTGTTGTCCTCTGGACAATCTCCAAGTGACCTACACCTTCCTTGAAGGACAGTGCCTAAAACTGAACACAGCAGTTCCACCGAGTATATAAGAAGGGTTATTCAAAACCAGCTGTGATCACACAGAGGTGCTCGGAATTCTGTGTGTGGAAGAAAGGCAGTGCTCCAGAGTGTTGAACTGCACTTCATTCTCTCAGAAAAAAATGGCAAGGTACATAGACTATAACTGCAATGATTAATTGGCAGAAATATCAACAGATTTTTTGGACGAAAGAGGCGAGTTAAACTAACTGGGATTTAAAAATACTGAAATAATAACAGTATATCCATAGTGGAAAAAAAAAAGGAAAAATAAAAGCTTGTATTATTAAAATGATCAAACTTAACAAGACAATGACTCCTCTGTAAAACAAAGCTTAATTATTAACCTTTAGCACAACTTTCAACATTGATTGTCAAATATTTATGTTAGCCTAACAACATATATAAAAAACTTTTAATCTTCATTTTTCCTTTTCTAAAAATGTATTCATATTGAAAAAGAATCCCATTACTTCTAAACCCAGAAGTGCTAAATTAAAATGCTAGTGACCTACATGACAATATTGAAGTCAATATTTTCCAAATGGATTGCTATTCAGAGGCAGGCATGCTTTACCCAAGGTTTTTTACTAGCAAAGCACAGAAAAGCTTAGAAAATCTGCATAACAACCTGTTTTTATAGTATTACTGGTGTAAGGATAAATGCATTTAGTCTCCAGAGGTAGAAATATCTCAGACTTGATGAGCAGGAATGCAGCACAAAAAGGTAAGTGGTAAATAAATGAATTAATTTTATCCCCAGGTCCTTTAAAATGAAGGTTAAAATCAGTGCAGTTTGTTTTGCAAAGTATCTCTGATATTGCAGTGCCTAAGGCAGATGTTTGGAACTCCGTTCTTTTCATTGGAAGTATTTACATCAGATTTGAATCATGAGAAATACGATTTGTGCAGTTCATACAGCAAGACACAGATGGATCATGGACAGTAGGCCACTGAATTTAATTGCATGAGATGCTTATTAAGAAAGCTTAACTGTGACAAATAAGTAACCTGCTTCAGTTATTCTACATAGCGATCTCTAGCATGTGGTGAAGGCAAATAGAGATATTTCTCTGTATTTTATTTAAAGCCTTTATCAGGCAATACTTTAAATCAGGCCAGTTTAAATCAGGTCTCTGTAGAAATTGATCATAGAGTAGTAACTTTGTGCATGAACACACAACATGGTTGTGTGCAAAAACTTTCTTCTGAAACTTGTAAATTAGTGCATTAGTGTCCATCAGAGAAGAGAGAGTGATATACAGGTCCAAAAAACATCCCGTCCAAAAGGTGTAGATATATTGAAGAAACATGAATAAATCAAACAACTTCTGTCTTCAACTGTAGATGAGCACTGGTATTTGCATGAATCTTTCCTTACCATATGTCACATAAACTTACCCTATACCTTTTTTTGCCAACTAATATCATTTGGATAATGCTCAAACAGAATGTGTAGGCATGATTACAAATTCAAGATTTTAAGTCGCAACTATAGTTAACTGAGAAACACTGATTTACTTACCATCAGCATTTTTACACACCTCTTAACTACTCTTGTGAAAAGTCATAAATCTCCATCTTTCTAAGACTGAAACAAACAAAGAAAAAACCCAAGAAAACCCTAGAACAGTCTTTCAGGAATTTTTTGTCTATTTAATCAGATATGATTTGAATTTTGGCTGCTACTATGGAAATACAGATGCTGATCCTTGCAGTGACAAGTTGAAAACAAAAAAGAATACAAATGAAATTTCCTTCCTCTATTTTGGATGATACAATCTTTTGCTATTATTGTATAAAATTGCATCATTACAGCATAATTATTACATTTTGTTTGTTACTACTTAGTGAACATTCTTCATTTTTAGTGCCTCAGTTTCTTCATAATATATATCACCAATTGTAGAGAAATAAGGTCTTCCAAAGCAGAGACTGAAAGATGGAAACAGAAAAGAACAGCCGTCAATGCAAAATTTATATGTGCTGCTCCCTAAATTCAATCCAGAGCTGCACTCAAATATATAAGTTATATAGAGAGATATATAGAGTTATATAGAGAGATTCATTCTTGAAATAGTATCTCTATCTATTGTCTACAGAAACAAAGTCATCTAAACATGTTGGTGAGG
>JAOTQQ010000023.1:93803083-93815478 GCA_026546715.1 Gallinago undulata
AGAACAGCCGTCAATGCAAAATTTATATGTGCTGCTCCCTAAATTCAATCCAGAGCTGCACTCAAATATATAAGTTACTTACTGATAGAGAGATTCATTCTTGAAATAGTATCTCTATCTATTGTCTACAGAAACAAAGTCATCTAAACATGTTGGTGAGGGTCAGTCCATTCTTCTGAGACAATTCTTTTGTTTTACACTTTTATTTATATAGTGTATATTTATATAGTGTATATTTATATAAGTGTTTTCTTGTGTAGCTTTCTCCTTCTCCTGAGAATTTCCTCTGATTTAGAAATCTATCAGTAGAAATTGCATGTGATACAGGGAAACTACTGAAAAAAGGATATGAGATCTGAATCGAAGAAGAGGCCATACTAAGCCTGTTCTGAAGCAAAAGAGAATTTCTTTCTCTTTTTAGTATGTATACTTTAATAATATTTGCAAGTTTGCATTTCCTTGGTCCTAAATTCCTGTTTCATGAAAAGAAATCTCAGCAACAAGTTTGCTTTGTGTATTCCAATACTAGAAACTTCTGCTAATTTGAGATGTGGTACACTCTCAGTGTTTGCTCCCAGAGAGTTTAAATACGTATGATACTTTTAGAAGAACTAGGGTGAACGCTAACACATACTTTTTTACAAATCAAGCACCACTTTTTTCATGACAAAGCAACACACAAGAAGAAATGTTCTCTGGGCCAGCAGAAAACTTTTTTTTTTTTTTTAATACAGACATTTTTGCCTGCTAGAAAATGTCTAATGCAAGTTCTTAAGGAAATTATGGTTAATGTCCAGTTTTAGTTTTGCTAGACATGTAGTAAAAAGATGTACATATACCTGGCCACTTGAAACTAATGGAAGTATAACCTTTTTTGTTCCATGGGAAATCTGCAGGCCTAAATCTGCTTTAAAAGATATGTGGAAAAGAGCATTAATGCAAAGCAGAACTTTCAGTTCTGTGTGCTGTGTTTTTTTGACCAGATCTATGGAACTGCTTTAAAATATTGTGACAGAAGGTGATACAATAATGACAGCAAACGTTATGATTCACTTCCATGTTTCTCTTCACAAGATCGGAAGGCTGAATCTGTTCACTTATTGTAAGATCACGTTGTCAGATTTTTTTTCTGCTTATGCCACATACCCTACCAGTTTTCTAAAGCAAATCACCATAACTTGTAAACAAATAATATGACTGCATACAATATTCTACTATATTTCTATGGAAGTACATATAAAATGTACCCATATAGATTGTAATCCAGGTGTGTTGGTGCTGAGATCTGGACCAGCATTTGTTTATTAACAAAATGCTGAAATAGAATAGCTTGTTAACCTCTATTCTTACTTTCTTTTCCATAGAAGCAAGTGGATGCATAACCTAGGAAATTGACTTTATGGTTAATTAATTTTTCAAACATTTTAATTGCCTGGGATGGTTCCCTGTAACAGCATAAATTTATTGCTCTTTTCCATGACTCCTTTAATATACTCAAAGATTTAAATCAGGTCCTTTATTGGTTTATGCTAATTTCTCTAATATCAAACATTTCAAAGAACAACTAATGTTACCTTTGCATAATCTGCATATTGCAGATTTCACTATAGATATTTTGGAAGCTATGGTGCGCTGAGCTATAACTATGATGGTTCAGACATTGATTTTTATCTAGAAATTAATTAGAAAATAATTAGAAATATGTTTGTACGATGTCTAGTTATAGAACTATGAATCATAAGTAGTTCTGGAATAAAGCATCAGTTATATTATGTATGCAAAAAGAATTTGTTAATATAAACAGGCAAAGATTCACCACCAACTCATCATAGCTATTGTGCAATTGCTGGAGTTTTTATTAGCTAAGACCTTAGCTAGGATGACTTTTTTGTCTCAGTCCTCACTGGCAAGTTCTCCAGCCACACCACCCAAGTAACAGAAGGCATTAACAGGGACTGGGAGAATGAAGAGCTGCCCACTGTAGAAGAACAGGCTAGAGACCATCTAAGGAACCTGAAAGTGCACAAGTCCATGGGACCTGCTGAGGTACATCCACGGGTCCTGAAGGAACTCACAGATGAAGTTACTAAGCCACTATCCATCATATTTGAGAAGTCATAGCAGTCCAGTGAAGTTCCTGCTGACTGAAAAAGGTGAAACATAACCCCGTTTTTAAAAAGGGGAAAAAAGGAAGACCTGGAGAACTACAGGCAGATCAGTCTCACCTTTGTGCCCAGCAAGATTGTGGAGAAGATAATCCTGGAAACTCTGCTAAGGCACATGGAAAATAAGGAGGTGATTGGTGACAGCCAGCATGGCTTCACCAAGGGCAAATCATGTCTGAAAAATTTGGTGGCCTTCTACAACAGTGTTAGAGCATAGGTGGCTAAGGGGAGAGTAACTGACGTCATCTACCTGGACTTGTGCAAGGCATTTGACACTGTCCCGATGACAGTTTAACATCTTTGTTGGAGTCATGGACAGGGGGATAGAGTGCACCCTCAGCAATTTTACTGATGACACCATCTGTGTGTTGCGGTAGGTAGACATGCTGGAGGGAGGGGATGTCATCCAGAGGGAACTGGACAGGCTTGAGAGGTGGGCCCATGCAAACCTCATGAAGTTCATCAAGTGCAAGGTCCTGCATGTGGGTGAGGACAATTCCAAGCACAAGGTTTGCTCTGAGGCTTTTTTGCTGCTAGTGTAATGAAATTACCAACTTTCTCAAGTGATCGTATTTTGTTCTTAGGTCTTTATTCTAAGATTCTGTGGTGTATGGGATAATTTGGCTTCCTACTGCCTTCTTATTTTACTAATACTAATGAAACACTAGTTTCTCAAGCATAATACATGACTTGACCTTAATCTTACTTTTTTAAGATAATAGTGAATTTAGTCAAAGGGGTATATTTGAACAATATAGTTCTAGTTATTGCATAATAAATTCACAGTACAGTAAGATTGTACTGTGTAAGACTTTCCCTTTCCTTGCGGTTGTTAACTACCTGCTGAAGAATGGCAACCAATATCAGATGCCATTACACTTGCAAATAATAGTGGCAAGTTTCTGTAACTGAGATATTTTTCCATCATGTATATATTGTACTTGCACTTTTTTTTTTCCGTGAAAAAATAATTATGTTCAGAGTCACAAAATTCAAGATATTCCTGGAATAGCATGAGATGTACCTTTTTTTTGGAAGCTCTTCAGATGATTTCCCCTTCATAAATTCTTATACATCTTCATAGATATGCTACTGTGTCAGCTCTGTACTTCCTAGATGGTACCATGGGTAACTATTGGAAAGGATAGATGTGTAATTCTAGCATTATCAAAGATATTCTGAAAAGTGGTGGAAATATATCTTAAAAGAATTATTTTTCTATGCCTTTCCCTGCATTTCCGTGATTGCCTGGACTCCACTCTTTCATCACACATTCATACTCGTGATAAAACCACTTTATATCTCTCAGACAGTGTAAAGGTTACAGAATATGTAATTATTTTTTCTGTGTTATTAGTCCTTTCCCTGCTAGAATGGTGTAAATTTATAATAGCATAAACAAGAATCTTTTTATTTCTTCAGAATATTTTACAGCTTTTACACACTTCTTCCTAATGCTTTTGTCTTACTTGAGTATATAGTACAGAAGACAAGACGTAATGATTCCTAAGTATACAATATATATATAAAATTTGTCATCTTTTGTTTAGCAACATGTAAGGGAAACAAAAGAAGACAAACTAAATTTCTGTTACATAGTTTTTTATTTGTTTGGTTTTCCTTGGAAAGTATAGCTTTTCTGAAGTGTTCTTAGGTAGTAGTTTTTTATAAAGTATTCTTTAGGATGTGAACAGTCACTGATTCATTAAGACTTTTTCTATAGCAGGGAAATTCTGAACAACTTGGCATAAGATACCAAACAGCTATTTCAAAACAATCATAAATATTTTCATAAACTAGCCTAATCTTTACAGAAGCATGGGCACATTGATATAGAATTCATGTCAATATCCTAAATATTGTAAATATTCTGTGTACTTTATCTTAAATTGCAGAGCATCAGTTTTAAATTGAAAAATATTTAAGTATTCTATCTATGATTGGTAGCTATATTAAGCCTTATGAACAACATAAACTACAGTTCTTGTCTATTGGCAGTAACTGTATTTTCTTACAAAATCTGAAACACTAAAAGCAGCAGAGCTGAAATCACACTAAAAATCTCTCTAAATGTTATCTTTTTTTCCTGAATACCCAAAGTATAATATTTGATAGTAATTAACATTTGAATGTGTGTTAGCAGCTTTTATGGCAACCTGTTTTAAGAACTTCTTAGAGCTTTCCTGAAGTGAGTATCAGGGACAGAAGAATAAAGCATCATTTGAACATTTGCAAAAATTACTTAGCATTATTTGTTTTCCCTTTTACATCCCCTGTAGTCTGTGATGTGTTTTGTTTCTGCAATTTTAAAATAAATCGCATTAGAGAGCATAACAGTATGTTATTGTTCCACTGCATCTCACTAAAGGAAAATGTACTACAAACTCCTGCTCAATTTGTAATACTCTCTGTGTGACGGCGTTTATTTTTCCTGGAACATGTATTTCAAAAATGCTTGTGGTATGCTCAGTTTTACATTGCAAAACTTCTGCCAGTAAGGCAAGACATATATTCTGTGAAGAAATTTAGGGGTGCGTTGCTAATATTTCAGTGTCCTTTCTTCACAGCTGTAACTTGCCCCAGCATAGAGACTCTGCTCTCAGAACATGTTGTCTGGAGACTTATTTCTGGGTCACTGAATGAGTATGGAGCACAAGTCATGCTCAGCTGCAGTCCTGGATACTATTTATTGGGTCGAAGACTCATACAGTGCAGGACTAATGGAACCTGGAGTGTAGGCAATGAAAGGCCAAGTTGTAAGGGTAAGGAACATACTTGTTTACAGAATATCCTGTGCTTTTTAATACATATATTTTATTTTATAAATACAGGGTTTTTTTAAAAAAAAATGCTTTGATATCAGTCTTCTATAAGTAAGCAAATATGACATTTCCTTTAGCTTGTTGAAATCAACTGATTCAAACTGTATGTGTAAAGTACAATATATTTCATACAAGAGTCAATAAAGTAGCATCAGAAGATCAATCTGGATGATGATCTATGTCTGACTATGGATTTATTCATCTAGATAGCACATAATTATTTAGAGAATACCGTGGAGATAATGTTATTCCTTTAGAAGATTACAGATTAGAATTAGATTAGAAGGTGATATTGCCTTGACCTCTTGGGTGAAGCATGAAAACTATACTGTTGGAGAAATGTATATATGAGCTTTTATAGTGTCTTCATACAACAATTTCATAAATTACATCCGCCTAACTTCAGATGTTTAAAAATTTGGAGAATCTTGATATTCTCAGTGATATACAGTTGCCAAGGGTGAGAGCATCAAAATCTTAATGAATCCCACCCAAACTTCATTTCTTCTTTTTCCAAGATGTTATTTGCTTTGGTTGGAGGGGATATTTGGCACATCAGCTAGTTCTGCTATCCTTAAAGCAGAAACTTTTACTGCATTATGCTAATACTTACAAGTTCTCTTTCAATGCCAGGGCAGCACACAAGATCCCAGTATCTGAGGGGAAATGGCCAACTAACAGGCCTGTACTCAGCAGAACTGGAAATAAAATATAGGCATTCAGTTTTTCAGGGTAGTATGTCATTACAGTGAATTATTCAAATTTACTATTTCATCCTGAAAGAGATGCTCTATTTTCTTTTTTGAAAGTGACTATTTTTTTCAATTCAGTTTCTAATGTTAGAAGATATTTAAATGGCTATTCTGAAACAAACTAATTCAATAAGAAATTTTTTATGGCAGCACTGTAGGAAAGAATTTTTGGGATCAGGGGAACTGGTTACTATATTGTACCTTCTGTTATTTAAGCAAAGGGAACAGAATCATTCTGCTTTGTCAAACTCCATTAAATCTGCAAACGTGTCAACAATACCGTATGAGAAACGGTACCAAAAGTATTTCATATGATTCTGTGATAATGATAACAGAATGAACATAAACATCAGAAAGCTTTTCATATTGCAAATTAAAATGTTGAGTAAAATCATCAGTATGGTGTACATATTGTGACAAACAGAAGAGACAATTAATTTGCCTAAATACAACCTCCTGATGCCGTATGAGACAAATTACAGTATCTAAGATGGTAGACACTAAAGAGGACTTGGGAGAGATTCTCAACCGTCTTCAATAGTAGCTGGAGGCAAGAAAGAGCACCCAAAGTCATCTCAGATTGTACTGAATCACTCCCAAGGGTGATTCAAGTATAAATTCCAGTACAAGTATAAATTCCCAGTACTGGGAATTGTGTGGCTGTAAATAAGACATGAAATTTATAAAGACAGTATT
This sequence comes from Gallinago undulata, assembly GCA_026546715.1. NCBI lineage: Eukaryota > Metazoa > Chordata > Aves > Charadriiformes > Scolopacidae > Gallinago > Gallinago undulata. The sequence goes on from JAOTQQ010000023.1 coordinate 93,809,519, forward strand.
AGAGAGTGATGTTAGCATACAAAAAGAAGAACAAAGAAAAGAGAAGAGAGGGATGTACACTGTTGAACTAAAAATAATATACGTCAATATTTATTTTCTAGAAAAGAAAAAAAAATTATTTAGGATATTTTAGAACAAGGCTGAGAGAGCTGTCTGTAACAGCAATCCAGTACATGCATACATGAAAGCAATATATTTGATCTTATCTAAATGATGATGGGCTGTGGAATTATGTTGTTTGTTTTATTCCATTGGTATTGTTTTGGGAAAATTTCCTTTCAAAAATATTTAATTAGAAAGATAAGGTGACTCTTCTATATCTCTTATAAACCAGTAATAGCTATACCAATTTTATTTTAATTTGAAACTAGTGAGTTTTTTTTATTCTATTAACTGCAATTGTGCCCTTTTTCTTTTGTGCACACATATTAAATAACCTGGGTTTGTATTTGCTGCCTAGTATGCAGCTACTGTTCAGCTGCTGAGAAGTCTTTGAAAACCTGGTTCTTGACCAGCCTTTACAATTATAGAATTTTTAAGTAAGCAGAAAATGAAGCGACCCATATGGGATGCAGTTAACCAAAAGCAAAGTATTAGGTAGATACAGAAACCCAGTGACTTGCTCATTGAAGATACATTAGTTTATTTATAAGACAGGTACATTATTTTACCCTCTGATAGAGGACTGATTAGGATTTAATTACGGCAAACTTCATCCCCCAAGAGATATTCAGTAATACTTTCATTGGATATAGGTCATTAAGATCCAGAAATACACTCTAGAGTATTTTGTGAAGTCTACTTTCTGTCTGTCATTCAAATGCTAGGGGTAGGTTATATAAATATAGATCTAGCTGTTTATATTTCCGAAGCAACAGGAAAGCTAACTGAAACACTAATGATAAGTCATTTATATCATATTTATCAATATCTATCTTGTGAATAGTATCACTAAAGGAATTGTGAAACACCAGTTTAAGTGGGTTTTGGATGAAGAGAGACCTAGCTGGTAAATCCTTTATTTATTTGAGAATATACAGAACAGCTGCATAGCAAATTATGAGGTGGTTCATTATTCATGTAGTTTACTTATTTTTAACTGGAATCACTGTAATTAAAAGTAATAAAGCATTTGTAATATATTTAGAACAATTCATTCTATTGCATTTTAGAAAATATTTCTTAGTATACGCATAAGTATAATTAATACTCAGTACTAGTAGTACAAGTTACAATGATACACTACTCCAAAAATTACAGTAATGTGACTTGATTGTAGCTGAAAGGAGTCTCATCCACCTCAAGAAACCTTGTGTGCATAAAAGACTTTGATCACATGTATTCTGATTATGATTGTTAAATGCACAGTGCTTTGTACTTCATTTTATCTACCCAATTCCATACTGTTTTCTATAGTGAACCTTTTAAAATATAGAAGAATGTCACCCTGAGGTTTCAGGTAGGAAGTTTAGTTGTCTTTAACATGCTTTTGAAAGTAAATCCATGACTTACGCTAACCTATAATAAAATACTGTTGAAGCTCTTGAAGGCATTGGTCTGCATCTTAAATTACAATATTATTAATATATTTTTCTAAAAACAAGAGACAGAACGGTTTACATTAGTTTGATACATTCTTAAAAGGTAATTTTTTATGTGGTACTGTAATAGCTGTGGGTTGCAGCTGATGCTACAGAGGGTTCTGTGATAATGGCTCAAGTCTAGCCTTCAGTAAAAACAGAAGATGTATATTTTTAGCAGTTAGACTACCATATATGTTATATGATCATCAACAGCAGTGAGCAATAAGAAAGAAGAGAGTTCATAACAATTTTAAGTACTGCCTGTTAAAAAAAAAAAATTAATATCTTTAACAGACATAACACTTAAATGGCTGGGGAAAGTATGTTTGAGGAGTGGATGGGAATATAATCACAGCCTTCCCAGTCATTCATATAGTCATTCTCCTGTTTCAGAACTGGAAATATGGATTGTGTTTAAACTGCTGTCAAGGTGAAGATATCCCAATGGATTTTCAGACTTAGAACATGTGTTGCCAAATCAAGCATAATTTTAAGCTCTTACTGTGGAATACAACTCTATTACATTTACTTTTTCAGGAAATGAGAGGTGATATATTGTTTTCCAGTCTAAGAAATTATGAAAAATATTTTCATATTTCAATTTTTTTTCTGTTGTTTGGGTTTTTTCCTAGTTATCTCCTGTGGTGGTCTTCCATCTCCACCAAATGGAAATAAGATTGGAACCTTAACAGTATATGGAGCTACTGCAATTTTCACCTGTAACACAGGATACACATTAGTTGGTTCTCACGTGAGAGAATGCTTGGCAAACGGCCTTTGGAGTGGTACTGAAACCCAATGCCTAGGTAAAAAACAAATTTCTGGCTTTACTTTTGTTTTATTTGCTTTTAATCAAATACAGTATCAAGTACTAGAATTCAGATCTTACCAAGCAACGATATTTTTAAGTCAATGAAAAATAAAGATTTCTTAAATACAGAAATATTGTGTACTGCATATATTTTTACACTACTCTACTAGCATATAGCTTTTTATTAGAAATTAAATTGTATTTAATGTTGTTGGACTGCTTTTTGGACCAGGAGGGTTTTTTAAGTGACTCGATTGTTCACAATTACAGTTTGATTTGCTTTGTGGAACAGTCACAGGGTATATGATGAAACTAAGCTTGAAGATGAGTGTTCCTAGAGTTCAGGAGTATTGCTGATGCATTCCAATTACAAATGAGCTTTCAGCATATTTAGCATTCCATCAAGGGAAGAAGACAAGAGACAGTCCAAAGTAAAGCAAAACAAACGGCCTTACAAACCCTGAGCTGTATATAGTTCAGACCTTAAGTTTTCATCTCAAATCTTTCATTCTCATATTTGTTTGCACTCTAGTACAGACATAAGAAAACTATTTTATTTTTCAGTCATCTTTGAGGCTCAGCAGTGGTTGTGTTCCTGGTAGTGGACAGACTGTATATTTATTTCTAGTCTTTTATTCACTTTATCTACTGTCATTTTGCAGATTTTCTTCTTGGCCCGCAGCTGACTGTACTCAGTTGCTCTCAGGAAAGGAGGAATCTCTTTTTTCTCCGGAGTTCAACCTCTCTTAAAAAGCAGATTATTTCTCTGCTGCATAGCAACATCTTTTTAGCAGAACACATGGTATTCTATGCCTGTCTAGTACATTTTAAATAAGACAGTTTGACCATCTGTCATATGCAAGAATTTAATTGTTGTGCAGAAGAAATAATTAATTCATTTAAAAACAAAACAAAACAACTAGAGTAACTAATTAATTAATTACTACATTACATTATTATTCTGTATTACTGTTTTTTTTTTTTCAGTAATGAAACAGTAAAAGCATTGTTTTATAAGAAAATGGTAGTATCTGTAACATGGATTGTCAGAAATTATTCTCTATCCAGAATTCACTTGTAAAATTTTCAGGTATTCTAGAGCAATGTTTGACTAATTTGATGCATGTTTAGCAGTAACATTTGACTTAAAACTTTTAAATAACTTATGCTGATTAATTTCTAAATTACAAAATTCCTTGTGCTCCTACTCTGTAGAAATATTAAATTTTTAAAAAAGTATATTAACATGAAAATTTTGCCTATGAAAAATAACATTCTGGTTATCTTCTTCTGATCTTGGTTTCTTTAAAACATCCCATTAAAAGAATGTGCACAGGTATGTTTTGCAGTGTCATGAACAGCAACATGCTTTTGTCCTATCTGAAGAAATTAATTCAAATCAAATCTAAAAAAAAAAAAGCTTTTTCTAAGCCTCACTTCTTCAAACCTTCATACTGTCTGAAGAAACCCTGATGTTGTCAATTCCATGAACCAACTCAAATTAAACCTGACATCTACCTTTAGTGTAAATATGGATGTGTCAGAAAGAAGTTTTGCTTGCACCTAAGGAACTGATAACAAAAGGCTGAGCTTTCTTAGACTCTTGAATCCATTCTTAACTTTCTACATAACAACAGTGTTACTGTCTTTCTGTGTTCAGGTAAACATACGTAGGACCTTTGGTATATCAGGTTGCTGGTGTTCATTACTTTGTAGATATAAGTGATAAGTAGGTAGTCTATGATGTTTTGCCTTGTTTCTAAGCAAAGTTACTTCATATACCACCTTAAGGGGTATTTTACAGTTATTGAGCTTTGAGTTCATGCTCTCACCAACATGCAAAACTGAAATAAATGGCTAGACTTCCCCTGAGCAAAACACAGAAAATCAGAGCTGCAGTGGAAAATACAGCAACATTCCCCTCTTAGAATATAATAAAAGAAAAGAAGAACATCTGCATCACAACAGCCAGGTGTGATGGCACCACATACCAAGTCAATCATATCTTCAGAAAAACAATTTTCAAGTATCATAAGTTTCATCTTAGCAGGTTATTAAGAAAAAAGAATATCAAATATAATTATATAAGCATTCTTTTTAACAGAGTACATCCTACATTTCTGGAGATGCCTGAAAATACTTCTAGAGAAACTATTTTGAAACAGGTTGCAAGCCACAAGACAGTAATGGACTAACAGGCAAAAGCATAATAATCTTACCTTGATGAAAAAGCATGTGGAGTTATTATCTGCATATTAGCTCTATTCTTCATCAGTGTAGAATCAACAATTTGATGGGATATAGGTGAAATACAAAAATGCAGGAATCTTCTCTCAGTGACAGGGATCAAACCCCAGTCTTTGTGTCCTACTTGACAGTTTGATTGCCTTTTATTTTTTCAATTCAGATACTGGGCTGCATCAGCAAGGAAAATGATGATGGAGTCTTTTCAGGAAAAAATAGCCTGAGACCATGTAATGCATATCTGAATTAAGATTTTGTGACCTTTGATCATGTATTCCTGATTGATTCCTTCAACAGTAATATTTGTAGCACAGTTTTTGTGAAGTACAATTTTTGTGAAGATACTGTTGCATTATGTCATCTCTTAAGATACAAAGTGGTCAAAAATAGTGACTGTTGTCTTTTAGAAATTACCTTGCTTCTAAATGGCTGTTCATTGCTAGTGTTTCCCAGGAAGATGGAGTTGTTTCTGGCAAATTCTGTGAAAAGGAAAAACACTTATCTGGCTTGATATATTTTTCAATTCCATTTATTTTTCAATTTAAAATATGCTCTCATTTTGATGTAGGAAATAATGGCATAAATGATGTGTACTTTAGTTACTACTTCTTTTGATACTTAGAGTGCTAAAGGAGTAAAATAACTATTTTTTCGCCTAAGAAAAAGAGTTCCACTGAGGTGCTGGTTAGGGGAATGCTGTGCTTCATCATTACCTTTTCACATACATAAGTTTATGAGTTCCACAATGGAACTGTATAAGAGGTTTGTATGTGAAGATACATCAGCTTTCTGATGGTGCAGGGTTATGCCTGGTCTGAGGCTGACCAACAAGATGCTGGAACTGCAACTGTGAAGATCCAACAGCCCCAAATTTGTATGTGTAGGAGTATTTTCCTCAGTCTTTTCTTCTGTTGAAAACATGCAATCTGTAAAAAAAAAACCAAAAAAAAACAAAAAAAACAACCCACAAACAACAACAAAAAACAATTACCCCTCAGTTTTTTGCAGTGTGTTATACAATTCATTGCCAGCATAGTGCCTGACACCTGTATATAATAATTTCAAGCATAAAGATATGTGTTAGCATTCATTAATTTTAACTAACCTGAAAAAACACTTCATTATCTGATCAATAATAATAGTATTTAGAACTTATGTACTGCTTTTCTTTTTTGAAAAGCTATACACATAGCATAATTTGGTTGCTAAAATATACAAACTAAATAATATGCAAATCTCAGTGAATTCTGTTTGCATTATAAATAACTCTTGCCCACAGAAAGCTGGAAAATATTTTTTCTCCTATTCTGACTACTGAGAAA
>JAOTQQ010000023.1:93815578-93832968 GCA_026546715.1 Gallinago undulata
TTCTGTTTGCATTATAAATAACTCTTGCCCACAGAAAGCTGGAAAATATTTTTTCTCCTATTCTGACTACTGAGAAACACCCCAGAAGATTGACTGTCTATGGTAGCCACAAATTTAGATTCAAATATGTGTAGGGATGGAGAACAACTGATCAGTACAGGACTTAGATAACAAACGCTACCAGTTTATTTTCCAAATCAGTTTGAAGACTACACACAGTGAAGCTTTTATCTCTTGGGAGTTAGAGGGGAAAGGCCTAATAAGTTTAATAGATCTCATAGTTAGGAAAGACTATATCTCTGTATACAGCATGAATTTCATTTATACGAATTCATTGTTTTCTTCTCCAGGAGTGATTTGCTGTTGGATTTTATCTGTTTCAGTTTTTTACAAATCCACACTGAAATTGGTATCCATTACTCTTATCTTATCCCCTTGGTCACAACCAATAATTATTTTTTCTTCCACCTCATTATCTGCATTTTAAATTATTTCTACAGATCTATTCCCACTTGTAACAAGCATAGGACCTCTCCTCTCCTCTTCACACTTGTAACAAGCACAGGAACAGTTACTGCAGTAAGAGCAATGCTTGCCTTATGATACCTCCCAATTATTTTTCTAAAATATGGATGGATTTTGATTTCTAGTTGATGTATCTGATTGATTGCATTGCTGAATGCGGCCCTATGCTTAGAACTGTTAAATGCATGGATCTACTTCACTAGGCAAAAAAGATCACATTTAGAACTTGAAGGTTGTTAATCATTATTTAGTCCCTGTGGTTACAAAATCAAGCAAGGTCTATAGTGCCAAAAATACTGCACAGCTCTGAGTGTGAAATTTGAGTTATCACACACATGTGGCAGAAGATTGTATTTCTGCTACTAAACCTCTTTCTGCCTCTCAATGTTCTCTCACATTAGAGATATTCACACCATATACTTTAGGCACCTCATTTAGATGCAATTTAGAGTACAATCTAAGATCCTAAATTCCCAACAAGGTCAGTGGAACTATGCAGGCTCCTCCAGAGAGCAATTCAGGAAAGGTAAATTCTTGAATTTTAAAGCTAGATGATGTGAATGCCGCCAGTTGTGTATTCCTAAATTTCAAGGACAGCATGCACCAAATTTATTTCAGAGGTGCCTTTAGGAGTTACGTGAAGTCTGTGAAAATCAGGAAGCAAACACCCAGGGAGCTCTGAATAAGCCTTTCCATTTCAAAGGAATGATAATGAGATGCTTTTTACCTACACTGTACCTGCCTGAATGTAATTCAGGACAGCTATAGATGAAAATAGGTATTATTTTATGTTACCCACTGGTCTGTGTAGAATCAATTTATGATTTCAGGCCAGCTGAGTACACTAATTTCTATATCTCAGGAAAGGGTTTGTCAAATCCTTATTATTTGTCTCAAAAGAAAGGTAAAGCCAATGGCTGTAGTTAATGAGTCCAAGGTTAAATATAAGACATGAGTCTTCAGGTAGTTAGTATTATATGATTTTTTAATTAGTTATACAAGAATAAATATGAATTGTTAGGCAAGATTTATTTTTTATTTAACTCAATCACCATACTGCTGATATTTCCTCTCCCGTTTTTTTCCTTCCAAGAATAATTGCACATATGAGTCACAAAACATGTTTGTGTGCATGCTTTGTATGTGTGACGGACCATACATACCTGTAGGGCATGGATCAGATACGAAGCATTTAAAAGTTTGCTTAACTCCATCTCTATTATTGGTGGCATTTATTCATGGACAGATTTTTTTTTCTCCTCGCTTTTTATGAATTTCAAGTGCAAAACTGTACCAAAAAAAAGTAAAGGACATCTTTTAAAATCTAAACTTAAATATAATCTACTCTATTCCATTTTCATGCATTTTAAACTTTTTTTTTCCAAAAAAGTAAGCATTCCCTATCTTATGTGATTCTATAAAATATATAGTTCTCTACATTTGTTAGTGTGGGAAAACACTGACTGTGTTTGTGTAAAAATATCTGATCCTGTAATTGATATCTCATAGCTAAACTGCAGTATGGGATTGTGATATTGGCTTATATTTCAAGTTCTTATTAAAATAAAATAGAATTATTTGTATCTCGTTTTCCAGGTGTTTTAGACTAAAACTACTGAAACAACCTTAAGCCATGTGAACAATTTCCTTAATTCTTGAGAGCATATTTTATTTAAAAATCGACTAGCAGCCTCCTTAATATTATTTTAATCTAATTTTACTTGGTGGGAAAATTACATACATTTATGTTACTGCAGTGCTCCCTCAGTTCTTGAGTTATTTGAATATTTAATATAATGAATCAAAACTTCCAGAAAAAAAAAAATAAATCCACTAGCTGCAATTATCTGTAAATGAAATGACTCATATAAGTCCAGCAACTCGTTAAATCCCCATTTAAGAGAAAGTGCGTAATACTTGGTGGTTTGCATTATGGCAGTTGGCTCAGCTATCTTTCTTCTTGAAATTTACTGTGGCTCCCTGCGTTTGGCTTCAGTGCAGCAGCTACTTTTCAATTCTTCATTATTTAGGTCTAGAAAAAAATAATTCAGAAATCAAATGTATTCCATTTTATTTTGTATACATACGGCTTTTATGTTTCACAAGTTTCCTTTTCCAAAATCTCGGACTGTCCCAATTGCCTGAATGACAATTTTCAGAATTATCCCAATATCTGAATATTTAGGGCCATGCAGAATTATTTCTTTTAGGAGAGGAAATTATCATTAAAACTGAGGTATACGTCTGCTCTAGCAGTGGTTCATCTAGTGGTTCATCTAGGCTGAAGATTTGTCAGATCATGCATTTGTTATTCCTGGTAGTACAGTCGTGGGGGAGAGAATAGCCAAATTGAGAAGACAGGGACTGGATTGGGGGACTACAAAATGGGTGGAAAGCTAGTTTAGCCACCAAACTCTGAGGGTAATGTTCCATTTTTCAAAGTATGACTAGTAGCCAGAGGATGCTGAGGATAAATACCGAGGACAACACTATCAAGCCTCTGTCTGTAACTTAGGTAACAGGTTGGGGTGCGGCCTTGACCAGTTTGAGAATGACACCAAATGATGGAAGAACAATTGATATGCTGGATTGCAGTAATGCTAGATAGAGGAACCTTGAGAATCTGGAGGAATGGGCCATCGGGAAGCTCATAAAGTTCAGCAAAGACAAATGCAGAACCCTGCACTTTTCCGAGAATAATGCTACTTAGGAGTACAGGCTTGGAACCGACTAGGTAGAAAGAAGCTTTACAGAAAGCAACCCAGGTGACCTACTAGAGAGACTGAAAAAGAGTGAAGAGTGTGGCTTTGCAGTAAAGAAGATAACAGACTGGACTGTACGATCAGCAGTGTAGTCAGCAGATCATGGTGATTATTTCCTCTACAGCCCTTATGTAGAAAACTGCGTGTAGTTTTTTGTGTCTTCCACCATACAAGAGAGATATTGGAAACTGAAGCAAGGCTGGGGGAAGGGCCCATTATGGGGCCAGAGGCTGAGGTGTATGTGGTGGACGAGGAGAGGCTGAGCGAGGCTGGAAGAGAAAAAATGGTAAGGGGGATCACAATAATTCGGACTGAGAACAGTAAGGTAAATTATTCTGTGAGACGTTTCAAGGAGAAAAATAAACTTTTAATGTCCTTGCTACTCTCTTGCCATACTCCCTGTCAGGGGAACAGTAGCTGGGTAACAAGGTGGGTATGAAAAGCTTACATTCATACTTCCACAAATTTGCAGAATATCAGAATGTCTCATTAAAGACATCAGCCATCCAACATTATTACAATAATCTTATATCTATGAAAAAAAAAAAAATATCAAGTGGCATGTGTTTTACTCTTCTAGGGTTTTAGAAGAGCTATTAAGTGTAAATGAAATATACTCTCTAGCATTATTAAAGAAGCTTTAGTAGAAAAGAGATCCAGTCCCAAAGAAGCCAAGTTACAAACAAGCCTGCTGTCAATGGATGCAGACCGCATGAAACACGTCACACCCCCCCAGTTCTCGCAGCAGGTGTGAGCCTCACTCCCTGTCCTCACATCTCAAAATGAGGATTTACCATAGTTTCAGATGAAATTGTTGCTAATTGTAATTAATCAGTGCCACCCCCCCCCCCAAAAAAAAAAAAAGAACTTTCTTTCTCCTCTTTAATCAGCAAAGAGAAATAGCTTCCTGCTCAGCTACTCTGTTTTCAAACAGAATGAAGAATCCACAGAGAATAAAATCGTTACTTGGCTTTCTTAGTGCCGAGAGAGCTATTGCGCTGGAGTAATGTGTTCTGTATTGTTTAACAGCAGCTGATATAACTAAGGAGGAATTGCTGGTAGATGTTCTTTCCTTTTCATGCCTTCATACAGCTGGAGAAGGTGGCTATTTCAAAGTGTACTGCCCAAATTGGACAGCAATATAAAGAAGGGTTTATTTTGATTTTGACATGAGTATGAGTTTATAAGCACAGAAAAGGCAATAAATATGTCAGTTTAGCTAAGAATCAGCTGAAGGTAACATGAAGGTGATTATTATTTGGAAAGAGTAAACACAAATAAAAACACTTTTTATGATTCATTACTAAAAGCCAGTAATAAATAAACATGAACTTCATTGTAGAAACTGGAGCTGAATGTTAGGAAATATTTGAACATAAGAAAATATACTTAACTGTGGGACTGGTTGGGTTTTTTTTGAAGAAGTCTGTGTAGAAACCTGGTTTCTATGTTGCAGGCTTTAAATCAGACTGGAGAAGATTTCTATTAAATAAAAATATAAGTAGAGACTGAAATAACATTGAAAAGGCACTAATATAGCTAAGTGGGACAAATATGCATATCTGAAATAATTTAGTTTTTCTTCTCTTGAAGGCAACAGACTGTGACCCCACAGATATGTTTTATGTTTTCTTTATTTTTTAAAAACTGAGGGTGTTTTCTTTTGTTTTGTTTTTAAATTTGATTAGTCTTAAGATCTGTCTACTGATGTCTGAAGCCCTGCTAGTGAGAAATCAGTTTTTTGTTGTATACATATAAGAAGAGCTATGTTTGGTCTAATAACACCACCAGGACACCATGAAACTTGCTCATCTCTCTTATTAAATCATTAGAACAATGCTATTGTCCTAATGTTTCTGGCTAAGATTCTCCAAGAGAATTTTCAAGAATGGTTGAAGGAAGGTTAAACTAGTGCTGATCCTGGTAGGCGGCTCGCAGCTGTGATGGTCTGGAGAGAAAGAGATTTTCATTTTTTCTGTGCTGATTGGCTTCTGCCAGAGAATGGTCCCAACTGTGTTTAATTTATTAGCAGAGATCTACTTGCAAACTCCATGGCAGATCATTAAGTGAAATCATAAGTCTATGATAAAATAATCATATAGGTTTGAGAGTTAAATACCTTTTAAGTCACACCTTTCTGAGGAAAAAGGCAACCTTACTAAGGCAAAAGGGGAAAGAATACCTGTGTTAAAATTGTCAGTTTTCTAGCAATTGAACTGAAATATTTGTAATTTCATACATTTGCAATTGTATATTTTCCAAACATTCTTCTGACTAATTTGTCATTTCTGCAACAAAATCTGCAAAATCTATACATATGAAAATGAAAACTATTTGAATGTCACTTCACCCTAAAAAAAGTAGAAGGAATATCACCTGAAGTTTTTACACCAGAGAACTTCTGTACGTTGCAGTATTTGACCCTAATACATTGTTTATTGAAAGCAAAGAGGAAATTTTGTTTTCACATCAGCATTCTTGTAAACGTTGGCAAGTTTTGTAAGAATATTTGTTTCTGATGGGTTTTTCTTTTATTGTAGCTGGTCACTGTGGTTCTCCGGATCCAATTGTAAATGGTCATATTAGTGGAGATGGTTTCAGTTATCGTGATACTGTAGTCTATCAGTGTAATCCTGGCTTTCGACTTGTTGGTACATCTGTCAGAATTTGCCTACAGGATCACAAATGGTCTGGACAAACTCCTGTTTGTGTCCGTAAGTATCACTAGTTTTTGACTGAATTATTAGTACTATTGTAAATGTAACTGAACATTAACAATGGATTAGATCTTCAAAGGTGTTTGAATGAGTTGCTCAGTTATTTTTTGGACCTATTTTCAATTACAAGGGTCATTATGATAATCTAATCTAGTTTTTAAACTAGCACAGACTGAATAAGCATCCAGTAATTTGTGCTACTGGATGGAATAACCATCCAGTAATTTCTGATTCCTGTTTTGGAACCAGGATGACATAGGCATCGAAGTGGGTTGAGCAACATGCTACAACTGTGTAAATCCATCTATCTCTCCAGGTGTAATTTCTATGTAAAATGTGGGCTTACTGAACCTCTCCCCTATTTTTTCACCAGGAATACCACATCCTCTTGGTCTAATTTCATTGTTTGGTAGGTAAAGCTGGAACAGTTCATCTGTGCTGTTTTGATGGTGACTGTCTATTTTTCTAAGTTGGCCTCCTAATATTTACCAGTGCAAGCCCAGGCATGCTATTGGATGTTAGAAAAAATGTGAACTTTTTTATTCCCTTTAAGTGAGATTTTTTTTTTGTCTTAATTCACCTATTTTTGAAAATTCTATAATTAATTACTGAAATTGTTGAGTCTTTCCTAGTCTACTTCTTTCTTCATTTGCATGGCAGGTTTTCTGATACTTCCTGAATCATCAGCCCTTTAATCAGATGCAAGTCTTATTTCTCTGCTTTTATTCTACTACTTTGTTCTATAGTTGATTTTATTATCCTTTTTCAGTCTTAATAAGGATTCTCATTTTTTATACAATTTTTGTTATTTTTTACAGGTGCATTTATACAAATTATTTAATTATTTTTTTTATTTTTAAGATGTCTGCAATTCAAACAGACATCTATTTGTCCACACAGAGAGAGTCACTGAGATACTCAGCATTTTAGTATCTTCGTTTCATTTCTGTGAAAATATGTTACTGATAAGGCATTAGATTTCAAAATGTTCAGTATTTTCTTTCTTAGTGGTAAAATGGAATTTTCTACCTGTATACAGCTGCAGGAAATATCTGCCAAATGTCATTGTCCTTTTAAAATCCTATTTATATCTTTAAGTGATTTATATTCATCAAAGGAGAAATGCCACCAGCTAGCATTATTACTTTTAGTGGATTAATTTTACCATGCAGTGAATAAAATCCCTTCAAAAGAAAGGGGCAAAGCTGAGGGGGTACGGTGAGAGGCTACATCTTCTTAAATTGATGTTATCATTACTATTATGAGAAGAACTGGAAGCAATTTCTGTCATTACAAGTGGCCTAATAATTGTACATTACAATGTGGTTTTCTTTTACTTATAACTCTGCCAGACTAAAAAACCATACAAGTTCTTTTTATGTCACGATCCAAGCTTCAGATGATTTTCCTACATTTAATCAATCAATTAATTAATTAATTAATTAAAAATTCTCATAAAAATTACTCTGTTATTTCTGAGGAGGAAACTGAAAATATACTGTTTATCAATGCTAGAAGTGTGCTCCCTAATGTGATACTGCCGTGGTCTTCTGACTGAGCAGTGGGTATCAGGAACTAGAAATATGGCAGAGGTACCAACGAAGTTATGGGCTGTACCCCTGAAAATTTGCCACAAAGTTGCCTATATTTTGTGAGATTTTTACAGAAAATCACACATCCTTTTATGTTTCTGATTGGCTTTGAAAGAAATTTTACAGTTGTATGAACCAGACATTGTGATCTTCAAAAAATACTCTCTACTCTGGAGTACTCCGAGTACTCCATCCATGGCTACTTGAGCTTCTTAGTTTCATATGAAAGTCAGCCTCCTTCATCTTGCATAATTTGTGATACACAGCTGTTTCCCTAGCTCTTTATTGGATAAACAGTTGGAACACACTTTTTTCCAAATATTTTCCAAAAGATATTTTCAGTTACTGGTTATTGGGAGTTAACAAGAAACGTGAAGGAAGATGTCTGATTAGTTCCTTGTTAGTAACTGCACAACAAAAATCAGGAGAGTAACCTTCTTTACTAAAAGTATTAATGATGACAAAACCAGACTTAGTTGTATAGCTGGGTACTTGGGCTGGATATTTTGTCCAAATCCTATCAGTACTACCATTATTTCTTCTGAGTTATGTATTTTCTGCAGTCTTTCTTAGTCTTAAGAGCCTAAGAAAGATACTGTGTTAGAGACTGGAGTATGAATTTGAGAGTTATATTACATTAAGTGGGTTGATCTCTTTGCCGTATAATAGGGAAATGTGTAATTCTTTAGCAAGTATCTGTTTCAGACATGCCAAGTCCATCTATTTTTCCATGACATATTCAGGACCAAGTGAGTGTGCGGAACACATGCGTGTGCATGCATAGGGCAGTTATTTCTATTAGGAAGGAGGAGGGAATTTGTAATTCACCATTTAGATGACATAAAAACAACAGCAGCAACGGTTATTTGAAATGTCTTGGCTACTGCTTAGGTGAACAATATTCAGTTGATTGCATAAAAGCCTAATAGTGATTGAAAACACTGTAATTCCAAAACTACAAGCTTTTCTATTTTCTTTAGAAAACCACATGCTTTTAGGTACTGGCTGCTGTGTGAATCCATCTATTGCAGTGCTGATCAGTTAACAGGTCAATATCTAGTAACAATACTGGAGTAGTGGCAGAACTAGATGCAGTAATTAAGACCTCAGTGTCCAAGGTGTTACAAAAACCAGCATCCTGTCAAGAGTAATGAGTTCTAAAGAGGACCTGAGTGACAGGGTATGCTTTTGTTGAAAGGGGCAACTGAACAGAATTATCTTTCATTATTAGAACTTCTACCAGAGACTTAAATTTTGTGTTATTAAAACCTATGACATATCATTTGTTCAGGAAACTGTAGAAAGTTTAAGGTAATCGCATTTTTTAAAAAATGGAATAGGGTTTAATATAAGAATTATGTTAACTGATTTAGTATGACCCTGTAAACTGCTTTATTTCTTGAAACTTGGTCATCTATAACAGTTTAAAATACAATTGCACCAGAATAAAGTTATGCCTGTAATAAGACTTTACTCTGATTTTTAGCTTTTCATATTCAAATGCTGCAAATGAGATGGTGCAGAAAAGATTCAAGTGATTTTAGTAGATGCATTTACATAATTTAAGGGCTAAATACATAAGTCTGTATAGAGGAAGGTATCTTATTTAAGTCCCAAAGATCAGGTACTGTTCAAAATACTGTTTCATAGCTGAACTCTGTGATAAAATAAAAAGAAACACATTTAAATTATTTTTCACTTGTCTCTTGAATAAAAAATGCAAACAAACTCCCCACAATATAATAAAGCAAAAGATAAATTCATGCTTAGTGTATTTATTTGAGTATGATAAAGATCACTACCACAATGTTGAAAAGTTGTGTGTATATACATTCTGATTTTATATTGTTAGTACCTATGCTTTTCTCTATTTTTCTATATTATTTTAATGTCTTATCGTGTGGGATGGTAGAGCTTGACCATAACAAGTGTATTTTATAAGTGTCATTTAAGCATAATCAACACATGCACTAAAAATAATGGGAAAGATTTACTCCCAACAATGATTTCTCTATTGCCACAAAAGGATCAGATTAAAAGGAAATAGAAATGCTTTAGAACTCCAGAATGCTCTGGATGTTCAAATTCAATTTGTTTGACTATTACGTTTTGAAGCTTGCAGGGAAAAAATATTTTTTTATTTGCATTTGTAGGAAATATTGTAAACTCTCTACATTTTTAAAGGTCTAACACATATCGTATGGGTGCCAAAATTTATTTCTATTTATTTATTTATATTACAACTTTCAATATAATGTAAGAAGTAGATTCTAAATTTTTTATTGAAAAAATAATATTTTCTCCTCTCCTTAACAGCCATCACATGTGGACATCCTGGGAATCCAGCTCATGGAATGACTAACGGCAGTGAGTTCAATTTAAATGACGTTGTAAATTTTACTTGCAACACTGGGTACTTACTTCAGGGTGCTTCTCGAGCACAGTGCCGAAGCAATGGGCAGTGGAGCAGTCCTTTACCCAACTGCCGAGGTAAGAAAGTTTCTTGTATGTTCTCTGCTCTCTAATGACTTATTTTAGGTATGATCCTTTACCCTGACTTCAAAATATTGGTATAGTATTTTGGGGTTATAATTCCTGATAGGTAACCTGACCTTCAGGAACTTATTGCCCCATTTATTTCAGTTTTTGCATTTCTATGTTGGAAAGTGGAGTTAGGGCTGACTAATGGGGAAGCTTTTTCTCAGTCTGCAATCCCTAGTGTTTAGTTTATAGACATATAAAGTGTACTTTATATCACAAAAGTTATATTATGTTAATAAATCACAGTTGGCTATCTAGCCTGAATTAGGTACACTAGAGTACATTTTCCATAAATGGTCTATTACTCCTATTAAAACATTGTTATGCAAATGAATACCCATTCATCAAAACACTATTAATTCTTCTGTAATTCCTAGCAACACACGAAAGATGTTCATAACTTTTTTACATGTGAAAGCTGACTTTTCATATAAAAATAATAAAAAATGATAAAGATTTAATTCTGATAGGTTTGGGTTTCTTTTTGTGAAGGCATAACTTAATTTGCTTACTAGTATGTGCTGGGATAAGCACACAGCATGTAAGATGGAGATGTTTGAGAGACGAGAATAAGGCAAAGGTTTGTGTCACGAAGAAACCTGTGTATAAAATGTACATATTTGGAAAGGACAAAAAAACCCCACATTTTTAAATCACAATCCAAAGTTCTCAGATTTCGTTGTGTCCTCCTCATTTATTTATCAAGATGCCAGTAACGTAATTAAGTCTAAAAGGGAAACAAGTCTCTAAATTTACCCTATAGTTACTCTTTCCATTTATGGCCATTGTTTTTATTTATTTTCCTCAGTCTTCAGTTGTTGTTGCAGAATATGGAGCTAATACCAGATATTTGATCTATTCAACTATTTTCTTTATCAAACCACCAAAATCTGTTCATTGATCTAGGGTGTTTTTTTAAGTTTGATGCCCTGAAATACCGTGTATTGCTGTAGTACATGCTTTCTCAATGCTGAATACCAATAACAGTTCATGATGTTGTAAAATATTTTCTTCTGCATCACTAAGGCAGATTGAATATCTTCTGGTTATAAAATAGATGCAAATTGTCAGAGGTGAAAGGCAGGACATGCTATGAATCATGTAAGATACCATGAAAGATCACAAAAGCCTGGAGAAAAGTTTTTTGAGTTACTGTATGTACTTCAATGCTCTTTTTGTGAAGGCTCCAGAAGGAAATATATTTTAATGAATCTAATTTTAAAATGTTCTTTCAGGCCATATTCACTTTTCAAAACTGGGATTGTCTAATTTTATATTTTTTTTATAAATTTTATAAATATTTAAATAACATTTATAAATTTCAACAACAGTACCAATTTCCAAATATGTAAACCAAAACCAAATAAAAAGTGCTTAGCCTCTAGAGAGAACCTAATGAATTTGCCTGGGATGGAACGTGCAGAGAAATAGAACACAAAGATCAATCAATTAGTTGATCAATTGATCTCTCTATACATGTATTCAAATATATACATTATACATAAGAGAAATTTTTGAGTGTTTAATTGGAATTGTCAAGGCTGGAAAGATGTCCCTTCTATGACATAATTTGGCAGATCTTTACTAAATCATGCATCCTCTTAAAGGAATATCACACAAGTCACTTAGGTTTTCCCATAGGCTGATGAATATTTCAGTTCTTTGGGATGGATTGTATCTCATGCCTGAATACTGACTACAAAATTAAGAAACTAAAGATTACTTTATAAATTAAAAAAAAACAAACAAACCACAGACATGATTTTAAAAATCATTTAATTTTCCACTACTGAGAATACAAGTCTTGAATTCTATTGTCTCTGATTAGACAGGTCCAAGTTAGACAGCTTCTTTTAAAGTGGGTTAATACTAAAGCAGATCAAATAACTTCTCCAGAAATGCAACATATGCAACATCTTGTAATCTTTTCTTGAATATTTTCTTGCACTGGAAAAATGATCACCTAAATGTTAAATCAATGGGAGTACTGTGCTTTTTGTCCTTTGTCACTTGTTTTTAATGTGCTAAAGGAAATTGCAGTCAGCGAAGTTCCGCTAAGGGTACTAACGTTGGGACTAAAAATCACATAGTAAGAAGTTAACTTGAGCTACTGGTAGCATCATTATCTCCACCTGTTGGTCTATTAAAAATCATATTATATTAATATGGTTGTTCCTAAGAATAATAATTATCTATGAGATTAGCTCATCATATTGTTTCAGAGATAGCTGATGCAATTTCAAGCTCTGTGTGTGTGGAATTAGATCTTTCATTCTCATTAAAACAATACAGAGACAGCAATTCCCTCAGTCACTACCTTCAGAATTTATTCAAGTGAGTTAACTACCATAGCAATACAATTATTAGAACAGAGAAGCAGGAATTAGCAAACTGTTCCTATTTAGGCTCATGTACTTTTTTATCTGTTTTATACTGTATTGTATTGCTAGACTTCAGTGAACAAACTCCTCTTTCTCATCTGTGAGGCATTTAAGTAAGGTTTTATTTGTTGAAAATATACACTTCTTCACATATCCTGTATATCCAGTTCAGATCTGCTCTATTTGACTGTCAGAGGCAGAGACTTCATGTGTTTATGGAAGTTCAACTTCATTTACTGGTTGAGTTACTCAGCTATTTACATTGAACTCAAGTGCATTTATTAAAAGGAAAACAAATGAAAGAGAAAGAAAGAGGACATTTATGAAAAAATAATGCAAAGGGAGAGGACTTTAAAAAAAAAAGAACATAAAAAATAGGAGCCTTACAGTTACTCCAACGTTATATCACTTGTGTTTCCTGTCTACTTTCATTTTCCTTAATTCATCACATATGATGAATGTGTGTTTGCTCCAGGCCACTTTATGGTCTGAAATCTTGTTAAGGAAGGTTGGTTTTCTGACAGTAGTGAGTATCATAGGCACAATTCTGCCAGGATCCATTCACTTAAGAATGGCAAACTCCTATCAGAATGGAGTCGTTCCAGAGTTCTCTCCTCTGGGTATCTGCCGTTTTGTCTATTTTCATGCAGGTGGTGTAAAGTTGGGCTTTTGCCTTTCACTCAGTGCTTCTTCACTTCATTCTTCCCTTACTTATATCTATTACTTATTTACTTGTATCTCTTCATCATGAGCTGTGAGGACCCACCTAATCTTGTCAGCTAGTGCTTGTCTGTTGCCTAATGGTAGGTCTGTATTACAAACCATAGAGTTGTTTAGGAACTCTAATATCAAAGATTTAAATGATGGATAATTAATTGCTTTTCTATACTGGATAGTTTGTTAGTGTATAATTTGGGAGAATGTAATCCCCAAATCAAAGAAGAAACTAGATTCTTTTCTATCTTGTGCATCAGTAAGGCTTTTTTTTTTATTAATATACATTAAAACAGGTATTACTCAAATGTCACCACTAGAAATTACACAATGAAGATGTACAAGAAGAAAAGAACCAAAGGTGACTCTCAGAGGCTTGGTTGAGCATAAAAAACTCAGAATTAGTGGGAGAAAAAGAGATGGTCAGACTAATACGGAAGTGTTGAGGTGTGATCAACCTTGAACTCCAGGTTGACATTTAAACTGTTTGAAAAACAAATAAGTCATAAAGTTAGCAGTTTGTCTAGATTCATGGTGATCAATCTTGAAATCCATGTTGACATTTAAACTGTTTGAAAAAGACATAGGTCATAAAGTTTGCAGTTTCTTTAAGAAATCCTATTTTTTGGTTCTGTAGAGGAATATACTGTCTAAAATAACAATAACTTTTGAAAATGTATTTGTGCAGTAGAGAGTTTCTAGTTGTAGTACAAAGGGAGCACTCAATACTAAGTTCAGTTTAATCATATCAGTGTTAGAGTATTTCTATACCATTGACCTACTACATGCATCTCTGATCTAGAAATTTTTGGAGATTTTATTTCAATTATATGAATGATTAAAATGTTTTATTAATTGTCTTCAGAATTTATATTGTTTGTTATTTTATGTTAGTGGGGTGGGTTGACCTTGTGGTCAGTATGAACTGATCTTTCTCTGCTGTTCTTCCTTTCTCAAACTTTTCCTCTTCTCTGGCATGGGTTCTCCACTGGCTACAGAGAATATCTGCTTCCCCATGGACTACCTTCTCCTCTGACCTTGATGTTCTCCCTATTGTTTCTCACTAATTATTTGTCCCCTCCTTTTCTCAATGTGGCACTCTATGCCCTTTTCTAAATATATTTTCACAGAAACTTAAACTTGCCTAATGGTCTCAACTGTGATTTGAAGAGAGACTGAGGGGTGCAGTTGTTCAGCCTAGAGAAGAGAGGGAAAGAGAGAGAGAGAAATTTTAAAAATACTTATCTGAAGAAGAGTGTGAAAAAAAGACAGCCAGACTTCTCAGTAGTGCCCAGTCAAAGGACAAGAGGCAAAGGAATCAAGATGAAACATAAGAAGAAGCTTTTTAACTGTGAGGGTTGTCAGACACCTAAACAGTTTGCCCAGAGAAGTTGTGGAGTCTCCATCCTTAGACATATTCAAAACCTGACTGGACAAATCCGTGGTCAGACTGCTTTAGCTGTCCCTTCTGACTTCAACTATTCTGTGATTCTGTATAATTTATGCCTAAAGAGTCTGACAGATGCGTTTGAAGAATTTTACTGAAGTGCTATGTGATATCTCCATTTGTCTGCTGATCCCCACTGGTTTAGGCTACTGCATAACACAGATTTTCAGATTAAAACACAGTCTCACAGACTAAGGTAAAATGGAACCAAATTATGAGACTGTAACCTAGATCACCTGCTCTAGGGTAACTACATGGGTAACTAAGATAACTTCTTAACCATCTTTGTGTGACTCTCCAGCACTCAAAAAAAACCTTAAAGATATGTGTAAGTAAAGAAAATACATCTGTTTTAAATTAGATAAATACAGATCAAAAGGAAAGGAATTTCAGTGAGTAAAAATTTCTTCCATATATTGACTGAACTATAAGAGATTATCTAAATCTCAAGATCTCGAAACCCTACTGTTTCTAGCCTAGAAGCATCAAAGCTTATGCTTAACTCGACCCTGTTAAGAACCTTAGCTGAAGATGTCTATAAGCTACTGTTCACAATGAATTTAAGAATTCACTGTGAAACAAAAATATTCAGTATTCTCTCTAAAGAATGAAAAAAGAAGTACAGCACAGTCTGGTTCAGAACTCCATATCAGCCAGGCATGTTCCCACAGAGCAATTCTCTGTGTGCATCCACCTAGTTTATTCTATCTGTATATCTGGGCAAAGGAGTCTTCTGTTCTCTAAGCTGCCCCCCTATAATCTTATAGCATAATTACATTTACATCATTTCACTGAGAGCAGAATTTGATATAACATCTAAGATTTTTACTTCCATGGGTTTGGACCATATGCTGTGAAAATTGCTGTAACATATTTATATTATAATTATGCTTTTTATGATTTATATTTAAACTATTATATTTATAATACTTTAAAAGATGAATCTGCATAGTTCAAAAGTATTAGAGATTCTTTTTGTCCAAAAGGCTAAAATAAAATAAATCTTGTGTTATACTATTTACATGGAAGAAGAGAAAAATATCCCTATTGGTTAGATTTAAGAAATAATAAAGTTCATTTCGTTGACTAAATAGTGCTGAAATTATAAGTTTACATCCATGATTTAAAAAGAATATCAAAATTCTACTAAATGAATGGCTTATATCAAATTTATTCTTAATGAATTGATTAGAACTTACTAAAGTAAACTTCTGGCTATGCCTTTCCTTCTAAAATTGCCTTTCATCTAATGGATGAAAAACATTTTTATTAAAGTTCATTGTTAGGGATGAATTACGGATTTGTGTACAAAGAAAGTAAATCTTCCAGCTCCTTAAATATACGGCTGGGAAGGGATTGATGTTTCTGGCAAACCTGTATCATTTCATTCAACAGAGATTTTACGTATGACCTTTCTTTCAAACCTCGGTTGGGTTCACTAGAGTCAATAATGAACTTGGCTTCACTTTGCTGAGACTCTACATGCAGTTACTACAAAATATAGATTATGGCTTGAAGCTATTGAAGAATATAATTTTATTTTATTTTATTTTATTATTTTTATTTCATTTCATTTCATTTTATTTTGCCACTGAGCTATAACCTATGCATGGACACTGGTATTTTCAGAAAATAAAGTTAGGCAGTTCTCAGGCACACTTTTGCAATGATACATTGCTTCTATCTATTGTGTCTGTAATAGGTAAACTAATAAGTTACTGGCAGGAAATTTACCAAATAAATTACTTTTTTTTTTTTTTCCCTGACAAAAAAAAATTGGAGAGGTTTGAGCAGGCTCGCATTCTGCAGTCTGTATCAGTAAGTGCATGCTATTTGTTAGTAATAAAGAATTCAGGTCTCTCTCTGTTTGTCCTGGGTTTGTATAGAACTTCTAAATCAAAAGGTTTTCCCTTTTTTTTATCTCATTACTGATAGATTTTTGAAATCTCAGTTAGATTTTTTTTTGTCTTATCAAGAATCTGATATCTACAAGTAAACGTCAATTCTGTCGTGTTTTCTTTAATGGGTATATCATTTGAACCAATGGTAATGTTCCGCTTCTTTACTGACAAGAAAAATAACCTCTCTGATGACAGCTGATAGTAGGGTGGGAAAGACTGAGACTGATGACCAATCTTCTTATCCAAAGATAAAGCAACTCTGAACCTAAGCAGTTTTCCATCTATGGTGGTATCAAGGATTTGTATAAGCTGAGAAGTTTTTGTGTTTTATTCTTCTAAAGTCAGAGTCCTGTGTTGAGACTTTTGCCTACTTTGAATGTTAGATATACCTAATCTGTTCAAGTTGATATCCTTCAGAACTTGGCTAAGTTTCCTAAATAAAGAGGTGAGGTGCCATGAGAGATGCCATACAGTGTCTGAGATACATACCTGAAGCAGGAAGAGATGATGCAGGACTTAAAATTACTCCTGCCCCTCTCTAGAGTGGCAACTGCTTGGAGATCAGGCAAAGGCATCTCAAAAGGTAGTAGAAACATCCTTTGGGGCACCTGAATAGTTTTGCTCACATATCAAAAATAATGCTCTGATTAAGAAAATTCTAAAGAGATGTTATCTTTCTGATATATCAGCTAGTTTAATTCGTAGGTTCATTCTGGCGATCATAGAACCACAAAATGATTCAGGTTGGAAGGGACCTTAAAGATCATTGAGTTCCAACCCCCCTGCCATGGGCAGGGACACCTCCCACCA
>JAOTQQ010000023.1:93833068-93851824 GCA_026546715.1 Gallinago undulata
CAACCCCCCTGCCATGGGCAGGGACACCTCCCACCAGACCAGGTTGCTCAAGCCCCATCCAGCCTGGCCTTGAACACTTCCAGGGATGGGCCATCCACAACTTCTCTGGGCAACCTGTTCCTGTGTCACCCTCACAGAAAAGAATTTCTTTTTGATATCTAAATCTATCCTCTTTCAGTTTCAAACTGTTTTCCCTCATCCTATCACTGCACTCCCTGATAGAGAGACCCTCCTCAACTCTCATGTAGGCTCCCTTTAGGTATTGGAAGGCTCCTTCAAGGTCTCCCTGGAGCCTTCTCCTGTACAGGCTGAACAACCCCAACTCTCTCAGCCTGTCTTCGTAGAAGAGGCACTCCATCCCCCTGATCATCATGGCCCTCTGCTGGACTCACTCCAACAGGTCCATGTGTTTCTTGTGTTGAGGACCCCAAAGCTGGACACAGTACTCCAGGTGGGGTCTCAGTAGAGGAGAGCAGAGGGGCAGAATCCCCTCCGTTGATCTGCTGCCACAGTTTTGATGCAGCCCAGGATGCAGTTGGCTCTCTGGGCTGCCAGCACCAACTCATGTTGAGCTTCTCAACCACACATACCCCCAAAGTCGTCCTCCTCAGGGCTTCTCTCTATCCATTCTCTGCCCAACCTGTGTTTGTGCCTGGGATTGCTGCGACCCAGCTTCAGGACCTTGCACTTGGCTTGGTTGAACTTCATGAGGCCCACTTCTTCAGCCTGTCCAGGTCCCTCTGGATGCCATCACTTCCTTCCAGCGTGTTGACCACACCACACAGCTTGGTGCCGTCAGCAAACTTGCTAAGGGTGCACACTATCCCACTGCCATGTCACTGACAAAGTTGTTCAACAGCACTGGTCCCGGTTTTGACCAGAAACATGATGTCAGGACCTTAGAATTTGGATAGCTTTTAATAACGTATGTAACAACACAAAACACTCTGCTTCCTAAGTATTTTAGTTTTATGGTTTACATGACTAGAATTTCTATGATAAAATTACCCTCCAACTGCCCCCCATTGAAAAAATAACAGTTAAAAAAATCAAACTCCTATGTATTTGAGACTTTTGTGAAGTGAAGTTGTAAGTTGAGCGTAGGGAAAAAGCGTTGGTTGTTGTTTGTTTTTGTGGTTTTTGTTTGTTTTTTTTTGCTTGACGTCACTGAGAGGTTATCATTGTTGTGGATTGTTGATTTTGCACTGAACTTCACTAAAATTCCATAGACTGGCAATTTTCTAGTTGTGCTTTTACAAGCAATGCTTTCTTTCTTTATAGACAGCGTTTCTTAGAATTTGTCACAAAATCGGAGTGTATCCTCTACTCTTATTCACTCTGAGTGCCATGTTCTAGATACCAATATTAATGTAATACTTTTCAAATAAAAAAAGTTTAAAAAACCCCTGTTGATCAGATATGAAAGTTTCAAAAAGCAATTTAACATCGTTTGTGTCAAGGAAAAAAAGAAAAAAAGAGAGAGCGAGAACAAGAAATGAAATACGGTGAATTATGTACTTTTTGGTGATCATTCAACTTTCTAACAGAAAACTGCCTAAAGGACTCTGGCATGGTCTTTTTGCTTCTTTGTCCTCAAGGGTTTAAATCTACTCAGTGTGAGGTTCCAAAGTCAGGGAACTTAATCAGGGCAAACTTAAAGCATTCTCCTGCTTTTCTCAACAGACTAAATTGAGAGTGCCAGAACTCATTTCCCATGTAACCCTTGACAGCTGTCATTGAGAGAAAGCAATCTCCATCTACTCTTACCGTGATTTACAACTGAGTCCCCAGGGTGAAAGGCAATCAGGGAAACTACTGCCTTAGTTCTGCATGCCGGGCCAGCTCAAATTCTTTTCTAAAGTACTCCTTACTGCAGCCATTCTTAGCAACAGCCCACTTGTGTATCTATATGTTTCAAAATCTATAGCTGATGTTAAATGGCACTGCAGGCACTGTTTACTTTTTAGCTTGAGGGATGGTATTGTCTTGCATAATCATTTAATAAAACTTCATGTGTGATGCAAGAATATTTTTGCACAGAGCACGTGCTTAAATTATGCATTCAGTGACTATTCTGTATTTTATTCATCACTGGGTTGGCTAACCAGATACTACTGGTACAAGAATGAGCACACTGTATCACACAGACAAATTGATACTTTGGGACTGTAATATATTCCTTGAACATTCTATATTTCTGGTCTGCATGGAGAATTAAATTCTTTTATTCTCCCTAATTCAGTTAGAATTGCTTTCGGGTAGCTTTAGGGCAGCATATCTTCATTAAACAAAGTTCTTTTTCTTAATTTCTAATACTGGCTTTTCAGAAGCTAACTTGGCAGACTTGTCCACTAAACCAAAGTTTCAATTTTAAGCAGTTTTATTTTATTTTGTTTTATTTTTAATAATCTCAACTGTACTAAGGAAAGGGACAGCAGTTGTGAATGCTTGCTAAAAATAAATAAATGTAGGGAAAGATTTGAGGAATCAATGGGATGGGAGGAATTTTTCAAATGAATTATATGCAGGAATGGGCAAAACCTTCAGTAAATGTGGGAATTTTGCAGTATTTTCAGATTTT
The DNA here is from genome assembly GCA_026546715.1 of Gallinago undulata. Classification (NCBI taxonomy): domain Eukaryota; kingdom Metazoa; phylum Chordata; class Aves; order Charadriiformes; family Scolopacidae; genus Gallinago; species Gallinago undulata. The sequence continues at coordinate 93,835,650 of JAOTQQ010000023.1, forward strand.
TCTTCTATTTCAATAGAATATTCTGATATTAAAATGAGAAGAATTTGTCCAAATAGTTTCAATATTCTGTTTCAACTAAGCCAGTGTATATTTGAGTGTAGTAACAATGATTTTTGCAAAATTGCAGTGGAAAAAAACATTTTTTGCTCTTCCTTTTAAACAAATTCTAAAATGTAATTCCACTGTTTATTTTACCACTTTTCACTTGTACAGTATTTTTATCTGTGCAGTATTTCACAGTTTATTTTTAAATAAAACAGTTTATCTCTTTGATCAAGAAAGAAATTAAACATTCAATATTACAGTTAAAGAAATAGTACTTCTGATATTCTGGAGTTCTCACAGCTCCCAGATGAGATTTCCACGACTGATAGTCCATGGCATATTGTCTGTATTTTTGCTCGGGAAGGCCTTTTATTTTTTTTTTCAAAGGTTTGTGCATGTAGATGTGTAGATGCCTAGTGCCCTTTCCATTCCACCAAAAGAGAATACCAGGCAATCTACTGCATTTCTGTGCCTCCTTCAGAACTTCAGGCAAGGCATTACTTTCCTCCCCAGAGCAGCTCTATCTTGGAGGCACTGTGTGAACATAGTGTTCTTCTCAGGAAAGCGGTGGCAGAACATTCATTCTTCACGTAGCCCTTCAACAAAGCATAGCATTGACTTTTTAGAATGGCAGTGGTTGACAAGCTCTCACTTGGGATGTGGTAAAGTGTAAGCTCGTAATGAGTTTGTCATTGAATAATTGAATTATTCAATGAATAATAATAATCAAAGATTATTGAAGTGACTTCTTTTGAAGACTGTCCTGTGTTCTGGAGGTGGGTATTATTTATCACTTCTGTTAGTGATTTGTTGGTTTGAAGAGCAGAAGTTAAGATTTTTTTCATGGTCAGAAAAAAGTGTAAGAAGGCACATGAGTCTCTAATGTAGTCTTTAGTGCCTTCAGATACAGTGAACAAATTTGATTCCAGAAACTGCTCCTAGGACTTTCTGTTTTATCCTGTTACTGCTTAATGTAAAAATAAAAATTAAAAAATTGAACAGTTCTTTGTATCAGAGGTAATTTATAAACCAGTTTTATATTTTCTTATTAATGGAAAACTGTCCAAAACTCAGAAGGTGAAGAAAGTTCAGGTTTATAAGCAATCTTTTGCTCCAAAGGTATTGAACAAGCATAATAACACTGCTGTGCCCTCTTGCCAGAGCTGAAAGTAAGGTGTTATTTTCCCGTAGTTACTTTTTGGTATGCAGTTTCATTGCAAATGGTGTACTGAGTAGATCATGGAGATGGGTCTCAGAAGACCCGAGTTCAGTTCTGCACCAGTACACATATTCCATACAACCTTGGACATCAATTTGTGATATAATGAGTCATGATACTGATGTTGTATTATTGTAAATTTGGGGATGAAAACTACATTACCATATAATGCCAATTTTAGCTAAATTGATTGTGAAACATTCACTTTTGCATTTGAAATTAAATGTATATATATATTTGAATTAAACAGTACCTGCCCGAGGGACTTAATTTCCTCTACTAATTAAGAAGGTTCTCCAGTAAGTTTTTCATTTGAGTCAAGTACCACACGCACAGAAGCTGTTCAGAGCACAGCTTGGAGGTTAGCACGGGCAGCAGGATCATTCCTGCTTAGCAGCTCAGAGACATTCACCTCCGTCTGGAGGGCAGCAGAGCACACCGGCACAGTCATGGCCCCTGCCCGCTGGCCCCATGCCACAGAACAAGGGCTGGTATTCTTTACTTCATATCAACGCAAACGTAACTTCAAATGTTAACTATGTACCTATGTAGGCAGACTGAATTTAAGGATAAGTCCATACAAGGCAATTTATAACTATCCAGAGGATGCAGGCTAGTTGCAAAAGCAGAAGCCTTACAGCAGCATCTACACAACTAATTGCCCAAGAAGCAGGGTTAATTGGGATGCTGCATGCGTTGCTTCTGGGACTTGTGCTAGTTTCTGTAACAAAGAGTTGCACTGTGAACACAGACATGAGCTCATTCAGATCTAGCTTTATATTTGATAGGGCTTCACGTCAGTGGGCTCTATATTTTACAACATTCACTTATGTCTCTGTCCTACAGTGATAGTTATATTGCCAGTGAAAAAAACAGACTTAGTTGACAGTGATTACTAATAACAAAAAAAAAAGCAGTGACAAAGAATGAAATAGATTTTTTTGAGTAGTGTAAAAAGAGTTCTTCAAAGCAGGTACAGAGACACAGACTTCCAAATCCAAATCTTTCACAACTTCCAATGAGTAGTGAGATTTTAGGACTTGGCATTTTTCCCTCTTTTATAGGACAGAAAACCAATCAGGAAGTAAAAAGGTATTTGCTTCTGTCAATGAAATCCTAGTGTAAACACATATTTATTTAACCCGCACATATCTGATTTATGTATAACATTTATAAGTTTATAACATTAAGTTTATATAAATGTTGGTAGTATGAAATATAAGCTAAACAGTTATAATGTAAGCTGAATGTAGCTCCTCTGGTGAATTATTTCATAGGATTCACCATGAAACAGAATGGGAGTAGTTTCAATTAGGAGACTGTAGCTTTACTACTCCTCAGGAAGGAAAAAGCAGGTCTCTCCCTTTAACCCTGTCTCTTCACCAGTCTAGATAACACCTTACTAATGCTTTACGTACACCATTGTAATACCTAACGGTTTTTAAAAGTATTTTACATTTCTGTGCAAGTTTTATCTTCGGTGTTTTTAATAAAAAGCAGTAGATGGAAATTAGGTTCGCTTCATGCCAAAGTATTCTCTGTTTCCTCCCACCCCTAAATATTACTTCTATAATAATTTTTATGAAAAGAAAAATTTGGATCCATATGGGACATTCTTTAGACCTAGGTAAATGCTTGTCTAGAATCCATTGCAATCATGAACATTTAATAATTTTAATACCGTGCCTTTAAAAGGGGAAGAGAAATAAAAATAATTTTAACAGTTTTTCACCCAAAATTAAATTTTAGGATGTTACTATTTCTTTAAAATCCTGATACTTTTTAGCTGATTGAATAAAATATTCTTTCAATGAATGAACATTTGCAAAAGCTGACTTGTTCTAGTGTATTAGCTAATCAGTAAATTTAAATTATAAGTACAGTAAAACTTAACCTTTCGGAAAAAAATGATTCAGGAGTAAATAACAGTGCATTAGTGACTCTGTATTTCTTACCTCTAAAATTATATTGCTATCTGACGTTCTTCTCCACTGGTTTCTTTTTCTTGAAAATTAATTTGAACTAGGTGATATACTTGAAAGGTAGGTTCCTGTAATTGTTTAGCTGTAATTTGCAATAATAATATTCTAAGTCTTTCTTTATTTATTCCATTATGTTTAGAGTGAAGACAGGACAGGGGTTGAGGAGGCATTTATAACTTTTCAGACAGCTTTCAGATGGATAGACAGCAAAGTTGGGAGTTGGCAATGGAGACGTCAGTGTCTCATCATAATCTTCTGCCAAGAAACCATCATGTTCCCTGCCGGGTATAAACCAAAGGATCAGGGAGGGCAGATGTATGTTATATTAAAACTAAACAGTCATGACAAAACCCATGATTTTTTAGGTTTCTAACTGCTATCTAAAAAATAACATCATGCTTTTTGGTGCTTAACTTCACTCACGCTCCACTATCAAACATTTGATTTTTCACTGTCTTCATTTTTCTGTTCTACACTAAAAGCAGAAAATGTTCTTGTTAATGCTGGAAGCAATTTTTCGCATTACAGTACCGTAAAAAAAAGAAATTGTTAAAGTGTTATTTAAACTGTGTATTTATTTGATTTTAATTTAGTTTCCTTCACATAAAAATATATATAAAAGGCCAAACTAGCCTACCACGAGAAAGATATAAAATTCCTCCAGTTTTTCTCTAATCTTGGAACCACTTTTGCATCCAAGACTATTACAAGAACTAGAGTAAAATCTAAGTATTATTTTCAAAGCAAAAAGATTTAGAGTCAACATATCTGATATTTAAGTCAAATAAAAACCGCAAAGGATATCAAAAGGGCCACATTCATGAGCTGCTAGTGAAGGAACAAAAAAAGCACTGCTACACATTATTTATGACATTTCTATTATGCATCAGTGATGAACACTATTTTTCTTACAGTGGTGAACTGTTCTGATCCTGGCTTTGTGGAAAATGCAATTCGGCATGGACAGCAGAATTATCCTGAAAGTTTTAAATACGGAACAAGTGTGGCATACCATTGCAAGAAGGGCTTTTATCTGTTGGGCTCATCTGCTTTAACCTGTAAAGCTAATGGCTTATGGGATAGATCACTACCAAAGTGTTTGGGTAAGTATTCATGCAGTGAATTGCTCATTTTAGTGCAACATATTGCTGTAATACTACAACAGATGAAGCTTTTTTATTTGTTTGTACTGTCTAAACTGTGTCTAGTTATTGTATAGATATGACAAAGCTACTTACCATTATCATATCTGTAATATATAAGCACATTGCAACATTATCCTTATTTGGTTTCTTCTTTCCCAGACTTAACAGAAATAATGTGTAGGGAAGGACAGTGAATGGAAATGAATGAGGAAAAAGAGTGTAGTATGGTTTTTAGGGAAAGGCTTAACTGGATGGGTTAGTCTTACATGTATTTTTATGTTTAATCTTAACAAATGACTGTAAATCGTCTCTAGCAACAGAAAAACTGAAGATATGAAAGGAGTTTATGTTCTGTGGAACCAGCCTTACATGTAAAGGTTATAATAAGTTTTTTCTGTGCCATGAAAACATCTTATAATATCGTGCTCTTTCCTCTGTTAGTCATTTCTTGTGGACACCCTGGGGTACCTGCCAATGCAGTCCTTTCAGGAGAAAAATTTACATATGGCTCCATAGTTCATTATTCTTGTACAGCGGGTCGAAGGCTCATAGGAAATTCCACTAGGGAGTGCCAAGAAGATAGTCACTGGAGTGGAACTCTCCCTCACTGTTCAGGTACTTGTACCAACCAGCATCTGAATGTCACTTTGTGTCACATGTATAGGGCTATTCTCAAGCAATATATCAGCCAGATATTTGGTTTGGTTTTTTTTCCAAGAATAGTTTAATTTCACCAATAGCCACTCATCTGAATTACAGCCATTTATTAAAATATTCTCATAAGTTCTCTTATTCTCTTTGTCATCACTTCATAAGTTTACTCCTTAGCTAGATGCCACAGTTGTGTACTGCAGAACATGGAAGCCACAAAGCACTATTTAAAACCTGGTAATGTTCTGCTTAAAAAGGATGCATGTATTAAATTTAATTTTTATGAACGTTGTTTTGTGTAAACAAAGGTTGTCATCTAGGAAAATGTTGATTAAAAAGACACAGCAAAGGTACCACATGGTAAACTTCATACATTATGTTCCGCTTTTCACTTACAGAAATATTCTTTATTAATGCCACAATGTGCAAATACCATGAACCTCTTGGTGCTGTCAGGAAGTACAGAAACAGTTTAATCTCTGCTAGACTAACTATGCAAATTTAGAAGAAGCCATAAAACATTACATAGTTTTTTTGAAAAGCAAACAAGGCACAAATACTTTGCAAGTTAGTATGTGCTGAGCATCCTTCTCAACAGCCACTTTGGATACAGCCACCCTGTTTTGGAGAGTGAGTTTAACATTATAGATGTGGACAAAATATACTGGCTGGCTTTGAGACACTCACACTGTTTACAAGCATGCACTTAGACAAGGAAATCCAAGTCCAAATGCTTTAGGGCAGGGGTGGCAAGGAGAATATATTCTAGAAGAAGCTGGGACTAAACAAAGCAGACACAACCAAAGGCCACAAGTTATGATTGCAAGCAGGAACCGGGTCATTCATGAGAAAGCATGATTGTGTCCAAGTGTGTATCTCAAACTTGCTCTACTGAAAATCTCACGCCACACACGAAATCATACTTTCTGACTTTAGAAAGTATTCATTTCTAAAATAGAAATTTGAGTTTTTTCAATGTTTTGCTATTGTTATTCCTTTGTTCAAGATTTTATCATTCTTCTGAGAGGTGTACCTATAATGAAAAACCTATGTCAGAAGATTAAGACTTCAACCTATGGAATTATTTATACATCTTTTGAAAAAAACCTAAGCAGTAGTTTTAATAGAAATTCAGTCTAGACATATAACTTAAAAGAGGTGAACAAAGGACTATGTTATTATGAACCACAATTTGGATGCAGAGGGATTTAAAAGATACAATTTTATATCAAAATTTATAATAAATTTTTGATACCAAGACCATACTTCTTTTACCATCTTGGACAGCATTTCCTGTAGCAGCCACTTTATCTGACAAGACAGTTGATTGGCTCATCGGACCTACGAGGACATGTTTGAAAGACCTGGTTTGCAGCACCTTCTTTCTTTTCTAAAATTCTAATCAATACTTGCTTAGGAAATTTAAGTATAGGGAAAATCGAGGTGTCATTTCCATTCTTGACAGCCACAGAGGGCCCGGTACTTGAATATGGTTCCCTTCAATCTTGCTGTTATCTGATTTTGTTATTACAAGTTGTTGCTAGCAGAGAAGTTGAACAATAACATACAATGTGCAGAAACCTTTATTTATGTCAAAAAGACAACAAATTTGTTAAAATGACAGGGTGCTTTCTGCATTCAAAATAATCTATTTATGTCAAATTCTAGGTTTAAGTCTGTATAAGTCTGATATAAGAAGTAGGCTGATAAAGACATGTTATTTTCATTTTTGGTTCAGTTTCACACCCTTGCACTGAAAGAAAAGTGATTAATTATAACAGACCCAATGCAGTTAGTAGTACTATTCACAAGAGAGCATCTTCACTGCCACTACCTCTGCACATGACGCCTCTGCCAAAATTCTGCTCTGTTGTGTGTTACAGGAAATAATCCTGGCTATTGTGATGATCCAGGAGTACCAGCTCATGGGTCTAGACTAGGGGATGAGTTCAAAATAAAAAGTCTACTACGTTTCTCATGTGAAATGGGTTATCAGTTGAGAGGATCTGCAGAACGAACATGCCTGCTTAATGGTTCCTGGTCAGGTATACAGCCTGTGTGTGAAGGTAGGTATTGATACCATCGGCATTTACGACACCATTGAATGGCATTTTATTCTTTAATTAAGAAGAAATTCCATGACAGAAATATGCTTTCATATTGCTCTGCAGAACTTTGATACAAAAATGATTGGCAAGCAGTTCATGTTTTGCTTGGAACCATGAATGCAAACTGAGAAATTTTTGGAATATATATTTATAAGAAGATTGTAAGAAAATAAATCTAGTTAAATAAATATTAGGCCCAAAAATAGAGAAAAAATACCTAAGTTAGATGTAAAATTATACAAATGCTTCTGATTGAAAATATGAAAATGGAGTGACAAATAAATCTGTCATCCATATACTAATAAGGTCATATTTTCATCTGATCTTTCTACTTAATGTCTATTCATCAAGGACTGAACAAATGACACATTAACATGGTATTCTTAACTAAGTATAAATTAATGTATATTTCTACACAGATTTTAATATTTTTTTTGTGAGATGTATTGTTTTTATGCTAGCTCTTTCAGAAGAAATGCAACAGAGAATATTTCTGGAAATCCCATTTTAGAATATGAGTATAAGAAAATGAATTTTTACACTTTTTGTGCACTGTCAGAATTGTAAAGCAGTAATGAAAGACTATAGATTTAATTTTAAAATTACCTATTTTCCAGAAAAGTTATTTTATCTAGTTCATTGGAGTTGACGGATTCTGTACTGTCTGTTTTCTGGTATACTAAATGATAAAATGGAAGATAGGCCAAAATATTTTTAACAAATTTGTTATATTTTTTCACCTGGGAATTTTATCACTATATCCTCATCTAACAATTGTTCTTTTGCAGTATTCTTCAGCACAGTTTAAGCTTCTGTCAGTGAATATCACCATAACTGTATGAAAATGGCAGTGGACACAGCATCTGTATTTTCAGCAGAAAATTGATGTTTTGAAATGTCCTTTCTTCTTCCCTTGCATGAAGACATTAAGTATTGTAGGACAACAGCACCCAGTGGCAATTAGTGGTGTTTGAAATACCACTGTTTTTTCTTTATCTTTTTATTTCAAACTTCTGTTTTCAGAAAAAAAAATCCCCACAAACAAAGAAAAAAGCACTTTTTGTTTATTTTTCTGTTCTCCTTCAATTGTTTCCTGTTTAGTATAAATAAGAATGAGATTAGGAGGAGAATACCTTTTCCCTGGAATACTGGATAGAGTCCAGCAAAGGACGATTAACATGATGAAGGGGCTAAAACATCCCTCCTCTGAGGAAAGGCTGAAAGGACTGGGACTGTCCAGCCTAGGGAAGAGAAGGTTCAGAAGGCATCTTATCAACATATATGAATATTTGAAGGCAGGATGCACAGAAGATGGAGCTGGGCTTTTTTTCAATGATGCTGAGTGAGAGTACAAGAGTCAATGGGTGCAAAGTGAAACACAGGAGGTCTGTCTGAACATCAGAAAACATTTTTTTTACAGTGAGGCTGGCTCAGCACTGGCACAGGTGGCCCAGAGAGGTTATGGGGTCTCCATCCGTGGAGAGAGTCAAAAATTATCTGGGTATGGCCCTGGGCAACAGGATCTAGGTGGCCCTGCTTGACCAGATTGCCTCCAGAGGTTCCTTCCAGTCTCAACCATTCTGTGATTCTTTGATTCTGTGACTCACCTAAATAGGAAGATGCAATAAATTGAATTAAGTAAATATGAGAAATGTAATAAATAAAATAAATAAGTAGAGTAGTTATTAGTGTAAAGGTTATTTTATAGGCAACTAAACCCTCCCAAAAAAACGATGTGTAATTGGAGTAAATCGGAGTAAACCACTGTCAAATCTCAGATGTATGAAGCTGAAACATAATAATTTATGTGTAGCTACAGGTGCCAAAAAAGATATGGAGGCCAATACAGAATGCCTGTTCTTTTCTTCATTCCAAAAAGAAATGGACAGAAATTTGCTATTTATGCATGTTTGCAATTGAAAGAGGAGACACTGGAAAACAGAAAGAGAATAGAAAAATGTGCCAAAAGGCAAAACAGAAGCACAGGTATGTCAGAAAGTCCCAAATGAGCTTTCTTCTCTCCAGTGGCCTTATTGGGTGGAGTGGAACAAGCAGTGCCAACTACCTGAAACAGCAATTGCAAAAAACAAAACAAAACAAAACAAAACAAAAGAAATGCAAGTAAAGTGATCATATTAACAAAGAGAAATAAGTAATTAACTCAAGAATATACCTATTAAACATTTTCTTAGTAAAAATTGCTATAGCTTTTTTAAAAGATGGGCTATTGACCTAATAATGTTAGTCACTTATCATTGAAATACTGTATACAATATGATTTTTCTTAATCTTTTCTTCACAGCTGTGTCCTGTGGGAATCCTGGCACCCCAGCCAATGGTATGATAGTATACACTGATGGAATATTATTCTCCAGTTCAGTCATTTATGCCTGCTGGGAAGGTTACAGAACTTCAGGGCTAACTACTAGACATTGTACTGCTAATGGGACGTGGACTGGCACTGCCCCAGACTGCACAGGTCAGAAATAAAGTTTCTTTCTCTAAACCTTTAAAGTAGTAAGTCATTGAGCCTTCCCACTGACAATTATTATTTTGTTAGATAAAATAACACATTTTTTTTCTGAATTCATCTATATTGTTACACATGAATATTTTATGTATTTATGTGTCCCTTTAATACATGCTAGATGTTTCCAGAAGTATCTTTTTAAGATGGATACATAGGTAACTTTTCTGTATTTGTTTACCACATGAATGTCAACATTGAAAATATAACACTATTCCTAGGAACACATGCTCCTCTAGAATTTCTTTTACTTTTTTTTTTTTTTTTCATTATGTGGCGTATGTACAGAGGATGATGTTCTGGTAGTTCTAAATCAGATTTTGCCTAATTGGATACATCACAGTTTTTAATGTGAGCCAAATGAGTCCAATCTGACTGATAACCATTCTGCTAAGGATCAGGGAGCCATGAGATTGGGCCACTTCATCAGGGAAAGTAAGGAGGGAGAAAGGGATGCTACAGGGCCAGCAGGGCCAGTGGCCTCAATAACCAGCCAGACCCACAGGACATAAGTACACTGATAGGGGAAAAAAAATAATTGCATTGCACCATCAACATTAGGCATAATGTGACAAAGATATCTGTATGAAGGAAGGAAAAGTCTTGGTAAAACTACCACCAACCTAACAAGTAGCAGTAGAGCATACCAGCTTAAACTAGTGTATATAAGGAACATAATCCTTGGCCCCTGCTATTGCAATGTCTCAAAAATATGACCTTTTAGCTAAAAATTAAAGATTGCATTTTTTTGTTTTGCGTGAAATACATTGAAAAATCTTTTTCTTCTTTTGGACACTAAAACAAAGGCTAGTAGCTATACGTAATTCAATGTTTCATTATTTGTTTATTGAAAAAAGAATCCCTTCTCTTCTTTTCCTCACTAGTGATCAGCTGTGGAGATCCAGGTGCATTAGCAAATGGCATTCAGTTTGGAAATGATTTTACTTTTAATAAGACAGTCAGCTATCAGTGCAATCCAGGATACCTGATGGAGCCTGCCAGTTCATCTACCATGCGTTGTATAAAAGACAGCACTTGGAACCAGAGTAAACCAATTTGCAAAGGTGTGCTTCTGAACCTATATAGTTTACAAACACTGTTTTGATACTGTATGTGAAATTCACTTATTAGTGTCATTATCTATAAAAAATTGTGAAAACATTCTCTGGAACAATTAATTTATTAATTATTTTTTAGTTAATAAAACATTTATGTAAGTACTTGTGTAAAACTTTTATTTATTTTGTACATATGCTATGGTATAATATCAGTCCAAATAGCAACATTAATGACTACAGTAGAAACAGATCACTCTGCAATGAAGATTATCAGAATGCTCAGTTTGAATTGCTAGAAATGAAGTACCATTTTCTTTTTGGGGCCCTTTTCATCTTGGATTAGATGGCCAAAATTCTGTAAAGGGATTGCTAATTACAAGTGCTAATGTAAAGGTCATAGTGAGGATGAGGCTGAAAGGCGAATAAGGTAAGCTGGTGAAAATTGTTAGCACTACTACACAAGCTCAGTCTAGATCATCTTCTTCTTATAAAAGGCCTAGACTTCCAGCTCATCTAGCACCACTTTAAAGCGATGTCTAAGTCTAGCCTACTAATTAAATTTTGGCATATTTAGTCAACTGACCACATTTTCTGTTGTAAAAATCACTGAGTGATTTTACGGTTGTGCTCTTTGTTGAAAGAACTGATGTGAAAATGTAAACTCGGTCACTTCAGATTTCATTGTTTTGGGCGTTCTTTCAGAAGCTGGAAAACATCAGAATATTTTTAAAGCCACTAATTACCAATCAAGTCAATGCCCATTGTGTGCTGAAAGCTTTAGAAAATGAGCAGGTAAATGAACAAAATCACATTAAGGGCTTTAAATAGTGCTGTAGAGTTAATTTCAAATAAAATGCAAATATTTAAAACTGTCAATCATAGAAACATTTATTTAAAGAAATCATTTTAATTGAAAACTTTTATCTAGCTCAGTAGCCTGTTGCCAATAATGATCAGTAATGAATCTGTAGGGAAGAAATTCAGAGCTAGATAAGCTATATACTCTTCTTACTTCCAGTGACCTAGAGCTCAGAGACTTCCTAACCTAGAAGGTAGTATTTTTGTATTTAAATTGGTTTCCTGTCTATTCCAGGCTGCTTTATCAACACAGGAATGCTTTGTCAGAACTGAACAACATGAAATATTATTTTAGTTTCAAAAGTATGAGTAAATATTATGTTGCCTTCTCCTAAACCCTACAAAGTCATGAAATTATTAACTCTTCTTTTTGTGACACAGCTATTACCTGTGGTCCCCCTCCACCAGTACTCTATGGGAAAGTGGAAGGATCTGATTATCGGTGGGGTGCCAGTGTGAGTTACAGCTGTGCAGAAGGCTACCAGCTATCCAACACAGCTATTCTCTCCTGTGAGGGTCGAGGAATTTGGCGGGGAGACATCCCACAATGTTTGCGTAAGTTTTCAGGGTACGGTTGCTTCACTGAAACTACAACCAGTTGTCTTGGTCTTCAATCAGTTGACTCGAGCTACTCTCAGTTTCTCTCAGTTTAAAAAGGACTCTGCTAGATCAGGTAGTATATAGATTACTGCAGATTTCTCCCTCCCTCTTCCAAAAAGCATACCTCATTATGAAATTGAGTGGTTGTGCCCATTTAAGGTCATGGTCTTCTTCCTTTCCCCAAAAGTCACCTCCATCTCTTATTACCTAATTGGACTCATTGCCATTTGCCTTACTAAAAATATTTTTGAATGTTCTGAATTTGGCTTGTAGCAAGCATGATTAAAATTTTCCCTTATACTTTTCCTTTTTTCTTCCATATTTCCATTTCCATTAGCAGGTGAAAACAGATCCTAACCCTTAAGCTCATAGTCTTGTTCTCCCTTCTAAATTCTTTTTTTTCTTTCCTGGAGATAAGTACATACCCTCATATCTTGTTTGTATTTTTTATTCAGCTTCTTCTAAATCTGTCAGCTCCTCTAGGTGCTTGAAATCTTGTCAGGACTATGAAAAACATTTCTCATTTTATTTAATTAGAGCAAAAATTTCCAGCCTACTCGTCTGAGGGTGACTGATGTGAAAACTGGATACATTTTGAAGCATTACAATATAGCGTTGTCTACTTTGTGATTACTTTGTCATCCAAAACTAATAAGCATTTAAGTGTCTCAATTAAAAGGTTGATTTTTCCAGGTTAAGTTTTATGCTTACAGTGACTATAATGGTGACAATTAATTTTAAATTGCTGTCAAGAATTCATCTGAGCTATAATCCTAAACAGATAAATGAACATAACTTTTGCACTCTTATTCAGTACACCTGACTTGCACATAAAAAACTATAGAATACTTCACTGAAGCATGTGCGGTTTTTAATAACTGTTTTTTTCCTCTCCTTTTCTATGTATTAGCTGTGTTTTGTGGTGATCCTGGTACTCCAGCAGAAGGACGCCTGAATGGAAAAAGTTTCACCTACAGATCTGAAGTTAGCTTTCAGTGCAGATCCCCTTTTATTCTGATAGGCTCTTCAAGAAGGTTCTGTCAAGCAGATGGTACTTGGAGTGGAATTCAGCCAACATGCATTGGTAATAACTACCACTATTTATGCTATTTCTACTGAGAATATTCTTGATAAAATCTTACACTACCTGTGGTCAGCAGGTTGAGGGAGATGATTCTGCCCCTCTGCTCTGCTCTGGTGAGACCACATGGGGAGTACTGTGTCCAGCTCTGGGGACCACAACATAAGAAGGACATGGGCCTGTTGGAGTGAGTCCAGAGAAGGGCCACGAAGATGATCAGAGGGCTGCAGCATCTCTCCTCTGAAGACAGGCTGAGAGAGTTGGGGCTGTTCAGCCTGGAGAAAAGAAGGCTTCAGGGAGAACTTATAGCAACCTTCCAGCACCTAAAGGGGGCCTACAGTAAAAATGGAGAGGGCATTTTGTCAGGGAGTGTAGTAGTAGGATCAGGGGTAAAGGCTTGAAACTGAAAGAGAGGAGATTTAGATCAGATATTAGGAAGAGACACTGGAACAGGTTGGCCAGAGAAGCTGTGGATGCCCCATCCCTGGAAGTGTTCAAAGCCAGGTTGGATGGGGCTTTGAGCAACCTGGTCTAGTGGGAGGTGTCCCTGCCCAAGGCAGGGGGGTTGGAACTAGATGGCCTTTAAGGTCCTGTCCAACTCTAATCATTCAATGATTCTGTGAAAACTAGCAGTTAGCTTTCCAAATATAGAAAACGTCTGTGTAATATAAAAAGAACTAGATAAATAGGGTTATATTTCGAGTATAAAAATTTTAGGATAAACACAATCACATATGAAGTCATTTGTAAATTTACATGATTGCTCATCTGCTGGAAATGCAGAATGTCAATAAGTGTAAGTGCATAAATTTTTCCATCTATTTTTAGAATCTTTTAGATACGCAGAAGACTTTGGCAGATTAAAGACCAGATTCTATCACCAGAGAGTTAAAGGCATTTGTCATGATCAGTCCTAAATCAAAAAGCTTTTTGGACTTTGTGAAAGTGGCTTGTACAGTTCAAAAAGATGAAGTGTGCTGGGTCTGATTTTTTGAAATTCTGAAAAGCTGCCAAGTATTATCAGTTTCTCATTGACTGATGTGCGAACGATAGGCTTTTTGCCTGTTACATAATCAGACAAACTGAGAGAAATGCTGGACACCTGTAACTCCCACTGACATCAGCATTTGATCCAACTTGCAGGGACTTGCCGGAGAAAACGATTTTGCTGTTGTAATAGAAAAATCCTCTTTGATATTTCCAAATAAATACATTCAGATGTAGACTCAGGCCCATTTATACATTTTGCTGTAACTGAGATATTGGCTGTGTGGAAGAGCTGGGGTGGAGTCTAGGAGAATGTGGCAGGCATGATTGTTGAAAACAGCCTGTATTTGTAAATTAAGACATTAACACTCAGTACAATATTTTGTAGGAATTCAAAACTTCTGCTATCCTTAGTTCTTATGAACTGAGCAATCCATCTTACATCTGTGTTTTGTAACAGAGGCAGGAAGGTTTACAAAAGCTAAAACTCAGATCTATTGTGAAGAATCAAATTTGAAAATGTAATAACATTTCTATTTATATTTTGTATAGCATAATATAAAAGTATGTGGAAAATACTGCATCAAACTCATAAGCTTTTGTTTTAAATCATAGGTTTTTTGTTATCATAAAAGGAAAATATTAGACCATGTAAAATATTTACAGATACCGTTAAGCAATTTGAAAATTAAGATCAGTGAACAATATCAAGCAGTATGCCTAGAAGTACCATAAGATAGCAAATTATGGCAAGCTTTTCTATTTCTGGATATTTATAATTTCCTTAAAATACCTTGAGAAGTTTTCCTTTTTTCCCCACTGTTTCTTCAGATGAGACATAACTTAAAAAAATCAATGCAGCTTCATGTGTCTATTACCAGTATGGCATTCCAGCTGAAGATAATTTGTAAAAAGTTCTTGAGCTGTTTAAGCAGCTCAAGGTCAGGAGCGTGTTTGGGTTTTATTCTCACATATTAGGTCAACATCCACCTAACTTTTGAAGCCTTTGGTAAATATTAGTCCATGTGAATTGTTATATTGCACTGATGGTCAACATTGAAAATGGAAGTTGACCAAGAGTGAAATGACGTATCACATTATTGTATGTGGTAAGTTAAATTTTTCCTCTACAGAGAACTAAAAATGGTTACAGATGAGATACAGTCCCAACTTTCGTTCTTTGTAATGCACTGTCAGCACAAAAGCAGACTTGGTTGCCAAGAGGGAATCTTGTAGTACAGAAAGATCCATTGGATCAAGCCCTGTCCTGTCTACCTGGTGGATTGACTTTGGAGTGGAGCAACCCCAAAGCAAACACACCATCAGAATGTGAAGTGGACATTGCTGAATCAAAAATAGTTCCAGGCTGCTTTGAATCACGCTCATTAAACTGATCATCAAATATTTAATTATAATCTGTTGGCATACCTTCATCAAGGTTCTGGGTTATTTTTTTAGAAATCTATCTTAATCATTAAGCTGTTCATTGGGAAAGAAGAAAAGAAAAGTATTTCCCTGTATTTTCCATCTGCATTGTAAACATACTTTATATTCAAAAAGATTCAAAAGGATACGCTTAGCAAAAATTAATGCAATCCTAACTCTGAAGTCTACGCTGCCAAAAATACACTCAAAAAATCTCCTGAAATAATGGCAATGTACTGAAACGAAGCACTGTGATTTATCATAGAAATGTAATTGGAATACAAATGTAATATGTAGAAATACACACATTCCATTAAAAATTCCATTTTTGTCACCACTAGACATTGATGAAATGACTTAATCTTTGCAAACAGCTTTAGAGTATTCTTTCCATACCATAATAATACCTGTCGTGTTTCACATTTTACATTAGATCCAGCTCACAATACATGTACAGACCCTGGTACTCCACATTTTGGAATACAAAAC
>JAOTQQ010000023.1:93851924-93875569 GCA_026546715.1 Gallinago undulata
TTGGCAGGGGAGTTGGACTAGATGATCTCTATGGTCCCTTCCAACTCCAAAAATTCAGTGAAATTCAGTGAAATAATAATACCTGTTGTGTTTCACATTTTACATTAGATCCAGCTCACAATACATGTACAGACCCTGGTACTCCACATTTTGGAATACAAAACAGTTCCAGAGGTTATGAGGTAATTCTTTCTTTTATTTATTAGCTTTATAAAATGAAGATGCATTTAATAATTGCAGATATATTTAATTATCTTCAGGCTTAAATATCTGATGTAAACGTTAGGAAATTTCCACTCCTTTTTAATATAAACTCATGCTTCATTCCAAGCTTTTTTTTTTTTTTTTTTGAACATATAGTTTAAAGAAAGAACTTCTAACCTTGCAATATATCATGTGTCCAATCCTTTAGTAGCCTTCAGTAGGCAGGACTATTTATAAATTGATTACCTAATATGATATGACATGATATAATTACTTTGCTTTATGATCATAATTCTTTCATACATTGATGAATAGTCAGTAAATACCTAACAACCAAAAGCCTCTCTGATCCACAGGCCATGTAGTCCTTGACAAAAAAAGTCAGCAAGTGGCTTTACTAAATTAGCAAGTCATGTTCCATTTTATTCAGTCAGAGAAGATAAAATTGTTCTATGTGTTGGATCCAGGTTCTCTGTGATGAATGTCCTTTCTATAATTTCCAAATTCCGCACAGGTTATTAGTTTACCAAGTGACAGTCAGAAAAGTGATTGAGGAAATAAAAGTAGATGCAGCAATGACCAATCAGCAGTCATTATACAGATTGATTAACCTTATGTGAATAGATTCTTCAGCTATAAGTATTTGAGATTAGAATCTAAGATACGTTGTTTGGGTTTCCTGCTTATTTCTGAACCTAGAGCAGTGTGCCACGTGGTGTTAGCATCAAGTTAGGAGAACTGTTTTTCAGGAAGTCCTTTCTGCAAGTTCCTCTGGTAGTTGGTTCCCTGCCTCTCCTGCAGTTGTGCTGTCAGTCACTGGTGTGACTCTCAGCTCTGCTCTTCACCTTCTTCTCCTGCCTGGCTCACAGATGCCAAGGCGCTTCTCCCCAAGCCACATCTTACAATTTCAAATACTACTAATTTTTGTGGGGATTTTTTCATTTTATCTGATCATAATTATTGCCAAGATGTTTTATCCAAAATGAAAGCAATGCATTACTCCTCAGCCCCACATCCTTAGTTATCTTGACCTGGATATTTATTCTGGTTATTTTTGTCAATACTATCAAGTCCATTTTCCTAGAACTTTCCACACGATCTCTGTCTCATATGTTATGAAAATTCTGCATCACTTTCAATTTTGTATCCATTTTTCATGATTTTTTCTCTCAGCAGAAGTCTAAAGATTTTTCTCAGTTACTTCACCTTTTCTTATGAGAAAGATCGTATCACAGTTGACCAAAGGAACGCTTTCCGTAACATCACTCTGCTAGTTGAAAATCTTAAGTAAAACTTAGGTAGTTTATAGTAGAAAATGCAGTGTAAGGAACTGTGGCCTGGAGTTTTCTCTAGTGAATTTATTTGTAGTACAAATAGATAGATTTGTAGACTGTAGGGAGAGTTCATAATTTTTTATTTTTGCTCTAATAAAAACATTCTTAGTCAAGTCACACAATGAGAAACCTTTGAAACAGACCTTATGGTCAAGTTCTATTGAAATATATGCGGTGATGTACAGGAAAGAGAGACATCTCAGTCATTTAGTTTGCTTCTGTCACACTGACAAATAAGCTGAAATGTATGAGTGTCTTTCTTTTCCCTGTGCACAGCCTTGTCAATATTTTTCCACTTATTGCTTTCAAATAAGGTTACAAAAGACCAATTGCTCAAACTTTTCATCTCATTAAAAAAAAGCTTTAACTCTAGAAACTGTACAAATAGGACATTTTTATTTTTGAAAAAATCAAGTAGCTTATTATGTCTTAATATATGACTACATGTGATGGATACTGCTTTTATCTAACATTCTGGTTTGATCTTTAGGTTGGGAGTACAGTCTTTTTCAGATGCAGAAAAGGTTATCATATTCAGGGATCTACCACCCGGTCCTGTCTTGCTAACTTAACTTGGAGTGGCATACAGTCTGAATGTATTCGTAAGTCTGGTTCCTTATCTAATGAGATAGAATACTGTGCAATTTTAAAAGAGTTAAAAAGTGATGCACATGGTAATTCGTAGTAAATTATATGCTACAAAAAAAAAAGTAAAATTTATTTAAAACAGTGTTTTAAAATCTTTTTTGTTTCCTATTCTAAGACCAGAGATGTATTTGGGATATTATTTCGAAGTAAAGTCTTTCAGATTTTTTTTCATTAAGTTCATGTGAATTCTATCAGTTTTACTCAAAAAGGTCCATCCTCATTAACCCACTGCACTAGCTGCTTTAAATTAATCTAGCTTTTGTGTGTGTGTTGGATTAATAGAGAACAAAAGTGGCCTGAAGTATTCATGGGGCTATTTTGTTGGCAATTATTTTGTGAATCATAAACTAGAACTCAGCAACTTTCATCGTTTCTGGGCTATGCATGGGTATGCAGATGATTAGTGTATTTATATCTCTGTATGGGGTGGAGGACATCAAATAACTATTGTATTAACATACACTGATCTAAGGTAAAAGTAATTCACTAGAATGACCTTAGATTCTTATCCAATTTCAAATTATCATTGGGTTGTTATAAATGAACACCATGGAGCACAGGGAAAGAAGCATACTGAGCAACCATATCTTTTATAATCAATGTACTATGACAAAGCCTTCCTATGGAACCTTTATTTCAATTGAAATTTATAATGAATTTATTTAACACAATAACCACTCTGTAATTTTCAAGGCTCTTTAAAGCACTGAGTTGAAGCGATGCTTGAAGCTCTGACAGTACAATAATTCACAGAACCAATCATTGCACCACGTACAATGGCCTGTGCTTCCCTTCATTTTAACTCTTTTGGCTACCGCGATTTAATTTTGGTGTATTTTTAAAAAATATGTAATGGTATCATTTCCATCTTCCCACAATAATGTAATTATACACTCAGAGTGTTATTTTTACAAGTAATAGCTACTTGACATTTCTAAAAGGGTGTACAAAGTTTATATAATGGAAAGGAATAAATTGGCATTCATTTATTTCAAATCATGTACTCTAATCCTAGGGAAACTGTTTACCAACACTTTTTCTAACTCTAAAAATCCCTTTGCAGCTCATGCTTGCAGGCAGCCAGAGACACCAGCACACGTAGATGTGAAAGCAATAGATCTTCCTACTTTAGGGTACACTTTGGTGTATACCTGTCAGCCGGGATTTTTTCTTGCTGGTGGATCAGAGCATCGGACATGTAAACCAGATATGAAATGGACAGGAAAATCACCTATTTGTAAAAGTAAGTCATTACTCGAGTGATATGTTGGGCCCTACTTGGTTGGATTTTATTTGCACTGACATTTTTATTTTATATAGTAGGATTAATTTTTCCACTTACTATTTAAAAACACGTATGACACAACAGCTGTTATGAAAGAAACAGTAAAAAAATCAAAGTGAACACAGCATCTAGAACTCACGGAGGAAAACATGGATATGTGTGTGCAAATGCACTGGCACACGTATATAAATTTACCCCTAACAACAGCAAACAAGACCTAAACAATATAAAGTATGACTTTTAACTGTATTTATCTTTATGTCACAGCTTTAAAGTGTATTTCAATTTATTCAGTGTTTACTGTATGATTTTCTATTAGGAACAAAAAAAGGTATTTCATAGCTTGGCATTTAGATTCATTCAGGTATGCTTTTTGTCTAAGAAAATATTTAAAATAAAAATGAACAATAAAATAATAAAAATATTAAATCTTTGCACCAGATCCCACTTTTATTTACATCCATGTTGTAAAAGTTTTAGTTTTACTAAAACATATAGTTTTACTAGAGTAGCTCTAAGTACATCGTTATGAGGCCTCGATTTGTATTTGTCTTTATATATGAATAATAATGGCTATAAGTTCCCAATTTAGAAAAAATAAACCAAATCTATACTTAGAATGTGAATAAAGGAAAAATAGTCAGATGCCATGGGAAAGGTGTTTGCAACATTATTTTTAATTCAGACATGTCAAAGAATGTTAAGTAGATTTGATGTTTGAACAATATTTGATTTTTCATTAATGTATGGGTAGACTTCTTTGTTTCAATGATGTCAAGATACACGATCTACACATAAAAATTTATCTTCTTATTCTAGTTCCCTAAAGGAAGATTTCTCATGGGTACTAATAAGTAATAATTTAAAATAATTGATCTTGTATGTTTTTTGCTACTTTTTTTAAATTGAAGACATAATACAGGAAAGATTTCCATAAGCAAGGATTTATTTATTTTTTTTATTGGCTTTAAGTCTTTATGTATAATTCACTATGCTTTCTGTGCTTTCTTAGTACTTGATCAGTCTAATCAGTGATTTTTTACTCCTAAAGACCAAGTCTTCCTACAGGATACCTGCCTTTTTTAAGTGGCTAATGATATGAGGTTAGAACTTGATCTGGGGTCAATGGACATAACTCTGCTGAGTGTATTTACAAATGTAGAAAATGACACCAGTTGTGATCCTTTCCCATGATATCTGATCCTGTCATCTTAATCCAGCTTTCTTGTTTTTGCTGGTTTGTGTCATAAATGTGTAAATCCTTATTAACATAATTTTTGCTATATTTAATACAGTATTATTCATAATTAGATACAGTATTTGTTCCCTCCATAAGGCTCTCTTTTATAGCACTGGGACTGATATAAAAATTTTAGGCCTAAATCTACGAAATACTTGGCTAGCCAGACAACTTTCCACAGTAAAAATGCTGTTAACCTAAATTATTTTCTGATAGTTTTCGTGTAAGGTTTTATCATGTAAAGTGTTCAAGACCAGTTATTTCTGTTTTAAATATGACTCTATTGGATAAATGATGATTGCATCCATCAGGCATTGTTTTAACATTCTATTAAAAAGAAAACAACAATCAACAACTATGTTCATGAAAATGATAATTTGTCTTTTTACTTGTAGGTAAAGGAGTGAGAGAAGTTAATGAAACAATAACTAAAACTCCAGGTTTGTATACAAGAAGAGTTTTAGATCTAAATAAATTAAATTGATTTACACCCTAGATTGTTATGGGTAATAAAACTATTTCCAATATTTAACTTCAGTATTTATTGCTCTTCAAAGGAATATTGAGGAATGTTGAGGTCTTTCTTAATAACTATAACTAGTGCCATGTAAAACCTATTCTATGAAATTCTTTTCCAACCTTTTTTTTTAATTTCTACTGTACCAATTTTGCGAATTGCACAAAAAACCCTGTCAAGACAAAAAAGTAAGGCATATATACACAAAAGCCAGATTTGAAGTAGTTTTATATCAGAGAGATTGCTATAATGGAGAGCCTTATAATGAGTGTAGACTCTAATTGCAGGGGTTGGGTTCAGTCGAAGTTCTGCCCTTTACATTGCAAATGATCTAAGAATACACACACACACACAACCCCAAAACCCCAAACTGGTTTTGGACATTTTGATGGCCTTCACTTGATGGAAACTCTCAAGGTACTCTAAGATAGGGTTTCCCAAACTGTGCTGACCACCAGCAGCACACAAACATTACTGCTGCTTTTCTGTGCCTCCTCATGACCATGGTGCAGTTAACCTTTTCCTCCTGGTAGTGACAAAATAGACAAATGCATCTGAAGAGTCCTTGATGTAGGTCTTTTCAGGTTCAATCATTTTCAGAAAATAAAGGCTTGTTTTATTATTTTTTTTACTGTCTTATGTAATAATGAGCAGAGTTCTCACCAAATAAATGAGCTTGCAACTTTGTATTATGAATTTTAGCAAGCTGCAAAGAAAATAAGATTAATGGTTCACACTCATGGCAGTTCACAGAAGGACTCTGTAGAGTAGATGGGATAAAAAGGTATTTCTGCTAATAATTAACCTTCCTGGTGAGTTTATTAGTGCGAGTGTCAGGTGAAGCCATAAATGAGTTTTTCTCAAATGCATTACTTTTACAGATTCACTATAAAACAGAATATAATATGCATTCATTATAATTAATATACAGTCTTCATTTATTGGAGGATTCACTTCACCGAACACCTAAAGTATACGTTAATCTGCTACTGCACAGATTTTGAAGTTTCAATGCCAAATTAAAATACAGAGCAAGTCTCTGAACATATTCACTATGCAGAGTAACAGTATCAATTCACACCATGTCATGTTCCTTATAACAAGTTTGATAAATAAGTATTATTTGGAAGGCATTTTTTTTTTAAAAAATGAAATGTTATGAATTAAATGCCAGTAATGGTAAGAAGAGAATAAAAACAGTGTAACAAATGACAGTAATTAACAAGGAAGAGTTTTAAGCTGTTTTTGAAAATCAAGCCTGATCTATTATTATGTCTTTTTAAATTGTGAATTCTCCTTATTGTAGAACAGTGTACTTTGGCACATTTGCTTTGTTGTTATCTTGACTTTTGATAGAATTCCATTTGCTGCTATCTATATTTTAAATAGGATTAGGCTAATATTGCTAAACTGGAGTTTTTTTTAACAGAATAGATTCATGTTCTTTCTTTTTTTCCCACATTTGGATAGCTGAATACAAATTATGTTTATTATTGTTTTTTAAATTGCTATTTTTTCCCCCAGAGTTAATGTTTTCAGAAGCAATAGTAACTGTCAGTTTTACAGTGCTGTAAATTGTAATTGAATATAAGTTGCAACTGAAGAATTCTCACAATACCCATGGGAAGTTTAAGAAATACAATACTCTTGTTGCCACGGTTCTCACTGCTTTTACAGTCTTTGCAAAGATAGTTCATAAGCTGTTTTAAGGAGTAGCCATGGACTCCTTGTTTGTCACATTCTGAGCAGAAGCTGCAGTTGGTGCAATATTAGTATAATAATACCCAGTTTGTTTTTCTCATTCTGCATTTTTCCACAGTGGGTAGGAAAGGCAGGGACACTGCAAGGGCTCAGCAGAATTATGTCAGAGCCACTCCAGTTCCTCAGCAGCATCCATGGGACTGTAGCACTTGAATTTTAACCTTTTACAAAAACGTAACTGGGGAAGCAGAAATATATTTTGCTGTTTTCTTCCCCTGCTGATTCTGTCCATCTGCAGCAAGTGCAAATTCTCTAAACACCGAGTCAATAGTACTATTTTGCAAAGATTTACATCAATTATTGACAGTTAGAGTGGTTAGAGAAACTAGGTGCTGCAGATGTCGAATCTGACAAAAGAAGTATGATGTCTGTTCCTTTATAAAAGCCTTACATATTACTTGTCAGGTTGATGCCAGTAATACTTGTTGATCACCTTCATGTGGATAATTTCGGACAATTTTAATTAAAGCAAAGACAAATACAAATAATTTTAATGTATTTTTCAGGTGCCAGATTTCAAATATACCGTATGTCAGTACTGCAGCAAAGCAATGAGAAACATATAGGAAAAAGAGTCTGAAAGACCCTTTAAAGAATTCATGTATTTGCAGAAAATATATGAATTCTAAGGACTGTGAGATACAAATTGAATTCTAATGCTTCAGATTTTTAGTATTAAGTTGAGGTTACCTTGTGTAAAATCCCAGTCATTCACGGAGTTTTGCTTTGGCAAGGGAGCAGTTAAGTGTTGTACTCAAAGCCAGATAGTGGGTCTCCACTCACTTGGAATCCAGTGGTAGTACAGACAACATACTAATGATCTTCTCAAATCATGCCTCATTGAGCTTGAATGTTCACTTGTGGCTTTTGCACAATTTGAAGGCAAAAGGCCATGTAGAAGTCATTATCCTTCCTCTTTATGAAATGCATGGTGGGAAATGTAATAATGTAATTAAGAGACAGTCAACAGCTAATCAGACATCAGATTTTCAAATGTACTGCCCGTCTTTTTGTTAGTTTTTGTTGAAAGTATATGGTATTATTGAGCTGGGTTTCTTTCGGGTGCATTTTTGCGATCAGTAATTAGGTGGAGGTGGAAATATCCATGGAATTTATTCAAAATTGATACACAGATACCAACACTGGTATATTTCCTTTAATATTGACAGCTGCCTTTACAAGTGCTCAGAATTTGATAAAATGAAAAAAAAAAAAAACCCAACAAAAAAAAAACCCCACAGTTACCTTTATTAAATTTTATTTCAATTCTTAAAGCTTTACTTCTCAAATTGTAATGCTAGAAAAATCTTAAGACTAAGAGGAAAAATGTCTGTTTTCCCTTGTCAGAGGCTGCCAGGAAACACTGGGTGCTGCCTGGCCAGGAGGAAGTTTGGTCTTTTTTGGCCAACTGTTTGTTTAACTTGACCATCATGTTTGAAGGAAGTCTTCCCCAGCCTTTGTAACAGCAACGTATATGGGAGAAACACAGCAATGTGTAGGGGAGAAATGAATGTTCAAGACATGTAGTACCCTGTAAATGTATCTGACATAAAATGAACATCTCTTCTCATAAGATTTTTTTTTCTGTTTCCTTTTTAATTAATGTGGATATTCCAGATACTGTTGAATAGGTGAGACTTTTTCTACTCTGTTGGTGATTTAGCCAAATATTTAAAATACAATATTTAGTGACCTGTAAATAACTTTTTTTTTTCTGTATAGAGGAAAAATACCAATAGTATCAAATAAGTGACCCAAATACATATACTTCTTCATGCTTCCTTTTATAGGTTTTTTACTTCAGATTATTCGAACTGCAGTTTCTGAGGAAAACCCCTTATTTTAAAGCAAAAAAGTTCCCTGCTCTGGCAACTTCACTGTTCCCAGGTGCAGTATATTGTATAGAGAGAAAATGTGGAATCTAAAAATGACTGATAAAAAACTTGTGCTAAACTGTATTTGGAAATCAGTGAATTCAATTGAATATTCAGTTGATATTCAGTTGAAAATCACACATAGTGCTTCTTTAATAGATTCATGAAACAAAATGGATGGCCTAAGACAGTATCTCTTTTCAGGAATTGCTGACTTCAGAATATTATTCTTCTTTTTTAAATCATACTTTAAAACTAAAAGGCTTTAGGGGAAGAGTCCATTATTTTTCATAGTCGTGGGGACATTCACCAAAGCACGTAAGCTATGAAGTGTGAGGTTATTTAAGAACATATATTGTAATGGACAGGTGTACTATATTGTAGGCAACTGTGTATCGTCTTTACTGGTGTAAAATTTTTACTGTAAAACCTCTTTAGAACAGCAGATTGATGTAACAGAAAAAAAGAAGAGTATAACTATGGCTGGAAAGATTTCTACTTCATTGTAGTTTACTCCTTTCTTTGTTTTTTTTTGTTTGTTTGTTTGTTTCCCACTTCTATTTAGTTCCCTCAGATGTGTTTTTTATAAATTCACTCTGGAAAGGGTTTTATGAATATTTAGGAAAAAGACAGCCTGCTACTCTGACTGTTGATTGGTTCAATACTACAAGCAGCAAAGTGAATGCCACATTCATTGAGGCATCCAACATACAACTCAAACTATCAGGTAGGTTCAGAATTTGGTGTTTAAAAAGCTGTTATTTTAATTTTTTTATTTGCACAGTTTTGTTGTATTTTCTAACAAACACAAAAAGAAACAAAAATTTTAGGTTTTCACTAAAGATCTTTTTTCTATTTATCTTGCAAAAGGGAATATCCTCATGTAATGGTCTGCATAGTCAATTTATATGTGGTCAACCAAATAATTTTCCCCTTACATGTGAAATAAATATTGAGGTTGTATTTTTTAATGTTGAACTATTTGATAGTATCAGTTTATTATATTTATTATTTATTATTATTAAGAACTGTGCCATTGAAAATCTCCATTATTCAGTAGTGATTAATATCTGATTTAAAACCAGATATTAAAAAAACAAAAACAAAAATGTGGTCTTGATAATGGCATAACATAAAATAGGCATAGATAATTAAATAACTTAGTAATTTATGCATACCTTTTAATCAACATCGGCATTCCTTTTTGCAAATCTTACTCTGAAGTTCTGATTTAGGCTGTGATCACAGTTATATTTGAAAAGAGCATTTATCAGCTATCTGTACATTTTACGGTCCAGAGAGAATCTCATTGCTGCAGATTTTCTTTCACTGCACTATTGATATTTAGTCTAGCGATAGACTGTTGTAATGTGAGTACAATCCAATTTTTTCCAATTAAAGAAAATTTCAGGTAAGGAATTTTATCTGCATTCAGAATTATTGAAATACTGTATGTACAGACAAATATTACTTCCTATTTATGTATAAAATTAAACAGTACAAAACCATCTTTGCATCCTATTATCAAATACGATGTGGGCAAAGGATGAGTACAATAAGATCCTGTTATTATGGCACTTTAAATTTTGTTTTTTCCAGGATAGAAAATTCGGTTATTAAAAAGGTTTTCAACAAAATATTTTAGTTCTAAAGTGATACATTTAGCATTGAAATGATACTTGAACAAACTGATTGAAAATTTGTTTTAAAGGCATGTGGTACCTCCTTTATGTTAATAGGTGTTTACAAGAAAGAAGAAGCCCATTTGCTCTTGAAAGTTTTTCAGATTAAGGGACCTAGTGACATTTTTGTAAGCAAGTTTGAAAATGACAACTGGGCGCTCGATGGTTACGTAAGTAGTCAAACCACTTTGCATAAACTTACTAAGTTTAAACTTTGAAATAATTTGTTACTTCCTGTATAACTATCTGACTTTTTGCATTACAAATATGGAATACAGCACTCTAGATGTCAGTGTAGAAAACATATTATTTTTCTTTTAAAAAACATGTATACAAACTTTTGCCTATCACACTCCCATTAGAATTTTTAGTTTACTAAACGGAAGGCGGAGTGAATCAGCATATCTTGCCATGTTTTTGCCCTGTTTTCTTAAACTAGAGTGGGAATTTTACCTTTAGAAATACTGTTTTCTTTTGGTTTGTTATGTAGTTCATTGCAATAAAATTACATTTAATCTTGAAGAAAAAGAGCTATTTTACTCTTTGTAGTTCTCTTTTGTGCCTCATGATACTTTTTTTGAAAAATAATTTATAAGCTGAGAATTCAGCAGACTGCTATGTCTATATACTAGTTCAATTATGTGCACGCCAGTTGAAGAACTTTAAAACCCAGAAATACACATCAGATATTTTAAAGTCATTCCAGGTGTTACTTTGAAACTTTATTTAATACTGGTTGCAAATTTAAAATTATAAATATTGTATAAGCATAGAGAATTCACTAATATTTCAAAGGAAAAAAGTAAAAATTTGGTCTCCAGATATCTACTCTAATTCAGGAAAACAAATGGCTAAACTTTCTTATTTATTTTTTTCAGAAATCTTTTTTTCTGTTTCAACATATTCTAGGTATCATCAGGGCTTGAAAGAGGTGTTTTTACCTATCAAGGTGATATACATGGAAAAGACTTTGGCAAATTTATGCTCCAAAGACAAGGTAAATGCATTCATAGAGCTTAATATGTATAATCTTTTTGTGTCTTACAAGAGCGAATTCAATAAATGATTCAGCTACCTAGTTGAAGTAGGCATGGGGTTTTTTTATGCCATTGGTATAAAAAATACAGTGAAATAGGCATATTTGAAATACACAGTTCAAATCCCAATTTAACTCTGCTTAACATGTAACTATCTCATGTTTTCTAGTTAGCAACCTAATAAGATGACTACAGGATGCTCTTAAAGAGAATGCCATTGCAACCGCTTGCTTTTCTGTGCATGTCTTTTAGAAAGTAACAGGGGTGTTGTGCAATGCAAAGATATTTTCCACTCAAATATATAAATAGCTGTCAGAATCATATAGGAAATTAAAAGGACAGAATCAACACTGATTTTAATAGTGTCCTTTGGAGAGTGCTTGCTGCTGATGGATGTTTCACGCATATCTGTTTAGGTAGAATTCTACTTCATTGTCAAATGTATGTAATGAGTGACAGGTATATATTACACCTATGGACCCAAGTGCTCCAGTAGCTGGTGAAAAACTAGTTATTTTATTCGTAAACCAATTTTGTTATAAAATCCAATAAAACATTTACTCATGAAATATTTATTCATAAAATAGTTTTTGCAAAAACCAAACATAGACAACTGCATTTCATGATCCCAGAACTGCTGCAGAATGGTCGAAGCATGGGCTAGGAAGAAGAGACAGCCTAGACAATATATCTACAGCAGACTGCATCTATATTTTATAAATTGCCTTGGTTCTGTTAACTTCATTGGTGCTGTACCCAGTGCCCTTTGAAGTTCTGCCAAGTCTCCCTTGTATTTCTTTGCTCTGTTAATTGCTGTAATAGGAGTTACCCTATGGATTTTCTTGTCTTGGCCAGTTCTCAGATATGTTCTCAGATATATATGTTCAGTCACAAGGGCAAGAAACCTTAGTCTTCAGCGTCTCAGCTTAAGAACTGCCAATTACTGAAGCCAAATACGATTTCAGTCTTCAGGGTAAAGTGTTGTGTGAGACAGATTGTCTGCCTGTACTTTCATGTAATTGTTATCACTGTAATATCTAAACTACTCTTCATTTCTGATTTCAACAAGTACAACGTAAAAGTAGAGCATCAAGATTTGTTCAAGTGTTTGTCTTGCTTAGCAGCCTTTGAAATTTCAAAGCAGTGAGAGGATGGTTTGTTGGTTTCGGTTGGGGGTGTGGGTATGTTTCTGTGGTTTGATTTTTTTTTTCCTTAAGACAGTCCAAAAAAGTTATCCATGGTTTGCCATCGAGCCAATAAAGGTTTGGATCCATGTGTTTTAGCAGTGAAAGGAGTAACTCAGGGAGGTAAATGAAGAACAAGCAGAATGACAATTCAGCAGCACAGCATTCTCCAGTGGGTATATTCTCCGCTGCTGGAAAACATTGGCCATATCACCATTAGAGTTGCAATATAAAAGCTCAGTTTGTATATTCCCAAGGCTAGTAAGGAGCTGAACTGTTTAAGTTACGCATGCATTTGTACGCTGAGGGCCTCCTGTCTTCACCTTTGGCATTTCACCAGAGAGATTGCTACAAATGCAGATACTGTCTCTTCTAGGATATTTTGCCTAAATAGGCACTGATTTTCTATAGGTTGGTTGTTTTTTATTGAAGACCCTACAGCTAAAAGGAAACAACGAATTTCCAGACAACACAGGTCATAATAATTGTCCATACCCTCTCATATTCAGGGGTAACTTGCGTTAACTTTGTGTTTAAAATCCATTCTGTTCATGAATATCTGCTGAGGTGATGATCTCATACGTCCTCCAGCTGAAGACTTAACGTATTCTATTTCTGCTGGAAGTTAAATTATTTGCTGCCTTTACACTAAGCCAGAAGTATGCATAAACTATGTATGCACTGGTGTATATATACCATGTAATATGAAATTCTTCACCTGCAAGCATACTTCAAAAATGGATTTTACTGATAAATACTTAGTTAAGTGTGAAAGACCAAGCTCTTTGATGAAGAATTCTCTATCACACAGTACGAGAGAAAGACCAGGCTCAGTGGATATGCCCAATCTTGGAACTTAATGACAAGAAAACACAAAGTACTTTTGTTTCTAAGTACTGTTTATCCTCTTTCAGAAGTTTTCTTGTAGCTTTATAGAATAACCCAGAAGGCAAAAAGATCTCTGTTATCAGTCTCCAAAATAATTAGAACTGTATCTGAGCATACTTAAGGCCCATGTTGTGACACCAAATAATTTAACTGTTTTGCCAAGTAGTCAATCATTGCTGGGGGCTTTTTGCTTGTTTCGTTATCTTTTAATAACCTGGTCTTTAAAGGCTGCAAGTCTGTGGCTGTGTTCACCTTCTGTATTGCTGAGTGCCTGTGCCTCACCACTACAGTTCTAGAAGATGCTTATTCTAAAATCTTGTCTTTGTTGACTCCTATCTGGTCTGTCCTTTAAAATTGTATGAAAAAGTGGCTTTGTAAGAAGAGAAACTTGCTTCAACAAATGATCATTTTCTTATATTTATCTCCTCTGGGGAAATTCAATGACCCACTTCTCTCCCCTTCTTTTTTTTTTTTTTTTCAAAGTACTTTTTTAGCTTGTCCAGATTAACAAATATTGACAAGAATATGAAATATGAATAAATAATTTGCATCTGTGGTTTATTAGATCAATGGCTATGAAATACATGTTCTTTATTGAAATTGATCAGCTCTTAAAAGTGTTGAACATCACAAGATGTGAAATTTAAATTTCACGCTATAAAGGTGTCATCCTTCCTCTCCAGATCATTTTGAATTCTTTACATCTAAATAGGATGCTCACAGCTTCAGAGTACAAAATGATTGCGTGTTAGCTAATGCACAAATAGATAGCTAGGACTAATGAGCTATGAGGCTATATGTTAATATACTCCTCACACCCAATGAGGTACCCAAAGAGTCCTTGTTATCAAGCAGTTATCACTCAGGTCCAGTTCCTGTTGCTCTTTGGAAGCTGCTGATTTGCTTTCCATGTCAGTATTTATTCTCTTGAGTCCTTCAGCTCCTAACCATCAGAAATTACTCTTCTACCTGCAGTTCTGCTTTTCCTATCGTGCATGGCTTTTGCTGTCAACTTTCTCACACTTCAACAGCAGTTTTCTTAGTAAAACTGAGCCATGCTGTACTGATTCCAGACAGTTTAAACCTTGGGCTAAGAATTACAGAGGAAATGCATTCGAAAGTTTCAAACAATGATAAGGAAATGCTCTTAATGAGTACCCTTAATGAGTATTTTCTTTCAAAAAGTATTATTTTCTAGTATGTATAAAGGACAAAACTCAGTAACCACCTAAAGGGTAGAAATACACAGAATCAGAGAATCACAGAATGGTAGGGGTTGGAAGGAACCTTCAGAGACCATCTAGTCCAACCCCCCTGCCAACTCGAGCAGGTTGGACAGGAATGCATCTAGGTGGGTTTGAATATCTCCAGAGAAGCTTCCACAATAATGTTTTCACTGTGTATTATCAGAATTTGAATTTTGCCTGACTGCTGCTTTTTTTTGCGAGGCTAAAGAAACCCCTGTTACTCTATGAAATGTTTAAAAAACATTTATAATCTTACTTACTTTATAAACTTACTTACTTTTCATGAAAAGAAACCAAACTATCTTTTCTATTGTTTACACTTTTTTTTTTTTGTCTATTAGCATGCAGTTATTTCCTCTTTTGTTTTTTTTTTTTTTTTTTGCTGTGGTAGCAATCAATACCTAAATTAGAGCAGTAGAATAGACTTTCCCATTTCTCATAATAATAACACCGTCAGAAGAAATACAAAGTTCACATGAGGATGTGTTTAATCACTCACAACTCTGAAAATTATTGTAAAAAGTAGAACCCACTGTGTTGAAGTTAAATTGAGTCTCACACATGAACAAATAAAAAAATAAAGAATAAAACTCAAATTATACAAAATTACAGCAAAGTTTGTTTTCTGTAATGAAAAGAACACCCAAGCACACCATCCAAACCGGTCAACACTTCTCCAATGACAATTAAAGGTTGTAAACTTCAGTTAAAATTTTCAAGCTTGATTACCCTAAACATACTTCTAAAACTGTAGAGATATAGAATATTTAATTGCCTCAAATAGGAGCTTTGAGTACTAAATATTGAATGGGGGTCAGTTATCAGAGGCAACTTAAAAATAAATAATCTAAATATAAAATTATGCCTGGTTTTAAATACTCAGTTACACAAAAAAAAAAAAAAAATAAATTTACAAAAAACTTCGTACCAAAATTTCATGCCAAGAATTGCTTATTATGAATTTCAAACTATTGTTTTCTTTTAGCTGAATTCTGATTACATATTTTGTAATTTTTCTACTCCTTATACATTAAAATAAACCTATCATATGTGCCATAATAATAGCTTTGAGATATAAATTAGGAGTTTGTTGATCGTACATATTTCTCCTTATTTCAGTACTTGGTTAGGATTTTAAGTAAGATTTAAAATATTAATTTCTTTTTTTTTTTTTCTGATGTAAGCTGATTAAAATTAATTTGATTATTACCAGATTTTTTATTAATTACTCCAAATAATTGGAAAAACAGCTAGGGATTTTAATAGTAAAGGATGAAGACATTGATAACTGCATGTAGTTTTTTGTCCCTTCTTCTAACCGATATAATTTCTTAACTGTGGTAACTACTTGATTCTGTCTTTAATTTAGATTGGTTGAAGACCGTCCAGTACATGAGCAATACAATAAGAATATAGAAAATTGTGCGAATAGGTCTTTCACACTCTGAATACCGAGACAAATATTGGATCATTATAGTCCAAAATTCTTATAATGCAGTAGTTCCACTTTAAAAAAATTCAATGTTAATTAATTTAATCCACATTAGTGTGATAAAACTCATAATATGTAGTTAATTTCATTAATTTGAAAAGGTTAGTATTCACCAGTTCTTCAGAGTAATATAGAGGAGTCTGATATGTGACAGGTTAAGCCATTGAAAAACATTTGAAGTGCAGTATTTTGTCATGTTTAGTGATCAAATCTGACAATTCTGAAATTCCTGGGGGGGGGCTGTCTTCATTTTGAAGAGAACTTAATTATTTTCTAGAATTTAATACATTTTGTAAAATGAATTGCTCAAAATGTATTATAATATTAGCAATTGAAACATGTGAGTTTAAAAAATATGTAACACAAGAAAAACTTCCCTTCTTCCTCTTTTGCATTGAGCTTGAACTGCAAGAAATCATAGCAGAGCTGTTTGTTTCTGTCTCATTTTTGCGACTTATTTTAGATATTTTAGTAGATTATGGAACACAGCACAATGGCATCGTGTCTCTGCTCTATAACCGCTCTGTGCCAGAGTCCTAAACAGACCGACTGATGCTCTTGCCATCAAGGGGGAAGTCGTGGTGTTTGAGACAGTGTGTACTGGTGGGTTGGAGCAATTCTGAGTGGCAATCGCCAGCGTCCAGTATTAAATTTTCTATATTTTTCACTATAAAATTATTTTTCATCCTTCACGATTTGAATTATCAGGTTGGACACCTGTTTAAGCAATTTAGAATCAAGGAATTTAACCATATCTGGCTTTATACTGATGGAAACATGGATTCTGCAACATGCCTTGCGGTCCAGTTTTTTTCTGCGTGTCGACAACAGGAACGTGGCGAGGCCATGCCTTTGCCTTCCCCGCACCTCAGTTTTATCCCAGTGCAAACAGAGCTGCCACAGGCTCTAAAACATGCTCCACTAAAAGGAGGGGTAAAGCAACCAAGAGATGCTCACAGGTGCACAGACTCGGGAGCTGAGCAGAACGCTCATGGTTGATAGCTGTTACCTTAGTTCTCTCTTTCCTTTTCATGTCCGATGTGGTCTCGCGTCGTTTCTCAGCTGAATATTAAGGCTGCAAGCATAGAATACTTTTTGCAGTATTAACAACTTTTATTGTAGAAGGTAAATTGCTTCAATTTATTAAAGTAGTGACTCATGAGAGGGGCAGTTCTTATTATTTTACTTGCTGAATACTGTTTTCAAATTGTTTTGATAGTTATTGATACATTATTAAGTGGTATTAACAAGATTTATACTCTGGTACTGCATGCTATTTTTTTCATATTTTTTTTTTTAATAGAATTATTTCAACAATATATTTTTTTTTCTTTCATTCCTTAATAAAAAGAGAGCTGTGAGATAGAAAACCTGGGAATTTTATTTCTGCCCTTTTTGTTTCTTTTCAGGTCCTTTAAGCGCAGACACAGACCTTTCAAATCACTATTATGGTACAAACAGCAGTTCTGTTGCAGCTGCCATCCTGGTACCTTTCTTTGCTCTAATATTATCAGGGTTTGCATTTTACCTCTACAAACACAGGTATCGTAAATATTATTTATTCAGTAACTTAATAAGCTTTTTGTTTCAATGTTGATACATAAGTGTAACTAGAAAGCAGAATACTAAAGCTTGCAAGAATATCTTTTCCCTGGAACAATGAATATTTCTAAGTATTCCCATAAAGAGGTTCCGTGTAGGGCAGTTCTTAATGCTGAACAATTAGAAAAATGAGTCACAGTGTTAAGGAGCAAAGATCTATCAACCTTCTTGGTTCGTTAGGCTGAATCAGATTGAAATCTCAGGTCACATGTTTTATTCTTTCATTTTAAAGTTTTATTAAGTTAAATGTATGCTGCTTCTTTCAAAATGATTATGAGTATTAATTATACGAGCTGAAAAATCCATAAATCCCATGAGGGAACAGCCATAATGAGACTACTTACAGTACATGCTGAATAAGCTAGTGGATGCTACTAGAATTGGCATCACTTCAGCTCACATGAAACTTTTATGTCATTGGATAACAAAATAAATCCAACCACCTTGTCTGAACCTGGTTTAAAAGCTGATATCTAAGTATTGAACATTTGTTCATTCTGAGTGCTATTTGGCATTTTTTTAAATTTTTTTTCATATTGAGGTATAATACTCTCTGACCTCCTTGTGTCATTTTCAGTTTGCATAATGGCGTTTAACAGAAATGCTGATTTTAAATAACATGTTCTTAAAACTTTTGTTCTATAATCATGATACCAAGAGTATTTCATGATTATAAGAAGTGAAGTCCATCATTGCCTTGTGATGGACTGGACCGTCTACCCATCTCAGCATTAGAAGATTTAGGAAAAAGAAACTGCAGTGGGGCTTGAACTTGTGAACTCCAGTTAAAATGATGCATGTCCTGAAATGTAATATGGCCTTTTGTTGAAAAAACTGCTGAGGAAGAGCTATGAACTCTCAGAACATGTTAGTGTAAGATGCTTTTTTGATTGCTACAGATCTGCATTCTCAGATAGCTCCTGCTCTACAATGGGGGGAACCTAAACAGCAGCTTGAGAGCACAGGCTCTCAGATTGGTTGAAGAAATGGAACATAAAGGGAACATTGTTGTTACTTTGCTCTTAGAAATAGGAAGCAAACTCTAAAAAAAAAATAATAATAAAACTTTATTGTGACACAGGGGTACACAGGGGTTTACTCTATGAAGTTTGTTGTGTCCTGCATGAGCAGTGGAGATTCTGTTTTCTATGTAGGAGAAATACATATGTATTTAAGAGAGATAAAACTTAAGCTTCAGATGACCAGCTGTAATCCCAATGTTTATGGTACCGCTGGTGCAGCATTGAAGGTATTTAGTACTGTTTGTTGCTGAAAGTATTTATGGAGGTATGCAGGAATGCTATGGCAGATCTATCTGGAATAACGGAAATTACTGGCCCTTATCTGAAGGTTACTACCATTGGCAGAACAATGTGCTGCTGTGTCAGTGCAATAGTTGCCTGATGGAAGCTACGTTGGCTGATTTTGCAGTGGCTTAGATTTAGTAGTACCCAGGAGACCTGTTCCAGCACTTCACAGGTGCAACACTAACTTCTTGCTCTGGAATGGTAATAACCAGCTGATACCAGCAAATTGCTAAACCATTCTCTCTACTTCTGCTTGGAAACATTTAAGTCAATGAAATGCATGGTTGTTTATCTCATCTAGAACCCAAGATGCTATCAAAATAATAGATTAGAAGCTACTCACTCTTTCTGTGTACGCCTAGTCAACTACTCCATTCAAGTCTTTTAAACTGACAATTTCTATTGATCTTCATCAGGACATTTGCACAGGTGGCCCAGTTGCCTTCCTAGGTATACTGTGTAAAATTGTGGGTAAAATCCCAAATCTGCAGGAAATTCAACTAGAATATGCTTGATGGTGATCAAATTAAATTAATCATGTTAAAATGCTACTGTAGTTTTGACAATATCAACACTTTAGAAAGACAAGGATATATATATATATATATATGTATATAAATAAATTGGTAAAGGTGTTCATTTAGTAAGGCTGGAATAATTGTTTCCACTTTGTGTAAGGATTCTTTTGTGATCAGACTAATAATCTAAAACTGAAAATGTCATCAGAAAATATAATTGTTATTACTGACATAAAATATTGTAAATGTTATCAGTTCCAGCTTTACTTTTGTTTCTACTTTTGTTGTATGCTGCTTTACTTTTGGCTGCCAATTTTGGCACTAGCAACAAGCTATGATGTTGTCATTCTTTTCACATTTTTATAGTGGAAAATGCATACCTATATTTTGCCTATGTTGTCTCTGTGCTTTGTAGCATCAGTTTCCCCATTAGAATTTGTTTTCTTCTCTTCCTGCTATGAAAAATAACTTCCAGAAAGATTTCTCTTTTAAGTCCTGCACTATCCGTTACAGGTCTTCTTTTATCACTTTTAGACAGTTGTGCAACTCATATAGACAGGATGGAAGCATTATAGGTGAAACTTAGAATAATTGTAAAATGTTTGTTTTTATGGGTTACTAATGATGATTTCCTTTTTTTTTCTTTTTCCCCAGAACAAGACCAAAAGTACAGTACAATGGGTATGCTGGACATGAAAACAGTAATGGACAGGCTTCATTTGAAAATCCCATGTATGACACAAACTTAAAACCCACAGAGGCAAAGGCTGTGAGGTTTGATACGACTCTGAACACAGTTTGTACAGTGGTATAGCCTTCAGTGCCCAATATGACTGATTCATAGCCATACCTCTGATGGACAAGCAGTAATTCCTTTGGTGCCATATACCAGTTTCCCTTCTTCTCTTGGCTTTGCTGCTGTAATCTTTAACATCTTCTGTCAGCCTACATGCAGCTAAATTTTCTGGTAGAAACGTGTCAGTCTTCTGGGGATCAGACAAAGAATATTTTTTCATCTTGAAGTTGGATCAAAATGCCTGGCTGCATCTGCTTCAAATCAAGGCACACTTTAAGGAAGACTGCCAAGTCATGCCAATTTTTCATATTTAATGCCTCAGACTTTCATATTTGTATGTGGCTGGATGCCTTTCAATGCATTCTTCTGGGCACTTGGATGAATCCTTTGAGTACTGTAACAAATGATAGCACCACCGATTATCCCCGGGAATATTCTGAAGAAATAAAGCTCTCTTGAAGAAGACAACCTTCCTTGAGGTCGCATACACCTGCAAATGCTTTACCATTGAAATCTTGCTAAAATTAAAAAAAAAAAACTTACAATGTATCTCATACATAGGGCAGTTTACCAATTTCCCAATCAGCCGTTATATTGCAAATTGTTAATGCACAATATTTTTGCACTAGA
Source organism: Gallinago undulata (assembly GCA_026546715.1). NCBI lineage: Eukaryota > Metazoa > Chordata > Aves > Charadriiformes > Scolopacidae > Gallinago > Gallinago undulata. The sequence continues at coordinate 93,873,171 of JAOTQQ010000023.1, forward strand.
GTGTTATGGATGACTGAGTAAGATGCTGGTAAAAATATACAGGGTTTCTACACACTGTCCATTGTATATAGACATTCACTCACTCTTTGCCAAGCAAAACATTCCACAATAAAATTATTTGGAATATTAAATTATGAGCCCCATGCTTAGTACCAATTAAAATCCTGTACGACAGAGGACAATATTTCTTTTGTCAATTTTTGACTAAATTTCTTTGTAAATGTGATTACAAGTCACTGGAGATTTTCATCCAGAACAAGAGCCCATTTCTAAGAAATTTTCATTGCCAGTATTGTTTTCTTCTGAAATCAGTCATCAGTCACTATTGTCAGTATCATACTATTTAACAGCAGGGGGGTTAGCAGCTAGTGCTGCTTGCCATGTACAAATGTGAATAGTAATTTATTTTAGATAGCTCATAAAGCCTGTGAGCCTGTGCTCATAATACAGTCTTCCCTTTTGCATTTTTTTTCCATTTTTTCCTGGAAGATGACATCATTTTCTGATGTTACATAGAACTAAACCATATTACAGTAGCATATGTAAACCCAGTGCAAATTGTCTATAACAAGCTGTCATTCAGTTTCTACTTTGAACAAAGAGGTATATTCAGCTATCTTTGCTTTTTCTTCCTTTCCAGATTTTTTTAAACACACTGCTTCCTTCTTTTGTACTTACACAGTTTGACAGAGAAAGTTTGACATTTGTAAATACGAATGCTTGAGTAAATCATTAACATTTGCTTAGAATCAGAGATTTTATTGAATGAAAGCAAACAAACAAAGACGCAATTAAGTAAATTGAGTTTTAAAAATTAGGAAATTACAGGAAATAATGAATCAAAGTCTGATTTTAATCATACACGTTGAGCTCAGAAACCAGGAAAGTTGCTTGCTTTTCTTTAAAATTCAGGGTTGTTTTTTATTGTTCTTGTTTTCTGAATTTCAAACTGTCCTAATGTCCAGTTGCTATCAAAATCTGTGGAAAAATGTTTCCAAACTTCATATGTGTGTAGGTCTTGCTGTTATACACAAACCAAAAAGGTAACGTCAGGCTGATAACAGGTTTTTCAGCTAATGTTGCAGAACGCAAAGAAAATTTCAAACCCTTGGTCAGCTTAACAGCTTTTCATCTGTTAGATGAAAAATACCAGCAATATAATACAGTATTGTAGGGCCTCCAGCTGTTATATTCTTCATATGAGCAAGAAACTCTGAAGAAAATTTAATAAATAATCCTTTCCAGTCAGTTCCTTGTTCATTTTGTTAGTAGTTTTTGGCTTTCTTTTTTTGTTTGTTTCTGAGGGTTTTGTGCAGTGTTTCATTTATCTGTCACCTCTCAGAGCCCTTCACATTTCCTGAGAAAGAACAAAGTCATCAGCTCAAAGTTGTTGTCCTGATCCTCCCTCACGTAGAGGGAGTCGCTCTGCAAGTGAAGAGCTTCCGCAGGAACGGTGGGCCAGGGAGGGAAGTTGTTGTGTGATTACAGTTTTTGACAGGTGTTCAAATACCACGTTACTGCTTTGGAAGGCTTTCTGTAGTGGCAATTGCAGGAAAAAATAAATAAATTAAAAAAAAGTAATATTGAAAACAAGAGCAAAATTCTTGTTAAGTAGCTATTTTTGATGTTTTCTACTACTGCCCTTACAGTGTATTCTTCAGTGAGCTGTCTCACTGTGACCACTGAGGAATGTGTTGGAGGAAAGGTCCCAGAATAGACAATAGTTAAATTATTTGATCTTTTCTGTTAGAGAGCCAAGACCCTGTGAATCCTTTATCTAGTGGTTCATTTTGTGGAGGTTACGTTAGGAGTGTTTCTCCCAAGTGAGTGTTCTTTGATCAGGGACACTCAAAATTGGGGCCATACTAACAAATTATCCTAAGATGCTTGTTTGGAGTATAAACAGGACCATCAGACTGGAACCCAAGTAAAGGAAAGCTCTTGTAGTTTTATCAGTTCTACCCACATCCTTCAAATGCCTCTCCTTCTCTGCTATGTTTGAGACTGCTGTTCAGTTTGGAGCTCTTTCTCCTGAGGTTATTTTACAGAAGGCTGTGTATACATGCACTTACATATGGTGCTTCATCAGAATAAGACTCTTAAAATGTTGTGCTGTGATCGGGTGATGGCAGCCAGGAAATCTGCTTTCTGAGATATATGCAGAAGACTTTCCCCCCAGTGTTGACCAGATATTATGACGGGCTAATAATACATGCTATGTATTTTTTTAAAAAAAACAGGTTATGTGCTTCAAAGCTGTTAAAAACTGCTGCTTGTATCACACATCTTGCCTTTCTCCAGGCTAGCTGCAATAATTTTTTTTCTTGTGTAAAATATTTTGTAAACAAAGAAAAGCTGTTATTAAAAAAAAAAAAAAAGGTGGGAGGGTGTGGGTGGGG
>JAOTQQ010000023.1:93875651-93900146 GCA_026546715.1 Gallinago undulata
TGCTGTGACATGAAGTAGGTGCAAAAGAACTTTTTGTACAGAGATATATTTTTTATGAAGAATTTGTAAAATTATTAAATATGCTGTACTTTTTTGATTAATGTAGGTAAATTGTTAAAAATAAATGTTTTTACAATACAAAAAAAAATTGTAATTTTCCCAATAATGTAAAATTTACCATCTTTAGCTGATTTTCAGTTCTGATCCTATTACACATGTATTCATATTAAAGTGGCCTGTTAAAAATAAACAGTATTCTCTTTGGAAAAAAAGAAAAAACAACTATAAAAGATTGTAATATAGCCTGTGCAATGCCACCTACCTTGAAAGAAAAATCAGAGTTCTAATTAAATATTTAATTTTAGATTTTCAGCTTTTGTGTGACCTATTCTTATCAACTTTTTTCCTTCTACTTACTTTTATGCTTTCAAATATCAGATATTGATTTTTTTATTATATGACATTGTTCAGGAGAATCTTAAATCTTGTCATTTTAGTTCCCAAGAATTATGTAACTTGGCAGAAATTTTCAGGTGCTGTCTTGTGAAATGGGATCTACCTCCTGTTATCTTCCACTTGTCATTTGGATTTAAAATGGGACTTAGGCTCCCAGATCATTTGGTTGGTTTATAAAAAATAACCTGTTTATTCTTTCATAAGCCTGCATCCTACCTGTGGAGGTGATGGATCACATGGAGCCAGAGGTATTTCCAATTCTATCTGAGACATAATTCTGCAGTGACTTAGATGTACTTCTACTGAAATCAAAATGCTTACATAGCCACATGCATTAGCATTTTCAGTATCAAGACCTGAAATTCTAAACTTGTTTTTAAAAAAATATTTTACTCTTTATTCATGTAAAGCACTTATTTGATTTACTTGTTGACCTCATAAGAAAGAATGAGTCAGGCTTCAAGAATATTCTATCCACTATTCCTTTGGGAATCAGCGATAGTATATATGACTGTGGTTTACTTTTAGAAAAAAATTAAGATATTTGCATGTCCTTACTTCCTTTCTCATTCTCCCAATCTGCCCTTCTGGGTATGTAATATATTATAGACAGTTGTTAGAAGTTCTCGTCTCTCAGAATGATCTGACTTTCACTAGTTTGATAATTTCACTATCAACACAGATATTGAGGCATTATTAGACAGGGAGTCGTGGTTTTTACCTCTTACCACAAACAGTAGTCTAATATACACTAAACAAGTGAACTATTGTTCTTTTCACTATTGCCAAGCTGCAATACCAGCTTTTGGAAATTATTTCCCCGTATGATCTATTGAAAAATGTAAAAAGTTATATTTAATTTTGGATTCTAGACAAACTATTTATAGAAAATAAATCTTTTCTGTGTTGAGGATAGTTATTTAAGGGCCACTCTCAGATGGATCTGTAAAGAACAACAGTATTTGGTTTTCAACTGGCATCCACTAGCTCAGCAGCAACAGTATCAAAGGAATAGCATACCTATTGGTATGATTTACTTAAGATGGAAAATCCCTTTTTTTTAAAGCTGCTTTTAATTTTGAATTCCAATAAGCTACATTAAATGCACTGCCGCCAGCTTTAGCATGATTACTAACTCAAAACCACTGGAGCTTGAATCCATATGGCTCAATGCATAAGAGAACAGAAGTCAGAAGGCAGAAGAAGTCTTCTGCAGAATACTGCCTTTGCACAAGTAGAATAAATTACTTTTAAGCATGTATCTGTAATGCACAAGAAGAAAAAAATAATGTTTTAGGGATCTATCCCAGAGACCTTTATTTTTTTAATAGCCAAGAGTAAAGCAGTATTACTGTTTCAAAACCTTGTCACTAACAGTCTTCTAACAAAATTATTTCCACAAAAGAGCACAAGATTGTAGTCTGGACTTCATTATGGCAGATAAAAAAAAATAATCAAGCAATGGTTGACACACCTAGTGATTAATGAATTAATTATATATGATATAAGGAAGTAGAAGATCCCCTTAAACAGTTTTATTTGTTTATAAAAAATTTACTTATTTTAAATTACAGACGTATTTAGTAAATATCTAGAAATGTGAATATGCTTGAAGTCTAATCCACAGGGGAATATGGACTCAGTTTGGCAATGTTTAACTTTCAGGTGTGTTTGTTTCTTGGTAGAAGCTTCAACATCAAGTTGTGTGCTTACAGTCTGTGAAGAAATGATGAGAGGGGCAAGAATTTGCATGTAAGATCCACGGAGGCCAGCAAGATGAGTGGAGCCAGCTATACTAATCAGTAAGAGATACTCAGGCAAGGGGAATGCTTAAGTGTCTCACTTTTGGCCTGAAGAACATAAATCATTCAAAGTTGGGCAAACTAGCCATACCAGTTCTGGGTTTTTTTTTTTGCCAGGAAGCCTCAAAACACAATGGATAGTGCTCCTTTTCCCTCTTACTGGTTTGAGTGGTCAAATTAGATGTGGAAGATCAGAGTTCAGATAGCTTTTTTTAGCCTAAGGAGAAACACAAGGTTGTCAATCATAACGAAAATTGCTACAAGCTCTCATCTGTTGAAAGCAGGTGCTGGGAAATTACCATTAGCTCTTTCTCCTTGCAGTGCAGTATTTGACCTAGCAAAAAATTCCAATAATTCCTTTTGGGTCATGACTTGTGGATGAAATGTGTAGGGAGCATTTCTAGTTTGAGCATCTTCTTAATCATGGTGTAGGTAACTTACACAAAGAAAACTATGTGCCTAGTTGTCTTGACAGGAAGTCAGATTGGTACTTTATTTGGGTTGAAGAATAGCAGCTGGAGGAGGGTTTTGAGGATATAAATTCTGAACTCAGGAAAAAGTGTGAAATAGAAACCAAAGAACTTTTTTTGTATCTTGGTGTACCAAAAATTTGAGTTTACTCATGCCGTGAAAGCACACAAGTTAAAATTGTTCAAGGGAAAAGATTAGAGAGAAATGCAAACGAAGTATTTTTTTGAAGCAAATATTTTTAAGAATAATTTAATATTTTTAGAAGTGCAGAAACTCTTTAAGGACCCATTAAATTAACAGATCAGACACCAAACTGGCATAGCAATTAAATGATACTGTAAATGTAAATAATATGTAAATTACCTAGATGTACATTCTAAGTAATTCAAGATTGGAAAAATATAAGTATCAGCTGAAAAGCATGCACAGGTAACAATAAAAGTAAGATTATAGTAAAAAAAAATGTTGAAGAAAACTACAGATATCAGAAAAAAGATCAATAGCTGATGGTGCTTGGGATGTTAGGGAATTTTTTTTTAAGAATGTGAGGAATGAAAGAAATCTGAGTAAGGAAACATTGAATGCAGTGAGTGGAAACAGAGTTAGCAAATAATAACTTAAGTCTTTGATACCTTTTAGAATTTTTCACCTTTGATAAGTCAGGTAATGTTAAATATGTACCTCACTTAGAGATCACATAGTACTAACCAGTCGATTTGTAAATAGGAAGGATTTTAGCAACAGCTGATAGCCATAAATATTTTAAGAAAATAGAAACAACACTGAAATTGTACCTGGTAGTTGTGAAGAAATTATGAGTAGCCATTGACCATGAACGAATTTCATGTCTGCCTTGGAAAATAAAGGAACTGCCAGAAACCTAGAGAAGCGCTGTTATTGTGCTAAAAATAATAATAATAATAAAGAAAGACCAAACAAATGACTATTTATCCTAATATTAAAATTTGAGGGGGAAAATGGAAATCTGATTGAGATCCTTTTGATAGAAAATAAAATGACAGGGTAAAGTTAGAATCTTGTCAGCAGATTTTAGAGAGAATGGTTCTTGTCACCCAAATCGCATTTAATTCCTGAAAGCTTGATTGATAACTTAACTACTTATCTATTAAATTAAAAAAGAGACAAGTAATTTTGTAGCACACAATAATTAACAAACAGAAATAGAGAATATCAGTAACTACACAAAAAGTTGATTAAGACATAGATCTCAAGCTGGCAATAGGGAATTATCACTGAAAAAGGCAATGCTGGAATAAAGCTATGGTTTTGCTAGTCCTGATGCTGCTCAATAGTAACGTGTAAATAAGGAGCATGCTTGTTGACAAAATGTACAAGTGATTACAGGATGGTAAATGATAATGAAATGAGTCATGTGGTACAATTTCATCTGATTAGTAAATTAAGTCTGCTTAAAGAAAATGTTTTTAATATAGTCATAAGAATAGTTGAAGAAAGAAGAACTTTGAGGCCTTCTTTATGAAACAGATGTTAGATCTTAAAAATTAGTATCTTTGAAAAAGATTTAGAAGCATGTTAACTGTGATGCTGTGGCAAAATGCGAGTTGTTGAATCTCTGGATATAAACAGAAGTACTGAACGGGAGTAGAGAAGTGATTTTTAGTCTCACTGCATATGAAGCTGTATTCTGCATATATTTCTGCAGTTCACTTTGGAAATAAGATGTCAGAAAAAATTTGAGAGGGTGCACGAGAATATACAAATGTGATTTAAGGTCTAGAAAAAACATCTTCAGCAAGAAATTTAAATATGCTTAATCAAAAAAGGACATCCACTGTGTACTACACTATGTTCATGGGATTACTAAACTACCCTTTCTTTTAAGGAAAAAAGGTGTGTCAGAAATCTTAGTAGACTTGAAATTGTAGCCAGATAAATTAAAAGGTAAAATTAGGCACATACATTTATGAGTGGAAAAAATAAAACTGTGAACTTATTTGACAGAAGAAATAATTTATTCCATCAACTTAACCCTGGATGTTTTCATGTAGGATAGACACTACTTCTATATTACAGATCTATTTTTTTTCATGTTTCAGCTCTTTGAATAGAAAAGGAAGAAAAAGGAAGAAAAAGAAAGAAAAAGAACGACTTTGGCAATGATGATTAAATTAGGATACTGCACATTTGATGAGGAACTCTTTACTTTCAGTGTGTAATAAACATGAGCAGAATGTGTCCAACAACAGCCTGAAGTTTTTGAAATATTTAGCAGAAGAACATGGGACTCATTTTAGAAAGATGACCAAACTTCTGTATAAACTAGGTGAGAAACTACTCATTCTAATATAGATTTAAATGAGTCCAAAACCCAAACATGGCCAGCTGAGGCACTCTGAGGGAGTGTTGAAGGGAGATCTATTAAGCCTGTGTGTCCTTGTATGTGGTATCTGAGTAGAGGCTGTTGGGGCAGTGGGGAGACAATCTTGGACCTAGCACAGCACTTTCCCTCTATAAATCTTGACTATCCCTATGGTATCCACATAAGTTAAAGAGTTCAGGAATCTAGCCTGAAGGGAAAGTGGAAAAATATAACATCTTGTAACCATATGGTTAAATTTCACATTCTCCCAAAAAGGCTAGACTTACCTAATAGTCTGTTGGGAAGGGTTCCTGTCATTGTCCCCTAGGCTCAGTCTAAATGTGGTTTAGCAGGCTGCTGAAGAAGAATGTGTGCTCCATCTGGCATTCTGGAGGAACCTGGGTGTTGATATCAGTTATTAGGTAAGGAAAATATACTCAGGGAAAGAAGCAAGGACATGTAAATCAGAAGCATGCATGGAGGATGAGAATTTTATTATTTCTCAGGGTTTGCGCAGGGCACAGTATTTTTTCTGGGACACAGTGGCTACGACTTCAGGGTGTACCCCATGTAGACATACTTCTACAGCAGTAATCCATATGTGAGCGTACCGATGTGTGTAATTCAGAGACAGCAGACCTGGCTGAATTATTCATAGGCAACAATATGGCAGTAGAGCTCCCTCCACTTACCTGGAGGGTATTCACCTCTTTCCCAGCTGCACTTGAAGTAATATAAGATGCTGGCTCCTGCTCATACAAAGTGGCTTGCAGTAACAAAGAAAAGACACTAACAAGGATTAACGCATCCTGTATAATGTGCTTTTTTCACAGAGACATCTGAAGAAGAGGTCTTAATCACAAGAAGGGATGAACTAGAGGAGCTAAGCAGAGACAGGTTGGGTTGTCAGCCACTGGTCATATAGCTAAGAAGGCTTGTGAATGAACAGAATGATGAGTCCCTGTTTAGAGCCCCCTGGAAGTGGAACAATGTACAGGTGGCAAGGGGTCAACTGTCAGTCCTGATGGTCTTTGCTGACAGAGCCATATGGAAGGCAAGGGGGAGGAGTGAACCAAGGAGCCTGAGGACAAGAAGATTCTTCAGGAACACTTTGGTTTGGAAGGGCTAGATGAAGAAACTCCAGGAGCTCCTGAATCCCTCAGAGGGATAGCTTCCTCAAAACTGCAAGGTTTATGCTGTCCATCTTGACATTGGTAAGAAAATTAAATGGATAAATAGGAGTTGTTAATTTTCCCTCTTCCTACCACCACTGTCCTTTACTGGTGCATGATATCTGGCTTTTCTGGGTTTTTTTGAGTATTAGACTTTCTTGTTATTCCTACACACACCCTGGATCCCCCTCTTTTTTTCATTTTTCCACCTCCTTTCCCAGTAACTCACCCTCCAGTTTGCTATGACTATAAATAAAAAAATGTAATTCATAAGCATTTTGCTTGACTTCATTTCAGGGAAGAGCAAAGTCTGGTGAAGGTGGGAGATGTATCTGAGTGGTTGGGAGGAAAGCTTCAGAGCTTGATGCAGTTTGGTCAAGGTTGAAGAATAAGCAAAAGGACAGGGTCAAGTAGGTTGGCAAAGGCTGTGTGTAGGAGGAACATTGAAGGTGAATGGTTTCATCTGTTTGGGGGATTTGTTTGTCGTTTTTAACTACTGCTGTAACTAGCAGGCTTGGTGCACTGCAGCTGTCATGATTCTGAGGGTTGTGACTGAACTGTGGAGAAGATAAGCAGCATCTGCCATTCTGTAGGCTGCCCTCAGTGAAAGGACCTCTCAAGTGCTCCCTCTGGGAGGGAAAAGAATGCCCCCCTGGTCTTTTTCTTTGTGTGGAATATACTACTCAAAGAGTCTTACATAAAGTCTGTGGTCAGTATAGCATGATATCTTGTCTATGATTCTTCCCTAGTGCGACCCAAAGGCCTGTGAAATGAGAGAAATGTAGTCCTTCCAGTGGAAATATTGCCAGGAGCCCTGCAGGAGGGAGCAATGAATGGAGGGAACACTAGTCTATGAAAGTGTGAATCCCCTTAAACAGCTTTCCCACCTGCTTTACCTACTCCATCTCAGGCCCTGCACAGTGTGGTTTGTTGCACAGCACCCACACCCTTGCATATGATATGGATCAACAAGGCAATTGATGATTTCTCACTGCTATTCTGATTGCTATTTCCTATATGTTTGCACAGCGATCAATCGCTGTCAGAGGTGGCTCAGGTACAGAACATGATGGCAAGCCTCTTCTTCACATGGTTGCTTGCCTGTGGTACTCTGGAAGTGAATGACCTGCACAAGCTACCTTAGGAGAGCAGTGCACTGTCTTAAATAAGAGTCCAACAGTGGTTACTGTTACTGTCAGTACTAACCAGTTGCTTTGGGCCAAAGCCCAAGGTTTGCAGCACCTGTTGTCTTCTTTGCACCTTCCCATACATTGACAAGTACCCCACTGAGTCTTCTCCAGTCTAAAGAGAAGATTGTCTCCTGACAGGAGACAATCACCAATCTCTTTATATTTGTGCCACTTCTCTAGATTCTCTCCCGTGTATCCATGTCTTGTAACGAGAAGCTCATAACTGGACACTACTCCAGGTGTGGCCTCACCAGTGCTGAACAAGGGGAAAGATCATCTCCCTCAAACTGCTGGCAGCACCCCCCCTGTGGAAAACCCACAGCCTCTCCGGGCAACCTGTTCCAGTGCTCATGCCCCCTCAACGTAAACCAATGTTTCCTCATGTTCTGACAGTGCATCCCATGTTTCAGTGTGTGCCCATTGCATCTTGTCCTGTTTATATCTTCTCTAGGGACAGCATATGAAGGCACAGACCCCGGTGGGTGATGCAACCAGAATCTTTTATTATCACAAACAGGCAGCTTATATAGTACTAATGTATCTTCTTTCCCAACCCACACGCCCCTGCAACCCCCAGCTCCATCAGTTGGGCGCCAGGCATTGTTTATGGTTCGTTAGGTCTTGCTCACGGGCCTTCCCTTGCCAGTGTTCCTGCTTCTTCCATTCCTTCTTCTGATCTCTGTTTCTTCCACAATCCTGTTCACCCACAGGGATCTTCTGGGAGACAGTCTTGAAAGCCTTACCAAATTCAAGGTAGACAGTGTCAACTGCTGTCCTCTCATCTGTCAACCCAATAATTTCATCATAGAATCTTATTAGGTTGGTCAAGCGTGACCTCCCTGTTGTGACTCCATATTGACTACTCCTGATCACTTTCCTGTCTTTCATGTGCCTGGAAATTTTTTCTGGGATAAGTTTTTCTATCTATTAATTGTTCCATACATCTAGTCAGTCCATCATTCTGTTTTAATGCGGTCTTAGAAAAAAAAAAAAATTAGTAACCTTTCCTTTGGCCCCCAAGGCCTTAAGCTTTGTTTTTTTTTATTTCTACTTTCTCCGAAGTCAAAGGATGATAAGAAAATTACAGCCCTTCATTTCTCAAGTAGCTCAACACTGTGTCTTCTCAGTCAAATTTGCTTGGGATTCACTGTCTTTACTGTACGCTTTATTCATATCAATAATGTGCTCAATTTAAGTGACATTCACTTATTAACTTTTACTCAAAGCATTTATGTGTGTGCAGTCATCATGTCTTGCTCTCTCTCCTGCACACACACACATGCACATTTTCTTTGCACTTTCTTTAGAGAAAAAAAAACATTGTTACTTCTTGTGAACTCACATAGTAGCTGGAAAACATATATGCTGGCAGTAAGGAAGTAAATACATTTTTTTACAGTTCTAAAACTACCCATACTAAGCAGATAAAGTTCTGCTACTCTTAGCAATATTTTTTGTTTTAATAAATTTCATTTAATGACAACTTTTTCTGTTTGCCCTACAAAAAATTATTACATTTATGTTATTCCTGGAGGAGGTCCATCAAGTAGTCTATTGTCGCATTTGCTCCTTCTGGAATCCCTTTTTTGAGTATCTCAATTATAACTGTTCTTAAAGTTTATTCTTAATGCCAGGATTGTGATGAAAAATTTTACGCAAAGAAAATCTCCTTCCCTACAGTCTGGCTTTCTTATCTTTTGGTCATGTTTTCGTTCAATGAATCATTTATTTTCAGGAAATTTCTATTATAGTATTGTTGCTTATACTCCAGCTGTTATCAAGAGGCTTATACAAGACTTAAAAATGAGCATAATTTAATAAAGAATCAAAACTTTCTTGAGCAGGGTATCATTGTACTTTTATTTACTTATTTTCTTCTAAAATTAATTAAGTTCTACTTTCATGTGACACCAGTGAAAATATGTCCATATCCATATAGGATGTATGGAACACAATGTCTCCAGCTCTGCTGATGTACGTATGTTAAATCCACAGAATGCCATACTTATCTAGGTTGGAGGAGACTTCAGAGGCCATCCAATCCAACATCCAGCTTAAAGCAAGGCCAGTTAGAGCATACTCAGCACCTGGTTGGGTTTTGAATATCTGCAAGAACAGAGATTTCATATGTCTCTGGGAAACTGGTTCCAGTGTCATACTGGAACTGGTCCTCACATTAGGTCAGAATTTCCCATACTCCAACCTGTATCAGTTGTTTCTCATTCTACCATTGTGAGAAGAGTCTGGTTCTGTCTACTCTACATCCTTTCATTAGATGATAGTAGATAGCATAGAGATCTATCTCCCTTTAGACTTATTTTAAGGCTCTTCAGTTCTCCTAGCCTCTCCTCATGTGTGATATATTCCAGAGAGTTACTAAAAGTAAAACCAGAGGTCTTCACCTATGCTAATAAATAACACAGTACAAAAGAGCAGTTTGTGGTCCTGAGGACAGGCTGCTGTAGCAGAGATTGTACCTATATAGCTTGAAATCAGATGCGAAAACTCAAATTTGAGTCTAAAGACAAAAAGACAGATATATAACAGGGTTTTAGGAATCCCTTTCAAAAATAATAAGCTAATTTAGTGCTAACAGAAGCCCACTTGTACACCAGGTGTCATTCAGAAGTAATAAGGCTTTGAAAGACAATTCTTCAAAAACATTTCAGGTCTTTTTAGTTAGAGCACCTTTTGTTTTGTGTTTTTCTTTTTTCCAGGTGCATTAAATGGTATTCTGTTGAATTCATTTCTTCATTTCTCACAAATCTCTTGCAAGTACTATTTTTATGCTCACAAGGAAAGATCATTTTAAAGGTCATGTTAAACTGAACTATTAATCAACACAAACCCAGAAATGTCTAATATTTAGCACAGCTGCTGCGTTTGCTTTCAGGTTTTCCATAACTTCCTAAACTAACAAACTGCTATTGCATAGATTGACGTTTTCATGAAATACTGTCATTGAGGAAGAAGAGAAGCTACTGTATGTATATGATCCTCCTGGAATCTCTGCTAAGGCACATGGAAAATAAGGAGGTGATTAGAGACAGCCAACATGGCTTCACCAAGGGCAAATCGTGTCTGACAAATTTGGTGGCCTTTTATGATACTGCCACACACTTGGTGGACAAAAGCAGAGCAACAGATGTCATCTACCTGGACTTGTGCAAAGTGCTTGACACTGTCCCACACGACATCGCGGTCTCTAAATTGGAAACTAATGGATTCAATGGATGGACCACTCGGTGGATAAGGAGCTGGCTAAATGGCCACATTCAAAGGGTTGTGGTCAATGGCTCAATGTCCAGTTGGTGGTCAGTGACGAATAGTGTTCCTCAGGGGTCCATACTGGGACCAGTGCTGTTCAACTTCTTTGTTGGAGACATGGACAGTGAGGTAGAGTGCACCCTCAGCAAGTTTGCTGATGACACCAAACTTGGTGGTGCAGTCAACATGCTGGAGGGAAGGGATGCCATCCAGAGGGACCTGGACAGGCTGGAGAGGTAGGCTCATGCAAATTGCATGAAGTTTAACCAAGGCAAGTGCAGGGTCCTGCACCTGGGATGTGGCAATCCCAGGCACAAATACAGGTTGGGTGGAGAATGGCTGGAGAGCAGCCCTGAGGAGAAGGACTTAAGGATGTTGGTGGATGAGAAGCTTAACATGAGCTGGCAATGTCCACTAGCAGCCCAGAAAGCCAACTGCATCCTGGGCTGCATCAAGAGAAGTGTGGCCAGCAGGTCTTGGGAGGTGATTCTGCCTCTCTACCCTGCGCTCTACAGTTGGAGTGCTGTGTCCAACTTTGGAGTCCTCAACGCAGGAAGGACATGGACCTGTTGGAATGGGTCCAGTAGAGGGCCACAAGGATGATCAGAGGGATGGAGCACCTCTCCTATGAGGACAGGCTGAGAGAGCTGGAGTTGTTCAGCCTGGAGAAGGGAAGGCTCTGGGGAGACCTTATAACAGCCTTCAATATCTGATGGGAGCCTATAGGAGAGCTGGGGAGGGACTCTTTTTCAGGCAGTGTAGTGAAAGGACAAGGGGCAACGGTTTTAAACTGGAAGAGGGGAGATTTAGATTAGATACAAGAAAGAAATTCTTTTGTGTGAGGGTGGTGAGGCACTGGAACGCGTTGCCCAGAGAAGCTGTGGATGCCCCATCCCTGGAGGGGTTCAAGGCCAGGCTGGATGGGGCTTTGAGCATCCTGGTCTGGTGGGAGGTGTCCCTGCCCAGGGCAGGGGGGTTGGAACTTGATGATCTTTAAGGTCCCTTCCAACCCAAACCATTCTGTGATTCTTTGTACTGTAAAAATTTTGCAGCGTATACTAATCACCACAGATGATATAGAAAACCCTTTCAATCATAGAAATCTTTGGAGCACAGCTCTCTTTATGCTCTCTTTACTTTTAATTATTTTTACTCACACTCCAGAAGTTTCAAATTCTGGTTCTTCATCTGCTCTCTGTTTTGCTATATAGAGTCCATATAAAGTTACTAAATTTGGTAGCAGAAATATTTCACCTTCAGATTTATTCTATCTTTCTTTCAGTAAAGGAATAATTCTTTACTCCATTTTGGGGAAGTTTTAAAAGAAAGGGGTTACTATAAAATCCTTAATATATAGTTACACATTTCTGTTTTTTAATTAAAGTTGAAGTGACTAAGCCACATATGTAAAGATCTTACATTTACTTTTACGAATACTGTTTTTGTAGAAATAAGTTTTTGTCCTCACAAAACAGTTTACTTTGTGTTATGTTTTTCCATCAAGCAGATTATTTTCTGTTGCTAGCAATAGCTTTGCACCTAGCTGACATTCTAAGCCAAGCCAGGCAACTCTGATAAAGCACAAAGAAGCCTCCATAACTATTATACTGTCAGTTTGTCAGCTACTTCTAGCAATTCATTTTGAGGTTTTGACTATATTTATCTAAAGTTAATCCTTTCTATTTTTCTCTGTAATACATACTCATTTATTTTTATGTTGCATTTTGAGACATGCCTTGCAATGTAGAAATATCAGGCAACTTGATTTACTGCTGACAGGCCTTCTATGCAGTTTATGACCAAAGCAAGACTTTTTTTCCCTAGCCTACTTATAAGATTTATATGCCAATGTCATGAGGATGACCCACAAGATGGTTTTCATCTTCAAAAAACTTACTGATCTGTCTATAAAAGTAGTATTTAGGAACTGGAAAATTTTTAAATTTTGAGGTGTCATTTTGAAAATATGAGAGAGAAAAATATGAGAGAAAAAACTAGATTTAGACAGAATTCATCTAGAACAGATTTTAAAATTAATATGCTGAACTAGTAATGATTATCTATGAGTGTTAGTCCTACCTACTTTTTGTGTCCACACAACCTAATTGTACTCTGTTTTTGTGACTTTGCCTACTAAGTCTGAGAGGCCCGAACACATTTTTTAGACAAGGTAAATAGTTTTTTCTTAGAGAGACAAAGTCAAGACTCTACTTGGATTTTGATGTAATTGTTAAAAATTACTATCCAGGCAAAATAATAGAATTGTTGTATTCCATACATTTTGACAAAATCTACTAGCACGCAATATGTGACTTTGCAGATTTCAGGTGGCATTAACAGGCCTCATTGCAGGCCTCCCCTTGTACATCTTGAAGCCATTTCCTCTTGCCCTATTGCTTGTTACTTGGGAGACGAGATCAGAAGTAAACCCTACTAAAAGTTTGTGTTTCACTTCATTTCATCATAGAGAGTTGGTCTGGGAAGCTTATTCCAATGTAACATTAGGAAACATAACTTATTCTAGTTGTTGTATAATGAGGGACAGAAATTATGTGAAATAATATCAATAGTTTGTGTGTATTTATTGGAAACTTGAGGTAGCTGTATGTATGATTTCTCAGGTTATCAAACAAAATTTTGATCCCGAAAAAATGTAGGAATGGTGTTGCTACCTGTAACAGAGAAGAAAACATCACTGTCATAGAATCATAGAATGGTCCAGGACAGAAGGGCCATCCAAAGATTATCTAGTACAACCCCCTGCAGTCACAGGGACACCCCCAACTAGACCAGGTTGCCCAGGACCTTGTCGAGCCTCACCTTGAATGTCTCCAGGGAAGGGGCCTCAACCACCTCCCTGGGAAACCAGTTCCAGTGTTCCACCACCCTCATACTAAAGAACTTTTTCCTAATATCCAATCTAAATCTGCCCTTTCCCAACTTAAAGCCATTGCCCCTCGTCCTGTCACCACAGGCCTTTGTAAACAGGCTCTCCCCAGCCTTCCTGTAGCCCTCTCAGGTACTGGAAGGCCGCTATTAGGTCTCCCCGGAGCCTCCTCTTCTCCAGGCTGAACAACCCCAGCTCCCTCAGCCTGTCCTCACAGCAGAGGTGCTCCAAACCCCTGTTCATTTTAGTGGCCCTCCTCTGGAGCCACTCTATCAGGTCCATGTCCTTCCTATATTGAGGGCTCCAGACCTGCACACAGTACTCCAGGTAAGGTCTCACCAGAGCAGTGGCAGAATCACTTCTCTGGACCTGACGGCAACACTTCTTTTGATGCAGCCCATGATGTAATTGGCCTTCTGTGCTGCAAGTGCCCACTGCCTGCTCATGTCCAGCTTCTCATTCATCAGCACCCTCAAGTCCCTTTCCTCAGGGCTGCTTTCTAATACCTTATCCTCCAGTGTGTATTGATACCAAGGATTGTTCCAGCCCAGGTGCAGAACCCTGCACTTGTTCTCTCTGAACCTCATGAGGTTCACCTGTGCCCACCTCTCCAGCCTGTCCAGGTCCCTCTGAATGACATCCTGTCTTTCTGATGTATCGATAACACCACACAGCTTGGTGTCATCTGCAAACTTGCTGATGTTGCTCTCAATCCCTCTGTCTATGTCGTTGATAAAAATGTTAAACACTACCAGACCCCTGAGCAACACCACTTGTCACTGACTTCAAGCCAATGAGTACCACCCCCTGGATGTGACCATCCAGACAATTCCTTATCCACTGAACAGTCCACCCACTGTTGTATCATCAAAAAGGATTACTTCTTAGCTTTATGTTGTTTATTAGATAACATTGCTCAATTTGTTTTGAAGGGAATAGTCTTGTATTCCTGTGAGGGTGTGTGTGAAAAATTTGAAAAGTTTTTGAAGCAATTGTGTTAGGGAAAGTGCTAATGTTGCATGTCTTTGTGAACATTTAAAATTGCTGACACATTGCTTTCATTACTGAGAGTGTAATTTAAAACCTAATGGAAATATCAAACTTTTTGTTGCAATATGTCAGCTTCAGAAGCAGTTATGCTTTATTTCTCCTTGTGCTACAGGAGTAAAATTTGAACTTGTGGTAACAGGTGGGTGAATGCTACCTCTAGATCTCATCATTATGACTCATGCATGGTATTCAAGCTCATAACTTTGAAATACAAGCATCTAAACCCTTGGACTTAAATTCTTTCTAATCTTTAGGTGTGAGGTCTAGCTAATATAAACACAGATTTTCCACCGCTGAATCCTGCACATGAATGGACGTTTCCATTTTGTGTATTTCTGTAGCAAACAAACCAAACCCAACCCAAATAACATAATTTTGATGTGATCTAAACAATTGAGCTTACATTACAAACTATTCTTTACAGAGTAGCCAAATTTGTCAGGTGTAACTGTATTACATTCTTTTTTCTTGCCTTTTTTCTTAAAAATTGCCATGCTTGTTCAGCTGAGAATTTGAAACTATGAAAGAGGCATAACATCCTAAAAAAATCACACTTAATTTCTCCAAAGTGTGTTTCTAAAAAGGACAGAAAAAACCCAAAAGGAATACACTGGATAAAGCTTTATTACAAAAAGCCGAATAAACATTATTCATTCAAATTAATTCATCTTTACTCAGCCCTACTGAAAAACTTCTGGAGTGATGGGACCAGTTTGGATTCCACACTGCAAGAGAGACATGGATTTACAGGAGTCCCGCTAAGGACCACAAAAATTAAGAAGGGACTGGAGTATGTCTCATACAAAGACATCCTGAGAGAGCTGGGAATGCTTAGCCAGGAGGAAATAAGGTTTGAGGGGATCTTATTGATGTGCATAGATATCTGATAAAAGGGAGTAAAGAAGACAGAGACGTAGTCTTCTCAGTGTTACATAGTGATCAGGACAGCAGACAATGGGCACAAATTAGTGTTTTAACATCAGAACAGGTTGCCCAAGGAGTCTGTGGAATCTCTGTCCTTGGAGATATTAAAAACCTGACTTGGACATAGTTGTCCCTGCTCTGAGCAGTGGTTTGGAAGACCTCCAGAGGTGCTTTCTAAACTGAATTGTTCTGTGAGTCTGTGATTCTGTGATATATCAGATGTCACTGCAGGGAGCAAGGCTGGATGGCATTTTGAGGAACTACATCTTCCCCTCAATATAGGTTCCTACAAAATAGGTTCTAGAGTTTTACAGGATATATGCAGAGTTTTGAAAAAAGTCTGCCCAGGATGGATGTCCCCATGACCAGTTGAACTTTCATATTTATTAGTTCTATGACAGATAGACTATCAGCAGCATGGTTAATGTTGCATGCTCCTAGTGCTATGTTGAAAGAACATACATGCCTATATATGTATGTATATATATTTACTTATAAATTACATCTAAAATTAGAAATAACATCTTTTCAGACTGTCTCAGTGGTCAGAGCAATGCAGAGTAGTTATATAAACACCCACAAGCCAGTTATAGGCAATGAAAGGTATAAAACACTTGTCTTTTTTTGGAAAAGTCTTTTTTATACCACATAAAGTCCTTGGTCATTTGATTCAGTGACTCATGTCATCCATTGATCTTCACTGCTATTGGTACTGACAAGACAGTAAAACTAGCTGTTTGATCTGGTAAACTCCGCTGATTTCCCCCCCCCTTGCTCCCTTCTACAAAAAGCCACCTGGGACATTTCGCAGGCTTTAAAATGAAGTGGTTGATATCATGCTTGTTGGGAGATAATTGAAGTAAACAAAATTGAATAGACTGTATGTTGTCTATGTGTTGAAAGATATTTTTCCCCTATCCAGGTCTGTCATAGAATACCTAAAAGTAGAGAAACATGAAATCCTATCTTTATTTTGAGATTTCTGTCCCTAATAAAAAGTGGGTCATAAAATAGAAGGGAGAAAATCATACGCTTAGAAAAGGCAGTATGCATGAAGACTAACATTTCGTTTTCATTTTTTACTCAGAATCACATAAATCTGGTCAAATAAGGGAATTTTAAAAAAAACCACCAAAACCCCAATTACAAAACCCTTCAAAAAAACAGGGTCTGCAAATTCCTGAAACAGAAATACCAATTTCCAACCAAGGAAATGCAAATTCTTGAAGCAGCTTAATGACCTATGGAAAATAGTTATCAAGCAAAACCAAATTTCAGTACATTTAAAACATATTTTGGTGAAAAAATGTTTAAAATACTAACAATTTCTGTTTCTAAAAGTAAGTTTTTATCTCAATAAACACTCTAAAGTGCTTACTTATTTCTGAGAATGTAGATATACTAGGATGTAAGGAAGTTTTATTTTTTCCAATAGTTAAAATTTATTTACTGATACTGTTATGAGAATGTCAAAGGTGCTCATAAAGGTCAGATGGGAAGAAATTTAAGCCGCAGAAGTCACAGCAACAGTGCTTTAATAAGTAAAGACATTTCTAACCCCTTCACCAATAATTAAAAAAAGCTGGTTTTGACTAAGGTGATTTTGATTAATAAGTGAATACAGGAAATTGAATAGATTATCATGCTACATACTGTCTCACAAATGTCTATAACCTGTCCAGCATACAATCTGATCCTTGATTAGACATCCAAGCCCAGATTCAACAAATCTAATTTTATTCTCCTAAAAATGAGGTATCTAGGCTAAACTTACTTCTTCAGGCCTTCCCAAAATCAGTGGTGAGACAGAGAATAATTTGTTCCACCAGAAGATATATGCCTGAGAAAGGTAGAATGAAGTACTTGCTAAAGGTGCCTACATACATGTGCTTTATGTAGAGCAGCTAACCCAAAATAGATGACAAGTTTTCATACAACTACAGTTCAGAGAAACCCAGGCCTAACCATAGTCAGTTTAAATGGATGCTCACTATATATACTATTGTAAAAAATGTCTTGATATTTGACATATCAATATATTGGATATTTTGACAGGTCAGAATATCTCTCACATTTTTTGCATGATTTTGTAAACTGAAATATTTTGGATGCTGCAGTACAGACACAAATCTGACAGGCTCAGGCACATGTGACAGTTAGCCTGATGTATTCTGGCAAGAACAGAATTTCTAGGCATGCTATTTGCAGTTTCTCTGTGTGAGGGCTGTTTACCTATGGCTTTTGGACTTCTAGCTGTATGTTTATAACAGCTGCTCAAAGTTGGATCTCTGAATGTTTGAAAATCCCAGGAAAATAAGTAAAGGTGTTTTCTCTCTTTTGGGATATATTTTCTGCATATAAGAAAATGATGTGTGATCTACTCTAATTTACCTTTGGTTCTGGGGGACTTTGGGTTTGGGCTTTACGTAGCATTGTACTTTCCCTCAGGGCTTATGCATAAGCATCATATGTTAGCACAGAGATTAGTGACATAAAAAGCTTGGGCTGGGGCACCTGAAATGCAGTAAAGTAGATGCAATATCAGCAATGCCATGGAAAAAGAACTTTTAAATTGAGATTAGTTCCATTCATTTTCCATTGTTTTCTTTTTCGTTTACTCAAATAGGATACAGCCAGAGGAAAACTAGTTCATTTTCTTGACTGAAAAGAAGGCAGACCTCCAAATTTGACATGATGATAAGCCAAAACATCTGGCCTCAAAACTCTGTGGTGTGTAACCATTTATCACTGAATAGCATCTGCATGTCTAGGGAAGACTTCGTTAGACATTAATGAGGCTGTGAGTAATTGGCAGCTAGCTACTGGATGCAGGAAAGTAAGTATTTGCAAAAGTGTAAAGAGATGATCCACATTTCCATGAATGCATTCACACAGCAAATCAACATCAAAAAGCAGGTTAAATTTTGCCAGAATAATGTCTTCCATATAACTTTTGCTCTTAGTACTTCTTGTACCAGCAGTACAAGAAATTTGTCCATTGTTACTCAAACTGATAATAACAATATTAGCTCACATGGCATTTGTCTTGCATTAGAAAGTAGCTCAGAATTCAACCTGTAACAAAAAGAGAATCACACGTGGCAAAGGACCCCAAAGAATTTGTTGTAAATATCCTGACATGTTACCTACAAGCAGGCTTTTTCTACTTATTTGCTATTTTTCATGGACTGCTGGTGCTATAAATGGGGACTTACTCAATCAGGTAGCTTTGTGTATATTGGGACTGAAACAGACTGCAGTCCTACATGTAGGAATCGTATTCTATAAGCTCCAAACTTCAGTTGTTTAATAATAAGACCTTGCAGACTTTCCCTCAGCTTCAGAGTCCAGTAGAGTAGCTCCATCTCTTTCCTTTCCATTACTTTCACTGATTTTAGGGATGGTTAGAGGAAAAAGAACTCAGATTTGGTTTTGCGTTCTTCAGTTTACTTCTACTCAATATGAAGAAGAGCAGGTTTCTCTTGCAAATTATGAAGCTATATTGGAAGATACAACCCTAAAAGCTACTGGCTTCTTGTTCTTTCAAAACTTTATCCTCTGGGACTTCACAAAAAGCTGTGATTATTATTGGCTGGTGACACTATCATTTATACATGTTGGCAAAGTAAGCCTTCCTGCTTTAAGTACAGAATAAATTACAGTCCTCAGTGGTTGAACTCAAAATGAAAGACAGGACACTCTATCTGTTCACAAGTAAGCATTTCCTTTTCTGTCCCATCAGGTATTTTTCAGAAATCTGTTTGCTTTGGGGGCATATCTCAATAAAGATTTTTGCCAACTGCCATTCTCTTTCTGCTATTTGATCTCATGATAATGTACCCTTGTCATCACTTGGCTGTAGAGAATACCTCTTTCTTTGCTATTTCTGATTGTTTCCTTTCATCACTTGTTCAAGTGCTATTCCACCATCTTTCTGCCATTTCTCAGTAGTAGTGCTTCCCTCCACTCTTTTACCCATGATAACTGCCTTTTTAACAACCATTTTGATCTGAGCTACTTTACTGATAGCGACCTTGCTCTGGTCAAATACCAAATTCTTTTTGTTCATATTTTTATATCCTTGCCAGACCTTTAAAAATAAACTATTTCTTATTGGAAAAATATAAAGATTTTGTAAGTGTCCGCTTCATCTGGTTAGGTCAGCAGCAGATCCCTGTCAATCAGTTTTGACTAATAGGAGTCATTGACTTTCCTTCTTTTGCAGCTTCCTCTCTCTTGATTGTCACCAAAGAAGTGAAGATCAACCTGGACCTCTGTTCACATGCTGAACTCAATTTCATTCCTGTTAGCTTGGAATAGTCCATTATTAAGTAAAGCTTCTCTGTATAATTTAGATATAAATCTTCCTTGGGCTCTTTAACTTGATCCTGTTGAAAATAATGGGAACATTGCCATGTAGTTGCTAATTTTCAAAGTGGCATTGTATAAAAATGCCTGCTTATGAATGTCAAAATGAAGATGTGTACAAGGGCACACATATGCACAATATGTCTTAAACTTTCACAGCTGACTGTTTATGTATCTAAACAAAGTGGCTCTGTTGCATGATTGTGAGATAAAATAGATATATTAATTTTAAACCTGGTAAG
Source organism: Gallinago undulata (assembly GCA_026546715.1). NCBI lineage: Eukaryota > Metazoa > Chordata > Aves > Charadriiformes > Scolopacidae > Gallinago > Gallinago undulata. The sequence continues at coordinate 93,895,822 of JAOTQQ010000023.1, forward strand.
ATTTGCAAGATTTCTCTAAGGTTTTTGACTATCTGCAGATTAAAACAATGATGTGGTAATTTTTTTTTAATTTCTGTTTTGGCTTCTCTTAATGTATATTAATATTTTATTAATATTAAAATGATATGTTTCGATAATAAGATAACATTGTTTCACCATGTGCTAAGACATGATGAGAAGGAAGTGAGACCTGTCAACCCCTTCTGGTCAAAATTGGAATCAGGACACTGACCAGTGACAATGATTTGTCCCTTGGGAATGACTTTTTATGGTGTAAGTGCATTTTCTATGAGGTCATCTTTGTGTAAAATCTGATGCAGTCATGGAAACACAGGAGTTAACACCTTCCACAAGCATCGTACTGTCTAGTGCTGAGCTCAATGCCTAGAATAGTTGCTTAGAAAGTGGGATGCTCAGATTTGCCTACTTTCTCCACAGGCTAAGCAATGTTGAATCCCCTTATCCTCCATCCTTTGCAAATGACATAGCCTCCCTGCCATAGGACCTCAGCCTTCCATGACAGTATTGGCCACAGATATGGAAACGTAAAGAAAAATCAAGGCTCAAGATTGAGCAGCAAAGTAAAAAATACATGGCAATCTCAAAAGTTCAACATCTTTGTTGGAGACATGGACAGTGGGATAGAGTGCACCCTCAGCAAGTTTGCCGATGGCACCAAACTCGGTGGTGCAGTCAACACGCTGGAGGCCGAATTTTTACTTGGTACCTGGATGAAACAACAACCTAGCATTTTGCACAGCTAGTAAAAGTGGTCTATGTCTTGTATGTCTCTTGCATGTCATGACATACTGTGTTTTAGAGTCACCATTCTAATATGAGGATTGGAGAAAGCTAGGCTTGATAGACTGCAAACTAGTCAATAGCTTGAATAAGACCCATAAATTGACCTGAGCAAAACACCAAATAAAACCAGATGTTTCTTTGGGACTAAAGCAATGTGTGGCAGCTGTGTGGGTAACTGACTCCGGAGAGTTTTTACCAAGGCAAATGCTAAAGATATCGTCATTCTGAATGACCTTATTTTCCTATCTGAATGAAGATAAATCAACCTAAGCAGAGAAGTAATCAATGCTCTCTACTCATCTGGGCAGCAGAATTATTCCTATTTAAAATATTTACCAGGAAAGGTGAGTACTTTACTTTCAATCTTTTACTGGAGATAATAGATCATCTTCATGCTTCAATTTGTGGTAAGTATCAAAGATAAATTATATTTTCATTGTGTGCCCTAGGTAAATTAGAATTTTTATGCTTGACACAGAAAAAAATATTCCTCATTGAAAATTAATTTGAAGTTTTGAGTTACAGTTACACCTACAGTCTCAGTAAGAGAGAAAAAAATTTATTGCAATATTTCTTTTCAGGGTTTAGATTGCTTGATGAGTAGGTATTAATATGAGACCCTCTAGATTGTTATTTTAGGAAATAAGTTATTCCTTTGTCCTCAGAATTGATAGTACAAGATTGCATACATTTTTCTGTCAAAACAGCCCAATCCTGCCTACTGTGGAATGGGACAGGACTAATTGAGTGACATCTTCAACTAGAGAAGGATTGTCATCCTCAAATCCTGAAAATATTAGCATCTTTGAACTTACCTGTTGTGTGAGACAGAAAGGTGGTCCCTTGCTTTGCTCCTTCAGTCTTTAACATTTTTACTAAAATTGGAGATATTGACTACTGAATTGCAAAATCCATATGCTACACAATTGTTATGTTATACAAATCCTTTTGATTCTTATGGGATAGAAACAATTGGATGCATATATATGAATGTGGATGCAAAGACTACACCTAAAAGCTATAATATTGCATTTTTGATAAAAAATGACACTTCATGAAAGAGAGTTAAAATATCCCATTTGTCCAAGCTGACAACTTATCTTTTGTTCTCTTCCCTATTTTTATGGCTAATTTATCCTCAGAGATCTGCTTCCACATTATTTGTTTCCATGAAGCAATCCTTTTAAAGATCAGCAGTTGATCACAATTTAAAAATGTAATGAAAATATTTACAGCTACGGTAACCAGAGGAAGATGTTGAGTAATGGGTAGCAGATAAAATCTGTGACAGTTTCAGAGTTAATGTCCTTGCTGATACAATAAATATATCAAAAGTTAATAATTTTTCACTGTCTTCACTAGATATTAAAATCGTCTGATGATTCTTCTTAATCTTCAAGTTTGAAATGAGCAGAAAATTACTTGAATCCATTTAAGGAGAATGAATGTAACAAAAGATAGGGGTATGTCTTGACAGTGTAAAAACAAAGGCAAATATTGTGTCCTCAATTTCTAAAGGTTTAAGTAAAATAAATGCTCAGAGAGCAATTAGTTAGACCTTGCACATATTGAAGTCCATAGAATTTTGTGCTGAATTCAATAAACTAACCTATTACTCGGAATACATTTTTTTTGCATTATTCCATAATTTGTTAAAAATTGTACTTTGATTCTGTTTACTGTGCTGAAAATTTAAAAACCTCAGTGCCAATTAAGGGGAATAAATTTTCTGGCTAGTTAGGAACCATTCAAGCAAGACGCATCATCTTCCATTTTTTGTCTTCTTCCTAATTTTGGTAGGCGTGTTATAGTTTGAACGTTCAACACTTTTAGGTAAATCTTTTGTGGAGTGGTAATGCGCAAAGCTGTTAGAAAACACAGACATGCTCGTTCATCATCTCTTATTTTGATTTTTAATTTATTTTACTTGAATATAGGCATTATATGTGAAAAATGCACTTGTGTCTCGAAAGAATACTGTAATGAAAGCCTCCTGATTCATCCACCTTCTGCTGCTATTCAAAAGATTTATTACTGATTATAACCTGATATATATACCAACAAAAAACTCTCACCCAAAACAAACAGAAAAGGAGAAAGTGAAAATAACAGCATTTTAGTTAACCTTTTACCCTAAACATAAATCCTTGAAGAGTGCAAAGAGCACCCACGAAGATATTCTATAATAAGTCGTGAGAGTTTTTCTTGCTGCAATATATCTCATCAGAAATGAAAGCAATCAACGCAGTTATGTGCTAAAGCTAAGGAAATCTCATCATTAGCTGAACCGCTTAGCAAATGGTCCATATTAAGTGGTTCAATTCACAAGTCGCTTAGGGATGACAACACAGTAGCAAGTGAAGGAGGGATTGGGTCATCAAATCAAGAGAAAAATGATCAGTAGTACTTAATGGAGGCAAACTGATACAACCACGATTCCTTAGCAAATGGACCTTAAAGGCAACAGCACCTGCATGTTAAAATACGTTATGAGAAACCTCATGAACAGAATTCTCACTGTCTTCAAGTCAAGGTGCAATTTTTATTCAGTTTTACACTCTATGGCAACAGAAAACTCCCTCTTTCTGTCAGGGAGTCAGTGGAAACAGGGCTCCTAAATTTCTTGAACACTTTGAAAATTACATACTCAGAACATTAGTGGTAATTACTGCTAAAAAGGAATGTATAAATGTTGTCTGGTTCAGTTATGGACTGGTTTTGGCTGGGACAGAGTTAATTTTCTTCACAGTAGCTTTTATGGTGCTATGTTTTGGATTTGTGATGAAAACAGTGTTGGTCACACAGGGATGTTTTATTTGTCACTGAACAGTGCAATGAATTCCTTATTTTCCTTTGCCTGCGTGTGCAATTTTGCTTTATTTTTTAAATATTTATTATTCATTTGTTGCGTTGTTTCAGCCCATAAGTTTTCTTGCTTCTGCCCTTTGAATTTGCTTCCCCATCCCACCGGGGGGAGTGAGCCAACACCTGAGTGTAACTTAACTGCCTGCCAGGGTTAACTCACAGCAATTGCCATAACTCCCTATAAAGTAGGGACCTATTCCAGCAATACAACCCACGCCGTTTATATAAATCAGCCAGGTTGCCAATATAGTTGATGGGTGATTGTGAAAGCATTGCAGAGAACCTCACAGCATTCCAAGTCCTTAAGAGGGCTAATTCCTAAGAGAGGTATGCAAGGGAGTAATCAATTCCCCAAAACTCTGCTCTAGCTTTGGAGAGACATTTGGTTTTCACTTCATCAATGGTAAAACTTGGTTTTCTGCCTGAAGTAAGTTTAGGTATTTTCAAGTAAAAGTGTTGAAAATAAGTTGTAAAGTAAATTGATTTGAGACTTTAAATATTATTATTTGAGCTGACTGCTCCACAACACTTCTGATCCTTGAGTTTAAAACTGTCATTTATAGGGATTAAGAGAAAGAAAGAGAGAGAGAGAGAGAGAGAGAGAGAAAGAAAGAAAGAAAGAAAGAAAGAAAGAAAGAAAGAAAGAAAGAAAGAAA
>JAOTQQ010000023.1:93900211-93936546 GCA_026546715.1 Gallinago undulata
AAGAAAGAAAGAAAGAAAGAAAGAAAGAAAGAAAGAAAGAAAGAAAGAAAGAAAGAAAGAAAGAAAGAAAGAAAGATCAAATAATGCTTTTAGTATTTTTATTTTCTTTCTGTCCCAAAAGTCCGGATGCTAGTTTTTTATAGCAAAATAAAATTTTATGCTCCAAGATATGTCCTTTTTGTCAAGTCTTTTGATGTCTGAAGAAAGACACTGATTTACGTGAAACCATAGGAAATTCAATTTCCTTTGAGACTATACACATGAAAAAATGTAATTAATTTTATTTTTTTTCCTATATATATCATGACAACTTAATTGAATTAATATATATGAATGAGATATCTCTATTTCCTTTCTTTGAGGGAGTTTTTCAATAGTGTTAAGTGATCAGAAAAACTGAAAACATTCTGTTATACTATGAGTTTAGTGCACAAATTATTCATGTGCAAAATGAATAGTTTAGGAAATGTCTAATTAGCTGAATACCTAAAATATGTACCAGTTAACAGTCCAGAACATGTTTAATTGTCTCTTTCAGATTAAAGACAATTACAATGCCAATTAGTTATGGATAATTTAACAATCATTGTTACCATATGTAACATTTTGAATTAGATGTCACAGATACAGTTATTGTGGTTCATCTGAACATCCTATTTTATATATTTATTTTTCAATGCAGGGTAAATTACTATTTCCTAAATGTTACTCTGCACATCACTTATTTAATTAGAAATTTTTCTCCCACGAATACTAGCAGGTATTCTTCACAGACTGATTGAAATTGTTTCAAAATTTCAATTTTCAGTGATTTTGTGACATACTTTTGAAGTGGAATATGGTAGAAAAAGTCGATGCAGGGATTATGGATATTGTTAATGGTGGAGGGAAATCCAAATGTGGCATGACGAGGGTTCTATAGTGAAGATATAGGCCAGAAAGAGAAAAATATATTTTAAAACATATGAAACATACAGATTGAACATCTAAGGAAATTATTTTTTGTCTTATGCTGACAGATGTTTTCTCTGTGTGTGTGAGAGGGGTTGTACATAATGCTGAACACAAGATATTGAAAAACATTGAGCAGATTATTGACTTTCTCAATTGAGATTTCTCACCATCTGTATTTACCTTCAAAACTTTTCTTTGTCTCACCAAAAATGTCAGCTTTGTGTTTCAAAGACAACTTTTTCTTTTTTTTTAAAGTGCTTTTATTTTGCTTTGTTGCATAATCATCCTGAAAGAGCTAGAACACAAAGAAAGAAAAGAGAAAACTTTAGGGCCTTTTTGCTGAATACATCTCTGGTTTAAACAAATCCGTTTTTGTTCCACAAGCGCTTAAATCTACAGACCAAGGGGCTCAGCCACCTCTTATCAAAGGTTACCCTCACCCCTGCTTGGTCCTGGCCCACACGTCCCATCTTGGCTGGCTGCCCTGCTCTGGGCCAAGGAGGTGGGACAGCCTTTGGTTGCCATCCTCTGCGCTGCCCTCCTCCAAACCCTTCTCCCTGGTCTCTCTAATGGCTGTTAAGGTGTGAAAAATCATGTGAGCTAAAAGCAGGCAAGAGTAGCAAAATCAGAGACAGAAGCATCATTATTGAGACCCGAATAGTTAGCAGCTCAAGCATTTAAGAGGAATGGTAACATAAAAGGACACAAAACCCTAAGAATAAAATCCCAAGGCACTAGAAGATGGCAACTCAGCAACCTTGAGGATTTGTCTGGCCTAAAGAGCCCTCATAGAGCCTGGCTCATCCTCACTTGATTGAGGACTGCCTGAACAGTAAAGGCTCATTGGGTCTCGCAGCAGGGGCCGTGAGCATATTAATATTACACTAAATCATTAGCCCAATCTGTCAGTTGGGTGCATTTGCTAATAAATAATTGCTTTGTGCAGTTGTCGTTGTTTAACCCCAGCTGGCAAGTGGAACCACACACAGCCACTTCCTCACCTCCTCCTCCCCTGCCCTTGCCCCAGAAGAAGGGTGAGGGAAGAGGGAAAAATTAAAAAAAAAAAAAAAAGGAAATGGAGGAAAAAGTCCTTATAGGTTGAGACAAAGATATTTTAATAGAAACAATAACAGAAGATGAAAAATAGCAGTGAGAATAACAATAATGAGACAGATCACTCTCACTGCCTGGTGAATTGGCACAGTCCCAACCAGTGAACGTGGATTCCTGCTCCCTGGCTGACTCCCGTTTATAGACGGAGCTTGGTGTCTATGGCACAGAATATTCCATCGGCCGTTCCATCGTTCTGTCTGTGCTTCTATGAGAAACTGGACAAAAGTCCTTTAGTAGTGCAAACTTCGCTTAACAACAACTAAGCCCAACAGATAGTATTGACAGATATTCCTTTCCTGGCAATCGCTAGAAAGAAAAAATAACTCTTTCCCAGCTGAGTCTGGGACAACAGTTAAAACTGTGTATATCATTTGTTTATGGTCTCTTTCCAAGTGGCAGAAGGAATACAAAAAAGTGATCCAGAGATGGAGCATTAAGATACTTTGTAATCTTTAGACATAGGTTGATAAAAACATCTTACATAAACTATTGATGGTGCTGTTCGAATTTATTTGAGCATAGCTATTTTCATTGCAATCAATGACTATGTGGATTTATGAGAAATTAAAAAAATATTTTTTTATTAATGAAGAACATCTAATCAATCATTCTGATATATTTTTTGATTGCTAGGAATAGTAAATTCCAGTTTCCTTTCATCATCAAGATATTTTAGATAAAAATATTTCAAATTTCACATAATTTCCACATTAAAAGCTTGAATGAATTTTGTGGTGTTAATATCAAGCCCAGACAGAGTGGAGTTATTATATCTTCTCCATCTGAATGTTGATAGTATATCATGTAACAGTTCTGACTTCGCTCAAATATGTTTTTACATCTTAACAAAATCCCCTACATTGTTTATCCTACACTGTTTATGAAACCTATGCCTCTCAGAAAGTGTTACCCTGATGGAAATTTTGCATTAGAACAAACAATCTGGACAAACCAGAAAACTAAATTAATTCCCTTCTAAGACTAAGTATGTGTACTTTTTTTAAATATAAATGTGATCAATATGTGCAAATTAGGCTCACATATCCAGTCCTTTCTGTCAGTGCCCTACAACAGAGGTTCTTTTAGGATACTACAATATGAGACTGTGTGGCCCATAACAGAAGATTTTGTAGATATAGAAAATCTCATTTGGAGAGGACAATGAATATTACCTAAACAACCAGTATGAAATATCGTCTGTAAGAAGACTGATCAAGAGAATTAAAATTTCCTATGAGCGGTTTAAATTTTCTTTACAGTTCATCAAGTATTTAAAAATGTGAAACCAAACAACACTGACTGCTTTTAATCAAAACCAGATTTATCTCTAATAAATTAAGAATAGCACTGTCTTCTGAGATTAACAAATAACAAGGGGACTGGGAAAAAAATTGACTAAAACTTGTCTTAGGGAAGAAAATTATTGCATTGATCTAATTGCTTACTTTTTTTTTAGGTTTAAGCACATTGTAAACTTTTTTCTCTTCCACTTAGAAGAAATGTACTTTGTTTTTTTAAATGTGGGATTCTTTGAAATGAAAAAAAATCAACCACTAAAACCAGACCTTTTTTTTTTTTTTTTAAAGAAAGATCTAAGATAAGCTTAGTTCTATGGATAGCTCTCTCATTTCTTCACTCTGAAAGTGTACATGACAAGATTAAGCACAAATGCTTTAAGATTCTCTTATCTCTATAAAAGCTGAAGAAACAATGCTTAATAGTCATGCAAATGAAATTGAGATTTGAATTTTTAAGCAAAGACACAAATATGGTTTAGTAATGTTGGACTAGAAAAAAATCTGCAAGAAATCTTTCTGCAGCAAACAGAAACGTTGCCAAATGTATTGCTAGCTCAAAACTTTAATTCTCACCAAAGTAAATGCTAAGAAATCTGTCCTTTGAAGTCGTTACCTGTATTTCATTCAGAAAATCATGTTTACTTTGGCTTCATCTAACTACCAAAGAGAAAAATTAATTGGGATGGCTAGTGGGATTGCCAGTGGGATTACTGATGTTGACAGCCCTGGCTCTTGAAAGGCTGCTGGAACTGTGGAACTTTGGTTTGAATCATTTCTGTTTGAATTTCAGCTTTGGGGTCTATGAGTGTGCCATTGTGTGACTGCATGCCTGGGAATGTGTGAGAGTGTGAGTTGTCAAATCAGGATTAGAAACATGTATTTCTTATTTTGCAGTCTCACAAATCCCTGGGGAGGTACCTTACACAGAAATCTGAACTGTCATTATTCTCAATTTAAAATGGAAATACTCGACTCCGGTGCTGTTTGTTGTCTATACTTTTCTCTTACAAATAGTGCCAAACACTGAGGAATCATTTACTTTATGATGTTATTATTTTTATTTTTATATCTTCTTGCATTAATACACGATATTTTCCATGAACAGCCATTGATATTTCTTAGTTTTCTAAGTGATGTACACAGGCTTCCTCTCTGTGGCTCTCTAATAACATATATATGCAGTTTTTACAATGCAGCTACCTTTGATGAAATCCATCCACAATGTTATACTTAAATCAGAAATGCAGACAATCATGTTTCTCAACTTGCAGAGACTTAATCACCAGTGTCTTTCACCTCCCACAGAGATTTACAAAGCAAAGAACATGCAAGATCTGGTATATTCTAGCATTTCAGCAGTAGTAAATTAAAAGAACGGCATCAGTCTGCAGTAGATGAAGACCAGGACTCCTATGTTTTGAAATTATGTTGCCATTGTAAATTATTAGAAAAAGAGAAAAACAGTAAAAAATCTGGTTCTATACAATTTACAGTTTTGTTACTTTTCTAATATGCTTGTCATTTTTCTAAATATTTTAATTAATTCTATGTTATGATTTTTGACTTTTTTTTTTTAGGTCTCAATTTCCTTTTGGAACATAGTTACTGGTATAGAACTATTGAAATATTTGTTCCTAATGGAAGAATACATGCAAAACAATGTTAAATGTGCTTTAACTTTACATACATGAATAGTTCACCAAGCTCATTATATTTAAACATCTGCATACATAAGATTAGTTTACGTAAACATTATATAAAACCCTAATCCCCACTATTTCTTTACTACAGTATTTGTTATTTTGAGTTAACTTATACCTGAGAAGATGTTCACCGCATGCAAGTGCCAGAATCATTCTTTTACCTGTTTGCTTGCAATTGTTAAATGCCTTCCCAATTGTCACAGCTGGTAAACATTAGCAAATTACACAGTTATTTCATTATTCAGATGAAGATTTAGTAATTTTGGTAAATGTTTGGGAACAAACAAAGATATCTAAGTTGAGATATATATGTCTTACGTCCCATGACATAGGAACGACACAGGAAACTCCAAGACAGGTTCTCATTCCTTTGTAGAGTACTTTGCTTTTCTGAAGCAGAAGCTGTTAGCCACTGTCTCTGTCACTTTTTTCTTTCCATTTGATTGCTGCCTCTGGCAAAATATTGTCCTCGTAAGGGCTCCAAATTGATATCCTTTCTCCTGTCCTCTGATCAGTCTTCAAAATGCCTCATTATAGTTCTGCTATAAATAACTTTCAGGATCTCACAAGTGAAAATCACAGGGAAAATGCCCTGTAATCCCATTAACTGTTCCATAAGTGGAAAACTGAGAAACAAGTATCCACTTTAATTAGAAGTTTTCAGCCCAAGGAAATACAAAACTCTTCAGAGAAGTTAGATAAATTAGTGAGCTGCAGATCATGCTCTACTGTATTTTCAATTCACTTGCAACAAAAAGTGGCACAAATTAAACCAGCATGATTCCTCCCTTTCTACCTACCCAGATTGTACATAAACTGACACTAACAGACCTCTTAGAGAAGAGGGAGAACACTTGAAACTTGCTTCTACTATGTCCTGGAAGACTCCACTAAGCTGATGTAGAATATACAGATTTCCTCCAGGTATACATTTAAATCATAGACTCATAGTGTCAAAGAATGGTTTAGGTTGGAAGGGCCCTTAAAGATCAGTTCCAACACCCCTGACATGGGCAAGAACACCTCCCACTAGACCAGACTGCTCAAATAGCTGTTATGTTTGTGGGGCTGAATCTTATTAGAGCAGATTTGTGCTGAAGACACATGAGGAGAGTCTTCTCTGGGAAGGCAAACATATTATGAGTAATTTGGATATCTTTAATAGGTGTTTGAGGTGACTGCTGCTGAATATAGGACTTCAAAGAGATGGAAAATTTGAGGCAAACAGAATTTTTCAGGCATACATGGAAAAAATAAATGTTCCTACAAATTTTTGAATATTCACGCTACTAAAAAGTTTTGAGGATCCAGACTTTTATTTTATGTGTCTTTGTTCCATCGTAAGATTCAAATCCTTCTCTGAATTTTTGTCCAGATATTTGCAAGTGCCTGTTATGGCCTTGTCCATGACCTATATATTGCACTATAGAATAAAAGTGTGAGAGGGAAAAAAGGAGCCTTTATCTCCTTCTGCATCGCACAGCAGTGGGAAAATATTTTCAAATCGTCTTCACACAAGCTGATATTTCATTTATGTAGCTACTATGTGTTTGTTGTCTCTGTCCTGGGTCAGGCTGTGCTGGTACAAATCCAAGTGTAAGCTGCAGTTTTGTAGCAGCACCACTGCTTTGGTACTCTGATCATCAGTCCCCCACTTGACTTCAAGGTGACTAAATGTAAATCAGAAATACTTTCTCTGTAGCAGAACATACAAGCTAGCAATTTTGAAGGGAATACATATTTTACTTTTTCCTTTGGTCTTATACCCATCATTGAAAATCCAATCCAAAAGTTTTGTCAGTTAAAATTATGCTTTCTTTTGCCTCTTCATGCCCCCTATATTTTTACCACATTTCAGTACTCAATGACTGAGGAATTCACTAATTCCTGTAATGTTTTTAGCTACTTTCCTTTTCTCTACTCGGTGCTGTTAGAAAAAAGAAACCCACCCTGCATCTGAATAAAGAAAAGCCCACAAACAGTAAAAAAAAAAAGCAAAAATGTGATTTCCTAAGGGACTCTGGAAGGTGTGAAATCCATCAAGGAGTAAAAGAAGCATTCATTATGCGTCTCTGCCTTCCTTTGGGCTAGTTCTGCCCTGCCAGATTTGCAGGACCTCTGCAGAAATTGTGTGCAATTTTCATTTGTCTTCAATGTTCCTAGCAGCAGTTTTGCAGGACTTCCATTTGTTTGTATGTATTTATAATCAGAAGCTTTGTCTTCTGGCTATATAGGGAAGCCAGCCTACCTAATATTCACTCACGGAATATGTTTTTCCCTAGCACAAATCAAATATGTTATTGGGGGGACTGTATACTAATATCTCCAGGTACTGCAACTGACTGAGGGTGTTTTAACTACACCCTTAGGAGAAGGTGTACTCTACATGAAAAGTACAGTTGTAAGTATTCAAATATTTTAAAATTCTATATTTATTTCAGGAAAAAATGTAGCCACAAAAGAAACATCTTTTTAATTGATATGTCTATTATACACTGATATAAGGAAAAAATTATACTCCCAAAGAACTATTAAAATAAATCTGTTGATGTAGCTGGATTTGAAAATGAAGAAAAATTTTCTTTCATCAGTTTTTTCCAGAATTTTGTCAGAGTGACCATTTCTAGTTGTTAACTCCTTAAATAGAACCCATTAATCCTTTTGAAGGAGACAAATGTTTTGTGTAGGTTTTCAAAAAATTGTTTAAATTAAAATCCTACCTTAAACAAGTTAATAATCCATATATCAATTTCAAAAGTGAAGTAACTTAATATGACATGGCCCAAACAGAGTATTCACCATATTTTTTCAAGGACAACGGGTTGCCCATAAACTTCAAATTAACAAAGTTAGAAAAATATATAAATCAGTTTATAAAAACCTGAAACAAAAGTAAAATATTCTGGAAATTAAAACCCCCTGATTTTCCCATATTGATGTTTAATTATGTTTTTTTATAGATACTTATATTTTAGGTCTTTAAGTATGAATATTGATACAATTTAAATGAATAAATGACTTCTAACATCAGAATTTCAGAGACCCATATAATGAGACTTCCACTCTGTTCACACTTCTTTGAACTCTTTCGGCTTTTTAGATGAGGTAGAATAGCAATGGTCAAGATTAAAAACTAACTGGTAGCAATTGCAATACATTCTCTTCACGTTGTATACACTTCGAAGCTACCTCAAAGAAAGAATAATTTTAACAAAAACTCATCTATTTCCTTTTGTTTTCTTGTGTTTGTTTATAGAACAGCAGCTAGTGATAACAAATAGGTTTAATGATGGCAATAAAAGACCAAGAAATGACGGCTTATAAAACTTTCCTTTTGAATCAATTTACCAAGTTCAGTGGGGTTTGTGTACTATTTATGTTTTATCTTTCTGTAGTTTTTTCTTGTCTTTTTTCAAATAAGTGATGGAAGATTCAAATACTCTGTCTCCATCTCCTGGCAGATAAGAACTAAACAAAAAATGTGTCCTGGAAAAAGTGAACCTGATGAGGACAAATTAGGAGGAATTAAATTTCTACTTCTTGATTTATTTGCAGCTTTTTCTCATTTCTAAAATCATTCAAATTTTTAATAATGTAGAGTAACAAAAAAAACATGATAATTTTATGCAGATAGAGTCAAACTATTATAGCACTTTGGCAATAACTCATAGGAGTTCTTCAACATTCCATTAGAGTAAAACAGGATGACACCATATCATGTGTTGGATAAATGCCACTTTATAGTAAATGAGTATTTCAGGATTTTTTAAATCCCTAGATTGATAATTTAAGACAAACTTGATTTAATTTTCATTTGTTGATATGCCTAGAAATATAGTCATGTCTTTGCTCTTACTGGTTTACCTGGAAATAATGGACATTTTCATGACAATTACTGTATAATAAATCATATTTACCTTATGTAATTTCCATGTAATTCTGAGGTTTGTTTACCTTCCCAGTCCCCTGGTATTAAAGATATTATAACAGATCATACTCCCAAATGTGGTTTATAATTTATTTTGGATAAACAGTAAAATAAAGTTTAGAAGAAATTACAGCAGATATGTGGGACTTCTTTCATTAAAAGCAAAGCTTTATACTAGTTAACATTGCTATGCAATCAATTAACAATTGACACACGATTGTAAGGAAGAATGTAGTTAAAGATAGTCTAAAAAGAATAAATTGTTATTACAACTCATGCCAGATGAACTTTGTGCACAGCTTATATCAACACATCTTTAAACTTGAAGTCTTCTATGTATTAACTACATCATACTCACTTTTTGAAAAATTAAAACAGCCCTAAATTTGGTATATCAGCTCAAAGTCCATTTATCTGCATACTATGTTGCAAAGGAATACAATACGTTGTGAGTAATACAAATGCAAAGCATTTGACAATGTCCTACATGACCATGTCATGGATTTGATGGATGGACCATCTGGTGGATAAGGAATTGGCTGGATGGTTGTACTTACGGAGTTGCAGTCAATGACTTGATGTCCGAGTGAAGATCAGTGGCGAGTGGACATTCATCAGGTGTCAGTATTGGGACTGGTGCTGTTGTCAGCAACATGGACAGTGAGACTGAATGCACCCTGAACAAGTTTGCCAACAACGCCAAGCTGTGCAGTGCACTCAACAAGCTGGAGGGAAAGGATGTCATCCAGAGGGATCTGGACAGGCTTGAGAGGTGGGCCTGTTTGAACTTCATGAAGTTCAAAAAGGCCAAGTGCAAGGGCCTGCACCTGGGTCATGGCAAACCCAAGCACAAATATAAGCTGGGCAAAGACTGGATTGAAAGCAGTGCTGAGAAGGAGGACTTGGGGGTGTTTGTTGATGAGACGTTCAACATTACCCACTAACATGCATTTGCAACCCCAGAAAGCCAACTGTATCCCGGGCTATATCAAAAGAAGTGTGGACAGCAGGTTGAGGGAGGTGATTCTGCTCCTCTATTCCGCTCTTGTGAGATCCCACCTGAAATATTGCATCCAGCTCTGGGGCTACAAACATAAGAAGGACATGAAGCTATTGGAACGAGTCCAGAGGAGGGCCACAGAAATTATCAGAAGGCTGGAGCACCTCTCCTATGAAGGCAGGTTGAGAGAGTTGGGGTTGTTCAGCCTGGAGAAGAGAAGGCTCTGGGGAGACCTTATAGCAGCCTTCCAGTACTTAAAGTGAGCCTGCAGGAAAAATGGGGACTCTGATTTTATCAGGGAGTGTAGTGATAACATAAGGGTAAAGGTTTGTGATTGAAAGAGGTAGATTTAGACTAGCTCTTAGGAAAAAATTCTTTATTATGTGGGTGGTGAGACAGAGGAACATGTTTCCCGGGGAAGTTGTAGGTACAGCACCCCTGGAGGTGTTCGAGGCCAGGTTGGATGGGTCTTTGAGCAATCTACTCCCGTGGGAGGTGTCCCTGCCCATGGCAGGAGGGTTACAACTAGATGATCTTTAAGGTCCCTTCCAACCCAAAGCATTCTATGATTCTGATTTATTTGAATAAGCTCTTTCAAGCCTTTTTCCTTCCCAGGTGTGATTGGCCAAACATATTCCCTTTCCTCCAAAGGAAAGGAAATAAGACATTTTCTTTCTTTTCTATTCTACCCTTTTATTTGGGAGACATTTCCAGTAAATTGGGCCTATCCTCATATATACCTGCAAGTGCAAGAGTGTGAAGGAAAGATCTGCCACTCTAGCTCATCTAAGATAGGGGCCAAGCAAGTACATGTTAATGTCCTCTCAATACAGTTCCATTTCTTGTAACTACTTGACAGTTTGTCCATTGGTGTTATTAGCATTTCTTAAGTAAAGATATAGGAAAACTTGAAGTGACCTAATATGTCTTAATGGAGGATACTTTGTTTAGTACTTAATCACAATATACAGAAGCATTATGCCTAGTATTAAAATTGTCACTGCATATATAGGCAAATGAGAGCATATTACCTTTATAAACTGTAAAATTGCATCACCTTTTTGGGATTAGCTTTTTTTTTTTTTTTTTTCCCAGCCAGTACAATGTTATTTATTATGATAGGCAAACAAATGAAAGACCTAGTGTTCCTGCAGGGGGTGAATATAAGTATTTCTGTACTAGTGTACTACAGAATGACACTTATACTCTTTTTTTCTTGTGTAGGAAGGAATGTTTGGTTTTGAAGTTTAGGCAGTTACAGAAAGCTGAGATAAATTGATGTTCTGTGTTTATGGAAGAATTTTCCATAATGATATCATTAGCTCTTATATTAGAATTACAAGGAATGTCCCCAATGTTTGAATGTGTTGCCAATAGGTAAATTACAAATTTTCAATATTTCTTCTTCTTGTAGGTCTCCAGCCTTCCTCTAATTATTATCTACTAATTTTCATTATTAGTTCTGTTCCAGAACACAGTATAAAGAAAGTATAAAGAATAATGAATGTATACAAATAATATATATTTTACTACATTAAAAACCAAAACATACTTATCATTACTAACAGATTAACAGATATGTTTGTATGTAGGGTTAGCAAAACTGGGGAATGGGAAACAGATTTTATTGCAGAATTCTTTCACTTATAAAATATTTTGTTCTTTGAAGAATAAAAAAAAAAAAGAAACAAACCTGTAACTGGCCTTTACCAATAAAATCATGAAGTTTGTTGTCTTTGGAGAATGTTTAATGAAGAAAAAACATGAAAAATGCCACTTTTTTATTTAGTTCTCTAAGATGTGTTAAATTCATCTTATTTGATAGTCCTCCAGAGGAAAAAAACCCCAAACCTATAGCATAACTAGTATTTTACTCATACAGAAAGAATTATCCTAGCATAGGTTTTACTACTGCCTATCATCTCAGATTTAGCTTACAAGGAGAATGATAAATAAGATTTATAGAGACAGACTAGCCAGTTTAAAGAGTGCTTTGAAATACGTGGTACTAGAGGAAATATTACCTTAGAAACCTGTACTAAAGATATTGATTTAAAAAATAGATATGTATTTTTAAAATTATAAATAAAAGGATGAAAACATTCAAGTTTCCAGAGGCTAAAGTTCAATTTTTCTTTAATATTCAGTCAGTATTGTGGTACTGAAGTCCAAGGCTTACTGTATCATCAAATAGAAGATAAGCTTCCAAAGTCACACTACTGTTTATCATGGATAAACACGTTCACAGGAACATATTACACAAGATTGTCCCTGTCAGACGACTAATTATAAAATATTAGGGGTCAATTTTCCACATTAACATTAATGAAAGTTCTATACAGTCATTGAACAAAGTGTTATTGTGTGATAATAACATGCCCAGTAAGACTGTAAATCATAGCAATGAAAGCCTATTCACACCTACAGTAGGTGCATCATTACTCTGTAACACCTGAACACCTTTAGTGTGATTCTAAAACACATTTCCACTATATGAAATACAAGGAATTATTATTGCTTTAACTCATTGAGAATGTTGGAATGATTTCTTACAATCTACCTTAGAAATCTATGAAAAGAGCTACCTTTTTTTAAAAATCATACTAAATTCCCAAAATGTTTGTAAAGTGTATGCCTCTGTTAACCTATAGCTTTTACAGAATTTTTGTCATGTTATACAAAGTTTTTCTGGGATTGCTTTTATCTTCTCATATGGCGCCACCAAAAAAATAAAATCTATCAATCAACAGTGTAAAGTTTGCAAATGTAATGTAAATAAACAGCAGAGAGGTTGGAGCTCAACTGTGCTACTTCTCTTTCAAAGGATCAGTGAGAGCAGAGTGAGTGCGAAGCACTTTGCTATTGCATGTGGTCTTCCCTCGCTAATGTCTATGAATATATACATGTACATAAATCTCTCCTTTGAGCTGTGAAGAAGAAAATTATTTTGGATGCTTATGTAAAATATAACTTGCTTGTTCAGTATGAGACTTTAAAAGTTCTCACCTTGCAATTTGAAAATATTGGTTACCAAGCGTTCCCAATTCAGTTAGGACCATACGTTACTTGCAGAGCTGCACTGTGAAATGGAAACCCTTTTCTTCCTGTTTTCATCCCTGACTTCAGAGAAATTAGGGCAAAAGAAGGATGATAAAGATCCTCTTTGGCTAATATTAATTAATATATGTACTTAAAATAGTATATTCAATACGTATATTTTTCTGTTGGGTCAGCTTCTACTATGTACTTCTGTTCAATCTGACAGGAGCCTTTTTCATTTTATTTTTGACCGACTTGCAAAAATACATATCTCCTAGTAAGTAAATCGGGCACTCAGCTCTCTGGCTTCATAGTTGCAGAATGCTGGATTTACACGTTTGCTCAGAAACAGACCTCACTCCATCATGTGTTTCACTTCTTATACATAGCTACAGCCTCAAACACAGGCCTTCCTCATTCAGATGGTATTAATGAACTTTGAATTTGTACTTCAAAGCATCAAATGTACTCTATTTGTCACTGAACGGTATTATACAAGGATGAATTTGATATAGGGACACAGCACAATCCTATCTGGCAGGCAGGAAGTTTCACTTTGGTACTCTCTCCATACTACACTTTATACCGTGGCTGAACCTACTCTTATTTTGCTGGTATAATGGTCTCTACCCCAGGAAGCTACATTTTTTTTATATTTAATGTGAGCTGGTTCCTTGATCAACTTGACGACTGGAAGATGGGATCAGTATGCAGTTTTGAGGGAATTCAAATTCCTACAGGACTAGAGAGGAGCTGAGCAATTACTTCAATAGTGTTAAATGTTTCCTAAATTACGGGCATACATCCCTAAAGAGACAAAGAGGCATCTATGTGTAGTTGAGGATATGAACCTTAGTTATACCTATGAAAGGCAGACACTATTATTGGGTCCATGAGTGCCTTAAATAATACCTTGATGAAAGTAACAGATTATTACCCAAGACTGAAGATAACATGTCATTATTTTCCTTGAATACACATAATTATCTGTTCTGTAAATCCAAAGTTAACCTATTTTTAAAATAGTTTCTACATTAAAAAGAAAACATATATAGTTTAGTTATTATATTTGTGAATATAATAAACACTTACAGTGTCCTTTTATATTCATTGTATTTTTATCCCAATTCCTTGTCAAGGCATTGAGTTTGCAAGGATCTTGCCATTATTATTTGAAAGGCAGAACTGTAATTCTTACTTCTGTGCTTTCATGATAGGCTGTGGCACCTCTGATTATGACGTGTCACTTTCAAAGGACATGTAACACACTTTCTAGCCAAAGTTTATATCCAGGATATGCAAAACCGCCAGAATTGCACAAAGCATAGAGTACAAGGGCACTTATCTCTAAAAGAGAAAACAAGAGAAAATGTGGGTCACATGACTGTATGAAAAATGATTGTGATAACTTTTGGTTCATTTTCTTCTGATGATAACAGAGATATGAAGGCTGTACAGCCGGGTGACTGCTTACTCATTGTATAATACAGTTAATGAACTGCACTTGTGACATTAGTATAATCTGTCTGGTTCATAATGTACTCTAGCACATGCATTATTCCATTGAATGATTTATAGGATCTCTATTACGTTGTAATCCATTTCCTAGGGTAATGGACGAGATGGATTATCTTGCGTTTCCTAGTTTTGTACATCACAAATATAATTGGCTTACAAGTCATCATATTTCATTAACCAATGAGAATGATTTTGATGACAGGTGTCCCTTCATTAATTAAACAGTTATAAGTATCTCCTGAACTTTTCTATTACTTACAAACTTTCTTGTTACTTTTTTGTATGCACTCTTATGTAGCAAGATATTTAAATATTAGCTCATAACAATCAAAAACTCTTTTAAAAGCAAAAAAAATAATAATTAATTGTTGTTATTTTTTCATTCATTTATTCACAAACAATTCCTAGTCTAAATCAATTTCCTAAGGAAATAGGTCTTGTTTTTACATAGATATATCAGCATCTGCCTCTTCCCCTTTTCTACCATTCTCAATCTGGCCTGGCAAGGAGGTTGATCTCAAAACTGTTAAATTTCTTCAGGTTTTGTGAATTTAGTAGCTGGTGTTGGCTGAGGGGAAAGAGATTGTAAGTAACCTCATAATTATGAGAACTTGAGAAAAGAAGGCTTACAGGAGACCTTATCACCATGTTCCAGTATTTAAAGGGTGGCTGCAGAGAAGATACAGACTCCCATTTTAGAAGACATCACATAGAAAAGATGAGGTGTAATGGGTACAAGTTACTCCTAGGGGAATTCCAATTGGACACGAGAAAAATTTTTCACAATGTGAACAATCAGTGATTGGAATAGTCTCCCCAGGGAAGCGGTGGATTCTCCAACTGTGCTTTTAAGATTCAGCTGGACAGGGGCCTGGGCCACCTTCTCTATGCTTTTTCCAAGAAGTGTTGGACTAGAAGATCCTTGAGGTCTTTCCAAACTAGTATTCTATGATTCGATGATGATGAAAGTGGAATACAGTTTTTATAAGCAGAGATCTGAGAAAAAGTCTTCTGCTGGTGTCCTGTTGATTTTGATTCCCCCATTTCATTCCTGCACTCCAGTTCAAGGATGTTCTGTGTCTGGTCATTGTACTCACACAAAAATATTATGGAGCAAGGAATGCATATGATAAGCCGTTTGGATGAAAATAAACTAGCTGATGATTACATTCTTTCATTATCTTTGTCATGATTTAACAAAACAAAAAAGTCACATCTTCTATAAACTTCTACTGACAGAATTTGAAGACTGCCAGATCTCTGGTTTTGTTTTAAATTTTGTTCTGTCACTTACATTTAGGTCATTTTTAAATTATGAGTTTCTGGGACTCTTACCCTATATGAAAATGCACAGTATCCTCAAATATCACGACTTGACATGTAGGGACTATACTTGTGAAAAACCACTCATTTGTAGTGATAGGCACTTCTAAAGGAATGCAGTCTAATTTTATACAATAATATAAATATTTTAAGGAGAAATTTTTCAAATCATAACTATTAGCTCTCTTTGATAAAACATATGTTTTCAATAAGATAATAGAATAGCTTGATTTCCACAACAGACAGTTACTTCTTTTATCTTATGCACTTCACATAGAAGCAGGAAAAAAAGAAAAGACAGTAAACTCATCTTAGATACATGTAAATTATGTTCATCATTAGAAAAAAAGCCCAAACAGTTACAATTTCCTCACATTTTTCTCCCTTGCAAGTTTAAAATGGTGATTACTACAACATATCCAAAATACCAAGTATTTCAAGAAATGAGATTCCACTTTATGATGGAACATTGTATCTTCTATTTACAGACTGCAACTTTTTGAAACCTAGCCCCAAAATAAAAATGCACACATATATACATTTCCCATATATTTAGACAGCTAGTAAATCCAGACTTCACCTCAGTTTCCTCAGTAGAATAGACAGAAAATAAGTTTAATAGCATTTCCAGAGGTTAACATACCCAGCCTTTGGTGAACCAAGTTATAAAGTGAATGAGTTCCAGAATAAAGAACGCTCGCAGAGAATTGCTCTTTCACTTTATTTCTTTTAAAACCTTTCATTTGGGGGAAGCAAGTGGGGACTTGATTTTGCTGCAAAGAAAGAGGAGTCCAAGTTAGACTTCAGAAGCAACTTGCTATCTGATTTGGCCTAAGAAATTTTATTTTTAGATCTTAAACTTCTGGGAGCAGGGACTAACTTCTGTTACACATTGTCAAAAAAAATGACAAAAAAAAAAAGGTCTTATGCTTTAATGGAGACAGCTATGGGCTCAAACTCCCAGGTGAAGTAAAGTCTTCCATTCTCCCACAAAAAGCTACCCCACTCCTCAGCACTTTCTATTCATTTTCTAGTGGTATATATATGTGATTCTTTTCCTCTTGTACTGGCTTTTTGTATTCCGCTCTGAAGGACACCACTTTTTTCTTTACTTAGTTATGTGATTTCTTCAAAGAGGCTCGGTAACCACCAGTGAGGTTGTTGGGTTTTTAAAAGTAGTTCTTAAACTTATCTTTTGATTTCTTTCCCTTGCCATATTTTTTCCAGGAAAAAGTAAAGTAAGATAAAAAGAGAAAAAACTAAATTTTTTGAAATTATTTTCTCCATTTTTTTTTTTAAATCCACTACCTGCAGTTGGAAAGATTTTTCAGGTGCAACAGACTTCATGAAATTATCTATTTAAGCATTTCAGTTTGAAATGTTTTTTAAAAGACAGTTCCTTTCTGGAATAACTGTAATTGGCATGAGCCACTTGTTAATTGTGTGTCTTTTTATTTCTCTTTGTATTCCTACCTGCAACTAAGGGTATTGACGAAAAAATTATCTGTGCCCCTGATCCCTCAACCCTTTTCCCCAGTGTCTTAAAGTCCCTTTTGACTGTTTTAAAATTTCCGGTATTGACCTTCTTGCTTCCCACTTGCATAATTACTAAGGGATAGTAGGCAGAGGGCTGTAACAGACTAGGCAGCCTTCTGGTTACATCTCTGACCCAAGCCCCAGGGAGGCAGCAGACTTCCCTGTGGGAAGGATCTAGCCAATATATGGGGCCCTCTGTTCCCTTCAGAAAGGAGTCTCCAATAACAATTACCCTCCTCTATTTTTAGGGCAGAAGTTGTGATGCAAGATAGAGACTCATTTGTTTTAGACAACCTCCCAGCTGGTGTTTCTTCTGCCCTCTCATTTGTCTCACTCTCACCTTCCAGTGCCCCATACTTGTTGTGCAAGGGCAAGTGGAAAGATGAGGGGGGCTGTGAAGGGATTCCCTTCCCTTTTCCAACAGGCACCTGTATCCATTCCTCCCTGTTCCTTGGGTCACCTCCCTCTGTTACAGGGGTCTGCAGAGCCTGGCACCACTCGTTGAACTCCCTTATTGATCTTAGTCTATTCACTTCCTCCCTCAGTTCAGCTACTATGTTAAGCAGATCATCTGCTCACACCTAACGCAGGTGTTGTCTCTATTGTCCCTCATTGCCAGGCTCCAACACTCACTAGAGCCAGTTGCCTGGGTGCTGGCATGTTTGTGTGGGGCCTCTGTTTGGGTACCCACAGTTTTATTTATTGCCTTTGACTGAGTTCCAATCATGATTCTACCCGGTCTCTTCAGGCAAGTGAATTGTTTTGTGCTTTGTGGTGTTTTTTTGGTGTGGTGTGTTTTTTTTTTCTTCTCCCCTTACACTCCCCCGGCACTCGCCGCAGTCTGTGGAGGCAGCTGCTGCCACTGCCTCGCTGACCGAGTGCCTGTTCTCACCGCGTTTAAATGACCGCGGCCGTGCCCGCCCCCCACACCTGATTGGCTGTCGCGGGCTTCCAGGTGCCGGCTGGGGCTTGGAATATAGCTGTGATACCACACACCCTGAATGTGAATAAGCAGGAGCGATCTAAAACATAAGCTAATGGAGAATGCCTTTAGAGGGGTTCCTGTTCCTGCTCTGGAGTTGAGCTAACAATTATAATCTCATCAATAGGTACTTACAGCTTATATGCAGTCTGAGGCATGTTGAAATAAAGTCAATACATCTCCAACAGCATGTGGAACAGTTTTCAGGTTATTACATAAAAGCTCTGGGTCTTAGGGTTGTTAGAAGAGTTTGAGAAACTACATATTACTGGAAAATTATAGGAAACAAACTTCTTCAGGACAACCTTTCAAAAACAGAAGAACCTTTTCATTTTGATTTAGTTCACCTAGGTTACTGCCTACCTTTGTAGATAGCATGAGAACTGTGAATCACAGAATCATAGAATCACATGGGTGTCGAAGGGACCTCTGCAGACCATCTAGTCCAATCCCCCTGCCAAAGCAGGTCCACCTAAGAGCAGGTTGCACAGGAACGTGTCGAGGAGGGTTTTGAATGTCTCCAGAGAAGGAGACTCCACCACCTCTCTGGGATGCCTATTCCAGTGCTCTGCTACTCTCAAAGTAAAGAAGTTAACCCGCATGTTTAGTTGGAAATTCTCATGTTTGAGTTTGTGCCCATTTCCTCTTGTCCTGTCACTGGGCACCACTGAAAAAAGATTAGCCCCATCCTCTTGACACCCACCCTTTAAGTATTTATAGGCACTGATCAGATCCCCCCTAAGTCTTCTCTTCTCCAGACTAAAAAGACCCAAGTCCCTCAGCCTTTCCTCATAAGAAAGATGCTCCAGGCTCCTAATCATCTTTGTGGTCCTTTGTTGTACCCTCTCCAGCAGTTCCCTGTCCTTCTTGAACTGGAGAGACCAGAACTGGACACAGTACTCTGGGTGAGGCCTCACCAGGGCAGAGTAGATGGGCAGAAAAACCTCTTGTGACCTGCTGATCACACGCTTCCTTATGCACCCCAGGATGCCATTGGCCTTCTTGGACACAAGGGCACATTGCTGACTCATGGTCATCCTGTTGTCCACCAGGACTCCCAGGTCTTTTTCCACAGAGCTGCTCTCCAGCAGGTCAGCCCCCAACCTGTACTGTTGCAGGGGGTTATTTCTCCCCAGGTGCAGCACTCTACACTTGCCATTGTTAAATTTCATCAGGTTCCTCTCTACCCAACTCTCCAGCCTGTCCCTGTCTTGCTGTATGGCGGCACAGACTTCTGGGGTGTCAGCCACCCCTCACAGTTTTGTGTCATCAGCAAACTTGCTGAGGCTACATTCCATCCATTCATCCAGGTCATTGATGAAAATATTGAAGAGGACTGGACGCAGTACTGACCCTTGGCGAACACTGCTTGTTACAGACCTCCAACTAGATTCTGTGCCCTTAATCATGACCTTCTGAGCTCCGTCTTTCAGCCAGTTTTCAGTCCACCTCACTGTCCATTCTTCTAATCCAAACTTCCTTGGCTTGCCTATGAGGATGCTATGGGAGACTGTGTCAAAAGCCTTTGTGAAGTCAAGGTAGAAAATATTCACTGTCCTCATCTATCCAACCAGTCATGTCATCATAGGACACTATCAAGTTCGTCAGACATGACCTCCCCTGGTGAATCTGTATTGACTACTTCTGATAGCTTTCTTTTCCTCAATATAGTTTGAGATGATGCCCAGAATGAGCTCTTCCATCATCTTTCCAGGGATGGAGGTAACGGTGACTGGCCTGTAGTTTTCCAGGTCCTCCTTCTTGCCCTTTTTGAAGACTTGGATGACATTGGCTTTCCTCCAGACCTTGGGCACCTTGTCTGTTCTCCAGGACCTTTCAAAGTCCTTGAATGTCCAAGAATGACCTTGAACAACTTGCTATCATGATTCAGAGTCTGACAGACAGAATTTTAGGTCCCTAAACATATGTATTTGTGGTAAAAATTGTATTTATGCTGCCTGATGGTGTGCAAAACATCCTCACAATGCTGGTAGATAAGAGATGAAGAAGCTCATGCTATGTTTGGACCACAGGTTAGAGTCCATGCAGGTATTGCAAGTATCTCAAACAATATGCAGATTTTGACAGCTGTATACAGCCTAGAAATTAATCCATGTATGTATATTTTTAGATAAGTAGCTTTTAACACCAGGAGACCAATTTTGATCTCTACTTTTAATGTGATTCATAATGCAAATGAACTAAGAAATTTTACTTTTGGTTTACAATAGCATGCCCTTTGGAATGATGCCTAACCTTGACTTAAAAGCCCGAATGAGAATACATCATAGCACTAGATCAGTTATACAATGATTTATTACCTCCATGTCAAAAACCTACTTTTTTGCCCAACTATAAAATTTCATTAGGTCTATTTCTGCCAATTTTGACCACCCACCAACATAAAAACCCCAAAACAACAAACCTGCAGCCTATTTATTTCTAGGGCATTGTCCTGGCAGTTCCAATGTCCATGCACAAAGGAAAGAAAGTGTGATTAATTTTTTTTTTTCACCAAAAATGTGTTGGACTATCCATATATTGAAGGAAAACTCTTTGCATAGTGCTTAGCCAGATTTCCTTAGCAATCCTACTGCACTACTTCACAAACATTCTTGACATTACCCCCTTGGGTAAACACAAACAAAACCAAAATCAAAAACAGCCAAAAAACCCCAAACAAACACATTTTTCAATCAGTTTTGATTTTTAGTATTTGATATGCAAAGGAAAGAGAGATTAAAATTAAATTGGACAGAACTAGTATAGCAGTTTAAACAAAAATATCATGAATTTGCCTTGGGCGCCTTGGGATCTAACTAATGCTTAATTAAATTACATAAGAAATCAATGGAGCCTTCCAAAGTGATTAAAGACCAGAGCTATCTATTATTATATTTTTATCTATTTTACTGCAACCACATCCAGATGCATTATAATGTTAGATATATTTCACTTATTAGAACAAAAGCAGTCTGTAAAAAATTGTTGACAGTTTAGGAATATAACAGGAAGAACAGATGGAGAAAGACTGATAAATGGATGATGGTACTGAGGATATGACAAAGAAACATTAATTACAGTTAGTTTGGCCTGCACAACCTCAGAATGTACACACATACCTTACTTAATATGCCAAGCCAGTATCTGCCAGTAGTGCAGCAAGAGATTGGCTAAGAACTGTTTATTTCCAGTTTTCAAAGTAAAAAGGAACATTTTTTTAGTTTTTTTTAAATAAAAAATTGGCAATGGCATAGAGCATGCAATAGTTACACTTAATGAGATTGTCCTAGATGTTGTTTAAGCAATTGTTTGCTGCATAACTGTTGAACAGTTTGAGATGACACGTTGACATCTACCAGAGAGATCCTGAGGAACAAACTATGCACTCAATATTTCTTTTTTGAAAAGTCACAATAGCACAATTTGGAATATTTTTTGAAAAGTGGAAACTACAACTACTTAATCTAAGGTTGAATCATAGTTCACATTGGCATTTTTCATCAAATTATTAAATGTTTAGAATTAAATTTGTACCTTCCAAATCTGCAAGTAGATTGTATATAAATACATATCTGTATAGGCACAATCAAACTGAAGTTATTGTTCTGAAGTTTGCCTTTATCAGATTTTTTGGCAAATTAAAGAAAATATGTTTCCATATTCAAATGTATTTGTCAATAAATATTTGTAAAGCCAGCTGTTTTTCTTAATGGTGGTTGTGGAAAACCATGTGACTATTTTTGCTGACATAAATTTATATCACTTGTATTTGGCTTTTTTTATGATGACAGATTTTGAAAACCCGGAAGCAGTTCATTCAGAGGGGTATATCCTATTTACCTAACTTACTTATGTGGCTAAAATATCTGGTTATCAGAGCTGGACTGTGAGCACAGTGCGGCAGGTTAAAAAGAACTCTGCTTTGGGGCCATTCCTGTTTCTACAAGCCTACTAGACTGTAGCCTGCGTTACCCCCTCTTTCCTGTCCATCTTTTTGTTATTGCCAAATAACCTTCTCTTTTTGACATTGCATATCTGCAAGGATGTCGAACTCTCTTTGATCCAGAAGCTCTCTGAAAAGACAAAATTAAGGCTATTACTCTGAGACTAGGACATATGATCAAAATTAAGGCTGACTTACCCAGTGGAAAGCAGTAGCATCTACATTTGCTGTTAGAGTATGTTAAGAACACTGTTAATGGCATACTCATGTTTAGGACGACTTCACCACCTCTCTGGGCAGCCTGTTCCAGGGCTCTGCCATCCTCAAAGTGAAGAAGTTCCTCCTCATGTTTAGATGGAACTTCTTATGTTCAAGTTTGTGCCCATTACCTCTTGTCCTGAAGGTAACACAACCACACAGTAAAGCAGAAAGTAAATGTGTAAAGATGACAGAAAAATCCAAGATGTATCCTAACTTTTCTAAAGAAAAAAATTGCTGCTTTTACATATAGAAATTTTGGGAAGGTCATGGAGACATCAATGAACTCTAAAGACAGCTCATCTGTCTGTTCTCCTGTTTTTATTTATTGAATGTAAGCATTTAGATACTGTATCATAAGAGGTATAATTCTTACCATGGGTGTAAATTTTATGAATTTCTACTTCATTTGTTAGGGGACCAAGGGCATAGATTTTTAAGGGATGCAAAAAAATATTATATACAGAATACTTTTATAAGGAGTAAGGTTTCCACAAGATTGAGTTTTGTCTTTATTCAAAATCTAGCATTCAGGTGAATGAATAAACAAGCTCAAGAAATTACATCACCCTAGAATTTCAAATGTAAAAATAAAGCAAAGAAGCTAAACAAAGGCAAAAGTATAGGCTGCTATGAGTAGCAACAGAGAATTTTACCTAGCGTCCATGTCTCCCTTAAAATCTGTGGGAGAGAAAACAACAGAAAACCACTTCCTGTTAATAAAATATTGTTGCCTGTCAAGGAAATTTAAGAGAAAAAAAGAGTTTCTTAAGCACTATAAGGGTCCTTGCCCTGGGGCTCTCCATGAAAAAAATAATCTTCATAAGTCAGAAAATTAAATACTCAGGGCAATAATGAAAAAAGTGGGTCATTTTCAGTAGACGGCATTTTCTTCAGTTCTTTTTTTATTGTCCAATACCTGGGGTCAACCCAGATGCAAAATAAGTAGATGTTAATAATAATAGACAGCTGGACTCCCCAGATATCATCAATCCAGACTCCAGCACTGCAGGTGGTGGAGTTTCGATGACTTATACAAGTGGGGTATTTCATTCAGAAAGTAATAAATCTGGAATATAAACAACTGTGTAAGCCTCTTCTGAATAAATTAATAATTTTAGTTAAATATCTAAAATTCCAAGGTGACTGAATGGTTTTATGATGACATGTAATGGGATACAATCCATTTACCCCACCTAAAAGACAAATATAAAGCTAAAATCTTTTCCAAGATGTGCATATATAACTACTGTATTTCAAAGAAACTTAGAGCATGAATATTTATGAAAGTTTGTTTCTTAATACTTTAACTTGATGTCATGGTTTTGGATGGGATAGAGTTGGCTTTCTTACTGGCAGCTGGTACGGTGTTGTATTTTGCATCTGGAATGAGAATATTGTTGGTAAAACACTGATGGTTTTGGTTGTGGCCAAGCAGTCAAGGCCTTTTTTCTGCTCTTCATATACCCCCACCAGCAAGTAGGCTTGGAGTGCACAAAAAGTTGGCAGGAGACACAGCCAGGACAGCTGACCCTAACTGGCCAAATGACCCTATGATGTCATGCTCAGCATGCAAAGCTAGCAGAAGGAGGAGGAAGAGGGGCATGTTTGGAGTGAAGGCATTTGTCTGCCCAAGTAACATTACACGCAATGGAGCCCAGCTTCCTGGAGATGGTTGAACACATACCTGGTGATGGGAACTAGTAAATTAATTCTTTGTTTTGCTTTGCTTGCATGTGCAGCTTTTGCTTTACCTATTAAACTGTATTTATCTCAACCCACGAGTTTTCTCACTTTTACTCTCCTGATTCTCTCCCCCACCCCACTGAAGGAGCAGTGAGTGAGCTGCTGCATGGTCCTGGTTGCCAGCTCGCGTCAAACCATGACACTTGATAAGCACCTACTGCACCTTTCCTTGAAAACAGTATTAGAATTGGCCAAGGTTAATCACCATTTACATCAAAGTTGTTGAACAGCACCTTTAGTATATATGCATTGAAGTTAATTAGTTTGGACTGAGCAAAATATAGTGAGCCTTCTTAGTTATTTTAATAGTTTCTTTTACTTCCTGTTTGATAAAACCAGACAAAACATCCAATATCTTCAAATAAGTTTTCAGACACCTAGATCACTAAAACACCTCTTCTATTCTCATGTTATTTCCTGTTCTTTGGGATCTTCACATAAGAATTGAGGAGCTTTGGCTTTCCAGTCACCACTTTATTAAAAGCAACTTGTAAGAAAAAGGAAAATAGAACAAATTCCTCACATTCTCTGGTTTCCTATAAAGTATAAATGAACTGGAGTTTATGTTTTAAGAAAGATCAGGTCAGAATATTGATCCACTCTACAGAAAACAGAGTAGAGAAGACACTGATTCCCTAACGGACGAGTGAGGGTCTCTCCACAGATAAGCCCCAACAAAAATAGTTGGGTTTTTTCATCTACTTTTAAATCTTACAGTCCTGTTCTCCACTTCACTAGATTGTAACAATTTTACATTGCTAAACGCAAGTATCAGACCCTTATCTCCACCATTTTGAACATTTTAAACTCACCCTAGATTCCCTAGATCAGATTTCAATAAAAATATAAAAGTTTGCCACAAGTAAGCTAGACAGGGAATACAAAGGCTATTTAACACAGCATTGTCTTTTAATATGTGATATAATTAAACCAATAAAGGATTTGAGGATTATGTATTTTAGCAAATAGAATTTTGTATTCTAGGGTTTTGAATATCTCCACAGATGAAGGCTCCACAACCTCCCTGGGCAACCTATTCCAGTACTTGGCCACCCTCACAGTGAAAAAGGGATTTCTTGTCTTCAAATGGAATTTCATTTTTTTTTTCTAGTTTGTGCCAATTGCCTTGTGTCCTGTCATTGGGCACCACTGAAAAGAGCCTGCCTTTGCCTTCTTTACACCCTCTCTTTGGGTATTTACACACACAGATAAGAGCCTGTGAGCTTTCTCTTCTTCAGGCTGAATAACCTCAGCATTCCCATCATTTCATATAGCAGATGCTTCAGTACCTTAATCATCTTCTTGACCTTTTACTGGACTCTTTCTTGTACTGGAGTATCCAGCACTGGACACCAAAAGTCTACCTTAGCATTCTACATAGGAGCGTTCATCCTCAGATTTAAATGTTTCCCAGGATCACCATCCATGCCTAACTATTTCCTGTCAAATTCCAGGACTTCAGATGTATTTTTTTAAGGTTAACTAACTGGTGCTGGAATTCCCTCATCTTTTCAGAACAGAACTGAATGCACTGGAATATCTTTAGTGTCAAGAAGATACAAGATTTTCCACTAAAGCGTTCATAAAATGAAAACATTACACCCAGTTGAAATTTTTTGTCTGTACTTTGTTTTGGTTTGTCATTTGGTAGGTCATGTTTGATCTATATACTTAGACATAGCTCTCTTAAAAGATAGTACCTCTTTTCACCAAATCATGTCTCACCAAAGTAAACAAGTAAAAATCCTTGTTGTTCTCAAAATACAAGGTCTGTAGGTGACACTGAAAGCTAGAAAGAGTAAAGAAGGGAGGGTGCAGTAAAAGCTTGAGAAAATAGATTGCATTGTGCATATATCACTTATCCTAAAAGTCCCAGTCTTCTGTCTGGGGTTGTACTTAAAATTCGGAATTACAGTAATCATATGCAAGTATATTAGATATGCAAAATATTATACTTAATGAATTTGCATTATGGATGGGCAAGGATCATATCCTAATAAGCTGAATATTTAAAATAAATGCAAGTATGCAAATTCTGAGGAAACCTGTGGAAAAGCATGTTTCCTCTTGTATGAGTGCTCTGAAATAAAATATGGGTCTAAATTCTAAAACTGTGAAATCCCAGTTTCGGCCATATCACTAAGGTTTTTCAATATCTGTCCCCCAATCAGCTGAATAGTATTAAACTTCAAATTATCTTGACTTCAGATAGTATCAAATTAATCAACTGCAGCATTTGTAGTTCCTGGGTTCAGGAAGTACTTTAAGTCTTTTTGATGCAGATGTAGACAAAGACATTTCCTATACATATAGGAAAATTAAAAAAAAAATACACATGACAAGTTTCAGCTGTTTCTAATTTGAAGCAACAAAGTCATAAACACATTTTAACCAACGTTTTCAGAGGAAAGGTGTAACAACCTTTCAGCTACAGCAATCTTTGCAGGTACCAGTCAGAATTTCCAATCACTGTAAAATGCTGCCATCTACTGGAAAATATTTAATTAAATATTAAAGCCAGCTATGTAACTGTCCGGCAAAAATGGGAATCCTGTTATTGTTGATTTTGAAATCAACAGAAATCCTGTTATTGATGAAAAAAAAAAAGTCCTTTGATATTTCAAGACGCCACTTTTTGGTCCTTGAGACTAATGATTAAAAAATTTGCATAGAAGGAGGGATTTCTGATTGTAGAACAGTAAGATTGCAGAACTATAAGAAAACTTTACATCAATTTTTATCAGAGAGCATAATTTAAAATGAAATGTATGACAGCTTAATTAGAAAAATAATTAATGCCAGTTAAATTCTAATTTTCTTCAGACTGAAGGACATATATCCATCTTTTATAAAGGCACCTGAATCACTATGATTTACCATCAAATATTTAGATAGTCAGAGTCAATATTTTGCAGTCAGGTAGAGAGTGAGAGTCAGGATCTTGCAGAAGTCATTCAAAATGACATTTTAAGAAAGTTGCAAGTCATTAAGTGGAGATTACTTAATTGGCTTAGATATAGCACTAAATTGGTCTACCTTTCTTTCTTTCTTGGGAAGGAAAAGGAGGTAGTGTGGTGGAGATACTTTGTGCCAGCTCATATAATACAGAAGTACATACAGTGGCAATGGAACCATATTGTACACTTGGTCCCTTTGATAAATGTATAATTTCAGTTAGTTCTTGGACTATTAAGAAATCAAGTTTGTTTTTTTTCATTATATGTCAACAGGGCAAAGCAAACATATTTTATTCCATGCCACCACAGTCCTTTCATTGCTCTGAGCAAACCCAATTCCTACACAGGTATATGCACGTACAAATATAAATGTAAAAGATAAGAACATTATGGATCAGAATCCACATAGTTGTTTATAGCCACCTGCTTTAAAATTGCAGGTTGTCAGGAATATCTAATGTTTTCTCTTCTTAAAGCAACTGGACACTTAATCTTGCACATACTTGAAATTAAGAAATCTAACACACACAAGTTTATTAATGTCTAGTGTGTATTATTAATGTCTTCAAAAAAGGTTCTATGTTAGATGCTCGTTAGCCTGTAAGATGCCATGTTTAACTATATAATGAAGTGTCAATTAGTTACTTACTAAATGCCAAACATTTAGCAATTAAGTAAGACTTACTCAAGTATTATAGACCATAAACCTAAGAAAAGCAAAACTGAATTTCATAATGAAACTAACTGTGTATCCAGTACACTTGCTTAAGCAAAGCATATCTGGGAATAACTAATGAAGGCTTTAGAGAAGAGGTAAAACACCCTGGGAAAATCCTCAGTTTTGGTGTTCTAGATTTCTGTTTTACTGTTATGATAGTGAAAACTATACTTGCTCTGTGTCTCAGAGTCCTTATACATTGTTTAGGTTGGGATATGACCATTTGCTTCATTAAGAGAACCTGTAATTCTATATTATGTTTAGCTGATAAAATAAGTACCTGAATTGATTTTATTAATTGCTTTGAGGACAGATATGTTTAGGTTGTCATACTTAAGTAAAACATATATATCAATAATTCATTTCCTGCCTTTAAAAGAACATACTAGCAGTTCCCATTGCTTATGAAACAAGCTTAAATATTTACTTGGAAAGGTGAAAAATATAACAAAACTACAAATACAAAGGGTCTGTCAGATAGTTATTTAATGGGAACATACTTACTGCAGACACTTTTTATTTATCTTTGTTATCAATGTTAGCAATGTTATTTTTTAAATTTATACATTTTAATGAAGATCTAGAAAAGGGGGATTCACATGCAGATGAAAGAAAATCAGATTTTTTTTTTGTGTAAAACAAAACAAAATAAAACTAAACTCCAAAGGCAGAATATCTAAGGTTTTAAAAATGTGGTGAAAGTGAAAATTGAGAGATAGAAAAAAATACATTTATATATCTTTATTTATATATAATTTAAGCAGTCAGTCCCTTATGTATCTATGAAGAAGTTGTTTGGGAGGAGTCAGCCTTCTGCTGCTTTTAAAGTAAGACTAAAAGTAGTCAAAAGTGCTACAGCAGGCATTTTTTTCCAGTTGAAAGCAATCCATGTTTTAGAGTAAATTATTGACCAACATGCAAATCAGAAAAATTGCTTGAAAATATTGCATAATTTAGTCCATAAAACATTAATACAGAAAAAAGATTACAAGGTCAGAATAAAACCAATAGTTGCAAGTCTTTCAATAAGTGATATATTTTGCACACTTAAGCACAGAAAGAGACCCAAATATAGATACCTGTACAATTTATACATAAAATTAACTTATCTTGCACCTGAAAATGCCAAAGAAAATGTGAGAAAGGGACAACATTAACTATACTCAAGTGAACAGAAAACACAGAGGCAAGAGAGAAAGCTGTTGAGGAAGAAGAAAGGTTGCAAAGAAAACTCACTTTAAAATATTCACATATGTGAGAAAGTGGCTGGAAATCACAGGGAACCAAACCAGTCAGTCTCTTAGCTTTCCTGCTGTGATGGAGTGTGCTGACATAACTGCCTTAATATTTAAAGCTCTCATATCTTCTGGCTATTGATTTGGAGAATAACTCATGCAACACATATATACGCTGTAGAACCCTGCTGAAGAAGTTGGCGTACCACGTGGGAAGTGTGGCTCCCTTGTTGCTAACACTAACTGACACTGCTGACTGGGAGAGAATGATAAGATTTGCTAGAGGGAAAGAAGACTTATTATACCAAAAAAAGAAGAGATTCTATTGTTGCCTCACTTGAGTCCTCTTTCCCAGTCTTGACAGAAGTAACATAGCACAGTTCTTAAACAGTTTAAAGTTTTTCTTACAGAAAGGAAATACACTTCATGTACTGGGAAATTCTGAACTGGTTGTAATGAATTCAACTGGATTCAGATGCTACTACTTCTGCATTATGTTAGAGAGCTATTGAGCTTTTTTATCATAATCTAGATTGGGTAACTCAGCCTAAGGAAATAAAGCCTAGATTTGCTCCAGTGCTTCTGT
Organism: Gallinago undulata; assembly: GCA_026546715.1. NCBI lineage: Eukaryota > Metazoa > Chordata > Aves > Charadriiformes > Scolopacidae > Gallinago > Gallinago undulata. The sequence continues at coordinate 93,930,052 of JAOTQQ010000023.1, forward strand.
TTCTGACCCTTACACCAGTAAATCAAAATCTGTTTTTCACACAGAAGAAAAAAGGTTACCTTGAAATACTACATAGATTATCAGAAAGCAGCTCAGTGACAGATACATGAATTAGATTGCTCTAGTTAACAAATAGATTAAAATAGACTTGGATGTGGAAGGATTATCTTCTAGGACAATTTACAGATATATCATTTCTGAATCCCTCTTTGAGGAAAGACTTAAGATGCGGAAAACTAAACCAAACCCAAAATCCCCTTGAGGTGTGCTGTTCTCTGATCATCTTTCCCTTTTAGTTCTTTTAATCACCAGTATGGTGAGAACCACAGGCATGACTGTCACATACCAGAGGTGACAGTAACCAAGTGAATCTACTCTCTTTTAAAAAGATGGGCTTTAAAAAATTCATATCGCACATCCCAGTTCACTCTGCCACATTTTACCCAAAGTGCTAGTCAGTGTTTCCACACTCACTTGTCTGGTTATTTGGGAATTGATTTGACTCTTCTGAGCACTGCCTCTCCATTTCTCCCCGGTGCAAGTCCTGCTGACACTCTCTTTAAACCTAGTGAAGTTACTGGATATGGATACTTTCATAAGCTGAATTCAAATCAATCAGACTGATCATATTACTGAGTGATAATGGATTTAACCAATTCATTTACTGCACATCTGACAATTATTTTTGAGTTCCTCTGTAGAATCCCTATGGACCTTACAAGCAAAATGATAATAATTTAAAATTTTAGCAAAAATGAACAGTAGATTTTGCATTTTCATATTAAGACCTTCCTTTAATTAAGCAACCTTCCTCAGAAAATAAAAAGAAAGCCATAAAAGTCCACAGAAGATAAACTGTGAGGCATGTTCTCTCTGTGGCCCAGAGAGAACACGATGTGGCAGGTGAACATTTTAAATGTAATTACAAAGCTAGCAGCTGAATGAAAAAGCATAGTGAAGGTATTTAAGTAATAATTATGGCATATCTTACTAAGATGTTTGCAAGAAGAATAGGCTAACTTTCTTTGCAGATTGAAAAATTAGCATTTACAGTTTACAGCATTTACAGATTAACATTTACAGTTCTCCAACCATTGAATTTATTTCAATGGATTTTCTCTGTGAACACTGTAATGAAAGATGAGAAATATTTTCTGGCAACAACGAAATGATCTGAAAAAATTACACTGGAAGACTTTGAGGAAAAAATAAGCAGAAATAAATATGTCGTGTTAACCGATTTCTGTTTTAACTGCCTAAAAAATAGTCACAATTAATGACCTAAGAGTTATCGGAGATTTCAAATTAATCATGGTATTAGAAAGCGGTCTGACAAAACTGAAAAATCCCCTTCCATAGTATTTACTGATATGTCTGACAAGTTTTTTGTAAAGGTCAATAGAATCAAACACACAAAACAAAAAAAAAACAAAACACAAAACCAAACCCAAACCAAAACAAACCATAGAGACTGATATTTAGAGATTAAAAGAATAAAATAAATATAACCCAGTTAAAATGTTTAATCTGATGTGACAATTTGCTGTATGTCCTGTCTTCCTTGGAACTGAAATCAAATAGTTGCAATCCTGATCTTAATAAACTGATGAAAGAGTGTGGAAATCCAGAGAAAAATAATAGCCTGAAACAATGAAGCAATGGCTCAAAAAGCACCAAGTTTTCTAAATGTCTTCATATTTAGGTATGACATGTTAGTAGGATAATGGGATTTGTAGAGATAGTCCTGAAAAAACATCTTAAAGTTGAATTTAAAGCCCTTGGGAACATTTATTTGAATAACATTTACTAACAGAAAGGGAAGTGCTTAGATGTCTGTTGTTTCTATCAGGCTAGAGTGAAACATACTGCAAGAAATGTTCACACTTCATAATCTAGGTTAATTTTCAAAGCTCATGTTGAAGATCATTTGGGCTGCCTGCAGTCCACAGCAAATTACTTTTGAACAATATTCCTCATTTTTGATATGCCAGTTAATTGATTAAGCAAGTTTCTCTACCACTAACTCTTCTTGACAAACAGTTGTTTTAAATCAAGCCAAGCCATTACTGCTTGACTTGAACAGGCTGTGAAACATATTTTACTCTCGTGGCACAACTGAGAGTTCATTTTAGAAGCCAAAGAGAAACAAGGTGTATTTGTGAATTATTATACTGTTTATTCAGAAACTGTTCTATTGTTTTCACACATAGTAACATATCCTCTCAACAAAAGTTACAAGCAAACATATTTTAATTGTTAATAAAATAAAAAACAAAATTCTGAATCTTGCAAATGTATCACCTGTGGAAGGATGTCTTGCAGATGCATGAACACAGCTAAATTCTGCTGGACTTTTAACTAAAAGAACCATAAAACCAGAAGAGCCTCCATAAGCTATCTTGTCACATTGTGCCATAACCTTTTGGGGAACAGCTTATTCCCTTCTTTGCAGTGGCAGCTATATACATGATTGAAGATCCTTTCTCTTTTGTATTAATGTCCCCATGCCTTGCTTTCGCTCTTTAAATGGACCTTCATTTAAATCCACTTTATGCTTTCTTGCGTGGCAAAAATAAAATGCAATGTTTCAAATCAGTTGTTATGAAATCAGTAGCAGTGAAATCAATAAGGTTTCTCCTGGGTCCAGATAAATGCCCATATGGGCCATAGCATAGACATTTTAATCAAACAAGGTTTTCCTTCTTATGGCTTTAATTTATCAGGAGAAATAATTGTTTTAGCTTGCTAAATTAATAAGAAATTAGCTTATATTTCACCAAGTCAATTGATAATCCAACTACAAAATAAAGAGCTTCTTGTTACAGAAATAAGATTCTAGCAAGTCTTCCTTTCCATTTTTATCAGTACACTTGTTTTTAACTTTTTACGCCACAAAATAGCTGACAGCTTCAGTTCTGGGTAAAGAGAAACCTAGTGGTCCAGTAAGAGAGACAGAAAAAATAATTGCTTAAACTCTGGGATATATTTGTGTGCAATAGTTAACTTTTAGTTACAAGACCATTTTCCTTAAGGAACAAAAGAAACATAACTAAGCAAAGGATTTGATACATTAATGGTCTTAACAAGCCCAATGGGACATGATTTTTTGACCTACAAATTGCCATGCAGGAAGACATGCCTCCAAGATAGATGGTAAAAAAAAATATAATAAGGAGGTTACTTTACGTAAAACACCAGGACTCCATTTATTTATGTTAAAAAAATAAAGTTACAAGGTTGGTTGGAGATAAGGAAGTGAGTTCAATTGCTGAAGTTACAGTAAAATCAAATGCAAGCATTCTTTTCTCATGCTACTTTTTTGAACTACTACCAAGCATTCTTGGAACTGCAAGGAATAATACATTTTTTTTGACCTGTTGAATTTACTTAGATACTTCCTATCATCTCTTGACTCCCAGGTACCAGAACTGAAAGAACTCCAACGTAGAAGGCACAACGTGCAGGAGGGACAATGGTAAACAAGTTCAACACGTGAGAATCATACACACCAAGTTCCTGGGGAGTGTTCAGAGTTGTATCATTTCCAGAAGATCGATTAACTGTGGGAAATGATAAACTGCCTGGGAAATTGCATGCTGCAGAGCAGGATTTTCAAAGATATATTTCTCACACCAAAGCGGCTATGGTACCAAAGCAGCGTATTGCAGAACCAAAGAGAGAAAAAAGTTGTGTTTGGAGATCATATACACACAGTTTTGTTCTTGACAAAACATAAAGGGAGCAAACTATGGCCAGACAATCCAATTCTGTTATCTTGCCCTCCTGACTTCTACTTTTTGAACATAACTCCATTGTTATCCCAAAGAAGCATCAGTTACGTCATTTAGGCAAAGAATCTGAACATTTCTGAATCCAGATAGATTTGCAAAGTAATGCTGATTATAGACAGAAAAGGGAGAAGGATTTTAGCTTTCAGTTGTATAACCTTCATCTTTCTCTGTAACAAGGAGTAAAAACAGTGTCTCAGTTTCTATTTAAAATACCTAGTAAATTTTCATAAGTTATATAATCTGTTTATTTCCATTGAAACACTTCTTAGTTATTTTAACTTACAGGAATGTTTATTTTAAGAAATAATGGGTTATCAAGTAAATAAATAATTATTTATAAGTAATATAAATAAATATAAATATTTAATAAAGAATGGGTTATCAATTCTCTTTTAATACCTCATTTAAACTTGCTTTTCACCCAGCCCTGATAGTCACAGAATTGCACAATCACACAATCACATGGGATTGGAAGGGACCTCCAGAGATCATCTAGTCCAGCCCCCCTGCCAAAGCAGGTCCATCTAAGAACAGGTTGCACAGGAACGTGTCGAGGAGGGTTTTGAATGTCTCCAGAGAAGGAGACTCCATCACCTCCCTAGGCAGCCTGTTCCAGGGCTCTGCCATCCTCAAAATGAAGACGTTCCCCAGCATGTTTAGGAGGAATTTCTTATGTTCAAGTTTGTGCCCATTTCCTCTTGTCCTATCCCTGGGCACCACTGAAAAAAGACTGGCCCTCTCCTCTTGACACCCACCCTTTAAGTATTTATAGGCATTTGATCAGATCCCACCTCAGTCTTCTCTAAAGATCCAAGTCCCTCAGCCTCTCCTCGTAAGGGATGCCTAATCATGTTTGTGGGCCGCTGGTTTACCCTTTCCAGCAGTTGCTTGTCCTTCTTGAACTGAGGAGCCCAGAACTGGACACCAGTACTCCAGATGGGGCCACACCAGGGCAGAGTAGACAGGGAGGATAACCTCTCTCAACCTGCTGGTCACACTCTTCCTACAAAACCAGGTTGCAGGGCTATTTTTTTTATATAATTTCTTTAATTTAATCATCATTGTACTTATAGACAGCTGCCAAACAGCTCCCCTATTGTACGATACTGTACAGAATTTATAATGAGACCAACCTCCAGAAGTGTTTTGGATCAGAAGTTTGTATTGTTTTCAAAATGAAGTCATATTTTGAAGATTTTCAAATACCACTATCTGGAAACTATAGAGTGAAATAACATTTGGAATGAATATACTATTCAGTTAATATTGCACAATTTATTACAACATACACAGGAGCTACTGGGTAGGATTTGTATTACAACATACACAGGAGCTATTACTGGGTAGGATTTGAGTTAGTCCTTTAGGTAAATTATTTTATAAACATGAGGCTAAACCTTGTTGGAAAGTTAATAGTTTTCTCAGAACTAAGTAATGAATATTATGGAATTTCTATTAAGAATGCCAGCATTAAAGCATTAAACAAAACAAAACAAACCTCCAAACTCCAAAACAATAAACCAAAACCAAAACATAAACCTACACCACCCCACCCCCCGCCCCCAACTTTTACAGCTTTTATGAACTCTAAGATTAACCATTTTTAACATTTTGGGCTGGAAACTGATTAAATGTTAACAATTCCCTAGCAGCACCCCAGATCCAGTTAAGTTATTATTAAATCATAAATTGTGGAAAAAGTCATTACTTTCTAAAAAAAATAAAAAAATTGTCTCTTGCTTTTGTAAAAATAAATGGGACTAGCTAGTTCATTAGAAAACAAACTGAAGCAAAACCAAGATAACCATCAAAATCCTGATAATATTACAAAGTGATCCTAGTGCTTATACCATTGCTTAGAAGCAGAGTAAATAAACGGTGCACAGATTCACTTACCTCACATTATCTCTGTATGGTTTCTTTTTTAAGTAACAATTTTGAAGGGAACAGAAAATTAGGCTAGTTTTCATCTTGGGCACCACAGAGTGACACTAACCTGCTACTTTATTACCCCCTCCCATCATTTAACACCTGTTTTGTTTCAAGACAGCTGCAATCTCATTTGGACGCAGGTTTCCACAAACTACATTTCTTTAAAGTTCTAATTTACTCATCTGATTAGGTTTTAATTTAAATGATGGGGTTTTTAGTAAATATGAAATAGCAATTTTTAGCTTGCAGATTTTAATCATTTTTGGTGAGCATTGTACAAATTAATATGGACAATATGTACATATTAAATAGTGAATAACTGAAAGTAAGAATATTATGGCAGAAAGAAATATAAAAACTTAGAGAAATGTATTTCTTCTGAAACTCAGTTTAATTAAATACTTACGCCACCATGATTACTGATTGAGAGTTTAGGTCTATAAAAAAGAAACACAGTAGAGCATTATCCAGGATAAAATGGTAAATTAAGAGATCAGGCAGTTTGTCCAAGTGAGAGGAAAAAGAAAAGAAGAAGTTTAATTATAATTCCTATGACTGTAGTTTTTATTAGCATATAGAGCAGAATCCATGTTTATAGGACAGATCCTTACCTAGCATTAGCACATTAAACTGCTAGGACTACAAAGGAGCTCCAGTATTTGGCCATTTAAGCTGCTTTCCTGTTTAGAAAATGGAAAAAAATTTCACTGAATTTCACTGAATTTCACTGAATTTTTGGAGTTGGAAGGGACCATAGAGATCATCTAGTCCA
>JAOTQQ010000023.1:93936646-93983164 GCA_026546715.1 Gallinago undulata
GAGGCAGCAGACTTCCCTGTGGGAAGGATCCGGCTGACATATGGGGCCCTCTGTTCCCTTCAGAAGGGAGTCTCCAACAACAATTTTTTTTATTTTTTTAGGGCAGAGGTTCTGATGCGAGGTGGAGACTGATTTTTTTTAGGCAACCCCCAGTTGGTGTTTCTTCTGCCCTCTCATTTGCCTCACCCTCCAGTGCCCCGTACTTGTTGTGCAAGGGCAAGTGGAAAGATGAGGGGGGCTGTCTGTGAAGGGTTTCCCTTCCCTTTTCCAACAGGCACCTGTCTCTATTCCTCCCTGTTCCTTGGGCCACCTCCCTCTGCTACAGGGGTCTACAGAGCCTGGTACCACCTGTCTAATTGCCTTTCACACTCCCTTATCGACCTTAGTCTGTTTGCTTCCTCCTTCAGTTCAGCCACCATGTTGAGCAGATCATTGATCTGCTCACACATACCACAGTTGTTGTCTCTATTGTCCCTCATTACCAGGCTCCAACACTCACTACAGTTGCCTGGGTGCCTGCATGTTTGTGTGGGGCCTCTGTTAGGCCCACAGGGTTTTTTTATTGCCTTTGACCGAGTTCCAATCATGATTCTATCCGGTCTCTTCAGGCAAGTGAACTGGTTTGTGTCTTGTGGGGTTTTCTTTGTTGTTCGGGTTTTTTGTTTGTTTTTTTTTTCCTCCCCCTCTCACACCCCCCTGCCGCAGGCCGCGGTCTGCAGAGGCTGCCGCCGCCTCGCTGACCGAGTGTCTGCTCTCACTGCCTTTAAATGTCCGCGGCCGCGCCCCCTCCGCGCCTGATTGGCTGCCGCGGGCTTCCGGGTTCCGGCCGGGGCTCGGGCTGCGAGTGAGGGTTCCTGAGCTCGGAAACCCCACCGCACAGCGCCATCCCACCTCCCCCGCGGGCTCACCTGGGTTCTCCCCATCGGTGCCGCTGCTGCTGCTGCCGCCTCGCCGACCGAGTGTCTGCTCTCACCGCGTTTAAATGTCCGCGGCTGCGCCCCTTCCGCGCCTGATTGGCTGCCGTGGGCTTCCGGGTTCCGGCTGGGGCTCGCCGTTGGTGTTGCCGGTGCTGCTGCCGCCGCCTTTCTATCTATTCAGATATATCAAATTATTTATATTATTAATTTTTTTCCTTTTTCAGATCCTATTTTTAGTCCCTAACTTCTCCTCAGGCATTTCACAGGAGATGTCTACATATTCAATAGTGCAAAATCTAGCTGAAAGCTATTAGATTGATTTTGGGCAACATTGTGGGCTCAAATTTCCACTAAATTAATATTTACAGCACTCCAGTGAGGCAACAGTTTGCAGCCGTAGTTGTCTGACACTAGATATTGTAAAGGTCAATACTTGAACCCTAGAGAGCAACTGCTGCCAGGCAGACTGAAGGAACAATGAAACAGATGAGAACATCCGTATTTATTTCACATCTTGGGCCCTGACAAGATCTAAGGGAAATTTGTCTGTGGTCTAGATTAAAGATATAACTCAGAAGTAAGTGTAGCCCTCATCTTGTGCTTGGTTCTAGGTGTGAACAGTTTGGTCTTGCAATTGGCAATAATCTAAATAGATAGCAATTTTAAATGGTAGAGAGAATTATTTCTATCTATTTGTTTCTATTTTAATATCTCGGTAGCACATGCAAAGCATGATTGATATGGGCCTGATTCTATCAATCACCACAAAACAAATCATATTGTTTACTCTAAAGGTCCTATCAGCAAAAAGGGAAAGGTAACAAAAAATGAAGAATTTTAGGACTAAAATAGTGAGTTGATATGCTTCTGATCAGTCATACAGATGAACTGAAACTACAGGGCACCAAGGGACGGCTCTTGCAAAGTTGTTCTTTTCAGGGTAGAAGTATCCCTCAGATACAAATGCTGAAATTCATCATGGAACAGCTCTCCAGTTCAAAAGACACATTGAACCACATAAGCTCGCCTACTGTTTGTCACAAGGGTTTATCTGAAGCTTGAATATCGCATACAGTTAATGATAATAACTGTCTGTCAGTTCATTTTCGCTTAATTTTTGTCAGTGCTGTGCTAGGATTTCCTACCATGTGCATTGTTTTGTTTGGAAGAAGTTTGAAAGACAATTTCTAACTAGAGCTGAGAAAAGCCAAAAAGAAATCATGACGTAAAAATAATTGCTAAACGATCAAGTCCCTTCAAGCTCTTAACTAAAAAATCTCCTGTGCATGCAGTAAATTGACTTCATAACTCTGGAAACAAAACATGCAAAAGAGTATTTTTTTATGAACAAAATTATTTTCTTCAAAAAAAGCCCCAAAACAACCAACTAAGAAAATTAAAGGGAAATAACTTTAAGGAATGGTTTGCAGATTAATTAGAAATTAGCTGTCTCTTGTCCCTAGGGAAAAAAACAAACCCTCCAGAAAAGTGTTTTTCCTTAGTTATCCTGCTTCTTTTTTGCAGCTGCAAAGCACAACCGATCATGTCACTAAGTCTCTAAGAAGAAACTGTTCCTCGGAACGTAGTAGATATCTGCATTGTATAATCACACACACACACAAGTTAACTGGGACTGTAATTTTTTAATCAGAAGTGAAAAAATATGAATCCATACTTAGGAGTCTTGCCTTTCTAATATCAAGGTGAATGTTTTGCTGTGTATGTCAACGTTTTGCTGTGTTGGCAGTTATTCCATGACATCCTAACATTCTCTTTGGATATCTGCCCAATAAACATTAACTCCTTTATTGCCCAAGTAAAAATGCAAACGTGTTTTACCATCTAGTCACATTGTTTGCATTCAGAACTTAGAGAATTCTTGTGTGGCACAGAAAAGATCCGAAGAAAACTGAAGCCTTTGAGCGAACATATTCTATTGCGTTTCAAGAGATAAAGAAAGAAAGAAATGTAAGTGAACAAATTCAGAAGAGCGCTCAAACCAAGAACCACAAATAAAAAACCATAATAAATTGTAATGATTTGTAATCTTTTCGGCTTTGCTGAAGCCTAACCCTGGGTCTCTGTGCACTTGAGTAGTCTCATGTTGCACTCTCGCTTTGCTGGGCTGCATGGGTTGTTTTTCAAATTTCAGAAACCTGACTCCTGCTCCTCATCACAGTACAGTGACTTCAGGACTGACATTACACCACCGTGACTTCTTACCGTCACGCAGCTTCAGCTGCAGAGAGAGTTTGTTCTGATTCTCCTCAATGTAAGGTCTGATTCATCTCATAGCTTTGCTAACACGGGGTGGCTCCTTGTTTGCGGAGCACAGAAGAATACACTGGATGCGTGTGTTTTTGCATGGTTGTATGTAAGGGTTTTTTTCAGGTTTACACAAAGCCTCAAATACCTACAAGGCATTCTAAAAAATATTTAATACAGGTTTTAAATGTTCTGTTAGAAAATAAACTAAATTATGGTCATAGCAATATCCAAAGGAAGAGGTTAAAAAGGTTAGGAGCAGTCAGGTATCAAATAAAAAGCAACTGTGGAAAATAAAAGAAATAAGAAGCTACGTTATAGTAACCAATATAATGTACACAGGACCACCATTTTTTGGCAGTGAGGTCAAAAAGATATGGAAGGGTCCATCTGCATGCTAATAAATTCTGCTGTCATCTGAATCAAAGCTGTATCAAAACTGCCTATTAAGAGTAGTCTCTGAGCCGTGCTACCTTGATTGTGCCTTGCAATTCTTTGAGTGAGGGCTATCTGGCCAACTCCAAATCCAGTCCATCCTAACAGTGTAACAAGTTAGGTGATTGGTTCCAGTGCTCTAGGAAATTTCATGGCATTTTTGGTTTATTGTGATAAACTGTGGCATAGCCACAGACAACACAGTAAAACAAAGGAATTTTAAGGTCAAACTTCTCTGAGTCTTTTATTAGCTACACTTTTGTCATATGAAAGAAAAAAACAACCAATAGTATAAGAGTTTATTTACTAGCATCAAAGAGAAATATTAAATTCAAAGTAGAAATCACAGTGCAGGGACATTCCACCTGTCATTGCAGTATCTAGCATATAGTATTTTCCAGATACTGTGATTATTACTTTCTTGTCAGATATATAGGAAACATAGTGTCCCCTATCTTTTCTGTAGAACAGGTAGTACAGGAAATAATGATCTGTTATGATAGTCCAACTATGACTGAAGTAATAAGCTCATTTCACTAAGGCAGCCTACCTATGCAAGTCCTTGTGCTGTGTCCTGGCCATAGCTTTGTGTCATTTCTCTTGTATAAAAAGAATGGTTTTAAATCACCATTTTTATCAAGATAACATCTCCTATGACATCTCATCTTACACAAGTGGCTCCAGCACATAGGATACACTGACCTATAGTGTCATCTTTTTGTTTGCAATTTAACAGCAATTTTAGGCTGTATCCCACTATTGCAAAAACCTTCCTTTGAAAGTCCCTCTGACTCATGGTTATCATGCTGTCAATATGCAACTGTCAATATTCAGCTGGTGCAGACTCACTGAGCTGCTTTTGACCTAGAAACGATACTGTCATAGCTATTGGGAAGACCCCACAAAAGAAAAGGATAAGATATCAATCATTTTGTTCTTTGTTGTTGCTCTGAAGTTGACTTTTAGTAGCTTAAAACGGACAGGAATATAGTCTGCATAAAATTTAGTATTGTCTGCACTTTTTGAAAATTCCCTCAGGATTGGCTGCCAGAGGCTCTTGATGAAAGAGCAAGCAGGAGTCCAAGAGGTTTGAATTTTTTTTTCGTGTGCTGTTTTTTTTTAATCAGTAGTTCAATGAAGTTACTGATAATATACTTACTAATCCAGTCAAATTTAAAATTTTTAATCTATTATTTGACATATGCTATTATTTTGGCTGTTACAGTGTATATACTTTTGAGGTGAGGAGCTGTGAATCTAAATTCCATTATCTTAATTATTTATTTTTTTTTTCACAGAGGCCCATTTGAACTTTTACATGTTCTAGTACCTTGTCAACTCTTTCCGTTACTAAATCAGTGGAGAAGGAGATTCCTCTTCTGTTGTTCCTCTTCTGTCTTCTAAATGTTTGTAGGCATTTCACTTCTTGATATATCCTTTAAAATACCACACAAATAAAGGCAAAGTTCTGTCTGTATTTTCAGAACATTCATTTTTCTTTTGGGCTTTTCTTGTACACAGATGGAAATAAGGTAATTCTATAAAACTGTATATCACAAACTAGTTGAATCTACTACAGTACCTCAGAGTGAAACAACATACTGACCTAGCCTCCACACTTGGGGAAATCAGGGGGGGAACACAACAAAACAAGGCGTGGGCGCACCGTTTGTTAGTGTTCTTGACTGATTACAGTCATCTAATTCCTCATCAGTAAATTAATGGAATTGTGACTATTTAGCCTTTTACCTTTTATTTGTAACCAATGTCAGGGAGCAGTGAGGGTTGGCTGCTCCTTAAGGAACTGGGAGCTGAGGAAGTCACCTCCGTGACCAGACCAGACCAGAGCCAGAGGAGGGGACAGGCCTGGGGTTGGAAGGCAGGCTCAGTTAAGGGTCCAGACTGATGACGATGATGATGATGGAAGGCAGAGACAGGGCTCGGTTGTCAGTCTGTAGGTGGGGTCAGGATCAGGCCTGGCGAGGGTAACCACTACTCCTGGGAAGGCTGGGAAGGGCCATGAGGATGGGGACAGTTTGAGGCCAGGCTGGGACATCAGCCTGTGGGTGGGCCTGGCTTGGCAGGACCCATGGCCAGGCTGTGAATGGTTGGAGACCAGCCCGGCAGTTGTGTCCCTGGGGCAGGGCTGATGGCTCCAGGGGGTGACATGGGGTCTGGGGTCATGGGTAGGGTGGGGAGAAGGTGACCTCAGGGCCCTAACAGTCAAGATAATAGTCCATTGAAATAGGTCATGCTCAAATATAAAATAAGATCAATTAACTAGCTAAGTGTTTCCAGTGTCAAGTGGTATTAATGTTTTCCTTTTAAAATTGTATACTCTGAGTACTTTTATCGATTTGAGACAAAATCTCAGTATCTGTTAGAGTCTTGATAAATATTATTTAAGATTTTTACTTCAAGGTGTTGTATTGATGGTTTCTTTTTTGAAAAAAAAAAAAAAAAAAACACTACCGAACATTAAAACTCAGATCTTAATCTTAAATCAGTAGCAGTATTCATGTGATAAAAATAAATTTTAAAAAATTGGTAATAGTAAAAAATTATTTTTGACAAAAGTAAGAAAAAGAGGCACCTGAAAATAAGTTAACTAGAAAACAGATAAAATATACAAAAGCATGAGAATCTTATTTAACTTACAAATGTAAATTTAACATTGTTGACCAGAAATAACATCAGGAATATCAAAAGAATTACACAAGTGTGAATTATAGGTCCCTAAAAAAATGAGGTTTTAATTTAGTGAGTAGGAGAATTAAACAGTTCAGATATGCTGAGCAAAAAATAAATAAATATATCTGAATATGGTAAGAAAGCAGATGACTCCAAGCTACCAATTAAGGGAGAAATAGGCACACGGAGCTGTAATGAAAATAAAACATTCAAAATGCATGAAGACATTAAATAACCTTTTGAAGCATGTGATGCATTCTAGCAAAATATATTTGCAGAACAGGAAGATTCAGATAAGAGCAATAAAATGTCAACATTTGTGGATAACCTCCAAAGTATTTCAAAGTTAGACAGAGCTTAAAACCCCCTAGAAAACTTCAGAAAGGCTTTAATCCTGAAAAACTGCAACTAGGATCCTGAAAATCCTAGCGACTGAAAACAGTACTGGTATTGGAGAACTTCCCCTTCCTTCTCCCTTTCCCTTCCTTTTTCCCATCCATTTTTCCTTCTTTTTTCTCTCCCTGATTTTAAAGGAATGTACCAACAAAACAATGCATTCCTCAATATACAGAAATGAAAACTATTTTATATGATCTGAAGGATTTTTGGTTTCAGTGAGTTTGTCATCACTCAAATGAAGCATTTAGGTGTGCATTTTTGGCTACATTCTTAATTCTGCTATTAATTAGTACTAATTTTGTGACCTCACAGCAAACACCTTCATTAATGTGGAATAAGTTACCCTTGAGCTCCTTATCTTGCTTATTACTTCTAACCTAATGCTTGTATGCACAGAGCAAGATTGTAACTCGTTAATGGGTACCCAACAAAGATATACATACAGATTGAACCAGAGGATTTAAGGCGTACAACTGGGAATGGTTTTGGCATTTGCAAATTTCCTCCTAGTTAGGACTTCACCACATTGATCTCTCCTTAATCTTTCCACTAGAAGCTAGGTTTTCACTCCTTTTTTTTTTATTATTTTTCTTTCTCTGTTTACATACACCTAAGTATTTAAAGCAGAGCCATAGGATCACTCTCTAGGAAAGCCTTACAAGCCGTATGTCTGAGTTTCTATTAATCCCTTGCTCTATTCACACATGTACATGTCACTGTCTTCTCTTATTTTAGCAGATATTAAACAAGGAAAAATTCAGGATATATTTCTAAAGTATACCGCAAACAGAACCGTAATCCCATTGCTCATTCTGCTGGCTGACCAGAAGCAATGATGGCTAGTTAGCTCAAAGTAAACTGTCAATATGAAAACCAGGATGAAAAAATAAGAAAATCAATGCGTGAGCTGGAAGATGTTTCGCTATCCTGGCACTGTTAGCTTGATACTTCTTCTGACAGGCCATTGTTACAGACTTTTAGTGGTGATCTGAGCTTTTTGACAGAAATATTGAGGAAGGTCATGCAGTCTGAAATCACATTTGGGACTGACTCTTTTTTTTCTAGTGAGCCCTCTGACTCTCACTGTCTCCATCATCAGACCAGTAAAGATATATTTGTAGGAGCAGAACTAGAGTGGGAGGAATCTACTCCTATGTGTGAACTCTTCAGAATTACAAAGGAAGACTGATATGAAATAATTTTTCTCCATGCTAAGTCTACTGTGGATGCTTCGATAGTTTTACATTTGTTGGGAATGCCTGTGTGACCAAAATAGAGACACTGACATTATTAACAGGAGGAAACAAAGCTAATGATCTTTATTTTGGCACTGACTGCCAAATTAGAGAAAGCATCATTCAAGTCATGTTTTTGAAAAGAAGAAATAAAACTTTTTTTTTTTTCCACTACCCTGACAGCCTTGTACAAAAAGAGAACTTGACTCAGAATAAGTTTAAAGGAAGAGCAAATAAGGCTAGACAGTTACAGTATTACTCTCTGGAAAAGAACATTCAGGGGTTTAGGGAGAGGTGGAAGCATGCTAGAAATACTGACAGCTCCTAAAGAAAGCAAAGCCAACAAGGGCAAAGTCACAAAGAAGAAGCACCAGTGTGAGGCAAGAAAAGGTCAGAAGTTCTGACATTCGCACTGCAATGAGCATACCTGGGAGGCATTTCCTTTGATATTAAAACAGATTGATTAGAGTTTGTCAGTATGTATGCAACAAAGCAGCAAAGACCCAATGATGTTTTATAAGAAGGACTTTTGAGGTCAGCCATTACAATACTCCGTCTTTGTGCTATATACCTGTTTGGAGAAATACGGCAGAAACTGCTTTAAGCATCAATGGGCACTTTGGCTGGCTTTTAAGAAAAAATAGCAGGAGTACATGAAAAGGGCACTTAGGTTTTACAGTATTAATCTCCTCAGAAAATATTATACTTAATGAAGCAATATGAAATTATTGCATGCTTGTCATAATGTAGTACTTTGATACAATTAGACATTGATACTTTTCTATGCTTATGGTTTTTTAGGTAATATCTCTTTAGTTATTCCTAAAACCAATAGAAATCAGGCTGTATTTCAGATTAAAATGTTTATGACAAAACCCACCATATATAAACCTTAATTTTATTCCTGTATGATTTAAAATTATGCCGTAATTTGATACAGCTTTAAAACCTGGGATAAATACTGTTGCATTCCATGTTTCTATAGGTAGCCCCTGTCTACTCCCACATTAGTACAACAGCCTTGCAGATGGAAGGCAGACAGGATGCAGGGCATGTAATGATTACCATGATCTCAGGTACTGCTCTTTCAGAACAGCAGAGACATAGTCTTGAGGATCCTGATTAAAAAAAAAAATTCCAGTAATCAATGATATACCCCATTTTTTTGAAGATTATAAGCCCTAGGCTCTTATAGCACTTTTAAGTCCCTAGCTATTTCTTAGTACAGAGTTGCCCAACATGCCCAACAATGTTGAAACACAGACAAGTGATGTAGCCGTGGAATTAGGCTGTATTCCAGACTGTGTTAAGAAGCAGGCTGCATTTTGTTTAAGTGGAGCCAGTTTAAGTGAAGCCTGAGCTATACTGTTCCTGAGCCCATCCCACTGGGATTTGGAAGACAACTACTTCAAGAGCAGCCCGGGCTTCTCCCTGCATATAAATGAAGCACCGCCAGAGGGTAACAAAGGTTTTTTTCCCCAACACCTATCGGATAGGAAGACTGCATCAAACACATCTTGATGGAAAGAAAGTGTTTTTATTGCTACATTGAGAGAAAAACTGTCTTTTTTTTGCTAGTAATGGTACAATAATGATATGATATGGAATATGACTGGGATAGTTGTCCCTGATGATGTTCATTTAATGCGTTATTATAAATGCACAGATAATACTGTGTGATCCTTTTTCATTTACTGTGCCAGGGCTTGGACCGATGAGTATTTTTTCCATTCAGTTTAATATGGCAAATAAAGAAATACCTGAAGGAGAAAGGGTGCTACTGATGGTGATATTTAAATAACACCACAGATGAATGGAGGGAATGTAAAAAATGTTACTACATTCTTTCAACATGAAAGAAATAAATTACAATAAAATAAGAAGTACATACAATTAGGAAAGTTACTTCCCATCAAGTACCTGTTTCTCTAGCAAGTTACAGAGGAATTCTGCAGAAGTTTTGATGGAAATTAGTCTTTTGATTCCTGTGGTATTTTTTATCTTTACTAGTAACTGGATTATCTCAGTTTCATAAAATGCTGTTTTCTTCATAATGCTCTCCAGCATGGTAAAACCAGAATTAATAATTACATCTCCATCTGAGGTATCATCCTGCATTGAGGCTGGCTGAGGAAGACCCTTTCCCCTTTCTACCTGAGAAGGGGCTGCTGTAGGAGGTTGCTGTCCTTTATCTACACTAGCAGGACCCCCTCCTTGACCATCATCAGAGGAACCCTCTCCCGAGCTCTCTAGATGGTGAATGTCCTTGTCGTAAGGGGCAGGGGACCGAGACAACCTCTTTTTCTTCTTCCTGGTCACTGGAGCAACTTGCACTAGTTCTGCTGGTGCTGGGGGAGCAGCAGTGTCCATGCCGGGGGCTGGAGCAGCTGGTGCCGCTGCGGGCGAGGGAGGGACCTTAGTCTGAGTCTCTGCTGTCTCTGATCCCACCCGTGTCTGAGCAGCAACGCTGCATAGTACATGACACTCACTCCTGCACCGATATTTAACAATAAATCCTGCCCGCGTTACATTCAGAAAAACTCGACAGCACTATCACGATTAAGTAACCGTAACAATAATCACAATAATCCTCCAAAGAGCCCTGAGGTTTTCTACCCCCTAATTCTGTTAGTTGGGATAATCACTAACAGGCAAGACAAACTATCCCCAGGTGAAATCAGAAGTGTAATTAGCAACAGAATCCACCACCTGGTGCCCAAGATATTCAGGTATCAGAACAATCCAACTGATCACATACATCTGGAGGCAAACCCACACAAACATAGCATGCTTGACCCACCTCATCCAAACACAAAACCAAATAAACCCTTCAATATATTCAACCAGTTAAACACCACCGCGTCAATGAACTTCATACAAAGCTCTCTAAAAACACCATATTCAATATTCTGTAGGAACAACATGATGTAAGCTCTCGCTTCTCCTATGAGCAAACTGAAATTCAAACTATTCAAACAATCTTATCAGAGCTTGGGTCTTGCCACAGTCGAGCCCCACGTTGGGCGCCAATAAATCTGTTGTGGTTTCAGCTGAAATCACTGCAACCAGACGGACAGATGGCCCTCCCCCTCCCCCCCCCCCAAAGAAAAAAGAAAAAAAGAGAATAGAGGAAGAGATAAGGAGATTCAAAAGTTTAGAATGAACTAAACTACTTTAATGATGAATTAATATTAAAATAAATTAAAAAAATAATAATGAAATAGATACAATATATACAAAACCATATCAAGAAGATCCCAGGATGACAGTCTCATTACCAGCAGGCCCTGGGGAAGTCCCAGACTGAACTCAGCAACAGATGGGAACTGGATTCCAGCTCTGGAGTCAGGAATACAAGGATTGGGATCAAAAGCAGATGAACAGACAGGGTCCTCTTCGGACATTGGCCATTGCAGGAAGAGAGAAACTGACCCTTTGATCTCTCAGCTTTCATACTGAGCATGGGGCAGATGGGATGGAATGCCCCAGTTGGTCAGGTTTGGGTCATCTCTCCTGTCCGTTCCTCCCCACAGGTGGGACCCCTCTACACTTCTCAGTTTCTGACCCTCTAAGGGGCAAATAACGAAAATTGGCTGCCCTTGGTTGTTATAGCAATAAGTATAAGCAGGAGCCTCTCTGCACACCATTCCTTGGCATTTAGCACAAACATTGGCCTTATCCTCCTGAGATCGAGCAGTTTGCTCCACAATATGCCATTAATTTCAGAGTTAGAGGAGGCTTAACTGAAATGTACAATTACAGAACACAAAATTGGTTCGATTTTACTTCAAACACAAAACCTTGCAGGGAAACCTCTTGTTAAGAAATTTCCTACCTAACTTTTTGAACTCAATGGTTCAGTTGATCATAAAAGCATTCTTTTTTTTTAATCCTTATCTGAACTGATATTTGTGCTTTTATGAAATTTCCTTGTTAGTAATTGATTTCAGTCTCAAAGTAAAATAAAAAAAAAATCATCCAGGTCCTTTTTTCATTCCTTATGCACTCAGAATTTGGTCTTATTTAATTTTGCATTTCTTTATATCACAGAATTTTGTGCTGCATCTACAGTAACACATGGACCTTTAATCTCGATAAAAATTACAACTGGAAGAAAGTTTCTGTAATCACTGTTTTAATCTTCCTTCCCTTTCCCATTCCTCCCTTGTTCTTCCTCTTCCTCTTCCTTCTTCCTCCTCTCTCTCACTCTTTTAGCAATTGGATTATCTGATAATTCCAGCCTCTTGTTAGCAAGTATAGTGTCTTGTTAGCATCTCTTTGTATTGATGAAGGGTAGATTGGAGAAAACATAATCTAGTTTCTTAATTTGGGTCACTGCTTGTTTACCAGAAGTCCCTGATAAAACCTGCATAGCACTGCCTCAGCATGTTCCTAAAGCATTGCTTCTGTTTTTCTCATTTTCATAGTAGCTGCCTGTTTTTGTAATAGTGTAATGAAATTTATCTTTGGAAATGTTACTCCCATGACTCTGTATTATCACTCTCCTTACCTACCAGCATTTTTTTTGTAGCATAAGTTATAATTTATTTTTATATAAAGGAAAACTTTAGATATGTTACAAAAAAGACCCAAAATAAAATAAAGAAAAAAGAAGTTGTATATAAATACAATTATAAAATTTTAAATTATGCAGACAGCAATTATATCATGTAGGTGTTATCAGAAGCTGCAATGAAATTTAATATTGGATCACAAAATAGTGTTGTGTTTTTTAAACTTACTTTTCTGACTTCCCTCCTGCCATGTTATGTTATTTTCTATACACATCTGTGTCTGGATATTTACAAATGCTGAATTCCTTAATATTGTACATGTAACAGCTATTAAAGATATTTATTCTTCGGAACAATAGTGGGTATCCAGAAATGCAAATAAGCTTATCTAGATTTACACTGTTGTGAATATGTGTGAAACTAACATATTTTTGCTTCTCACAGTACCATATCAATCCGTTCTTTTCAGTAACCAGTTCAATGTTTTTAAAATAATATTCTTACTAACTTGAATTTATTATATTTTGTCAGTTCCAGAAAAAAATGAAATTAAATCATTATTTTCCATTTAAAGTGCTATTTTAAGAATCAAAGTATATCGTATTGAATCGAACTGAGTATATTATGAGTTTCTAGTTAATTATTATATCATGTATATCATTATCAATTACTAAATTATCGATTGATTGCATCAGTTTAAACATCATTTGACATACAAATAGAGTTTTTCGTTCATATTCTGATGCTGTTCCAAGTTTATGCTGGAGCTGAACTTGATCCAATATTTATAATCCATCTGAAGAACACAAGATCTTACAGAGGGAAAGCCCACAGAAAAGTGTCTTAACTTCTGAGAGATGTTAACAACAGTGGTGAGAAAAGGATGATTCACAAGTCCTTGAGTACTTTTCATTTAAGTAATGTTCTTGGCAGGGTGAACACTTGTCTAGTTTTGAGAAGTGACAAATGACTTTGAAGTTTAACCAGGGTCTAGGCTGCTCAATGAAGCATGTATTATTCCTTCCTATGTTCTCTATAATGGAAGAATTGCTGCTTGAATGGTTTCCTCAGCTTAATCAACAAATCAATCTTCCATACTTTTCTAGTGCCAGAACAATTTACATTTATACCCTAACTTTACTTCGTAGTTCTCCACAATTTAGATGCAGCCTTGACTTTTCTTTGTTACTATTATTACATTCTAAAATAAGTTCATATATGTCATTATTGCTTACATCCACTTCCAGTTTGACTTTAAACTTGAGGTATTTAAAAAAATAGCCACGTACATGATTTTACAGATAAACCAAGTGCTTTTGCCTTGCATGATCTGCAAAGAGAGAAACATCTGTGCAGCAACAATGTATTTTTTAATGTGTTCCTGTGTCTTTGATTAAACTATATCTTCTGGCAAAGAATGAAAAACCTCAGAAAAAAAAGAAAAAAGTGTTTCACTAGGTCTAAAATGAAAAGCAATCTGAGACGTTAGCTTGCAACCACAACTTAGACAGCTGGCCGTTTTACAGTTGCAGTAGCAACATCTTAATTGATCATAAAGCCTTATGAGCAATATTGTAGACTTTCACTGCATTTATTCACTTTGACCCTCAGAGGTTCAAATAAAACATGAGGCAAGAGGCCATTGGAATGGCAGGAAACGGTAATTTTAAGCTACAACTTGGCCATAGGACAGAGATTGTCTTGGGAGACTCCCTAAAACAATTTGAGGCACTGGGATCTGCTCTGTTTTATGGTGTTCTTTCTTGTCCTGATTATGGAATCTTGCACAGCTCAGAGTTACTTAGAACAGCTATATTTGTTGTGTTATGCTCCCAACCAAGCATATCCCCAATTAATATGTGAGACGGAAGGATGTATTTAAAGAGACATAAAGCCTTCCTACATCTTACTCCCTGTCATCCTGCAGTCTTCTAGAGTCCTGTATCTTGCTAAAATACATAGGAACTACAGAGAGAAGGATGTTCCTAATAAACAATTCCTTCTCATGTTGTCATACTTCAGTGAATGGAAATTTTAAAATATGCTAGTCAAATTCTCTTGGTGCCTATCTGTCTCTTGTATACAAAGGTACCCAAACAGGCTGCTAACAGATAACTTGTTTTGGCAACCCCATTTGCTTCCTTTCATATTTATTATCTGCCTCTAAGTCTGATATATTCTGATTTCCCTACACAGAGGACTTAGAATGGTTTTGTCTGCACTGATTTTAATTTGTCTGTGATATTTCATTTATGTATTCATTTTTCAGATTTCATTTTTCTAGTTTATATCGGCCTTTTTCTGCGTTTTCTATAAAGTCCAAAAGAGTAGTATAAAGACCAGGGCACTCTAGCACTGTGACAGCAGGGCACTTGCAAAAATGGCAATCATTAATAGCAGCTATCTAAGAATAGGATCTCAGCTTTTTATTGTTAGCAGGACATGCCTTCTGAGTCATCTTTTTAGTCACATTCTTTGTATATGGGCTTTAGCTATATACACAGTCCTGCATTAATTGTTCCTGTAACAGTTTCAGTAATTGATTGTTCCAGTAACATTTCTAAAAAGTACATCTTCTATTGTTGGAAATTATCATGTTCAGCTCCTAGTTCCTGGATCTTTTAATACTTCTTTCTGCTATACTGTTAATCTGACAGCTCTTCCTCAGTATAGAAACTGCACCAAGTTACAGAAATCTGAATTACACCTCAGAGCTATTCTGTGTTTGGACCTGTCAACACAAACATTTCATTTACTAAATCGGTATTAATAAAAAACAAGTGTTCTGTATAAATTATGAGGTGATCCCGTTCAATTAAAGAGCATTAAGATATTATCTTAAGTGTCAAGCTGGTGACAGTATTTAGATCACAAATATCTAGAAAATACCACACTGCTTTGTGAACAACAGAATCAGAAATAACAGTCTCATTTAGCTTCAGGAAATTGGTTATTCAGTGAGTTCTTTCAAGAGTTTTACAGAAAAAGATGTGACTTTGTAAAAAAAGAAATATGTGACTTACTTATTACTATATAATTCTTTTAATTTTCTGCTATGCTTTTGACTATGTTTCTGTTTTGATTGCTAAATATGAATAATTCAAACAAAAGACACCATCCTCATCCACATCTATCTTTTAAAGTGATATCTTTTAAAAAAACAGTATTAATAATTAAGATGATAACACTGAGAATTCAAAAAGGAGGTGCTGAAGAAACCTTTGTTAAACGTCTCATGATGACCTCTCAGCTATGACTGAGTAAGTGGAATAAGCTCTGAAGTCCTTAGTAGAGGAAAGACATGGGCCTCTTGAAGTGGTTCCAGAGGAGGGCCGTGAAGACGATCAGAGGGCTGGAGCACCTCTCCTATGAAGACAGACTGAGAGACTTGGGGTTATTCAGCCTGTACAAGAGTAGGTTCCACAAAGACCTTATAGCAGCCTTTCAGTACTTAAAGGGGGCCTAAAGGAGAGATGGGGAGTGTGTTGATAGGGTGAGGGTAAAGGTTTTAAGCTTGGGGAGGGTAGATTTTGATTAGACATCAGCAAGGAGTTCTTTACTGCTTACTGTGAGGGTGGTGAGGCACTGGAACAGGTTGCCCAGAGAAGTTGTGGATGCCCCATCCCTGGAAGTGTTCAAGGCCAGGCTGGATGGGGTTTTCATCAACCTGCTCTAGTGGAAAGTGTCCCTGGTCATGGCACGGGAGGTTGGACTAGATGACCTTTAAAGATCCCTTCCAACCCAAACCACTCTGTGATTCTATGAATCTGAAAAGATGACCAGACTCAAGCAGGGTTTTTTTGGGTTAAGGGGTTTGGTTTTTTGTGTGCTTTGGGAGACACTAGTCTACTATTTTACCTGCTTGAATTAATTAAAAATTGCTCATAGAGATTCTATGGATTTTTTTCTGTATTAAATTCTGGTATGTATAATGCACATTAAACATATTTACCAGCAGATTCAAATGTTTCTCAAACAGTATTGTCTGGAATCTTCCTTCTAAACTATAAAAAGTCCTGATCACTATGAGATACATCATAAATCGTTAATATTTCTACAAACAACTTCAAAGTAAATTTGTTCTGTTAAACAAATTGTTTAACAGAATGAGCCTTTATTTCTCACACGCTTTCCTTGGCTTTAAAACTATGAGATACTCACAAAATGATGAGTAACAAAACTGTATATTGACTCTTGTGGTTGCTATTATGAATATTAGATTGCTACTTTAAGTTACAGTGAAGATATAATTATATTCTTTCCATGTGTTTAGGTTCCTTGGAACAGAATTTGAAAACAAGAAAATGAAGAAAAATTTGCTTAAAATGTGAGATATTTCAGATGTATTCTGCTGATAAATTTCATCTGAAGAAAACTGTATTAATCTACAGCCTCGCAGAACACGTCTTCTTGCCATGCAGGAAGAAAAGGTTTGTTACTGCCCAGGCAAATTTCTTTTTGTCTCAAAACCTACCAAATATTCTGCTGATTATAATAAATGCTGGCCAGAGCAGTGGGGCTTGTCTATAGGAAGGCCAGAGTGATGCTCAAAGTCCTCTCTTCATTCTTTTTCTGTCCACTTATAAGCATAGCAGTATGGTATTTACTGTGAAAGAAAACACACAGTATCTTACTCAGCACAAAGTTTGATTATATTAAGTTTACTTGTCAAGACTTTCTTAGCATATATGAACATTATTCATCCAGTATGAGCTTCTTTAAAATGATTTGCATTGCATCTTCCAGCAACCAGGTCAGTTTGTAATCGATCTAGCAGATCTAAATGTATGTTCATAGAGAAGAACTACAGACAGACTTTCCTCCCCTGTGAACCTTGCGCTGAATGTGTTTTCTAGAGGATGTGACCATTCTAGCCATGCAGATTGTGAGGGAACTGTCACAGTATATCTGAAGTTTAAGCTATGTGGTAATGTCGATGTTGGTGACATTTCTGAATGAGTATCCTTTACTAAGGCTTCTCTGTATTTCAATACATTTTTGTATTTAAAATTAATTTCAAATGCTTTTTGCTTACTTCCACTATAAGCTACACTGCTCTTGCTTTGGTGAGAATTTGCAGCTGTCACAAATAGCTGTTTAGCCTGTTGTCAGAAGAAAGAAATGCAGCCAAATAACAACGTATATATAGTAAGAGAAATAGATTTATCTGAAATAGCTGAAGAATCTATTAATTATCTTGTTTTGTTTTCCTTTATATTCTATTGAGGACACAGAACTATGTTAAGACATTCACGATTTGTGTGGTAGAGAGATTTGACACACGTAGGTATGTATAAAAAGGGATTTATAATTTAAATGGAGAAAAAAGCCCACACCTTTGCATAAGCAAATTGATTTTCCTCCACAATATGCCTGTTCCTTCTGCTCCTGCAGATGTCATATCCTTTCCTGCTATTTATTGTGCATGAATTGTGTGACTGTGCTTTGTGACTGTGATTGAATCAATCTTGAACCTAAATGTAAATGAGGTAAAATGATTTCTGAAATGTTATAAAGAAATTCTTATATACAAATTATTTACTGAACTATACTAGTCACTTCCTCTCATCATATACCTTTAGATCTCTTCAATTTATTTGTGAGAAAACTTTATCATCCACTTTCTACGGGAAAACAGCACTTGTAATTTATAGTCATAAAAGCAAAGAGAAATCCATACAATGTGTAAGCACTGGGTCTAATATAACAACTCTCAGAAAACACAGAAGCTTTTGTGAATACCACAGAAGGGTATTCAGGAATGTATTAAAAAATACTGCATTCTTTTATTTTCACAGACAGTATTTATCAGATTGTTCCATGGTCTACATTCCCTCATCAAATCACATACTCCATTCCACTCTTAACATGGAGCTGATGTGCTCAGTAAAGTCCTTCTGAATTTAGCATTCAAATACTTGTATTGTATGTCTCCAACTCAAACCTCCAGTCTCAAAGCCAAGCACATCAGCTCCATTTACATCCCAGGAGTTTAAAGGCCCAGCCATAAGTGAAAATGCATGCAACTGAGTGTTAAGAAGTTCCAGACATAGGATGTTTCTGATCTGCATCCCTGTTCCACATCTTAAAGGCTTGCTTCATGGTCTAGGACACAGAATGTAGTTTGGGGTAGACATTTAATGGTTATGGCTATACGGTTGTGGGACTCTATTAGCTCTTTAAGAACTAATGCCTAGGTAAAAATACAATTAGATGGGTTGTTGTGTGGCAGGAAACACAGGATAAATAGGTCCTGGAAATGCTGAAAATAACAAAATTAGTAACTGGTTCTTTTGCATTTTCCTGTAATTGATTATTTTCTTAATATTGTCCTCAAAATAGATTCACAGGTGAGCTTACCTGTCTAAATCCTGTGCCAGGTGTCTACGTCATTCAGAAGTCTCTAAGTTACCCTGAAGGCATAGAAGTCTCACAACAGTTTGGTTCTCACCAATCAAGTACTGAAAATGTCCAGCTTCCCTCTTTTGGCCATATGAACAAACTCACATCCAAGTTTGTTTGGAGTTATGAAATATTCATTTACCCGTTCATCTCAGCTGTGGTTTCCAAGTGAATGTATTCATATTATGATATAGACAATGTTGCTTTTACCCAGTAGATATAGCTTTCATCTTAGATGCAGGTTGTTTTTCTGAGCATTTTTTAAAATGCAAAATTAAATTATAATAGTATATGGAAAAATGAAACAATACAAATAAAGAGAGCATCTTAAGTAATTACAGACCTCTGGTAAGAATCTGAAATGTTCCTCTGTAAAAATTCTCAGGCATCTACTACTCATCCATGGATGCCTCAGCCAAGCTATTTAATAGAGGAGCATTGACTGGCTTCTTGTAAACATTTATGAAATTTCAATTGTATTAGATTTTCCCAGGTTCTTATTAGTTTTTTACTGTAATATGGAGTTAAAAAAATACCTGATTTTCCTTTCTTGAGTTAAGTACAGCAGCGTGGAATTTTCTGTATCATATTTTCAAATGTTTGGATCAGCTTCTTAAGTACATTTAAGTAATAATTTTTGCCTTGTGTCTTATTCCAAATTATATAAATACTTAACTGCTGTTAATATAATGCAAATGACTTCTTGGAAAGAACAGAAAATGTTTTTTGATGCAAGAACAAATTTTTAAATCTGCCCCAATTTAATTTAATAAATTAATTCTCACTGATTTTTAATGAGATTAAGAAATGTTAGCTCTTCCCTTATGCAGGACGATATTGTCTAAATTAAAAAAAAAAAAATCATACAAAACTGCTTCTTCAGTTCTTGTTTTCTTAATAATATTGTTTCTGATCCTCCATTTTTGCTCTAAGGTTAGTAAGTTTTACTCCAAAATAAGAAAAAGTAAATATCCTCACTTATATCTTTGAACAACAATAGAAAATATTTAAATAGAAAAAAAGAAGTCTCATTTTAGGAAATAAACAATGAAAACAAGTAACTAACTTCATATTGAATGTTTTCTTCATTCAGTTATGCCGCCCAATGGCTTTTCTAAAAAAGGTTGTTAAAAGCTGCAAAAACCTTATAATCTTTAATATTTTGCAGGGATTTATTGTAAATAGCAAAACTTCATGCTGGACTTGCTGATTTCCTTGTCTAAGAAGATCTAACAGATTGTCAGCTTTGAGTATCTTTCACTGTCTGTTTTTAGTTTGAGTTTCATTCCCTCCTCTCTTTTTTTGATGTGATTCCATCTCTTATCAGACACTCAAGCTGTCTCCTTTCCTCTCTCCTTCCCTCTCCTCATTCCCTTGTTGCTCTTCAGCTTTAGATCAGTCACAAACACTCTGATGATATCGCTTTCCTTCTGTATTCTCTGATAAAAAATGTTTCTCTTGTGTACATTTCATTTTCTAACGGAGTACAGTAATGCTCTAATTTCTGTAACATGCTTTTGCAATTTAGCTTCATCTGCTTGAGTTGACTGGAAACTATTAAATACATCAAGTGTTTCTATTGCAAGACATAATATTATCTGCTGAGTTTTACTTTTTGTGACACATATCTTCTTCAAACATAGAATGAACTGCTGTTTAAATCTTCTTTATTTATATTTATACTACCAAATCTTCTCTATTTATTTTTCATACCACCATAATACTCTGTCCTTTGGGCTTTTTACTTTATTTTTCCACCTAGGATGTATAAAACAAGTAGTCATTCTGGTTAATGCCTCATGGCTGTTGAGAGTATGTTCTATCGGGAGGATTGTAGTAATGAGATGAGATCCATCCCATTACGCCTCTTCAGCCCTGGCTGCCTTGTAACCACGCTAACAGACTCCTCCAAAACACTGGCCTGTTCATTGGTATTATTCTCCAGACCTGGGAGAAGGCCTGGTTACCAGGGTTTATTCTACAATGCCAGAAAACCACATTAGGGACCCTCATGCCCGTAGACAAGACAGTCATGACTACTGTGGAGAGCTGCTAGTTGGTCAAAAAGGAATCAGTAAGTCAATTAGGTTGCATACACACTGTCCTCTTTCCCTTACATTGCTACATGTTGGAACAATTCAGCAGAATTGCAATGGACTTGTTTCCACAAAGTCTCAGCCTGGGGATGGGGGAGAGGAAAGCCTTTGGGTTCACAGACGGACTACAAGGGCAAATTTTGGAGTATTAGGGGCTTTGCTCATGGAAGCTTCTTTAGCTGGACCGGAAAGCTCTTCTGTCATGTATTTTAAGTCAGGCTGAATCTTAAACAGAAAAGGCTGCCAGGTGTCACTCAGTCAACTTACATCATCATCAGTCCTGGAGCTTGGAAGGCTGTGGGACTTATGCTGGAAAAGCCTAAGAACAAAGCCTTTTCATTCTATTTCTTATTTCCATAAAGTCAAGGATGTCACTTAGCAGTCATTGCTAGAGTCTGAAATCACACTCAGTGGTACAGACCCAGAGTCTGTGCACTCCTGCATTCTAAGTCTATATTTTACAGGTGTGTATATAGATGCCTAGATCTGACCCATTCCTTAGTAGATTGTGTTCCATAAACATTTTTTGATGATATGAATAGATAGGAACATACCAACTGTTCATAAGCACTCATGGACCTAGGAAAGTATGAAATGACTTGAAATGGATGTTCTTTATCTCCACCTGGTAACCTGGACTGTGAGAAGGAAGGTTTAGCAGAAGCTGACGAGAGCAAGCTGCCGTGTCCTTTCTGTGGGACGGCTTAATCATATCTCTGTTAAATCTTTCAGAACAGGAGGAATGCAGCCTGTTGGTGGAAAAGAGAACTAGCCTTGAGTGCATGATCATGACATATGCTGACTGTCCAGCCAACACGTCCCCTCCAGATTTGAGTTGCATCTCTTTGTGCCTATTCCATTTCTTCTTCCCAGCTTAAAATACTAATGAGAAGTTTACTTGATGTCTGCCACAGGTACATTTTTGTCAAATAATGTTGAAAGTGGGTCATACGAATGATGAGACATGGCACAAAACCAAAAGTCAGAGAATCATAGACTCAATTAGGTTAGAAAAGACCCTTAAGACCAGCAAATCTAACTGTTAACCTAACATGACCAAGTCCACCATTAAACCATATCCCTAAATGCCATGTCTGTATGTCTTTTCAATACCTTCAGGAATGGTGATTCAATCGCTTTCCTGGGTAGCCTATTCCAATGCTTGACAAATGTTTTGGTGAAGAAATTTGAAGGAGCTTGGAAGATCTCGGTGCCTACTGGGATAACCTCAGAGACTTAGAAAACAGAACCAAATCTTGAGTTGCTTTCCTTTGGCCATGGCAGGGTGGGCACAGGCACAAATTCTTCTGTGGCTAGAGGGACATGATAGAGCTAATTCAGAAAGGCACACAAGTTCCAAAATAGTATGAAGGCTGGACTGCTTGCCCCAAGTAGGACTGTTCCAATGATGTTGGTGCAACCTTAGTTTTAAAAAAGAGTACAGTATTTATCAGTCTGATGGTTTAACATTTTATGTCACTAACAAGTTTTTATTCTTTCTATTGAGAGGGCACGCCCCCTCTCAAAAAAGAAAATTGTTCAATTTTTTCATTGATTTTAATTTTTAAAGCCAATAAGTAGAGAATTAATTAATTGAAAGCCTTAGAAGAAAATAATCATCACTCTAGAATAGGAACTATACACATTATAACTTTATGATACTTATCTGAGTTTCATGGAACTGTACCTCTCCACAGTAGACATCCACTGTTAACAATTCTATTTTCATACCATAGTGCCATCTTTTTTATGTGTGGCTGTTATTGTCCTAATTATATAAACAAAAAAGGGAGCAAATAAGCTCAAATAACTTGCAAGAAGTCATAAAAAGAGAGCTCAGTGGGAAAAGAACTTCTTGGGTCCCAATGCAGTGACTCATATAAAACCCAACTTTGGACGATTCTATGGAGAGAGTATTCTCCCATTATTCACTACAGTATAAAATTCTAAAATCAACATGAACAAGAAATGAACAAATAGCACATTACAGTTCCTTTTCTTTAGTTCTTAAATATTACTATAGTGCTGTGGTGACAGGCAATACTGGCTTATAATATGTTAATAAAAATGATTGGACTTTATGGCAGTGGAAAGGACACTAGATCTTGTGAAGGTTAAACATTTTGAGTGGGTCAGTCCTGTAGTTCATGCCATTTGAGCTACTTTCCTCTTAAAACATTTGTTTCATGAGGTTGTTAATTTTGATTTGTTTGATCGTGGTGTGTGATTTATCATCTCTTGGTCTGGAAAGTGAAATTCAGCAAACAAGGTTACCATTCAAGCCAATTGCCCTTTGACCTTCACCTTTCCTTTCTGCTATGATGCACTGCATGTGTTTAATTTTTCTTTTGTCAAATATGTGCATTTGGGTGGAAAATGTTTTTGGTTTTGGTTTTGGTTTTCTTTATTTTAGCTTCTCTATGTCTGTTAATATTTTATCCACAGGAGAAATAAATTTCTTGCTTGAAATGTGAAATAGAGTTCCAAGGTTACAATTCTTTGGTTTCTTCTTTGTCTTTCAGTGTTGCTTTGTGAACAGCACTGTGAATTACACTGGCTTATATCATCTTTTTCCTCAGAGACACCCACAAAAAAAAGAGCAAACAGAACGGAGAAGAATCTCCGTGTGGATGACCATGCACATTTTTTAGTTGACTGCCTCTCTGGGGCTGTGTGGTTCAGAGGCATAAAAATGGCCAGATTTCCAGCTGTAGGAATTCTAGAAAGCCCAAAGCTAAAAAAAAAAACACAATTAAAAAAAAAAAAAAGAAGAAAAAGATGACAATTCTCATCTACTATGAGCATTCAGCCATGAAATAATTACTCTACTGACCTCGTTTTACCACTGACATCCATGAGAGCAGAGATTAATCAAGGTTGAGTGCTTCTGAAAAACTGACCTTTAGTGTCAGTGAGAAAACCTGCTTATTTCAGATTCCCACCTTGCCTGATACTTTAAGGAACTACCATGAAGACCTATGATTGCCCCCTCAGTGTTGGAGGGACAAGGATGGGAAGACAGAAGAAAAAGGACAGGGAGACCTAAGCAATCTTTCCATCCCTGCATCTGCTTAAAAAGTTATTCAGTCAAAATATCCCATTCTGCTTGTAAGTTAGTCAGGGCATTGACTTTATGCCTGAATGTTATTTATGATTATTAATTCTATTTCAAACAGGTTATTATATGTAAATTAAAGCATTACACTCTAAGAGAGAAAGTGGTGATAGATTTTGCTGACAGTAGCACAATGACTAAATTAATGTAACTTTTTATTATCATTTTAATAATATATTGTCCAAAACTTCTGAA
This sequence comes from Gallinago undulata, assembly GCA_026546715.1. Classification (NCBI taxonomy): domain Eukaryota; kingdom Metazoa; phylum Chordata; class Aves; order Charadriiformes; family Scolopacidae; genus Gallinago; species Gallinago undulata. The sequence continues at coordinate 93,960,911 of JAOTQQ010000023.1, forward strand.
TGCATAGTGGATGTGTCAGAGGTTTTATATAGCAAAAGCTATCACCCTGAAGAGAAAGGACAAGACTGCCACTGGCCAAATGAAAGTGTAGTTCTATCTTGTATACATATGAACAAGACCTGTGCTGAGAATAGTAATAAACTTACTAGAAGGAGAAGGAGAAAAAAGACGGGTTCCATACTGCATAATGAAGAAGCAATATTCTAATGAATCATGTGTGTGGTTGAGAGTGAAAGCTGAGACGGTGCAACTTCTAGTGAAGCAATGGAAGTCAAAGATAACATGAATTGGATCCTTGGAGGCAGGCTTCACTCTTAAACATAAAGCCAATGATGTGGTAAAGTTGTGATGTCTACTGATGTTTTGGAAGTTAATTTTCTTTCTTAAAGATATCGTATATCAGGACATCATCTTTGGTGGGTCTTCCATTTGTTGTAACAACAAAAATTATGAGGATAGTAAGAGAACAGAATTAGGAGAATTTTGTGTAGATTTTAGTTTTGTTTTCCTTACAGCACAGTATTCCATAGAGTGGAACATTTTGGCCTACAGTTATTCTTTGACATCATGTCATGGGATAGAAATATTGATGAAAAACATTGTTATACTAAGTTAATGACATTTACTTAAGCAGAAATAATGTCTTAATTAGAGATTTTCCTGTTCTTTTAATAGCTAATAAAAAAATCTTTATAATAAATATTTGTCATATTCTAGCTATTAATATTTTATATGAATAAAACCAAATTCATTAAGGAACAGCTGGAACTGTGCATTCTTTTATTAGTCTAACCTTAAGCACAGAGTCAAAACCTAGGAAATTAAACAAAACAGTTCTATTTTTCCTAGGATTTAAATTTTTATTTTCAATTTGATCCATATTAAAGTAATCTGGATGTTCAATTCTCCTACGGACTTCAGAAAAAAAATATCTTACTTATAAAGTCACATTTCTGATCTTCTGTAAATCTGTCTCAAGGGTTAGTTTTGTGTTCATTCCTTCTTCCCTTGGTCAGAATGAGCATTTAGTGATATGAAATATAATACTGCAGAAACCCAAAATATGACATAAATGCAGGGCATGACATTAATAAATGGACTCACTTTTATATACTGTGCTGCAGGGCTAGTAAGCACTATTGAGTGTGCTTTGTGATGGCCCGTTCTCTACATTGGCTTCTCTCTTCCACGTTTATAATATACTAGTGTTGCATATGAATTAATTGTCATTGTTTTCCTGGTTTCATTTTTTCATCCAATGGTTTGAAAATGTTCAAAGGTATTGTAATATCTTTTTCAAAGAGTCAAGCACTTCTAAATGCCCTTTTACAAAGTATGCCTTTGGGTCTCTGACAAGAATATATAGTAGTTTTTAATCTACACATTAGGAGAGCATTTTTTTCTTCTTCTTTTATTTTTTTTTTTAATTCACAAACACTTTATATAGCCAGTGTAGACTGTTCCAATTCTATTTCCTCAGCCATGTTATTTATTTCTGCAGACATCATTTCAATCTTATCTTTTGCAGAGGTCGCTGGCAGTGGCAGCTTATCATTTCTGGTATGAATTCTTTTGCACATGTGTCTAACAGAGTGCTCATCTTCTGCAAATTTCAGTGGAGGGTCTTCTGTACTCTGAGATCTCAGAAATTGCAGTTCTAGTTATGAAGTGCTGGTTTGGTTTGAAAGCACTAGTTTTCTTCAGTTTTGATTGGTATTTCAGCATGGTTCAGTCTGAATACACTGTCAATGAACCAGCAAATTGTATTTTTTCAGTACCGAAAGCAGACTAAGCACTATGTGGGACAGATAGAAAGATAGTCTTCACAACGGACAGATTGGATCTTTTTTTTTTTTTTTTGGTGCAGAGTAAGCAAATAGGGTGTGTTCAAGTGAGAAAAAATACATTCTGACAGTAAGACCAGCAACTGTTGAATATGAACTGAACATGAGCCAGCAGTGTGCCAAGAAGGCCAATGGCATCCTGGTCTGGATTAGGAGTATTGTGGTGAGTAGGACTAGGGCAGTGATCACCCCCCTGTACTAAGCACTGGGTGAGGCTCTATCTCAAGTACTGTGTCCAGTTTTGGGCCCCTTGCTACAAGAAAGACATTGAGATGCTGGAGCTTGCCCACAGAAGGGCAAAGATGCTGGTGAGAGCTTTTAATTTTCATATTTGTTTCTCACCATCCTACTCCATTTTTAGTTGCAATAAATTAAATTAGTGTTCACTGAATCAAGTCTGTTTTGCCTGTGACAGTAACTGATATGTGACCTCCCTGTCTTATCTTGACTTAGGAGCATTCCCATCATATTTTTCTCCCCCTGTCCTGTTGCAGAGGGTGAGTGAGAGAGCAGCTGGTTGGGGATCTGGCAGCCAGCCAAGGTCAAGCCACCAAACTAGAAATCAAAAAAAAAGACAAAAAATATTATGCCTGGGTCAGATCAAAGACAAAAGAGTGAGTAGTCCAAGCAGTAGCAAATTCAAGTCTATGTTTTCTAAATGAGGAATTTTTAAACTTTAGAGATAAAATTAGCGCAAGACGACTTGACCCTGAATTTTATTGTATTTTTTCTGTAGTTGAGCATTTTAGGAAGTTTTTTTTCATTTTTATTTTGAAAAATGTGTTTGGAATTTAGCTTTTATAGTTAATATTTGTAATCCATCAAAGTCTCATAAAAAAAAAAAAAACAATCTGCTACCCACAACACAAATATCAATAGTTCATTTATTCTTCTTTCTTTGTTTCCAAATTCAGTCTGTTAATAAGTAGAATTAACCCAGATTTATATTCTTAAACAAAAAAAGAGAAAAACACATTGTAACCTGATGACTGAAATTTTTCACGTGTCAATACATGAACTTGAAGAAAAGTTGCTATATAATTAGTAATTTTAGATAGGTGGAAAAGAATGCAAGAAAATCTGTAAGTCTTTTGAAAAAAAAAAAGTTTGCACTTGATTGGACAAAGAAAATAGGAACTGTTATGAACCACAAATAATGTCTTGTACCTACTCTTCACTGATAATGTCTTCGTCTAATATTGGTGATTTTACACCAATTTGTTTCATTTTAGAAGTCAAGATACTGATGCCCTCACAGCAAATTCTTTCTTTACTCCATTTTTTAGCCATCCACTTTTCAGCATGTATATCTATGGAGAACATCCAGAACACATGGTATAACTCTCTCCCTTATTAGTTTCATGTGTCTGCCTGCATCTTGTTGTTCACCCAAGCACATTTTTCCTCTGGGTTGTCTCACATATTTCCTTCTGCCTTCACCTCCTGAAGTCTCCAAAAAATTGAGTGATGTAAGAAAATCACGGGTCAGTTTACTCATTTCTCTGGCCTCGTTCCTACAATTCTGATGATTTCTAGTGGCATTCAAAGGTTATTTGGACTACTGCTACTAGACATATAAAGTCTTGCTTCACATTTGGAATCCTTTATTTCCCAAACCAAACAGTCCTCATCCTCCTGTCTTCTAAAATCATGTTCGTAAAATAAGAGATTTTTTTATATGTAACTCCTCTTCACAAAGAGAGAAATTAAAATCAGTTGACCAAAGAGAGGATGAACAAGGGGGACCTTGACTCTGACATGGGCATTGACAACAGGGGCCAGAAACCTTAAGTGCAGCTCTGTATCTGCTTTAGGGATATGCGGTTCTATACAGACAAACAGCACAAAACAGTCTAAAATGGAGTGTTAAAGTAATTTTCACACTTGCAGCCATTAAGGATTAAGTTGTGATGTACCTCAGATCTCCTTCGAGAAAGGTTTCTCTTTCTTTGGCATTATGAAACTTGTGTTTGCGAAATCCTTATCATTATAGGAATACTCAGAATAGAAAGATAGTCCCATTAATTAGTGTTAGCTAGAGCCCTGAGATGAAAATAGCACTGCCTCTTCTTTCATTCCCTCCCAAAGCAGATGGAATTATGTTTTATTTGACTAATTAGCAGAATCTAGATCGTATATTCATTCATATAGTGAGTGTTTTTTCTATCAATTAAGTTTATACAAGAGGGAAGGGTTAAGATCTTGACTTTCAGTTGTTAATAAAAAGGAAACAATCAGTGCCTATTGAAAAGTTCCCTCTACTATGATAGAATCTATGCAAAATTTTCAGCTGAATTTTTTATTACATCTATGTAAAATGTATGAAAACTTTATACAGTCTAGTATCCTGAAAGATACTTTGTCATCAAGCTACACAATGTCACTTCCATTGCAGTCTGCATTGTTTCGCATTGGCAGTGATTAATATAGTTTATAGTGTCATATAGTTTAGAATTTCATAAAACATTTCATAGAATTGCAAGGCTTAATAAATTTTATTGAGAATTATTATATTTTTCAGATTTATTTATATATAAATATAATAAATATACATATATTATATATATTTATGTGTAAAACCTAAAATGTTTTAAATATATATATTTACATGGATACGTTTGAGTATTTAGATGGATTTTGATGGGAAAACATTTATTACACTGGATCAAAATCAGTAATATATACAACTAATTCTAATAACTTCTGAAGGCATTTGAAAGGATGCATTAAACTCAAACTTTTTTAACTAGAGCAGATCAGGAAAATCAGCCCAAAAAGAAGGAAGGTGCCCTTGCAGGGTATATTTGCATAGCAACATCAATTAATACTTATTAGCTTCTGTGAATAAGCTACAATTAGAGGCCTGACATTTAACAGAGAAAGTTGTGACATAATCCTTTGTTTGAAATTCAGGACATTAAATCCATTTAATCTTAAATGAGACCTGTGCATGATTTATTGTTTCTGTGAAGAATACAGTCTCTTTCGTCCCATCTCTTTTTGGTGTTTATTTTTGCTTTTTTGGGGTTAGTGACCCTATTCAAAGGAGCTATTTAATGTTGCAGTGTGTTCTTCTTAGCTGCAAGAATGGAACAAATAGTCAACTCTGAAGTTGATTTTGACACTAGCCCTCAAAATGTTCAAATCCATGTCATCTTTAATAAATCAGGAGTGTTTTGCAACATTGCTGTTAGTGACTCAGTGTGCCTTTGTTATTCTAATGGGTCCCTATTGAATGGGGTCACTGGAAATATCAAAATACACCAAATCACCTCAGACACTTGGCAATGCACCTTGAGCACAGCAAAAAAGCACACTTTGTGAAGCATCAGTTCTAAAAGAATGGGTTTTCGTCTCCGGTCTACAAATGTCTGGGGCTCCATGGACTCTTTCTGAGGTAGTGTTGTGATTTAACTCACTCAGCCCCAGACAGCTGCTGGCTTGCTGCCCTCCGGAGGGATGGGGAGTGAATCTGGCGGGGTAGTGTGAGAAAGAGAAAAGGTCTTGATGTTGTGCAAGCACTGTTCAACGGTAACTAAAATACCCCGGTGTAATTTGTGACTGTAAATTAGTCACAGAGCCAAAATGGAGCACCAAAGAAGCTGCTATGAAGAGAATTAATTCTACCCCAGCCAAAAACAGTACAGATACACGTCAAAGTAGTAAAAGACAAAAGAAAACCGATTGAAAATTCACTATACAGAGACCTGCAGCTTTACAGGACACGTTTTATCTGTTTTCAAATCAGAGAAGGTTGAAACCCAATGATCTAAAAGATCAAGGAGTGTTTGCCATTGCTCATGCAATTTAATCATAGCTGATTAAACTACAAATGTATATGTTTTCAACATAGAAAGCAATTTATTATAATTAAGTGCTGTATTATCAATGTTACTTTCATTATATTTTCAGTTAAATCCTCAGTACTGTTTTCCATGGCTCGAAGGTTAGAATACATAAAATCTAAGAATAGCTTCTGCATGAAATCATTAAGATTTCTTTGCAAATGCTAGAAATTTTGGCACAAGAACTGCAAGATTTGAAATAATTTCTATCTACAAAATAAATCACTTCAGCCAAATCATTGACTGCATTTAGCACAGTTAGGGTACAGAAGTCTATTTAATTTTAGTGCCCTAATTTGGATATCAAAGGCCTTGAAAAGTTCTTGGATCATAGGATAGGTTTAACCTTTGAAAGTTTATCACCTTGAAAACTTCAATTGCAATTACAAATTACATTTGCTATGCCTTCAAATATTCCAAAAACTTTTCTAGTGTTATCAGGTAAAATCCAAAGTTTATATGTGGTTGCCATTCCACCCTACAAAACGTGAATTCTGGGATTATTGCTAGACTTTTTATTTTCTGTTTTTCTTTATTATCATTATCATTATTATTATTATTATTTCATTTTTCCTTCTTTTTTTTTTTCATAAACGGATGGATACCTGAAAAATTTAAAGGAGGGATCAAGGGGGCCTATAGGAGAGATGGGGAGGGAATCTTTAACGGGGAATGGAGTGATAGGATGAGGGGTAACGGTTTTAAACTGAAAGAGGGGAGATTTAGATTAGATACCAGAAAGAAATTTTTCACTATGAAGGTGGTGAGGCCCAGAGGTTGCCCAGAGAAGTTGTGGATGCCCCTTCCCTGGAAGTGTTCAAGGCCAGGCTGGATGGGGCTTTGAGCAACCTGCCCTAGTGGGAGGTGTCCCTGCCCATGGCAGGGGGGCTGGAACTCGATGATCTTTAAGGTCCCTTCCAACTCAAACCATTCTATGATTCTATCATTAGGAAGAAAGATCATGCTCACATCCTTCACTTCTGTTTTGCAGTTTTCTGGAACAACAGGCATTTTTTCTGCCTGCACAGAAAAAGTGAATGTTTTCTAATTCTAGTTTTTCTTTCAGTTCTATAATTGGTCAATCCTGCTGTCAAAAATCTGTAAATTAGACAAGCTATCTCTCCTAGAGGTATCAATATAACCATGGTAGCATAAAAAAAAAATAAAAATCTTCCTTCTTGGAAAGTTTTGAAGTAAGTGATACACTCTGAAAACAAAGAGACATTCAGAACTATGTCTTTGGACAAGAAGATCTTCAAAAAGAATTAACCCTGTTTTTAAAATTGCTACTGATTAAGTATACAAATTATATATATATAAGAGATAGAGGAAGGAAGTGAGAAAGTGAGCAAGCAAGAAAGCAAGCAAGAAGAGAGGAAAGGAGTGTCAATGGGAAGAGAGGAGGAAGGGTCAGTGTTGTGCAGAGGAGGTTAGGGTTTCTGTTCAAGCCTCTTACTAGGCTCAGCGTAGTAAGACCGTCTGAAATGAACTTTAGAAAAATAATTGTGTGCTTTCGGTTTTGACAGGGCTGAGATGTGAAGAGCGTTCTGAGCACTTTTAAGACTGAATGATTGCTTTCCAGGCCTTTGATAAATTTCTACCAGTTTAAGTGCTGAAGCGTTTCTCTGCACTTCAGCCAGTCAGGGGCTCACAGTCTCACGAGGTCTGTGTGACAGGGCAGGGAGTGAAATCACACCACACAGCACCCAGACTTGGGCTCTACTCAGCTCCCTTCCTTTCCAAGCTCAACTTAAAAGACAGTAACATTAGAGAGTGTTTGAATATTGTCCCATCTGTGCACTGGCCTATGGAATCTAAATAGACCTGTAGGTGAGTATTCTTCTTTACTTTGAGGGTGCCAGAGCACTGGAACAGGCTGCCCGGAGAGGCTGTGAAGTCTCTTTCTCTGGAGATACTCAAAACCTGCCCGGATCTGTTCCCGTCCTGCTCTAGGGGACTCTGCTTTGCCAGAGGGCTTGCACTAGATGATCTCCAGAGGTCCCTTCCAATCCTTACAATTCTGTGATTCTGTGATTACCAGCAAACACCTGGTATTTAATGCCTTTAATTAGATCCTTTCTGGGACAACCAGCTAGTTTCAAAATTCAACAGCTGAAGTTATTTCTACTCATTTGCACTGCCCTGTTCTTACTTATCAGGGTTCCTTGATCACCTGAGTCGTGACACCATTCCAGTTATTAGGTACATATATATGTGAAAATTTTCCTGCTTTTGTATTTACTCTATATGAGACATTACGTGCTCTGCCATTCAAAATGAAAATGAAATACTGTGTGTATTCCTGTTAACCTTAACACTTTTCTATATTTTCATTAAGTTTTTTCTTTCCATGTTATAAAGTTCCTCTTCCCGTTTGTAAGATGTATACCAAAACTTCACAAAATACCGAATGCTTGAATTAGAGATATCAACTCTAGTGCATGATTTATGTAAACATATCTAAGTGTATTATATACATTTGGAACTAGATATGCATTAACACTAACAAAGACATATAAACCACAGACTACCTATAGTTTTGTTAAAAAGAAACCTCTTTTTTCCCTTCAGCCTAGAAATTCAGTAATAAATTAAAAATTCAGGGGTGAGTAAAGGGATATGGGGGTGAGTGAAAATTGTGAGGCTATAATAAACATGAGGATAAGCCAATCTCATACTTTTCAGAGAGTAGGAGTTTCTCATGCTTTGGAAATTTCCTGCTTTTCCTAGGATTGGGTCCTTTATTTCTGGTTAACAATCATGACAGTTTATTACCAAAAAATAGATGTGAAATAAATTTACTTTCACTTTTACCATGTTCCTTAACGATTCTAATATCATACCGACATTGGATGTTCTTGGAGTACAAGAAAAAGATGCTCTTTGATTCCTATATATAAGTAGCACGTTATGGCTTTTTTTTTTTTTTCCTGTAAACTTAAGTTTTTAGTGTTAAAATACAAACCTTGTTCCATTCTGAAATTAACGTGCAGCTATTTTTTTCTCTTTCTGTCTTTGGTAGTCATATTAAAATGTTCTCCATTGTGGTATCTGATTTAAAAAAAGCACCTTTCCTCTCATAATTGCTTGGACAAGATGAGAATAGGGGTTGAATAACACTCCTGTGATCACCAGACAATAGTCACATTAAAAAAAGCAAATAAAATAAGCTTCTATACCGTGTAGGAGCACAAAGATGAGAGCAAAATAAAAAGCATTATGTAAATCAATTCCTTGATACAAGCCACCTCCATGTGATTCCTAACTCACATTTTGAGAAGAACAAGCCAGCAGGGAAAGCCATGCATCACAGGATTCAGGTGGCTATTTTCTGATTACTGGAACATTGTGGGTTTAAAGGTTCAGATGAAACGTGAAACAAGCTCACTGAGGAAAGGCTGAAAAAAGGAAGAAACAAACAGAAAACAAAAATGTAAATGAACTCAGAGAAGAGTAGGTAAAATGGAAATTGAATATTGAAAATCAGTGCTAAACAGCAGGGGGAAAAAAAGAGGGAAAAGCATAAGGGAAGCTCGTGTTCACTGGCTCTAATTAAATGTGACAAGTGTAACACACTCCAGAATTAAAACACACTCCAGAATTAATTCCTGAGGCTTTCTCTAGATTAGTAAACTAAACAGTACCATGGCAAACACTTGAATACTGGTATGTCAGCTTTTATACTGAGAAATCAATAGCAGAATCTCTGCAATAGTTTTGGCTTTGGCCAGAAAAGACTGAGGCTGAGGTGAGCAGAAGCTGGGGATTGCTCCTGCCAGCCCTGCAGAAGGACAGTCCTCTTGGTTTCTGGAAAGGGAGAGGAGGGAGAGCGCAAAGAGATCTGAGCTGCACGGGTACAAATCCTGTTTTGCCACTTGCACTCAAAGAAAAACTATGGCCCCTGGAAAATGTTGTTTACTAGAACAGACATATTCAATGTTTGTTCAATGTACTTTAAGATTCTGAATTATTCAACCCCCTATCCATCCGTCTTAATTATTTGTAAAACTATAAACATAGATTAACAAAAAAATCATGAAGTTATACCATGTTAGAAAAATATGATCTTTTACATCTGATTGAATGGTCGGTGTTCATTAGGATAGTCTTAGCAATATGAAATTTGTCTAAATTTCCCTGCTTTAATTTCTGTGCCATTTCTTAATATTGTAGGTAGGTAATCATATTACTAGCTTTGAAAAGATGCTGAACAGGAGCATAATATATACAAGATATGGAAATTAGAAAACACTTATTCAAATGAGTAGTTATTTAAACTGCGTACGTAATTTTTGTCCGCATAAGAGATTTCCAATTTCCTGAAAAAATACAGTTCCAAAAAAAATTAATTTTACCCATGTACTCATAAAATGTATACATACCTTATCAAAAAGGGAAACAAATATTTATTTGCAAACTCAAGAAAAATGAGAGTGAGTGTGTACATGGAAGAGTGAACAATCTACTGGTCATATTAATATGCTATAAAATATTTAAGGAGAGAAAATAGTACCAAAGCTATGTTGCTGTAAACCTGCCATATATACAGCATTATCACTGAAGATTGTTATTGCATTTTTTACTGAGTCAATAAATCAGGCTCAATGTGCACTATCAATATTTCAATTTACTTCCATGTGTATAGCTGTTTTGTCATCCTATTGCCAGGAAATATTTGAAAATTAATGAAAGCAAGCTACATAGTTCTGCATTCTACAGCCCAGTAGCTTACAATGACAACAGATGGGTAAAAACAAGCAAAGTCTGAAAAGACTTTTTGTTATAAATGCTGCTAATTTCAGTATGAATCATTCAAATGCTGGTAAATCCAACATCTGTGAATTTTGAAAATATAACAAAGACAACATAAATGTTATGAAGCGGATTTTTTTCTATATTTCAAAATAACATTGCTCAATAATGGCCAATGATTTCAAGTTCAACCATGTCACTCTTTTAGAGACAAAACTTCCCTAGGAGTAGTAGGGGAGCTTTAAAATATTGCTATTAGGTACAGAGGTCTCAGGCAGTGGTTAAAAAGAAATCTATGTTAGAAATCATAACTAAAAGAAGTCTTGAGTATATAGCAGAAGATTAGCTAATAAACACTAAGGGAGAGCTCATGAATTCGTGAGAGTGAAGTGTACAGATCCTTAAGGGCTGTAAGTCACACATTTGGCTCGCAGATATTGAAGGAAGAACTTGTAAGGAAGAGAAACACTTGTAAGTTTTTAGGTGTGCTGCCAGCATCACCTCTGATCAGATAACTAGAAACAATTAAAACCAGTGGGAGGGGTGTCACATAGGAGCCCAGCTCTCAAAGGCATGAAATTAGGAGATGGCCACTGGACAACAGTGGTGCTTTGGGATAAAGATGAGAGAGATGTGATTTTAAGGTCTTCATACCTATTATGTGATTATTGTGAGCTTTAGAAAAAGACTCTGAAGCCCAAATATTCTTCAGTGTCTTCATACTTGAAAGTATACTTTGGCCCAAAGGATTTTTTGACTGAAGCAGGGGTTGAACCAGGTAGACTCTAGAGATCCCTTCCAACTAAGTCTTCCTATCATCTGGTGATTCAATGTTTTTTTTCATAACCTGACTCCTGGAATGACAGTGCTGTCCTACTTTCATAGGCATGAATTTCTGCAGCCAAACATTGAGCAAAGCAGAGTGCAATTATTTTAATTTTCTCTTATAGAGTATTTGTCTTTAACAATTAAGAAGTCCAAAGGGAAAAAAACAAATGCTGGAAGAAAGAGAGAGGCACAAATGCAACGCCAGTAAAAGTGACGATGAAGTTCATATTGTACAAAATACATGGACAATCCTGTTTTTGTCATGTGAAGGTTCTGGTCAGTGCCAGCAGGCATGATACTCATTTGCAGTCACTAAAGTCACTGAATCAGGGGGTTTTGTTAGCTTATTTTCCCTCTTTTTAGATGAGAAAGCAATTAAAATATCTTTGTTTTAAAATAGCAAAATAGAAGAATGTACTTTCTGTGGTACTGGAGAAGACTGGAACAGAAATATGCCTGGGTTTGTCTGGAGTGATGCAGAGAGTGGAGTTTGTAGGAATGTATGTCTGCGAATAAGAGAACCTGAATGATAACAGAAAGAGGCAAAAAGATACAAAAAGCCAAGGAAAAATAAGAAACATGAATGACAGTGTCCAAAAGACAGAAGACAAAGATTGACATGTGTGGTCTCAAGAAAGACTGGACATCAGGAGAAAAAAATGAAACCTCCTGGAGTATGCTCCTTGTGTGCTCAGGACAGCAGAACTGTGCCTGTGCTCCAATACTGTCGTGAGTGAAAACTGAAATAGCTTTGCAATTCCACATCTTTGTTGTCTTCAACTGCACTTTCCAGTGTGCTCTCAATAAATCTAGGTTCTCATTATAGTAAAATCTAGAAATTAATTCATATCTCATGCAAAATACTTTCGAAACATTGCATGATATGGCTTACAGGATTACTTACATTTGTCAAACCCTCATTGATTTCTCAACCTATCTCTGAGTTAGAAGTCAGGTGGGTTCAGTTACTTTAGTTTAAGTAACACTGGGACATGTTCCCAGGTTTTTAAGACATGTGCCTAAACTGTGGAAAAAAACTGTGAATGTCTACTTTTATCCTTGTATGTTTTCTAACATTCTTTTTTTGACTAGAAAATTTTAAATAAAAAATGGCAAACACAGCAACATTCTTTACGCAGAGCTTTCACTACTCCCTTCTCCTATTTACTAGCAAAAGCTATTCATTTCTGCAACAGGCTATCATGTTAAAATATATGTTTCTTCTAGGCCTGAATTTATTAAAATAACTAATTAATATTAATATGCATCCATTATTCATCTTCAAACAGATACAAGGAAGGAGACTGGACTAGTTTGTTGACAAAAGCTAGAAGAGGAATGAATCTTTCACATGAATGTATATTCAAGTTGTGTTTTTAATCCTGAAGTGACAAATTTCTACATTTCAGACAAAGATTTGTCAAGCTAGAAACCTTTGTCTGTCAGCATTTGGAGAATTCCAGGCCTGAAGACACACACTATATTAGTAGAACACGCCATAATTTAACATCTGTTCTTTTGCATCTGTCAATTCATATAGTTTTCTGAGTAGTATTATATTTAATTCATTATTCTGGTATGAGCACTTTTATTCACTGTTGTCATAATCTTTTGTGAAAGGAAAGTCTTTCTGTATCAGCAAGGCCTTGTAAATAAAGTATCATAGACAAGGAACCTACAACTTTAACTTTGCATGTCTTGGCATGGTCTCTAAATTTCCTCTTTCAAGGGAGAATTATGCAAACAGCTTGCATTTTAATTCAGTGATATTCAAACTTAAGCTATGCCTCTGGACACTGAACTGTTTCTAAGTGCTCTATGTAATGCAAATAAGAAAACTAGATTTAATTTATTATGTTCCAGACTACTGTACTTCAAAATGAGTTAATGTTCAAAAATAAATACAATAAAAGTTTGCAAAGCTCTGCTCTGACATTAGCATGAGATTTTACAGATATAGTTTTCATTGAAATGTTTTCATGGAAATCATAAATAAATTTGCCAGAAATTAATATACTAACAGAACTCTTCACTAAGCACATTTTATTCCACAATTTATTCTCTACTTAAAGACCTACTGTGGTTCCTCTTAACAATCTAGAGTTGTATCACTAATCTGTGATGATATATACACTGTACTGTATATTTCAGTAAATAAAAATAGTATGAGAAAGGAAAATTGTGAATGCAATCTTTTCTTCGTTATTCTATCATTTTTATTGTTGTCTTTTATAGCTCTTGAAATATGTTAAGGTTCTTTAACCTGAAATATTAGAAACTTATATGAAAAAAAAAAAAGAGTAAAAAATCTAATGTCAGGAATATAAAGGCATGAGTTATATAATATTTTATATAACTATACATGTCCTTCTCTTCCTGAATTCATATGCCTTTTTGTTTCGGGTTTGGTGTTTGGGTTTTTTTGTTTGGTTTTTTTTTTTTTAAGCTTTCAACACATGTACCAAATGTTATTGTGGAGCATGTAACTCATTACAATTTGACCCTGGTGATCAAAATGAGCCTTTAGGTACTTTTCCATTGAAAATATTAAACCAATATATGCACATATTGTCTTTTTTTCTTCGTGTCTCCATGATGGGAGAAAAGGAGGAAACATAAAACCACTTTCTCATTCTTTTGTCACTAATCAGATTAATATAAACCCTCTTTCTTCATCAGTCCTCTGCATTACTGTGGAACAGGAAGGTTGAGACTTCAAGGTAAGTATTTACATTATCTTTTTCAAAAGGAAGGGGATCGTATCAACAGCATCTCTAAATACAGAGCTTTGAAGTATTCCCTGTTGAAAACATTGGCTTCATGGCAAAATAAATGTTAGCTGGAATCTTACTCGGCAACTATATTACCAGCCGTTTTATCTCTTTTTTTGCCATCTAAAAGTTAGATTATACTATCATCTGGAGTTCTCATACGTTCAGTGGAGAGAAACAGATAACCGTGAGAGGGCTAATTATTTTCCATATCTTACAAGTACTTCAATATTAGATGAATTTGATTACCTAGCACTACCTGTAGTTGGGGCTTTTCATTGTTAAAAATTACTTTAATCTCTAAAGCACAGATGTTTTTTTTCTCCCACACAGCACCTCAAGTAGCCTCTGACTCTTTTTCTTACAGTGGCATCTGGAAACAAGACAAAATATTAGACATTGTACAGTCATATGGCAAGAGGTGATAGTGACAGAGCATTTCAAACAGACAACACCAAAAAAAATGCAGAAAGGGATACAACATCCTCTGTTGAGTATGGCAGGGAGTAAAATTCAGAGAAGGGCAACAAGGAAGATTAAAATGTATGGAATGGATTCTATACAAGGGATGACTAAATAACAAAGGGCATTTCAGCCTGGAAAAGACTTGTCTGAGGGCATATACTTGGATTCTGAGTGGAAAGGATAGATGATTGCTTTTGAAAAGAAACAGGATAATTTAGGATCATAAAATCATAGAATATTTTGGGTTAGAAGGAACTTTTAAAGGTCTTCTAGCCCAACCTCTCCTGCAATGACCAGGACATTAAAACTAGACCAGGTTGCTCAGAGCCCCAACCTGACCCTCAGTGTTTCCAGGGGTGGGGAACCTACCACCTCTCTGGGCAACCTGTTCTAGTGTTGCACCACCCTCATTATAAACCATTTCTTCCTTATATCTAGGTCTGAATTTGGCCCCTTTTAGTTTAAAACCATTTCCCCTTGTCCTATCACAACGGATCTGTTAAAAAGTATGTCCCCATCTTTCCTTTAGGCCCCCTTTAAGTACTGAATGGCCACAGTAAGGGCTTCCCGGAGCCTTCTCTTCTCCAGCCTGAACAACCCCAACTCCCTCAGTCTGTCTTCATAGGAGAGGTGCTTCAGCCCTCTGATCATCTTTGTGGCCCTCTGGAACCACTCCTTCCATAAGACGGTCTATGTCCTTCTTATCTGGGTGGACCCAGAGCTGGACGCAGTACTCAAGTTGGAGTCTAACAAGAACAGAGTAGAGAAGCAGAATCACCTCCCTCAAGCTACTGGCCATGCTTCTTCTGATGCATCCCACGATACCATTGGCCTTCTGGACCTTGTTGAACCTAATGAAGTTCACACATGCCCACTTCTCAAGCCAGTCCAGGTCCCTCCAGCATCCTGTCCCTAAGGTGTGTCAACCACACCACATAGCTTGGAGGCATCTGCAAACTCACTGTCTATGGCATTGGTGAAGATCTTGAATGGTACTGGTCCCAGTATGGACCCCTGAGAGACCCAATACAGACCACTTGTCACTGATCTCCATCTGAACATTGTGCTGTTGAATATTACCCTCTGTATGTGGCCATCCAATCCAATTTCTCTTCCACTGAACAGTCCACCCATCAAATGCAATTCTCTCCATGTTGTGGGGGACCATGTCAAAGGCCTTACAGAAGTCCAGATAGACATCTGTAGCTCTTCCCGTGGCCACTGAGATAGTCACTGCATCATAGAAAGCCACTAGGTTGGTCAGGCAGGATTTGCCCTTGGTAAAGCCATACTGGCTGTCTCTAATCACCTCCCTGTTCTCCATGTGCCTTAGGATAGCTTCAAGGAGGATCTGTTACATGATCTTCCGAGGCACAGAGGTGAGGTTGACAGGTTGGTAGTTCCCAGAGTCCTCCTTTCTACCTTTCTTAAAAATGGGTGCAATATTTCCCCTTTTCCAGTCACCAGAGTCTTCACCCAATTGCCATGACTTTTCAAATATCATGAAGAGTGGCTTGGCAACTACATCAGCCAATTCCCTCAGGATTCTGAGATGCACCTCATCAGGTCCCATAGACTTCTGTATCTTCAGGTTCCTCAGGTGGTGATGAACCTGGTCTTCTCTTTCAGTGGGAGGGACTTTGCTCCCCCAGTCCCTGCCTTGTGGTCCATCCATTTGAGAGGTGTGAGGAGAGAAGTTGCTAGTGAAGACTGAGGCAAAAGTTGAGTACCTCAGGTTTTTCCTTGTCCATTGTTATTAGTTTTCCAGTCTTGCTCATCAGGTGGGTATGCTTTCTTTGACCTTCCTTTTCTTGCTGACATACCTGTAGAAACCCTTCTTATTCTTTGTCTCCCTTGGCAAATTCAGCTGCAGCTATGCCTTGGCCTTTCTGCCCCATCCCTACACAACTGGGATTTCATGGAAGAAGAATCACTGAAGGGATAGTAAATGCAAAGACAACAAACATGGCTTAGAAAATTCCAGAAAACTGTTTTACAAAATTTTTAGTCTAGGAGAGTGGTTTTGGAAAGCATACTTCGTTATTGTACTCTTCCCTAGTTATCTCAGAAAGGCCACCTTCAGACACAAGTTCCTCTAGTCAAACATGCTCTGAAAATTCGTATGTTCTTCCTCCCTAAACTGTGTGCCTGCTGCAGCCCAGACATCTTTTCTCTCTCTGGCAGAGGGGAACACTGGCAGTGTTTAGCTTGGGAAAGAAAAAAAAGCAGAAAGGGATTTGCAATTCCACTCAACCTCAAATTAAAACGTTAATATCAACTATTCACAATGATTAGATGGTTTCCCAGACTGAAAATCAAATATAAACTGACTTGGGCATACATTATAAGATCAGTCATTCTGATCCAAACATACAAGAGAAGCCAGCTCGGAAATACCAAGTGTACAGTTTGCCTGCTTGGCCTGAAACAGCCACACTCTCCCTGAATGAGATGTCAGCTTGCTTTTTTTTTTTATTTCTTTGTGGGCAGAGTAACTTTCTACCTAGAGATGGTGACTCTTTCAGTACACTATCCCACCAGGTGTACCTGGAGAAGGAAATTGTATCACATTAGCTCTTAGGTAATTACTGGTCCTGTAAGTGGATGTTTTCCAGGAATCAGCATCCTTCACCTTACATCATATTTTGGTAGGAAGCCCAAACAGCAAGGAACTTCTGCCGTGTGTGCTTCATGTCAAGACTGCTTTGTGCAGAGGAAGTTAAATCTGTCACAATCCATGCGTATACTGTCTGTAGGGAGCAGACTCTGGAGAACATTATCCTTCCTTCTGGGTACAGGTTTCCTGGGTGAGATCTACTGGCATCATTCCAGACAGCAACCTGAGGACGAAGCAGTATGTATGCGCTGAGGGGACTTGGTGACAAGGTAGCAAGCCAAGCTTCTGTATCCTTTGAGGTGTTGCTATTATTAATTGTACAATAATAATTATTTTAAAAATACAATACAATAAAACAATAATTTTTACAATGCTTTATAGCAAAATGACTTTGAAATAAAACAAATTGAAGTAAAAATGGGTCAGAATACAAGATGTAATATTAGCCTTCTGTAATGATATTATGAAATACGATGTTATTATGTGTACAGCACTTATAGCAGTTATAGAATAACAATAAAGTTATAGAGTATCAATAAAGTTTTGAATAAAATGAGGACAATGTGTGCAAATCTGGCTAAAAAATAGGTTAACCCCCCCAAAACAAACACAAAAACCTCACACAGGTAAAAGGTTGTAAAAGGCAATGAAGGTCATTCATGGTGTATATATAATGGTATACATGGTATATACATTCATGATATACATGGTATATATAATGAGGTCATTCATGGTAAACATTTTTGGTAATACACTACTTTCCAAAAATTTACAGCAAGCAGTGATTATGAAATTAATAATGTGCACGCTCCTTACCAATTTGTGAATTTAATATAGTTATCTGAAGCCAAACCAATTAGCATTCACTGCCTTTCAGATATAACTAGATTATACATAGCTTCATGGTGCCAAAATGCATAGGATGTATATGCTGCATACATAAAAGTATTTTGCTTGGCTATGTGAAGAGTAATGAGGAAATGAATCGTGTCATTTTTATTGTTTAGTGAAACCTTTGATTTGCATTCTGAAAATAGACTCTTCATGAATGTTTTTCTTGTTGTCGGTTGGGTTTTTTTTTGTGAGGGGCTTGTTCCTTTTCAATGTACATTGGGTTAATGAACCAACAGAACTTGCACACACAGAGAGTCTGAAAGTGGCTTTAGGCAATTCTCTTTTTTGTTTTTTTGTTTTTTTCTTTTTTTTTTTGGTTCTGTTTTATATTTTTTAAAGACTGAACACTGTTATAGACTAATAGCTTATGGCAGTCAGCTAATGAGTTGAAACTTCACTGAGATAGAAGGCACACACAATGGAAATGTGTGAAAAATTGAAATGACAAGGTTGTTAAGGTAACTCTATCTTGGTTATGTATTTAGGAAGCTTATTATGATGCAGTGAAATGAAAACTTAATAAACATACCTTGTCATTATGAAGAAAAAAAAAAGACATCTTATTTATTAACTGCACGGATTTGCTGTCGCTGTGTTGTAACAGAAATAAAGCAAGTGACAAACAGTACCCAGCTGCCCCATATGACTAGCCCATGCCAATATAGAACATTAAAAAGTAATTTTAAGAAGTTGCCTTCTCACATTAACTTTGTAAAACCAGCTGACTTCGTGACTTTGTAAATGAGAATTTAAATGAAAATGTTCTGTCCATTGAGAACATGGGAAGCATGCTAACGGCTTTGCAATTACTGGCATACTGTGCTTTCAGTGCATTTTTTTTCTTACTTAAATGCATAGGTTCATGCTTACACATACTCACAAAACCTCAGACACCAAGGAAACTGGATAAAAAGAGTGATTCTATATCCTATCATACCATGGTTTACTGAAATATCATCTGTGTGATTAACTAGTAACCATGTATGCTTCCCTTTTTGCTAAAGTTTTGGAATAACACTGTATATTATGGCTATACTTACCCTGGGCTGTACTGGGCTCTTAGTCCTTCTCCAGTTTTCTCAAAGTCCTTGTCCCTAGAATTTCAGAAAAAGCAGAGATAGTGGGTCGGTTACCCAAAAATGCTTTCAAGGTTGCAATGTTCACTGGTGGCAATTAATGATACGGATGAGGTGGAGACACCAACAGTGATGAGTCTGTAATATAAGAACATTCACAATTTGTGAATATATTTAGAATGCAACTATTTAAATAATTTTCAAAGCTCTTATTCCAGCTTTCATGGAAAATCCACTATTGTTCATTTAGCCTCTGTAGTGACTGACCCAAACTTCAATATCTCAAACTGTTCTTCCGTTACTTCATCAGTCTTTGGATCAGTGGCTTAGCCCAAGCACAGGAAGGGCTTTCAATAGAGGCTTCTCTGAATCTCACCAGTGCATAAATTACTCCATTATCCATTGCTAATTTACATGCATATTTGAAATCAAAGTGGAGCGTGTCAGTTGAAAAGTCAGTGTGGTGTGCAATTGGATTAATTTATCTTGTGACTACATTTATAAAAAAAATGGTGAATTAACCAGCAATTACACCATTTCTTTTCAAAATACTAGTAGCCCAGATAACCTGAGTACTGCTTCACTTTTAAAATTGCATGTATGGAAATAAGTAATAACATAGCTAAATATATTCAAGGTATACTGATATATTTTTTTTTAAAATGAGATGGGTAACTCTCACAGCTGTTTGTATTTTATTTTGGTTTCTATAGAAGACTGGCATGGGGGTAAGTCCAGCCATTACATTTCTGCAAGGTCTTGAAGAATTTTAACAGCATAATTTTTGCTATTCCACAGTCAATACACATTCACTCTTCTATTTTCTGACTCTGTGGTTTTGATAGGTTTCACTTGTCAGGGTTATGCATTTTTGTTATGGTAATGAATGGAGAAACCTCATACAATTTTAAAATATCTTACCGAAAAACTCAAAAGATAAAAACAAACTAGAAATAGCGGTACATCACAAATTTAGATTTAAAAAAGTTTGCTGCAAGCAAAAAATATTCAATTTAAACTATACATAGCAAATTTATTTCACAACCTCAGTTGGTGTTGAAAGAGAATTAAAACCCGAGGTTTACTTAGTATACAAAAATTGTTGACATTCAGAGTAGTATCAGTTGCACAGTGATCAGGCAAATGAGACTACCTCAGAATATTATTTTCAGGCAGACATCATGTCTTCCACCTGCACGGATGACAAAAATAAAATAACAATATCTTAAATATTTCAGTATTGCTCCATGTTAGTAATTATGCTAGAGACATTTCTTTAGATATGGAAATTGAATAGCATTTAAATGGCCTAGATAAAAAAAACAAACAAGAGACTGATGTATTCCTAATTCATATTCAGAGTGGCTGATTCTAATGTTCATTCAGACTATCTATTCTAGGTCCTGAATTTAGGCATTGTAATCACACTAGTACTTTAGTTCAAGGCAATGATGATGGAAACAGATTACCCTATACATACTGACATACCTCAGCTCCTTGTACAGTCAACACAGAAAATTTATGATGACTCAGGTTTCTAACAAAGACCTGAATTAGAAGAAACGGATAGACATGAACATGGATTATCATAATTTCACCCACTGGCAGTTAAACAATGTGGCAAAGGGAAGACTTATAGTGTCAGTTCACTTTATGCCATTTTTAAACACCAAAGAAAGTAAATCTGTATACTAAAGGTATCAGTTTTTCTCCAGGCCTGTGTGCACATACCCACAAACATAGGGGTTCTACTCTTATTGATATAAAGTGTAAATTGTCTGCCCAGACTCAATGTTTCTTTAGCTTAGGAAACTAATAAAAGAACAGAAAACCTGCTGCTGCCATTCCCATCCATTTTCTTGTGTGTAACAATTATTATGTTTTATTTGATTTTACCATACATTTGTGTTAGTAATTTTTATTTGTGATAGAAACCAGAAATCCATGTGATTTAATTTGGTTTTATAGTCATATTGATTTTGCAAGCCTGACCACAAAGAGAATGTATTAGTAGAAGGCATCATATAGGAAAATAAAGTATGAGAAAAAACAAAGAAGCTGACTCAGTAACAAGTTTTAGTTATATTTCTTGTCTTGGATACACAAGCAAGTAATGGCATTACATATGTGTTGTGGAATTAAATGGTGGAATAAGAATTTTTTTATAACATCTTGCCAAAACTCACAATAGTCCTGCCATCAAATACACAATGAATATGCAGGTCCCATGCCTGCTTCTACTTTTGCAGTACTTGAAAGTTAATGGGTCTTTGTAGCTTTGGCCAGCCTGAATCTGTCAGAAAAACTCTTGATTGTGTTGGGCACTGAGCATCTGCATAGGAGAGACTGACATAACACTCACATGACCTTAAAATCACCTGCAGAATCATCTGCATGAGGGAAGATCCTCATTTGACACATGCCACCACCCCCCAGCTTACCCTCTTTGCCCAATGGCACGTAGCACAAACATCTCACCAGTAGCAGAGGTACCTTCATTGTTTACCTGTGTCAGCCAAAGTCCTGCTTGGACTTCAGGCAAAACCGAACTTTGAGAAGATGTCTTTGAAGTGTCTTATCTAAAATACTACTGCTCAAGTAACTGAGTAGCATACTACCAAATTATTGATTATATCAATATATGTAAATGCAATCATAATTTTGACTTGCTTATATAGAAATAGGTAACAAAGTGTCATCAAGCTGAAAGTAAGATTTTGAGAAATTTGAAAAAAAACATTATTTGCAATGTCTTTTTCCTTTATCTATTGCTTTGGAGTACAGGTTCCTTTATGCTAAATTGTAAGGTGACCAGTTGAAATACGTTGCCAGCTGCAATACTTCCTAAGATTTTTGTTGTAGATAAAGAAGATATCCATCTTTCCCTGAGTCATATGGTTATTCGCCTTTTGCCATACATGAAGAGACTTTGTGAGTGGGATGTTTACAATTTAGAAGTATAAAGCAACTATATTTTTAAAGCACAAACAAAAGATAATAAAGCCAGCCTAAAATTTTGACCATTCCCAATGTAAAATCCAAGAAAACTCTGCAAGTGAGGTTGGTATCAGTCAGGAGGGGAGGTTTCAATCTCTGTTTCTCCCTGCTGAGTTGCCTTCTTGCACTTTAGATTTCTTTTTTTTATCCCCTTACATGTTGATG
>JAOTQQ010000023.1:93985233-93999438 GCA_026546715.1 Gallinago undulata
ATTATTCAGAAAAAAGGAGAGCGGAGGAGCCCAACAATACAAAAAGGAAATTGCCTGAACTTAACAGATGTAAGTGTAAATGGGAAAGAGAGAAATGCAAAACAGGTGCAAACTGCAGCCGACTCACAAGAGATATGATGTAATAAACATCAGAAAAAAGGGAAAACAAAAAGGACGGTGTAAAGGGGCTCCTTTTAACCGTCTGGTAATCAAAGTAGTTCTGAAGCACGTAGTTTAGTGGGGACAAGTTCAGACCACATTGATACCCCACAGCACACAAACTCAGTGAACAGTCAAGGATCAGCAGCTACGTAAGCCTTTGGAATACTTTGTTTTCTTTGAATGGTAGCTGCAGGGACATGATTCAGCAGAGGAAAAATTGGATAACTGCATGAGGAATTAGACCAAATATGAAAAGCATGAACTCAAACTGTGTGCCCAAAGTCACAGCTTCGTGGATCAATCTTAAAAAAAATCAGAATACAGCCTTCCCAAGTGCATGTGCTCAAGCAGTAAATTAATACTTCTTCCTCACTCCATTTTCCAATGTTTTGCAGTTTATTATCTGGTGCCTGTTATACTCATAATATTACTGCAAAATTTTTATGATACTTGCTGCATTTTAGCAAAGCATGTTTTGTCTGCTGCTCAGTGTACCCTTACCCATTATTCCCCAAACAAATGCAAGTAATATTATTAGTCATTTTACTGAAGGTTATATTTGGGCCAGAATGTTTTTCTCCAAAGCACTGTTTACCTCTTGGATTCGCATCATGAAGTATTACAATGTACTACCTAATACCACTAAAATGCATTGTATGGTGACTAACCACTGTAATAATGTGATCACTCTTATAATTCAACTGTTAACACAAGCACTTTACTGCAGCAAAAGCATGCCTTACCATTGTAGATAATTTTGTTTTGCCATTATTTGTTTATTCAGTCTCTGAGGTTGATTCCAACGTCAGGTTGGAAAAACTGGCCACATTCTGCATTATCTAAAGAATTACATAAAGATCGTCTTAATGAATGAATTCAATTTTCAGCTCCATGATGTTCAGAGAGGCAGTGACCAGACAGACACATTCAAAAGGTACTTGTTGCTTGACAAGATTCTACATGTCTAACTAGATTTACAGAATCATGTAACTATGTTTGTAATACTGGAAAACAAGTTTTTATGGGTCTAAACAATTCTTTGGCTTCCAACAAGGTTTGTAACACCTCAGAGATACCAAATATTCTCTTTCTGTCAAAACTCAGAGATTCTCTACTGTTCAGAGACCTAAAAGCCTTAACTTTGAAACAGCATGGATAGATATTTTATCGAAAACCTCATCTGTTTAGTGACCTCCTGGGCATGAAAATTTTTCTCTTTGACTTATATTCTGGCTGTGGGAACATTTTGCAGTCCAGGATATTCAATCCACTCTAGGAGGAACTGGCCTTCTGGACTAGATTTTCAGAAATAACAGGAGATTGAAACTAATAGATGAAGTATAAGGCACAATTATCTGATCATATAATTTTATTTTTTTTAAATTAACATCTGGAAAAGAATAGATTATTTTCTTTCACATCTGTCTCTGGTGGTGATATTTATTTCCTTCTTATATATGCATACAAATACGTGTGTGTGTGTGTGAGAGAGAGAGAGAAAGGGAGAGAGCGCGCATATACACATGCGGTGAACATTATTTTAAGGTTTAAAAGTCAAAAGCTCAGGTTTCAGGAAATGCCAGGGGTATGGATGCTTTTGCAATGTTAGTTTAACTTCACTGTCTGTATGTTTAAGAAGCAGATTTTAATTGCACACCAATATAGTATTTTTCTATGGGATCTGTGTTCAATGTATGGGATAAATTATATTGACTTACTAAATATCATAATACAGTGGTTTAGATTTTTTCTATCCCATATTTAGAGGACACTATAAGATGAACTTTGAAAATGGAATTATTAATTTTCTCATGTTTTTATTTTTGTTTGTTGCTTTTCTGTATAGCTAAATATATATATATAGCTACATACATGAGTGCTTCAAAAAATAGTAATGTATTTAACACAAAAGCACACTTTTAGAAATAGACAATAAAAGCACAGTAAGATTCTTGTCTAAAGTCCCCATGGAATTTGTGTGCCCAAATTAGGAAATGTAGATACCTGAGTTAGGTTTACATAAGCACTTTATGTATTCAAAGCACATCTTTCACTGATTTCAGATGCACCTCTTGAGTGCTCCACACTTGCGCTGGTTGCAATCTGAAGTATAAAGTCAGGTACCCCAAAAATGAAAGCCACATAATCAGTGACCAACTAACTACAAAAAGTTTCCATTAAGCACCTTTATTGATACTTTGATGGGGAAATTTACTTTAATCCCACATGCAACCTTCCACCATGGTAAATGTTCAGTTCCCCTTTCTCTTTTTGACAGTTTCTGCCTCATTCAAACCCACATTCAAATGGCTGTAGAAATCAAGTCAAGTCATCCAGACAATTGGATGCTGCAATGCCTTTTTTAACCCTTACAGCCCCTCCATCCACCTGTTCTAACATAGTTTTTGTCTTAAATATTTTCTTCTGTTCCTTGATTTACTTGTCCTATTCTCAACTAGTCAGTCCTTGTGACTACAGCTGGACAGAAATGCATCTTCTGGTTTTCAGGATGCATAGAATGACATATATGGTGTCTGTATAGCTAAACTCTGTTGCAGACAGATGAGGTGTTTTTGTCTATCCTGCTTGTTGGAAGCAATCAAAAGTTTGTACTATTTCCCCAAACCTATCTAAGAGCATAGCAAGCAACGCTGTGTCAGGAAGTAGGCTAAAAAATAAACAGGGTGAATAAATGCGGAGTGGCACTCAGGTCTGCCCTTGGCTCCGTTTAGTTTACGTGGGCATGTTCCAATTGCAGTCAGACTTTTCATCATGTTCTCCTTTTCCCTCATGACTTATTTTCATCTGCCCACTTTCTTATTCCCAAACTTTGACACAGGGTTTTTCTTTTTGCCCTTTCAGTTCTGGTCCCCCTTGTCACAGCTCCCTAGTCATTTTGTCTATTTGCTAGTTTTGTCTCTAATTGCACTGCCAATCAAAACGATGACCAGTGGACAGCACTACTAAGCTGTCTTGATGAGATCATTGTTTAACACCAGGGAAATCTCACAGGAGCTCCTCTCTGATCAATGCCAGTTCTTCTGAAACCTGGTTGCAGTCAGATCTGTCTTCTTTTCCTGCCCCATCTTCGTCTGTGTGTCAGTCTCCTTATGTCTTCAGAGCTAGTCTTCTAATGCTTTTCAAGTAATCTTCAACTTCTTTCAATTAATTTTCACCTACTTTCACATCTTCTTTAACAACCTGGCTTCCATTTTCCAGCTGACTCTAATCAGTCCCCATTATTCCATCCCAACTCTAGTCTCAGTTTTCCTCTCAAGTCCCATCTCCATGTCTCCATTTATTCCCTACATAAATTCTATGCTAATTCTAGTTCCAGAACATGAGAAACAATGGCAGGGTTGAGAGACAGAGATTGCAGAGCCTCCTTTCAGTGAAAATCTGTATTAAATTGATGTTGTGAGTGCACTTTGGGAAGCTTAGTTTGCTTTCAAAGGATGATGAAGGCGAAAATCAGATATTTTTTTTTTCTTTTTCCTGCTTTGCACTCTAATATAAAAGGCTTTGAAGCAGTCATCTTTTAGAACACCCCACCCCCCCCCCCCCCGCCTTTTTTTTTTTTTGTATTACGGAATTAAACATAGTGAAATTTCTCTCTTGGAATCTGTTACTATCTATAGATGCCAGGCAAAATTAGTTTGGTAACAAAATTTGAAAAAGTCTGGTTTTCACTCTTTCTGTAGCCACTGTAACATACCCAAGAACATAATGGCAATTTACACTGAGCACATGAATTTAACATACAGCACAGAAATGCCCTTTTGCAAATCAAGAGTAAATAACAATCATGAAAAGAGAATCTGGCCCTTGTTGTGGAGTGGTTATAAGTGGAGCAGCAATTTGGTAACTGCTTTTTAAAAATGTAATTAGAAAAGCTTTGATATCTCTTCTATGTTTTTAACCCATTAAGTGGAGTGAGTTATTCTCTAATGAGAACACAGTTCACAGGCTGATCTATATGTCCTTCTCCCTTCTTATCTGGAGGCCAGTGACATGAAGACCAGCATGGGTTAATTGGAAATCTAGCCCTTCATTTATTTTCTTGACTATGATGCTTTTTTTTTTTTCCTCTAAAATCTAACAGCGGAAAGCATTTTTATATTTTAATGACATGAAAAACAAATCCACTGTTTACATTCCACAATTGTTAGAAATGAGGCTTGTTAAAGTGGTAGCAAAGTCCTTACAACACATTACTTTGCTGCTGAATATGCAAGGCCAGTAAAAGAAGAAATTGATGGGTCAGACCTGTGAATGTATAGAAAGGTAGGGTAGCTATGTCTTCAACACAGCATTTCAGTTGCGAACATATTCCACTTATCTTTCCATTTCTCTGCTGTACAGCAGGGAATGTGCTGGGCAACTGCTTTTTGCCTTGCCTCTCAATTTGCACCATACACTGAATTTAAATTATTTATTTTTTTAAACCTCTCTATTTCTAGAATTATCAAGAAAAAAAAAAAGCAGTATGATACCTCAAGTGTTGAAATATTTTTCTTTTTTTCTTTCTCCTGGTTTTAGGAATAAGTATCATAATGAGTAGGGCAACTTTCTGGTTAATCTTGTGGTTAATCTAGGTAGTAACTTAATCTTGCTATGAAAGGTGAGGGATCGAAGTTGGTTCCCTAGAAACTGATTGGCAGAAAGCCTTTGTGTGATGCTGTGTTGTCTGGCTTTTCTGATTTAGGCCAGTGCTGCCTTGGAGATCTTTGTGCTCCATTGTCAAGTGTGTTACTGAGTTTATTTTTCCATTGAGCATGCTCTGAATGTGATCTTCTGATGTTTTATTTATGTTTTGTACATAAAAAAACCCGCTCCTGGTTTATCTTAGTCTTGCCTCACTTAGTTAAGTAAGATTTCCCAGTAATAATATACAGAATGGCTATAAAACCCATTCAAATCCTTGGCTTATCAAAAATAGAAAATAAATTAATCAAACTAATACTTCAACACAAATTTAATTTTGAGAGATTACCAGCTCATCATAATGCTGTTTTCACTGGAAGCTTCCAAAATGGGGGATTTGCTAATGCATGCCTTGTAACACACAAGATGCAGCTTGCTAGCCCAAAACTTGGAAAATCAATGGGAAAAAAAGCTGCAATCTTAGACTTGCCAAACCAAGCGTAAAATTCTGTGCCAATGACCCTATCGTCTTGCCAGCACCACATGAAACTACTGCTGTATCAGAACTCCCAAAGTCTGTGAACTGGATCTACTATTAGCATCTTCAGCTGCAGACATGCCCTGCCTGCTTTCATGTTTTCTCTAGTTCTGCTGTGTGAAATGCTAGCACTGGGGAATGACAGCAATCAACTCCCACTTTGTTAATTTTTTTCATTTCAGCAGGCCAGAAAGATATGAAAATCCAGAGGGACTAAGGCTTCAGCAGATCGATTCAGATTCTGTGACAAATTAAAAGTATGTACAGTTGCACACACATGTAATAAATTATTTGTCAGGCTAGCAGTCACCATTGGATTCCTGAAGTTTTAGAACAAATATGAATGCCAAGACCACTATAATGTTAAGACAAAAAGACCTAATGTCAATAGTGGGACCATGAACAAATGCAATAGTTTATAGTGATCTGAAAATAAAAAGCCCAAAATCTTTGAGACATACCACCAAAAAGAAAAAATATGTATTTTATTTTTTCAATTGCTCTTGAGACAATTTTGTTTTGATTTTTCAGCCATTACTCTCCTCTGTATATTAGTATTGTATTACAAATTTTAATTAAAAAAACCCTACAGCATCAGTTGTTTTCATGCAATCTTCATGTAGATGTGTACATTATTATTTTTTTATTATTACTATGTCAGTTTTAAAGAATGAAAAAACCCCAAAACCAGACTTCAGGAACTATTCACAAGCATGTAGCATGAGAAAAAATGAAAAGTTATTTCAAGAAAATTTCTTGATTATATTGCTTGGGGCAGTTCCAAGTTAGAGAAGAAATAAAGCATGTAGTAAAATATGAAAAAAACCCCACCCAAATTTTATTGGTTTGTTATTTCTTGTATAAATCTTGCTGTCAGAGCAAATTGAGAGCAACTCAGTCATCTCAGCCTTGCAGAGCATATACAGTTATTAGTGGTCCTCCCATAAATCTCATATTTAGTTCTAAATGTAAAATAGAAAAGATCAGCACAAGGGTTTGTATAATTCTTAGCAATATAAGGGGATTCTCACACAGAATTACTGTACACAAAAAGCTAAACCTATAAAGACATTTAAAGAGTCTATTTAATTGATTAATGATCAAAATATATATATAAACAAACTAATATGATTCACTGAAAGAGAAGAAGAGATCAACAACTTGACCTTTTAAAAGGTATTTATTTAGGAATTAGTGATGGAACTTATTTTTCTAGAAAGAATATTTTAGAGGGGCATGATTATAGCAAAGAATATTTCATTGAAAATGTTTCTTGAAACTAAAGTAGAATTTCTGATAGAAATGGAGCATAGACCTACACCTTGGATTTGAACTTTTGTGTCAAATATGCAGGAGTCAGATTAACATTATTTTTCTGACTAGAATATGTTTAAAGTTTTATCTCTCATATCCTTACTCAATGTCTTTATGGCAGTATAGCTTCCTTCCCGATTTTTTTTCATTTGACAGTTCTCAGTTTAATTCTCCCTACAGGAAAAAATAAACAAAAAATGTAGAAGATTTTAACAAAATTGAATTATAATTTTTTTCTACCAAACTTGTTCAATAGAATGCTTTCTTAGTAATAAATTAGACTAGGTAAAAAACCCCACCTTGTCTGCACACTCACAGAGCACGGTAAGATGATGGTAACTGGGGGGGCCAAACAAAACTCTGCCCTGGCTGCCTCCAGGCTCACCACAGAAGCCTCTGGCCCATCTAAGGATCATCTCCAAAAGCCCAGAGAAGAACTGAGGCACAAAGATTGGTGGGGAATGTAAAGTAAGGACTCGGAGGAAGACACACCCTCCCAAGGCTCCTTTCGGGGCTGTCCCAGGGCAGCCTTAGCCCCAGTGTACTGGCATGCAACCTTTCAAGATGATAGCCTTTCAAGAGGAGAAATGCTCTGGATGACCTTTTTGGATGGAGGAGATGGTCACTGTCTATGAACACATTCCCCTGGGAAGCAGGGGAAGAGCAATTTGGAACTGCACAAGACTTACTAAGAGATGTTTAAAGGAGGAACCAAAATGGGGAGAGATGAAGGTGGTTTGGAGAAGAAACTGGTATGGCAAAATAGAGGGATAAAGGGATAAAAAGGCTGAGTTACTTGTAGACTGTGCTGGTCAGTGTTCTTCTCTGGCCACGCCCTGGGCTTGATCAGTGCAGTTTGTCCTGTCTTCTCCTTAAACTCCATTCCTAACATATATCTTGGGCGAGGGACTCCTGGGGAGACCATAGGGTCTGGGAAACAACCATAACCTGCTTATATGTGCATGTGTGTGTAGGTGTCTCCAAGGGTGAGGCACATGGGGAGAGTAAGCACCCAGGACCAGTTCATGGATGGATTGTGTGTCCAAGGTCATCTACTAAGGAATCTGTAGTCTGTGTGTGTGTGTGTGTAGGGTTGGGGCCGAATAGGGGAGGATGAGGGAGTGAGTAAGGGCTTCTCTAATAGCAGCTGACATGAAGCTGAAGCCGCTGGGGCTCATATGCCCAGATGAGAACAACTGGAAAGACTGGGATTCAGGGAAAGCTGCTGGATGCATTGAGTGTCTGAGCCCAGCTTCTGCAAGGATCCACACATATATATTTCCCACTAATGGAATCTAATCATCCAGGGAAAGGAACAAGGTGAAGCCATTGGTGTAGTTTGTGTCGATGTGAGTGCTGGTTGTGTCTGTCTGTGTTGATCTGTGTGGTCAGTTCCACATTTTGTGTTTGTGTACGGAGCTAGATCTTCTGATAATATATGCTCAGTCTCACTGCTGGTTGCAGCTGGGGGACACAGCTGCAGCAGCCTCGGCTCTATTGGGCTACAGAGTCAGTTTCCCCTTAACTAATTATACTGAGTTAAGAATCAAATTGTACATATTTGGCATTGAAAACACATCTAGATATCTCCCCAAATTTGGGGTAAATCTAAGAAATAAACCAAAAAAATAAATGTATGAATTGAATATAAACCAGTCCATTGCATTAAATATTAGTCCTTCGTTTACTCTGAGAACACATTATCTCTAGGCTGCTGCTCAAAGAA
The DNA here is from genome assembly GCA_026546715.1 of Gallinago undulata. Lineage (NCBI taxonomy): Eukaryota > Metazoa > Chordata > Aves > Charadriiformes > Scolopacidae > Gallinago > Gallinago undulata. Next base: position 93,993,618 of record JAOTQQ010000023.1, read on the forward strand.
TTACCCCCTTGCACATTTTTATCCTTAATTTACTATTAACATCGGTGTGTGCCTCGCATTTTAACAAGCTAGTTTAGGGAGATAAGCCACTGCTAAACAATTAGGTCTCTAAAGGGCTATGCTTTCTGCTGGTTTAGCTCTACTGTTATATCTGAGCATGCTGAGGTAAGATGACCATGAGGACTGCCACAAGCCATGTGGAAGGAGCTTTTTTGCAGGCAACAAGACCAGCAGCAGCTAGACATTGAATCAGCTTTGGTAGAATGCCAGTGGTAGGCAGAAATTTTTCTACTTTTTTTTTTTAAGAGAAACTATTTTTTAACTTTCCTTCTTGAATAGAAATGTTCTTCTGTCTCAATTTAGTTCTTATTATCTTCTGCAACTGCAGAACTTTTCTTCTATGAGCATTTAAGTCAATAACATTGGTCAATTATACCAGCTATGCCATCCAACACTGTTGCAGCAAGAGGTGGGACTTTTTTTTGTGACTGACGTGACAGTGGAGGACAGTGGCAAGAACATTAGAAGTCTTTGCTAAGAACATGTGTTGTATACATATATAGCCAACCATAATAAGCTGTAAGAGAGCTGCTAATTTACATTGGGGATTAATACTTCCTCTATACATGTAACTTTTAGACTCCTTTTCTTCTATATCTTCAATCAGTAATTTCTTCTACCATGTGGTAATTTTGTGTTAGAAGAGAAAAAAATAACTTCAAAACCAACAACAATAGTAAAATTTTCAGCAATCATTTCTGTCATATACTCAGAACTTCTTGCTTTTCAATTATCTAACCTTGAAATTCATTAAGAAAAAGTATGTATTTTTTTGTAAGAGCAGGTGAAATAGGAAACAAGATGGCAATATTAAATTGGGAAAGTAAGGAAACCATTTTATGTATTCAATATATCATTTTTTTAAAAAATCTACATATGACATTGATTCTATTTTGTTTGTCTTCTTTCTGCTTACTTTTCATTTGTAGTTTATTTGGGCTGGAAATTATTGTATTAATAAATCATTATGGCAGCAGTCATTTTGACTAAGATCTGAGAAATATCATAGCACAGATCTTAGGAGATCATTTTGTCCTTCAGACTGCTCCAAGGCAGTATTAGAACTCCTCCTGACAGACAGTTCTGTTTAACCTTTTCTTAAAGACTTCAGTGATAGACCTCCCTAGGCAATCTATTTCCATGCTTTATAATTCTCACCATTGGAAATATTTCCTAATCTGATGCCTTCCTTCTGCAATTTTTTCCCTTCTTTTTTGCTATAGTGTTCATGAAATATTATCTGCCCTCAGTCCTTTCCCCTTCAGGCTAACCATTCTATGTTGCAAGCCTTTTTTTTTTTTCCCAAGGTCTTACTTTTCTTAGACTTTTGATGAATATCAAAGATTGCGAGACTTCAGACGTCTGATCAACCTTTACCTGGTTTATAGCTTCCATTAAATGCAATACCTGCAACTGATCACAAGCCTCCATAAGAGGCCTTAATGAGGTCAGAATAAAAGTATAATGGTTTGCAAACTATACTCTGGCTTATTCATTTTGATATGATTACCATTAGTCTGAATAGGATTTTTTATAAATACAATACATAGACTTAGTATTTATCCTAAGATTAGCTTATGATCTCCTATACCCTCCTTTACTCAGACTTGATAATGCAGTTGACCTGTATTGGTGCACATAATTACTCATGCTTACAGTGAGGAACCTTGCAGTTGTCCTTATCAGATCACTTTCTATTTTAAGTTAATTTGTTCAATTTCTTAAGGCTGCTTTGTATTCTTTTCATGTTTTCTAATGTCTTTGCCACCCCTCCTAGTCTAGTTTCATCTGACATACCCTCTCTTTCATCACTCAGGTAATTTGTGGAAGTATCATCATACCTTAATGAGGCATATAAGCTGCAGGACAAAGAGTTTTAGTAGTGATTGTAGCTGTGATATCTTTATTACAAACTCAATTAGCAGTGATGCATAGGTATCCAATATTTGGCGGATTCACCCCAGCACAGCAAAGTGCAAGGTACAAACATCCTGCTTTCTTATTCATGCAGAGAAATATAAACAGTAAAAAGCAACGAGAGTGAGTTGTTAGGATTTTGGTAGGAGGAAAATTCTACAAAAAACAAACACATTTTTTAAATAGGAAAACAATTAGTGCTTTGACTGACTTAAAGTTTTGAGTCTGACCTGCACAGCATTTCTGAAGTTAACTGAAAAAAACACTAAAGCAGCTTAATAAACTTCCTTAGTCTTGCTCTCAGTCTAGAATCTTTCAGAAGGTTTTTGGGTTGCATCACACTCCACACAGCCATAACTGACTCTATATTAAAAGGTGGAGGATTTTTTTCTTTCATTAGATACTCAGTTTTGTTTGCTATGCTTCTGATTGCTTATGTCCCTTCTTGATGAGGTCTCTTGTATTGTCTGTCACGTTTGTTGAAAGCTTCTCTCAATTGACTGTATGAAGCAGACCCTCAAGAAGGAACTGACATCTCCTTTAGAAGAAGGTTCTACCTGACCCTGAGAGCAGCAGTCAGAACAAAGCAACTAGCAGCAATCTGTCAGCAACCAGTAAAGTCCTATAGTCCTTTAGCCTTCTAGGCACTCAAGAATTATTTGGGGAAGGTTGAGGAGAAAATTTTCAGCTTTTCACCATTTCAGATAGCTTTTAGCACCATCTGAAAGAGCTAAGGCATCCAAGACATCATCAAGGAGCTGGCAGACACAATCAAGTATACATAGAGTATTTGTGATTTCCTTGAGTGCCATCGGAGGCCAGGAAGAAAACTGTGCCACTAGGTGCCTCTGTTTGGGTACTTGAATTCCACCCAGCTGTTCTGAGTATGTCAGTTCCTAGTGTTCTTAGACTTCTGAGTGAGGAACTTACTGTCTGTCACTCTCTGACTACATTGGTTTAGTTCTTGTAAAAGAAAAATACAAATATCTATTTTGTATATCGAAAATATACAATATATTTCAAAATGTAAAAGAAAAAATGTTAAAACTAAAATAATTTACATCAACATTAAGTTTGAAATATGACTCTCTTTTTTTCCTTTGTATACATAATCTAGCAACACGTTGAAATGTTCCTGATACACAGAACTCATATGTCTTATGTCTTTGATTATATTTATCAGACAGAACCCTCTGTCTGTGAAGCACGGTCTTCATAATTTATCTCTTTTCTTGGGTCCTCCAGGAAGTCCAAAGTGATTTTGTTTTTCTTCTATCTATCTTCCCTTCCCCAGTTCTTTAAACTTAAACATTTTTAATTTATTCAAGAGACGCTATTAGACTATTACCCAATTCAATGGTCTTATCTCTCTGGAGATAAAATATCAGATCAGAGATCATCTTTTGTGTTAGATATATTGATTCATACCTTGGTGTCTCAAAAAGGAATAACACTCCCTTATTTTTGTGACTTTGCCTTCACTGTTCAGTGTGAAGTATCTGAAATATATTTTTTTATAAATCTCAATGTTGCCAAAATCCTTGATCTAAACATTTAAAGGGATAAATATGTGTAGCTCATTTCTAGCTTTTCACTGAGACCAGGCATGATGGTAATCAGCATTTCTGGGGTGATAAAAGCTTTGGAGTGATTGCTGCTGCTCTCCATCCTTTTACTTTTCTTTTCTAGAGATACCATAATAAACTTGTGCTGAAATATTCTTGACTAATTTTTTTTCACTTCTGACATACCTAATGGTTCCTACGTTGTTTCTGGGATTTTATTTAGAAACCTGAGATACGTTTGCTCCATCTCATCCATATCAGTCTGGTAGTGGATCTGTATGCTTTTTGTCACCATCTTCTGAAACGTTTTCATTAATACCTAAATGACCTGAAGTGCAATTTCACACTTCAATAGTAATTTTGGATACTCAGAGCTTTTTTGGCTGTCCAAGTAAGTACTCAAAAAGAAAAAAAAAATTTCATACTGTTTTCAGCTGTTCGTCTTAGATGTTTGGATAGGTTCACCAATCTGTCAGCTGAATGCATTTATAATGAAGATAGTAGAAATCTCTTTCCTTGTACTATAAGGAATTTTCATTCTTTATGAAAGTTTCTAAAGATTTACTTTTTCTAACAATGCAAGTCTTAAATTATATTTGGTTTTGAAATAGGATAATTTGAAAAGTGTTGCTAGTGAAAAAGGGTGTTGTTTATTTGAGATTCCATTTAATACTGGATGTTATCTTGCAGGACGGCTTGAAGCCACACATGAATTAATATTTCTGACAGACCTCAGAGGAGATTGTATGTGTACCTGACTGTGAAGTCCAGTACTTTAAATCTGGTCTTTGGTAAAATTTGCTTTAAAGTGGCAGTATGGGATGGACAGTTCTGTTTAGTGGATAAACTTTTATTTATGCAATTATAATCATATTTTTCCATTATTACTTTTGTCCAAATCCTTTTTAAATCTTGTTGAAAAATAAAATCCTGGTTTAAAAGTAAACAACTCCTTTAAGGTCATGAGAACAATTTTCTTGATTTTAGGAGTGAGTTAAATTAAGGCATTTTTTGGAAAGCCAGGTACAAGTTAACCATAAAGCAAATACCGTCACTCATACTGTGCACTGTTCATCATTCTGATCAAATGGAATGTTGAATGTTAATTAACATGTAAAAGCCCTGTGACAGATTCCTAAAATGTCCATTTAGTTTAACTGTTTGTTCATCTGTTTGTTTGTTCTTAATAGAAATCAAGACCTTTATGGAGAGCTGCTTCTTTAAAGCCAACATGTTCTTCCTACCATGAAGATATAGAATGCTAATTAGCTTCTAAGCTGTTCTGAATGATTCGATTAGACTTCTATATCCTACTTCTAGTTACATCTTGGATTTTCTTTCTTTCTTTTTTTTTTTTTAAATATAAAATGGCAACACTGACATCCAGTGTCTAGTTAAATTAATTGCAATTGAGTAGTCCCTAAGGATACTCCAGGTGCAAATCCTCTGTTCTTTATTTTCTAATATGTTTAAAGGTGACAGTGAATCCTACAAAGTAATAAAAACAGCCTTCTAGGAGATAATTTTTGCAACTGAAAGACAAGAAAATAATAATAAAAAAAATCTGATAAATATAATCACAAATTTCATGTGGAACTTTGAGGTTGTACCTCTACCAAAAGGAGTTCCAGTTCAAGACTTCTGGGTAGAAGAATGTACGAATTCCAGTTAAAAACAAACAAACAAACAAACAAACAAACAAACTAATGTATTTCAGAGATATCTAATTTTGATGTGGAATCACTAAAACATGAAGAATTTCCTTCAAAAAATGGTGAAGAAGTTTTCCACTGAAACAATTTGTACTACCAGTACAACAGCAATACCAAAGAAGCATTATATTACTTTGCTGGAAAGAATAATCTTTCAGTGTTTACAATTTTGAATACGCCTTTGATACTTTTACACTATGTAATTACATATTATAATTTGCCATTACAGAAATATACACTAGTGGCAGAAGCAGGTCTAAACTTTCTTCTATATGTTCTCAAGCCCTTTCTCAGTTCCTAGGCTGCTTGGTCAAATGTGAGGGTTTGTCAGAGGGAGAAGTGCTGATTACTTGTGAGACTTAATCTGCTAGGTTAGGTCAGTTATGGTTAAAATGAAAGTGCTCACAAGATGGTATTTGTATGGGGGAGGACAGGAAAGCTACAGGCTGAGGCACAGGGGAATGGTAAGGATGTGGAGGAGGAACAGTATGGGGAAGGAAGGAAGGAAGGAAGGAAGGAAGGAAGGAAGGAAGGAAGGAAGGAAGGAAGGAAGGAAGGAAGGAAGGA
>JAOTQQ010000023.1:94010393-94080767 GCA_026546715.1 Gallinago undulata
CTTTGGCAGGGGAGTTGGACTAGATGATCTCTATGGTCCCTTCCAACTCCAAAAATTCAGTGAAATTCAGTGAAAAATTTCTGTTTAAACTTGAACCCTCAGAACCTGTTTATGCCAGTGGATAAAGATAAATATATCACAGCATTTTACTGATATATTGCACTATTTCAGCACTAGAAAAATAATTTTGATGATATTATATTAGGGCAGTGCCACCATGACGGTGCATTACTTGCTAGTAATGCTGGCTACTATAAATAGGTTGCAGTTCTTCCAAAATGATAATAAGACATAACTTCCTAAGTTTTTGGCTTAAAAAGAGCTATTCATTAAAAAAAAAATAGAAAAAAATTAAAGAAAGGGAGTTATATTAAAATATGAGTTCTATATGCTTCAAACATCCCTTCAAATTCATGGCCTGAGATAACACCTGCACTCTGTTGTCTGTACAGACTACTCTGTTTAAACATCATTACTTTGGGATTTTAAGGTGTTCCTATCCCAGCTGCAGTGAAGTGCAATCTACAAGGACTGAAAAAGACTGACACCTCTGATAATTGCCATCGGTGTTTCTGCACATAGTGAATACAGCAGGAGTAGCTGTGCAAAGGCTTCCCACAGCATAAACCCATCATGCATTGGCTCTGACTTGCAGGAGGACCTTTTAAATGGCAGCTCATTCCTAAGTATTTTGCCCCAATCCAAGAATAAACACCACAAAAAAGAAAGTGGGCTGAGGTTGGTTTTCTTCAGTATTATTAGCATTTCTATTCTAGAAGCTCTTCAAAAGAAAGTGGGCTGTAATTATCAAATTGCATTGGGTTTATATGTCAAGATGTTGGCTGCGTTGGCGGCCTCCATGAGGAGAGGCTGGGGCTGCCTCACACAGGACACAGCCGGTTCCAGCCGGTTCCAGCTGGTTCCAGCCAGCTCTGACAGACCCCCACCTGCACGGCATGACTGAGCCTCACAGCCATGGTGGTGGTGGCTTGGGGGAAGAGTGTTTAAGAAAGGGTAAAATGTAGAATGGCAGAGACGAGTGAGGAAAAGAAAGTGGAGAAAAAAAGCCCCGCAGCCGGTGAGGTGAGAGAAGAAGGAGAAGGAGGAGGTGCTCCAGGCACCACATCAGAGATTTCCCTGCAACTTCTGGAGGAACCCATGTAGGAACAGGTTTATCCTGAAGGACTGCAGCCATTATTTAAAATGGCATATTTGCAGCCTTTTGAAGTTAACAAATAAAATTAAGTTTTATTATTTGTGATAATAACTGTTGGTAGATGTGCTTATTTTTGAAAGATGCCTTTAGAAAATTCTGTGTGAGTACCACCTGTTATGGTGCATTAGCCAACCAGGCAGGATTTTCCTTGGTAGTAGTAAGAAACCAAGGATAAGGAAGAGAATAATTTGGAGGGAATACCTGTATATCGGAAAATGGAAAGATTATGTAAATACTCAACCACTGGCAGCTGTGAAAGCAGGAGAATGGATGGGAAGCTCAATGCATGGTAGAAATATCTAAATTACTAGGACATCAGCTTTCACTGGCTATGTAAGGTTTTGTTGGCACTAGGAAATTTCATAACAAAGGAGTATTACTTTTATTAACAGCAACTTTTTCTGTAAAGATTAAACTATCTAGATTTGGGTTCTTTTGCTATTACTTGACAATGATGGCTGCAAGATTTTTAAGTTTTTTGGTTGTATTTTTTGTCTTTTTTTGTTTGGTTATTTTTTATTTATTTTTAAGCCAAAGACATTACTTTTGGCTTTGGACTTTTAATAAAATATTACTTTGTCTAAACTGTCTAAACTGTGGCCAACACATGTGCATGTCAGCTTTCATTTCCCCTTATTGAATCGATTCTAATTTACATCTGTTCTATCATGTCCATAATTTGTCTTTCACAAAGTCATGGCTCATAGCTTCATTAATCATGCCAGAATTTCAGTTTCTATAGATAGCTTGGGAGCTGATAGGGTGGGGTTTAGAGTTGAAATTCATCACTAGTGTTGTAGTGGTTTTGGAATTCTGCAGAGGTGTGGTTGCTTTTCATCATGCAGACATTCACTTATTCATTGACCTACTTGAAGAGGAGTTATAAGGATGTCATGCATATTTATGGAAAGAAGTTTCTCATCTAAAACTTGAATGCTTTATTTATAATTACTGTTATTCTTAATTATGTTAAAGTTATAAAGTTGTTGTGGCTGTCAATGTTGTTGTTATTGTAACAAAAAGTTAAAATAAAGATCTAGGAATCAGAGTTGTTATCTTCTGCACTTCCAGGGTGTGACCATGGGCATATTGATTAGAACTTGCTGTGGGTAATTTTTTTTCTATGTTTAGACAACAGTGTCTAAAAATTAATCTGTGCTAAGAAATGAGACCATGTCAGTAAATACAGAACAGATTTTCATCTACGATAGTGAAGAAGCATAAGAAAAATATCTGGTTTGAATACGCAAAGCATAAGAATTCTGTTTCGTAATTTCCCTGTACTTTACTTTGAATGCTTCCAGTACTCTTTGTGCATGTCTCAGGATGTAAATTTGAAAAAAAATAAAATTTGATTATGTACCTCATACTTAAATACATGCAAAACCACAGACAGGAGGTCTTTCTTTCTGATTGTGTGTTTCATTGGCAAAAGGCAGGGATAAAAACTGTTTAATTCTTTGCTCTTTATCTTTCAAAAAGACTACTATAGAGAAACCTGCCTTCTCTCATAAGCATTTGCACACATTTCATGGATAGGAATACCTCTTTTTTTTAAAACCTCTGATTTCTTTACATGTTCAAATGAAACTTCTCTTCAAATTTCTTACTCACCCAGCTGATGTACAAACAGTCAATGTAATAGTGAAAGTTTATTAATTTGGTTATAGAACACAATTTCTGAAATATATTTATAAGGTCAAATTGAACCTAATTATAAGCCCATAAGTGATAAGCACAGATGGAACCTCAGGAAAATAGGTAAAAATTGCAGAGATATTCAGTAAAATTCTATTCTCTCTTGAGAACTATTTAATGGTTAATTTGTTATTTAAATTTTACATTTAAGTTTCTATGTCAGTTATGTAATCTGAAATAAACCTTATGTTGATTAAATGTAATTTTCTGAAATTATGTAGCATTAAAAGTAGTAGTAGGATTAGTATTCATATTAGTAGTATGTAGTATTAGTATTCATATCAGAAATGGGGAAAGATTACTAAAACTGGGAAAGCGAATAGCAAGTTCTCATCTTTATCTGTCTTTTATCATGTCTGAAATTCATTACTCTGTCACCCATAGCTACTATTCATCAGTTATATTTTTAATTTTCTTTTCCTGTAAGATAGTGACTGTATATGAGAACTCATCAAAAATTTTAGGTGGAATTTCAGCCTTTTTCACATTTAGAAAATTAAGTTTTCCAGGTACATCTTATATTTGCTATGGAGACACAGTTTACACTAACTTTCTCAATATACGATAACATTTTTCATTCCATATTTTTCTGTATTCTACTATAACGGCAAATAGAGATTCTGCCTTAATGATGATTTTAATGTAATGTAAAACACAGTATAGCTATGTATGATTATGATTTTTTCCATTGATCTTTGTTTATCAGAAGTGATAGTTCTGAACTACAGTAGTACATTGAAAGTTTGTAAGAGCTGCTTGATTTTTTTAGAAGAGAATGGTTTTAATCTTTCTTAAGTGATAATTTAAAGATTCTGAATTTAGATTATGCTAATCCATCTCACCTATGTAAAGTTAGACAAGGTGAAGTATTGAGCAGTGAGGTTTACTACAGAGAATTTCAACATGACCTTTGGAAAATAATAATAATAAATAAAAAATTCATTTTACACAGATTTCCAGTACCAAGTCAGAGAATGTGAGTATTACCTATTCTGATGACACAGACAAGTTCTGTAGTGCACTTATTTTGTAAAATCTCCAGTTTTCTTAAAGAAAATGTGTCTAATTTTCCTGGGCCAACAAAGGGATTGAATTTAAAACAGGAGTTCCTCATCAATGATATAATGAGTAAGAAAGAACAGTGGATGTGTCAGTAAAATTAACAGCTGCTATTGCACTGAGAGATATATAAACAGTAATCAGCACAGAGAAATCAGTCAAAAGGACAGGGACAGATTGATGTATGGATAATAACACTTGATTTAGCTGAGTACTACATAACTGAAAATCTTTAGTGTGTTTTTGAAAAGGAGTAAAGAGTGTGATAAAGGCTAAAGAAATTTAAAACTCCTGAGGCAGTTTTTAACGGACTGGTTAAAAATCCTAATGAAGAGATTTCCAAGAGCAGTCTCAAAGGCTAGCCCGAGCAACAATAAACAGAGGATTTATTGAATTTAAACAGAAACGTCTTCCATCTTTCGTTGGTTTTAACCAAAATAGATATTTTCTGTCATGTTATTAGAGGCTGAAATGGAGATAAAGGGCCATATATTACTCTTAGTTTCCACCATTGCACACCTCAGTATCTCTGCCGAAATTGTTTAAATGTCATTGGTTTTATACCAAGGTAATAAAGTGGATTTGGCTGATGCTGAAGGACAGTATCTGTGGATTAACCCACAGGACCTATGTTCTTCAGCTTGGTGAACATGCTATATTGGAATCCATCCATATAGCTTATCTGAAGAACAAAATCTTCATTTTTGGGGCTACTTATTGAAAAAGACTGATCGTTTAATCCATCATTTCATTGATTATGTACATCCTACCCTCTTGAATATTTACTATAGTTGTCCACCATAGACGCCTTGGGCACAATACTTTATACATACTGTATAAAATAATACATGCTATGTTAATGCTATTCTCTTTTTTTTTTTTTTTTTTTTTGCATGACTAGAGTCAGTTTATAACTCATACAGGATTAAAATCAAACATATGCTTTGTCAGTTTGGACAAAGGACGACAATGGATGAAGCTCTCTGGATATAAATAGCAATCTGATTTCCCAAACATGAGTCATAAACCTAATCCGGTTGTTTCAAATTTATATGAACTCAAAAACAAATCACGAAGTCGGCAATTTCTTCAAATAGGAAAAAATTAGAGATATAAATAAAGGTAAATCAGAAAAATAACTGGAGGTAGCATCTTTTAATGGCCTTACCCAAAATATATCTCCAGTATACAATTTTACATGTAATTAAGGGGCAGAACCGCTAAGTGAAATAAGAAGCTAAAATAGTCTAGTCAATAAAAGACTGAAAGCAACATTATATATTGAGAATAACTTCAGAACAGCATGGGATGGGAAAATATTATATTGTTATGATTAAAACGCATTTTTTAACATCCCGTAAGGTCCTATTGATCATGGAACTCAGCATGATGATACTAAGCAGAAAATACAAATAAAATTTGTTAACAAGTCTAAATTCTGATCAAACTATAAATTCAAAGTAATGTATGGTAACCCCTTAAGTGTTTACGTTCAAGGATGTTAGTATTGTATTATTTATCAAAGGTAATTAACTTTATCCGAGAAGAAGCAATATCCAACGAGTTTCTAGAACTGCATAATAAAATGTCAGCCATAGTAGGATTTATCTTCATAAAAATTCGTCACCGTTCAGATATTAATATCACCCAAACAATCAGTCAAGACTTAGAAAGGTCTGGTATAATTAGATGCAAGTGCTGGACAAATCTGTAGGTACTAAATCATGCTGAAAGACAAGAGATTCCAGGTATCACAGACACCACAACCAGATACCTTCTGAACTGAATCCCAAACACAAGTTCAGCTATACGAATTTAAATTCAGCCATAATCTAATGTCAAATATACATTTTCCTTCATAAAAGACAAGGCTCTTTAGATGAAAATAGCAACTAGAAATTGGGGATAATTCAATAGATGATTTGATAAATCAAGATATGATTATTTGATAACATCTGAGAATCTTTGTGAAATATCATCAGAAAAAAATTATATTAAAATCTCTTTGTCTATTTTATTTTCAGATGCAGAAAAGGATAATATGACGCTGCAGGAGAAGAAAGTAACATGAGAAAAAAAGGAAACAATATTGCATAGAGATCAATACAGAGTGAGTAGGATGTTATTGAGACATATCAGTGATGGCTTGTTGGCAAATGCTTTGTTTAAGCTAACTCAGGAATTTAAGAGCTGTTGAATCACAGAGGTATTTTCTTCTTTTCTTTAAGGTTAAAAAAAGTGGTGATACTCATCTGAGACTCGGAAGGTTTACAGAACATAATAGTTATGCTGGATACGTCAGTGGCAAGCAGTTATCTAAGATCAAAAGCTATAATTTGAAATGGCAACTCATACATACACATTTCATTCTGGAATCTGAATTATTTTTCATTGGCTATACATCTGAATTCTAAGTCTCAATATATTGTGAACATTGGGAGCGACTATTTAAAAAAAAAAAAGACAAAAAGACCTAAGTGCTAAAGGAAGAAGCCACAGAAAATCTCAGAAATGCCAGGAGATTGAAAAAAAGATAACAGTTGTATATTTAATAAGTGGTCAGAGCTATGGACTCGCTAATATACATATTTTTCTCTCATGCTTATGCATTTTTAATATACTAATAGATTCTTCACTTCTTTAGAAATTACTTTCTGATGTAGCTTCAATCAACACACAAAGTGTTAACACCTATAGACAAATAACAAATATATAACAAATAGTCTATAATCCTTTTAAAAATCTTTTCTACCCTCTAAACAGGACACATAAAGTAAAGTTCAGCTTTTAACTATGGAATAATTTTTACACTGTGATCCTAGTGATTAACATTAGCTTCCACAGCTCTGATACAAACATTAAAGAAGTCCAGGGGAGTCCAACCAGACTCAAAAAAAAAAGACAGAATTGTTCTCCACATAACTTGAGATACAATAAGGAGTATAAAAATACATTACATGATATTTCATGTTTACATAAGGTGTAGTAAAATAAGCTAACAATTCTCCAAGCAATAAGTGAAGAACCCAGAGAAATTTATATTCTAATTTTGTCTCATAAGAAAGACATGAGGAAATTAAAAAGTCACCCAGAGGGAAGTGAGAGACTGAAATTATCAAAGAAGCAGTGGAAAATATTTGACAAAAAATAAAAGAGTAAAAAAAAATGCAAATTAGGATCGAAAAAATTCTCAATAAGATTGATTTTGGTTTTAATTTGGCCATCAACTGAAAAAATCCATTTTGGCTCTCTGCAATATATTCTTGCCATGGCATCTTACATCTCAATATAAGGAAGTTTGCTTTAATTGTTTAACCCAGAAGAAACAAACATGATGTGAAGAACAAGCTACAGTGTATAAAGTGCCAAAAAAGTTGAACACAGTTATGTTAATAATCTAGGAAGAGAAAACAAGTGTACTCCTACTTTAAAAGACAGGACAATGGAGTATTTGGTTTGTTGTTTTTTTTCTTTTTCCTGAAAACTGTACATATCTTATTATTAATAAAAAATAAAGCAAATTTAAAACAAAACAAAACAAAACAAAACAAAAGGCAAAACCAAAAAAGCCCAACCTCCTTCTTATCCAGTTGAAGTATTTTGGAACTAATCCAAAGCAAGTGTTTTAATTTTGTAGATATATGTTTTTCCAGAAACAGTAAGTCCCAATAGAGTGTAATGATGAAGTGTGAATCATCAAAATACATTGAAAGGAAAAAAAAAAAAAGTAGCTGAGGGCTCTGGATCTTTTATTAAATTTCTTCAGTGGATTGCTCTCTAACTGAATGAAGATCAGCAGAAAGTTTTATATAAATCCCTGAAGAACAAAGTTGTCTAACATAGTAAAAGAGGGAAAAAGTTTATGTACAGTAGTGCCTCAGCTGTCCCCAGATGAGATTTCTTCACCTTCTTTTAACTCTTCCCCAAACTGCAAAAGCTTAATTTAGTTTACTGAGACTAAAATTCAGATATAGACTAGTAATTATTGATGCTATACGAAGTAGCATTTGCAGCATTAGACAGGTAATTGATTAATTAACTATGTCAAAAGTGCAATACAGCCCATTAAAGAAAGTACTCAGCAAACACTATTTGAGACTTCAGTGAATGACGCTTATTGCTACATATGGCTCATTGTTAAAAAGATGGCCACATTTGATCCTTGAAGTACAGAAGTACAAAATAAAAGTACAAAATAAATTGAAGTACAAATTTGAAGTACAAAATAAATTAATAAAATGTCACATTAAAAGTTAAAGTAGAGATCAGATTTTTCCAACTTTATCTTTTGTTTGGAATTCTTCTACCTAAAGACTAGGACATTTCATACATTAGAGCTTATACTACTAATAAGTATTATGCATTTAAACTTCAGTTTTCATCCATATTCTTAAACTTTGTCAAGGTAAGCTCTTTTGTCCTATTTTATTTCTAAGTCACAGAAGAAACTTACAGAAAACACTCATTGTCCAGGTTGCATCACAAGTGAAGGATAATCTGGAAGTGAGTTTCATGGTGTCTACTGGTGAAAAAGTTATCTTGGCATGGCCCTCTGACACTAAAAACTATGCTGTGTTAGCTTTAACTCTGTTCTTTGTTTGCTAGCCATTTTTAATCTCACAGAATGATGTCATACTGATAAAAGTACTTATCTTAAAACAAGCTAAGGGTTTAATTCATGATAGAAGAAAGAGCTGCCATATTGAGAGCTCGATGATTTAGGATTAAGTGAAGGATAAAGCTTCCAATTTAATGCGCATTGCCAGACCTTACTTGGCTTGCACTGTTGTACGAAGTAGTTTATCAGAGTTGATAAAATCTGATTAAGGCTAACACAGTAAAGAAGATGTTAAACTAGCTCCTCATTGCAGAGCAGAGTTTCACACCCACTGAGAAGGAAATAATTTCAGAGCCAAAACCTTTCTTACATAACATTCAGTGCTATTTTGCACTACACTGAGGTAGTAGGTCTTAAATCCCAGATTGATCTGAGAAGGAAGATGGTTAATTTAGCACTCCTAGATCTACAGTCTTTCCATTATCCCTAACACATAAAACATTAGCATATTGCAATGGGAAAACACAGCTCCCATAGCCAAAGATTAAAATATTGCAGACACAAATAAATAATACACCATAAATCCCAGATGGCAATGACCAGAATAAACTACTGTAGAACTAGAATTCTTTTTTATGTATCTGACCATTTGCAATGCTCCCACCCTACTTCACAGTGGAACAAGATAAACTTGGCACTCTTGCATTAATTTACTGTACATAATAAAACTATGCTGTATATTCAATATACAGTTATGATGAGCTGTGCCTTTTTCATATGTACATGAGTTGCATTAACAAATTACACCCAACTGAACCAGAAAGGCTATTATTTCTTTCAAACAATCTCAATTTAGAATCCTAGATTATTGCAATGACACGTTAGATGTCCAAGTTGATAAACAGAATATTGTGCCTCTCACAGCTTTTACTAAAGCTTTTTCATTGAAAAGTAAATAAATATCTAAGTTCAATAAAAGTGGAACTTTTTTTTAGGAAATCATCCCTTTAAAATTCATTGCTTGCGCAGTGTTAGTAATTTTAAACACATAGCAATTTCAAAATATAAGAATATGTAAAATCGATTACATCCTGGTTTCCCAAAGTTCTATATGTAACGAGATTGCTATTTAAAAGCAAAGTAGAAAGTCTAAATGTAATTTCACTTAATGCATTGTATAAAAATATATGTTCCTAATAACTGGTATAAATATTTTCAATTTTTCTCTAACAATGTCTGCTCTAAAATATTTCATCTTAAAAAAAATGAGAAATTTATTACTGATAAGTTATAATTTACTGAATTTTTTATTAATAATATCGTGAGGTGTTTTTTTTTTAAATTAAACTTTACCTTGGAATTTTTATTACCGGTTTCTAAAAAATAAACAAAACATGAGCTATTAATTTGGTGAGGACAACTTAGCTACAGCAAATTCCATCAGCTCAGGATGCTCTAAATTGCAGTGAAAATGAAGACAGAGCAGACTTTGATTTAGATTTAAGATAATAATGTTAATTTCATTTCATTGTTTTTTGTCAAAATGTTGAATAATAATACTTTGATTTCATACAAAACCCCCTTTGATTTCATATAACAGGGTTAAGTTTTTCCAATTTTTTTAATTAATATTATTTTATACCAAACAGGATTCACTAAGTCTTAAAAAAAATTCATTACCAATTATTTAATTCTTTTACTGATCTAGTAAATGCTACAATATAGCATTTCTATATTTTACAAGAATATATATTCTTGTAATATAAAGTACTTCAACTACTCAAAGTTAGGTACATTCTTCATTGTATAACTGCCAGGAAAGTCCTTCACACAGACAACAGAAAGATAATCTTTTAGCAGATGTAACCACTTCTTACTTCTTAAGCTCTGTTTCTTTGGTATTTTTATTTTCCTTTTCCCTGTTGTGCTATTAAATGTAGCCACAGTTAATAACAATAATTATTTTCCCAGTATTTAATCCTGGAGTCCTGCAAAGTGCAGCCAAGATCCCATATATTTAAAATAATGAGAGCTATATCCATGAGTTGCTTCAAGGAATTATTTCTTTTGACTGAATTTTTTAGTAATTTTTCTGTAGTATTATTTTGAATTCAACAGAATGAAACCTGACTTCAATATTCCAAACACGAAAGTACAAAACGATCTCTGAAGTATTTAGCTTGGGTTTGATTACTTCTGTGAAAATGCATTGAGGAAATGTCAGCTATTTTTTCTTATCTAAAATTAGAATAAACCTACTGATTTAGCTTGATCCATAAACATCTGTTTTATTTTCTTCTAGAGAAATAAAGATGAACGTTTAAGAAGGTCTAGCCCACTAGTTTGCATTACACAATTCTGGAACTTAACATTTTATTTTCTAAAAATGAGGATCATCAAACACAATTCTGGAGATACATTTTCAGAGATGCTTTAAATAGTTAACCAGCTTCATTTAAGAAGAACCTGAGAACAGTGGAAAAGGCTCTAACTCATTGGCTAAAATTACTGTCACAGAATTACACCCTGTTCTACTCATGTTGATAACACTCTGAATATCATTAAAAACATTATCATCAATGTATGGCTTCAGAAACCTGGACGCTCATGCTGAAGTGAAGGAAAAGAAATAGAATTAGAAGAACATAGAAAACAAATTTAAGGATGGAACAGAATTCAGCCTGACTGTGATTCAGCTCCCATGAGGGTGGCAAGATGTCTATCTTATATACATATCAGAAGAAAAAATATTAATTTTATATGATTCTTTTGCAAACAGAAATCAAGGTATCATGATCAATTTCAGTTATTCGATTGCTGGTACTTTAAAACACTAAGCTGACTGTATTTAAGTTTAACTCAGGCTGTTGTCCATTCTGTTTCAGACTCTTAAACATAATGTTATTATAACAATAACAAATTTTAATACAGAAACACACCTACAATTGGAAACATTACATTTATAAGCCATTGTGTCACAGATTTGGTTTTAATATGCCAACAAAGAACTGCAGGCTTATAAACAGTACAAATCTGGCTTCTAATGGTCACATTTACCAATATAGCAACAAGGATATTGCATTCCTAAAATAACAAGTACAACACATATATTTAATTTAACCATAGATTAGTTTATCAATTAGTGCTTTGACATGGGACGTTTTTATATTATTATATACTTGTGTATACCTATAATTATTAAATATTAGTTTTATATTATTATTGACTATAGTGAGTATTCCTAACGTGTTCTATATGCTTTCACTACAACTTTAAGTGTTGCATAATATACTGCAAGAATAGCATAGTCTGAAGGTCTGTTGGTTTGCAGCTGTTGTTCTAATTAGGGAATAGCAATTTATTGAAGATTAATTCTCTGTTTTCTGTTCTGTTTGTTTGGGAAAGAATGGCAGTTTAAAAGCATACAGAGTATTTTTTGTAGTAGAAATAATTATGCATACTTTGTAATAGTAAATTACATTCAGTATGATGTATTTTGCTTAAATGTTAATATTTTGCTTATAGCGATTGCTGATCCAGCTGTCTGCAGTTGTAAGATGTTAAAATTGAAAATGGGAGCATGTAGCTTGATTGTTTTAAATGGAAATCATGGTTATTGACAACATGGCTTATTGCATCGTCATCTTCGTTGTGCATGTATCAGTGTAATATATAAACCCTAAAATAGTAGACTTGTATTACATAATTTTCCTTCAGGTTAATGTTACAGTATCATAATATTTTCCCTAATCTTTCTTTACAGAGGAGTATCTATATAAATCATATCAAAAAGATAACTTAATTAATTCATCTGTTACGGTAATAGTTTATATGTTTTCCTTCCATACAGAGCTGCAAAATCAACTACTGAAAGGAATGTTTTCTACTCAGACACAGATTTTTTAAAAAACTTTTCTGTGGCAGTGTCAGTAGGATCTGCAAAACTCTTAGTCTCTGAGATAGCTAGAAAAAAAGCAAAAGTAAATTATAGATTAGGACTAGTACTCTGAATATGTTCTAATTGTGGAAGCAGGACAGGTCAATTCATGTGTAAGGGACTCAATTATTTAAGTAAAACTTTGCTATCAAAGGGGTAAACTTTTATACCATGCCTCTTTTTTTGTGTCCACTTTCTAGCTTGAATTATTTGCCTAGAGATAACACTGCTCACAGATGTAGCTAGTTCACGTCAGCACTTTACACAGCAAAACAGAAATGCATTCATTCCCGGGTAGATTTTCCACTTGTTGGTCTAGCTAAATGTCTAAGAGAAAAGATATATAGACTCATGAATCTGTGCAAATAGATTATTACAACAGTAACAAGTTTTAATACTGAAACACACCTACAATGGGCAACATTACATTTATTGGCCATTGTGTCATAGATTTTTCATGTACTAACAAAGTACTTTAGGCTTATGAAGTTGAGATAACTTCCTAAGTTCAGACAGTGTGCAGTTTTCCCAATTAAAAAATCATCTGAAATATATAGATGGAATTTCACAGAAAACAAGATCAATTTAGTTCTATGAGATATATTATTTTGCAAAGATATTTTAACACTAATTACAGCATTTATTTGTCTTTCTTAAGCAGTTAAACTCTCCAGTAGAGTTCTTTTAGTTCCCTGGACCTTCTTTAATGTTAAAAAGCTTTATTGAAAATTAACTTATTCTGACTAGAGTTTGCCTTGTATGGATCTTTCAAAAATGGGATAAAGATGATCTTGCAGATATTAAAGTGTTTGCTTTTAGAAGTATTAAATACTCTGCAGGGTTACTGTGACATGAACTATCTTCCTCCATTGTGTGAAAAGAAAAATAACAGAGAGAAATAAAGCCCAAGAAGGACACGTGATGTAAATGAAAACAATCACTCACCACAACTGACCAATGCCCAGCCAGTCCCTAAGCAGCAGCACCCTCGCCAATGACCCCCCAACTTTTATTGCTGAGCAGGACGTCACATGGTATGGAACATCACTTTGGTCAGCTGGAGTCAGCCATCCCAGCCTTGTTCCCTCCTAACTTCTAGTGCACTCCCAGCCTACTCACTGGTGGGGTGGGATGGAAAGCAGAAAAAGACTGTGTAAGCCCTGCTCAGCAATAGCAAAAATATCCCTGTGTTATCAACAATGTTTTCAGCACAAATCCAAAACATGCCCCATATGAAGGAAATTAACTCTATTCCAGCCCAAACCAGCACACCTTGAAAGACCTTTCATGTTATACTGTAGCAATGCATTTTTTCTTGTCACAACTATATGACACAAGCACCCCACAGTCACTCAAGGATGAGATAAGGCTCCCAGATCTTTCTCACCTCAGCAGCTTCCAGAGCTGCTGAACTCCATAAGAACTAAATATTATTTTTTTTTTTTAGCAGTCTAAATGTAATTTAATTTTCACTTTGCCAATATTAGTCAGCTCTCTGGTGACTGCTACAGTGCCTTTGTGGACAAATCTGACAGCCAGCCACAGGCATTTTCTGAAATTATTAGACTTGGGAGGCTTAAGTCAGTTTAGAGCACGCATGAGAAAAGGATATCTTCTTCCAGGAAATACAGTAGGTTTTTTATTAACGCTGAAATATCGCCTATGGGCAGTGAAGACCAAGTTGGCTCTGATATATAATAATTATGCCAAAAGGCCAGAGTACAACTTTATTTTCCTAACTATGATGTAGACTTACCACAGCATTGAATATCAGTAGTTCCATCAAAGCAGGTAAAACTAGATATTTTTGTGACAATTACTAAGCTGTAAAATGACACATTCTACTATTATTGTCCAGATGGCAGGTAAATGGAAGTTTCTACAAAGACGCCACCATAGACTGGTATTCCTGGTTTGACTATCAGTTAAAATATCTGGAAACATTTAGAATGGCTGAAAAGAGATTTTGGTTATGAACATAGCAATACTGTATAGGAAAATCCTGTTAACCTCCACTTTTAGCATAGTGAAGTCATCAAGAAGAAAGTAGATAAAAGTAGCATTGCACTGGGACCACATACACAGGAATTTCCAGATATAAGGAATAATAAATCATAGACAAAGTATTTATAAAAAAGGAATCCCAAAAATACTCTTCCTAAAGAAAGCCAAGTAGCACCTTCTGATACCTAAGGGAAATCCTCAAACCACCAATAACTATGTCAGTGTCAGAATTGTTCAATAAAACATTTTGGGCTTTAAAAAAAAAAAATAGATGACTTATCATTATCTTATTTTTCATTTTCTAATTGTTGTTGTTGCTGTTATTTTTAAACTGTTTTTATCCCAGCCCATGAGTTTTCTCACTTCTTCCTAGTCTCTCTCCCTATCCTAGTGGGAGGAATGAGTGATTGGCTGCGTGGTACTTAGCTGCCTGCTGGGTAGGGAGTCAGGAAAATATAAGGACCACTATGTCATGACCTTTAGGAGACCTTGACTTGGAATAACATTCAAAATTCTGTTCCATGTTTGCATTGCCTTCATAATCTGAGTTCAGAAAAGGTATCACAGAAACAGATGTAGATAAGGGATATTAAAATGACTATCAAAATAAAACATATATCTAATGATTTCTTTTATATATATATATAGACTGGCAAAAATAACAGATGAATCTGACTATTACGTGTAAACATAAAAAAGTTAGAAAAAATATTTCAATTACAGGCCAATGTCTTCATTTACAAAACAAGGATTCTATCTAGATGAAAATTAGAAGGCCTTTAACTGCTAAAGAAATCTATTTCTGCGACACTTTTTTATTCCCTGTAATAGCAATACGAAAATTGCTTTTAAGATGAAACTTAGTAAGTTCAGGAAAAGGATTGTTTTATCTGAGGACTGTGTTAACACAGAATTGGATTAAATGACAGAAGGTATGTTTCATTTCTGCAATCATCTTGTATGCATTAAACTCCCTCCCTTCGCTGCTGTGTGTCAGTACCCATCTGGATCCAAGCAACAAGTGAATTCCATCTGATTGAGACTCATCAACAACATTGTCAAACATGAAACACTGAACATTTCTAGATATCCACAGCAAGTGTCTGCTGCTCAGCCAGGATGCATTAACTTTCTATGCCTGCTTCCATGTTGTTCAGCTATTTGTATTATCAAGGCTTCAAACAGGAGGCCAATTAGCAGTTTCAGCCTCAGGTCAAGTGCCCCGGTTAATGTAACTGTGAGTTAAAATTGCAGGATATGACCCGGACCCTGGACCATTACAATTCTACTGCACTAGCCAGAGTAGGGATTTTTTGGGGTTTGGAAGGCTGGCTGTCAAGGGAGGATTAGACATCAGCTTATAGCTGTAGTAATTTATACCCTCCCTGTTGAATAACTAATATTTGAATCTTATAGGTCTTGTTAAGGCAAAAAACTTGAATGTATATTGTCATAACTTACAGGTACTGAAAGAAAATATACATTTTATTATAATATAATCCACATGTGTGTACTGGATTAAGCTGGGATGGAGTTAAATTTTCTTCATAGCAGCTTGTAGGGTACTGTGTTTTGGATTTGTGACCAGAACAATGTTGCTAACACAACAGCGTTTTAGCTCTTGTTGAACAGTGTTTGCAGAGTGTCAATGCTATCTGTTTCTGACTTTTTGCTCCTCCAATGAATATATTGGGAGTGTGCAAGAGGTTGGGAGTGAACACAAGCATGCAGATGAGTCAAATAACCAAAAGAGATATTGCATGCCATATAATATCACGTTGAATCATAAAATCCAGGAGAGGTGCTTAGGGAGGTTAGGTATCTTTCCCACAGTAACTCGATGAGCACCAGCCTACCTCTGGGAGGTGACAAGTGATTGTGTTTACATCACTTTTTTCATCTTCGGTCTTTCTTCTCCCCCTTTTCCTTTGCTTTCTAATTACTTTTATCTAAGCTCTTGAGTTTTCTTGCTTTTTCTCTTCCTTTTCTCTTCCCCTGTCCCACTACAGGTCAGGGTTAACGAACGGCTGTGTGGTGCTAAACTCACAACAATGTGAAACAGAATAGATTCAGAAAAGTATCAGGATCTGCTTTTTTCAGATCATCTGACAGAACATTTGTTAATTTAAAGACATTGCGATGAGGCATGGAACATAAATAATCAGCACTGTTGCAGAAGAGGAGCCTACAAATGATGGCATTAGAAGTTTTGCATTACAGACAAGATGTTTTGCATTGGAAATATGGAGCATTGGCCTTAACTTGTGTATGGAATAAACTCCAGCAATTCAAGGAAGGCAAAAGAGCCTACAGTTAGAAGAAATTTGATGTATTATTTGCATTTATGTTGGAACACCTGAAAATAAAATACTTTTTTTTAATATCTACATGTCGGTTTTCAGTTAAGCTAAAATTACTTTCTATTCAAATAAAGAATGAATATATACATTAATTTAGATTAAAATAATTCAACTGATTGAATATTCTTTTCAGCAGTTATGAATACTTCATCTAATGGGATCCACTTTTCATGCACAAAAAAAAGAGAAAAAAATCAAAGAAAATGTTCTATAAAACCTTGAATATTTCCATTGTGCTTCTTTGACAAATGCTGTTAATTAACATTCCAGCCATGTCATATAAAATATCCTAATTATAGTACTACCATGCATGACAGAGATTAACAAAAACGTACTTAATGACAAAATCTGTGAAAAGGATGTTTTGTTAAAATTAGGAATGCCTTTTTTTTCACTAAGTGCTCAAATAACTGACAAAATTAATTATGCTATTAGTCAAAAAAACAACAGTTTATTTACTAAAATTTGGTGGAGTGTATTTTCTGCAATGGCCATCTTTTTTCTTTTAAATGTTTATAATATGTTATGGCCAAAACACATGTGATTCACTGTGAATATATTACGATTAATTTAATTTAAAATTAACTTTTTCACACAGATCTCTTACACATAAATCAAGATAAAAGAAAGTTGCAATTGAATCGATTCAAAACTGTAGCTGTCAACGTGTATAGAAGTTTTACAGAATCTACTCAAATGTGCATCTTTCTTTTATTGTTCAACATGGAAAATCAAACAATAAGTACAACAACAACACAGATGGAGCTATGAGTTTAAAACTAGTCAGTAAAACTTTTCCAGATAAAGGAGTTCATGCCTTTCATAGATGGATGCAACTGGCCATCTGGCAAACAGAATAAATGTTCTGTGAAGTTCATTTTTATAAGTGTGTTGGGAAAATATATTTAGAACCTTTTAACATTGTGCTATGAAGAGAAATTAAGGATATAATGATTTACTGCACTGTACTTCAAAAAAAGTGGGAAGCAGTAGTGTATTAGTGGGGCAAGAACGTCTTCACCGACAAGTGTGGAGAACGAGAAAGTTGGAGACACGCTGCTGAGCGAGAGCCCATCTTGTACTGATGAGAAGGAGGCCTTGGGATCAGTAAAACAATGTCCTTATATAGTGACGTATGTGTGGTGTGAAATGCAGCAAACAGATAGCAGTGTACCAAATTAGCAATGTTTTCTTAGCCTAGGCGGGATAAACATTTAAATGTATCCAACTGTATTGCTCACAACCTATCCGTGAAAAGGACACAGCGTGTGATCAAAGACAGAAACTATATATGCTGAAAAAAGGGAAACAATAAACATCTTCGCTTCACCTGTGGTGGAGTCTGTGCCTCTTGTGTTGCAGACAAGTCAGTCAGCCTGTCTCAAAAGCTCAGGAGAGCTTTAAACTAGACTTACCAGTGGGACAGGATGGAGTTTTGAATAACAGAGAAGAGCCAGGAGCTGCTGCTGTATTAGGAACCAATAGGGAAACATCTCTGAAATGCTCAAAAGAATTAGGGTGTGGTGACAATAGCTCATCTGTAATGACTCTATACCAATGCACATAGCATGGGTAAAAAAGAGGAGGAGCTGGAAGCCTTTGTGCAGCTAGAAAGCTAGGGTCTAACAGCTATGACTGAAGCTTGGTGGCATGAATCACATGGCTGGATTGCTGCAATTGATGACTATGAACTGTTCAGAAAGGACAGGCAAAGGAGAGACTGGGACAGGGGCTGCCTTCTATGTAAAAAAAAAAAAAAAAAAAAAAAAAAGAGTGTTTCCATAGAGCTATCTTTGAAAGACAGTGATCAACAGGTTGAGAACTTATGGGTGAAAATTAGAGGCCAACAAACAAACCTTGTGGCTGGTGTTCAACACAGGTTGGCTGATAAAGAGGAGGATGTTGATGAAGAATTCTTACTTCAACTACAGGAAGCACCACATTCACAGATTCTGACCCTTCTGGGGAAATTTAAGTCACCTTGACATCTGCTGGAAAAGCAGCACAGCAAGCTGTAAACAGTCCAGGAGACCCTCTGAGTACATCAAGAATAACTTCTTAATCCAGGTGATAGGCAGGCAGATGAGAAGTGTTACTGGACCTATTGTTACCATTACAGATGAACTAATTAAAAAAGTCATGCTTGGTGGCAGCCTGGGTTGTAGTGATCATACCCTGGTGGAGTTCACAATCCTGAGTGATATGGACCAGGTTAAGAGTAGAGTCAAGACACTGAATTTTAAAAGAGCAAATTTTCAGTTGTTTAAGGAATTTGTGGATGGGACCCTCTGGGAAACTGCCCTTGGGGATAAAGGAGCTGAACAGAGCTGGTAGTTCTTTACAGAAATCTTAGAGCACAAGAGCTCTTGATTACCATGTGTAGGAAATCAGGTAAGGAAGGCAGTAGACCAGTGTGGCTGAGGAAGGACCTCCTGGTTGAACTAAAATGGAAAGGAAGAAAATGGAACCAGGGACATGTATCCTGGGAAGAATATATGAATCTTATAGGGATGCAATCCGGAAAGCTAAGGCACAGTTGGAGCAGAATTTGGTAAGGAACATAAAGAGTAATAAGAAGGGCATTTACAGGTACATTGGACAGAGAAAGAATAGAATAGAATAGAATAGAATAGAATAGAATAGAATAGAATAGAATAGAATAGAATAGATTTTTTCAGGGCTGAGAAATAAACCAGGAGAACTAGTGATACGGAGAAGGCTGAGGTACTTAACAATTCCTTTACCTCAGTTTTTACTAGCAATCACTTTTCCCACATCTCTCCAGTTCCTGAACCTCAAGGCTGGGGAAACCAAGTACCTCACATTATAAGAGAAGAACATGTATGAGACTACCTGAGGAATCCGAATGTACACAATGCTATGGGACCTGATGAGATACATAATAGGATCTTGATGGAATTAGCAGATGTAGCTGCTAAGCCACTCTCCATAATATTTGAAAAGTTACAGCAGTCAGACAAAGTGTCTGCAGAAAAGGGAATATCATATCTGTTTTTGAAAATGGTAAAATAGAGAACCCTGGGAACTACTGACTGGTAAGCCTCACCTCCCTGCACAGTAAGATCATGGAACAGGTTCTTTTGGAAGACATGATCACAGGGCTAGAACACCGCTCCTCTGAAGGAGGATGGAGAGAGGGGCAACTCCCCCCTCTTCCCCCTCTTCCCCCTCAACCTGGGGAAGAGAAGGCTCCAGGAAGACCTTATTGGGGCCTTTCAGTATACAAACGAGGGCTTATTAAAAAAAAAACAAAACAAAACAAAACGAAACAAAACAGATAAAGGCTTTTAAACAAGTTCAGTAGCAACAGGACAAGAGACAACTATTTTGAACTGAAAAAGGATAGATTTAGATTGAATATAAGGAAGAAATTTTTTATGATGAGGGTGGTGAGACACTGGAACAGGTTGTTCAGAGAAGTTGTGGATGCCCCATCACAGAAAGGGGCTTTGAGCAACCTGATCTAGTGAAAGATGTTAGGACTAGATGATCTTTAAGGCCCCTTCCAACCCGAACCATTCTGTGATTCTAGATTCTATGATTCTATATTTTGAGGGTTCAACATGCAGAATTGCTTTCAATATGGAAGAAAAGAACAAGGTAATTACCAATGAAAATGATTTGCTCACTCTGTGCACACCTATAGGTTGACATACAGATATTACAGCTTTAAAAAACTAGAAAATAACACTTATTTCCATCCTAATTATTTTTAATTAGTTCTTTGGCAATCAGATGCTTTCAAAAACAAATTATATAACTAAATTTTTAACTGCCACTAAAAAATTTATCTCTGGGATTTCAAGATAAATAGTATATTTAAAATTGTTCATAGTTTTGTAATTAAATCTAGTATACCAAAAGCAAAATCAATGCTTATGTGAAATGCATTAGTAGAGATTTTCTTTCAGTACAAGTTGCAGAATATAGAAGGGTAATACTGTATTTGTCTTCGGAAGTTTTACCTTTCAAGTAATTTTCAATATATGCACACTAGCAACAATTGTAACAACAAGAAGTTTTATAAGACACACTAATGTTTCTGACTAAAGAAACCGATATGCCAGTACTAGGTTATTTTAAATGATTTCTGCAAATTTTAGCTGCCATCACTTCTCTGCATATGCAGATACTCTTGTTCCTTCTTCTGGTTTCACTCCACATACAAAACATACATTTTCTTTTACACCAAGCATTTTACATATAAATTTCTATTTTTGAAATAAAGGGTTCATTAGCTGTTGATTTTTTGTCTTTACTTCATCTGAGAATATGATCTGACCTTATATCAAGTCTCATACCAAATTATCATATAGATTTTTAGAACATAAGTTTATGACTTCTTCAGAGTTTAATATAAAATGTATTATGATTGATTTCCTTTTGAATATTAAACATGAAAATGATCAGTTACAAAGAGGTTGTGGTTATTTTGTCTCATTCATCCAGGACTTCAAGACCTAGATCAGTTTTGTATTTTGACTTCCTGAGAATATATAGCAGAAGGTCATTTTGTGGCATTACAAGCAGCATAATTTCATTTTATGATTTTCTAAATTGCCTATGGAAAAGAGTAATCACAATAGCACACCTCACATTTGAATGCAATTAGTATGTGAACTGAGCATGCCTAGTTATGTGCCATTAACAGGTATATGAATAGTTGCCTATGGAAAATATAAGCACACAAAGGAAAAAAAGTAGCAAGGCTTTTTATGCAAGGAGACTGTTCTGGTTTTGTAAAATGACCTAAAAGTAAAAATAAGTAAATAGTAATAATGAGAATATTAAGAATAAGAATAAAACAGGATTACAAAGACTATAAATAAATTACTGTGCTGTGAAGGTACTTGGTAGTCTAATGGGAGGTCTCAAATATTTATTCATATTCTATATGCAAAATAGACTGCAAAACCAAATTCAAACCTTAGTTACTTCAGCTGAAATCAATACAGGAATTATAAGGTCTTTTGGCAGCAACTATATATGTAGTTGTAGATCACATGAACCTATGATTATGCAATCCCTAGATACAGAAAATGAATCTTTTTTACCTTAAATTCACTTAACATTCAAATTCATATTGTACCACTGAATTGTTATAGCTATAAGAATATAGAAAGAATAATAACCGATGCTGAAAGAAAAAAAAATACAGGTAAAATGTGGTTGGCTTAAATTTTTAATATTCCAATTCTTAAACTCAGCTCTTGCTATCTGTCTTGTACATTGTCATTTTCCAATATGTTTTTATAGTAAGTATTAGGAAGTATAAGTCATATATTGGAGTGATCATGTCAGCTTTTAGTGAAAAAATACAGCATGTTTTTTCCATCCCAGTTGCACTCTAGACAGTAGATGTACAGTCACACAGTGTGATTTACAATGAACAAAACCTACTAAATACAAACCTTATTTCCTGCCCCAAACAGGTTACAGTATCTGGGCTTCAATTGGTCCATTATTCTGAACTAGTATGCTGTGGCTTGTTCTATTATTGCTTTTGAGATATGCAGAATGATCATTGTAGAAGGCAGAAAAAATTAGACCATACCGATTATTCAGGTTTATGTCAGAGGAAGTAAAAGAAGCACAGGTGAAGACCTGAAAAATACTGACTGAAGAATTTTTTCAAGTGCAGTAATCAGCATGAAGGATTAGAAGCTAAGAGCTAGCAAATAAAAGAAAAACTGCACTAAGATGACAAGAAAGATTGAAGAAAGTTGGCCATGAGAAGAAGGAGAAGGTGAAAGTAGAGATTCAGGAACAACATAAAATAATGGGGGATAAAGTTGAGCAACACCTAGTTTCCAAAGCTGATCCTTCTGATGATGTCAGTAGAAGTTTTTGTTACAAAGCCTGACAGGAGAGGGACAGAGCTTTCTTTGTACTAACTGTAACCTTGACAATTTTATGCATGGCTCATAACATCTGCTTCAATGAACAGCAGCTGGCTAATAACTTGCCAAAATACCAGCTGAATTAAAAAGCTGTGAATCACTGAACTCTGCCAATTACATGCTCAAAAGACTCTGTGAACATCAAAGCTCCATGTATGCAAGCGTAGGAAGCATTTGTCGCACCAGTGTCCTACAGAAATGAAATGCTAGTAGTACACTTTGTAGTCTACACCATAATTCTCTGGTAAAAATGGCAAATGCATAATTGTGGGCTCTGTGTTTCCGATTTCTTTTTTTGGTGGGTCAGTTTGGGCAAACTATTGGAATATATTTATTTCCTGTATTTGATAGACTGGTAATACAGCTTGTAATTTGTTTTAAAGTTGCCTTCTTTGGTGGTTGTCCAGAAGTAATTAAAAAAAAATGAAATAGATTCACATATAATTCTGACCTTTGTTGAAATCTTTTAGGGCTTAAGCCTTTGAGCTAGGTGCTAGAAAGCCTTTGTAAAATATTAAGCAACAAATTTTCCAATTCGTTTTGTTTCCAATAGAGAAGTCTTCAGAAATCTTCAGAAACTTGCATACTTAGTTTGTTGGTAAACATCTTATTTCATAGGAGCTTTTGGATTTTAGTGAATACTAAGTGAGATCTTAGGGCTGTAATTTGTGACTAAATGTTTGACATAAGAATCCACATAAGATACAGAAAACCCACTTAGACATTTTCAACATAGACACCACAGTGTCTAAAAAAATAGTCACCTGGCCCCAGGAGTGTGATTTATAACGCATAATTTAGATACTTACACTTCTTAGATGACATATGAAAAGGATGAAGTGATGAAGAGAGATTAATGACTATGAAGAGTGATTCAGAAAGATTACATGCTGAACATATACCTAAAGTAATTGATCGTCAGAAAGTTTTAATGCTTCCAAGCCACAATAGCAGTAGGAGGAGCTGCTTGAATAACATTTTCTGATTAACCCAAAGACTTAACTCACCCTGGGAGTAGCTAGTCAATACTGAACTCCAACCTTGGCCTTAGAAAGCGGAAAGATATATTCATTGCTTTTCACAGGAGTGCTTTACTTACCTAACTACAAAATATTTGGACAAGCTACCAGCCTTGAGCAGAGATGGAGAATCACTTTGCAGCCAATCACATAATTATTACTGATCCAAATAAAGCAAATGAAATATCGTCTGATTTTGGCTAAGTAGTCAATGAAATAAAGTCTGTGATGGGCCTACAAAGACTTCCATGCAATAGTCTGGATCAGATATGATGCACCTTGAGCTAAGGAGGGAACTGAAGTCAAAGCCTTCTTCAGTTATGTTTTAGCCAACTCATTCTTAATGCAGTGCATGAGTATTGGCCTCTCATC
This sequence comes from Gallinago undulata, assembly GCA_026546715.1. Taxonomy (NCBI): domain Eukaryota; kingdom Metazoa; phylum Chordata; class Aves; order Charadriiformes; family Scolopacidae; genus Gallinago; species Gallinago undulata. Next base: position 94,034,538 of record JAOTQQ010000023.1, read on the forward strand.
TTTTCCATTTATGTTTTTGAACTAAACTGAAAAAACCTTCTGTGCTAATCAATGGTTTTAAAATGCTGACAGCCTAAATCAACTCAGCCTCTTGAAAAAGTGTTAATTTCTCTCCAAATCATGATTGTGTTTGTTTGTACAGGTACTGATATACAGGAATATATATATCAACCCACTATACCCATAAATGTTAGATTTTATGTCACTGAGTAGTATGGTCTGGTCTCTCAGCTACCCCCACCCTGAATTCCCCATGACAATCAGGTCACACATGCATGACCCGTCTTACCATGTTTTGAGAGCACCTATCACTAGAGGATCATTTGTTTCTGGCAAAACAAAATTTTATTTTCTGAATACTTATTCAGAATGAGAATGAACGCAACAATATTTGCTTGCCAGGTAAGGATTGATTGATTCTGTGGATACAGAAGAAACCGTGTACAATGTGTGCATACACATGCATTTAGAAGAGTGGATTTCTTTTCTAATAATTTTATGCATGTGTTTTATGACTTGCATATTTAATACTATTTTTATCTTTCTTTTTCTTTTCTCCCAGAAGACTGTTGTACATATAACAAGTTACTGTGAATATTTCAAGCTTCATTAAATTTAAAATTCAGTCATTTGAAAAATATTATATTTAACAAATTATGAAATGTCTTAAGGCTGATAGAGAGGTTTCATTTAGGGCCAGTCACTGTCATTAGCAATTTAGCAGAACACATTTCTAGAAGGTGAGAATGACCTTTCTTGATGAACAACTTCCCATGGTTATTCCTCTGCCTGTGGGATGGGGAATGCTTTATGGGATGCAGCTGTTGAACACCATAGAATAGTAAATTACCCTACCTACTCTACTTGCCGGAGTCCTAGTATATTTTCTTTTTTATTTTAATTTAAAAAGAAATATAAACGATATACGGACTTGGAAATTTTCCTGTTAACAGCCTTAGAAAATGGAAGCTTCTGTCACAGAATAGCTGGTTGTGATACAAGCATATTCACTATAACTGCATGCCTAAGCCAAATCAAGGAAGGAGAAAAGGTTGTTTAAATTCTGTCCCTGATCGCTTCTTGGCTGCTTTTTTAATGCTGTTAACAATTTGCAAACTGTGAAAAGTCTGGATAGAAAATGTGCTAGCACTGCAATTAATTTTTATACAGCCAGCCCCTGTAAAGAGAAGGCTTTTAATTGCTGTTAGTTGGCCAGGCTAAAATTATTATCATTGAGACAAAATTTCCTTTAAATATTAACAAGATTTTGAATAATTTTTTATCTGAAACAAACCCCACCAAATCCATCTTTAAAGGAACAGTTGGAAGTGGTAGAGGGATAAGATATAAATACAGAAGAATTCAAGCAGATTCAAAGTTCCCAGTAACATACTTAGGATTCAGTCATTTCTTTTTTTCCCTCTCCTTTTTCCTGTGCATATAATCTTACCTGTGCTTCTGCTATTCAGCTACCATTTCACTTGATACAAATTTGAATACGCTTGCTAATGAACCCTTTAAAAATTCCCTGCGATACTTTCTGCACAAGCCCAGAAACAAGATGTTTGAACAGTGCTGTGACTATCTACTGCCTTAACAAGGCACAGGAATTAGGAAAAACAACCCCTACATGCTCTTAGGGGCCCTGATCTCAGATTGGCCCTGATTCACTCTGATAGGATCAGGTACCTTTCAAAATAAAGCTATAATCACTTTTTTTTTTTTTTAAGAACAGTGTTGATGACACAAAACCCAAATATAGGAGCTTTATATAGAGGTGACAGAATCCTCTCAGAAATGGGTAGAAATGGGCTAAATTATCTCCTCAGACTTAGGAGGATTAAAAGCTGTTTAGAACATCAACATTTCATATAGAATTTATTTAATTAGAGATGAGTTTTTCATTGCTATTGCTATCTACAAAGCAAATTACTTTAGTAATAGTTTTCTGCCCGATTTTTTATATATTTCCTCATCTCCGTAGTATTCATTTTCATTTTATCCTTTTCCTGCTTCTATTTTATGATGCTCCTTTAAGTGGAAATAAATTATTTCCAAAATCTTGAAATGGCATATGCCTCACTTTAAAAAGTGTGGCCCCAATTTTACATTACTGAAAGTGGGAATTTCAAAGGAAACTAAATTGCTTAAGCTCAACAGGTTCAGTAATTTGCAATGGGATTTTTACTTTGTCCCTTAGGTACCTTTAAGAATCCTTCCTCTGATCCTCATTTAAACACTTGCATTAAAGTGGTAGGTTTTTAGAAGCAGTAAGTAACAACAGTTTCCACTGACTTCAGTGGGAACTCATTAGCTCAGAAAGTAAGGCCATTTTTGTCAAAGTGTTGGAATTTCAGCACTCAAATCTAAAGAGTTTGACTGAAATGTTTAAAGTCAACCAGTGAATTCAGAAAAAAAACCACCTACAACCATGGATAAATAAAAAAAGTAAATCTTAGAAGCCTTCCCAAGTGTCATGTGTAATGAGCTCCTTGTGGAAATGCAAAGTAGCATAAAAAGGGCTCGGCACATATCTCTTACAGGGGAAAACATGAAAGAAAAACTACCTTGGAGCTATTCTGCAACGTCTATTCCAGCCAGTTGATTCTGTTGATAGGAAATGAATAACAGGGAAGGAGTCGAAGTGAGACTGTCCCATAAAGCCATTTTATCCTGATTTTCTCGGGAACTGGACTTGCGTGAACAAGTTATCTATGTGTATTTGTGCATATTCAAATACTTTTCAAGTAATTAACCAAGTTCAACTACATTTTTATGGCAAATTCTCAGTCTTTTAAGATTCAAGACAATATGCAGCATGATGAAGGACAGAGACCACATCACTATTCCCATTTAGGTAAAGTATGCTTCATGCAAGGATGGAGGAAGAGACCTCATAAATATCCTCACACTGGAATAATTTAAAGCCAAAATCAAATCTTATTATATACACTAGACATTGTCAGGGACTGAAAAGTGAAATCTTCTGTGAATTTCAAATGAGGGTTTTATGCCCATATATAATTCATTGGAAAAAACAGTTAGTTGGAAAAATTAGTTAATATACATTAGAGAGAAGGCTTCAGTTCTTAAAGAAGGCCATAGACATCTCAGCCTACCTAAGAAACATTAGATTAGATCTTAAAACTAACACATGGAGACACTAACAGTAGCACACTCAAAACACACTGATACTGACTCTGCTAGAGAAGGTGCTGCACAGACATGTCAAGATGCACAGCAGTTGCAAAGACCTGTCAAGGAGACCAGGGCAAAAATTGTTGCCTTTACTGCTTGTCAATTAGTAATAGTAGGACTCTAATGATATGAGGTTCTCACTAAGCACACTGGTGAAAAAGAATTATCTAACTAAATGATATTATCTGCCTTTTCTAGGTAGCTGGGGCTTTCTAAGTTCACAAGGTGTAAAATGGTCAAATGAACCATGTTAGGAGGTAGATGAAAGTAGTGGGCTTCAGGAATCCAATCTCAGCACCATGCATCTGAGGATGTTCTCATGCCATGTCCCCAGTCTGGCCAGTATCCAGTGACACAGGCAGGCACACGCAGTACTAACATGGCTAACCACACAGACCCAGACATGCAGAGACCAGCGCTTTTACCAACACCCACATAAACACAAACTGTTCACATAAACATCACAGACGGCCCGACTGTCTTTCTCCTCTCTGGCTGATGATCTGGCTAATTCACTAGGGTTCACACACACATAAAGTCCCTCTGTAGCTGGTTTCATAAAACTGGGACTATTCAGACTATCCAGACGCCCAGGCCCCTTGTCACAGTTTAACCCCAGGTGGCAGCTCAGCTTGTTCACTCCTTGCTGCTGGGATGGGGAGTGAATCAGAAGGGTAAAAGCAAGAAAATTCATGGGTTGAGATAAAAACAGTTTAATAGGTAAAGCAAAAGCTGTGCACACAAGCAAAGCAAACCAAGGAATTCATTCACTGCTTCCCGTTGGCAGGAAGGTGTTCAGCCATCTCTAGGAAAGTGGGGCTCCATCATGTGTAACAGTTACTTGGGAAGAGAAATGCCGTCACTATGAATATCCCAACGTTCTTTCTTCTTACCCCAGCTTTTACTACATGATATTATATGGTATGGAATATCCCTTGGGTAAGTTGGGTTCAGCTGTCCCAGACATGTCCCTTCCCACCTTCTTGTGGACCCCCAGCCTACTCGCGGGTGTGAGAAACAGAAAAGCCTTAGTGCTGTGTGAGCACTGCCCAGCAGTAATGAAAACGTCTCCATATTATCAAAACCGTTTTAGTCACAAAGCCAAAACATAGTACCAAAGAAGCTACCATGAAAAGAATTAATTCTTTCCCAGCAAAAATCAACATACCCCTTAGTTCATGCTTTCTCAGTGCAGTTGCTGGCAGTCTAACCTCTTACCCTACTCACCTGCTAGTCTGGCTGCACATTTGTTTGTGCTCACATGCAGGCTCAGAGTAGAGAGTCCACTCACAAAGGTTACACTTAGAGAGAGGATTTATTCAGAGCGTAGCACAGACTGCAGTGATCAAGTATAAGACTCAGTCAGACAGAAGCACACTGACCTGTTTAGATACAACTCAGTCTCTTTTCCCCTCTTCTCCCTCTGTTTTCCAACGTTTCTTTGTCACCAATCCACCTTGATTTCACCCTCTTACTGCCTTTCCTTGCCAGGTCTTTGAGTTTGGCTTGCTTTGCTTGACTTAATCAGGCAGGCTAATGAACTGGACCCACCATAGACATATTTGATACGCTCCTAGTCTCATGGCCAAAATGAACCTGACAACCTGCCCTGTATTTTACCCACCAAGGAGAAAACTAATACAAAAAACCCCAGAACTTCTGCTGTAGATTCCACATGATTGGATGTGTATAAGAAACTGAGGATTTGACATAAGGATGTTATTCCTTATTTCCCTTCAGAAGACAGCATTAAAAGGCAGCTAAGAATGCACTTAACCTATACCTGAATTTTTCCTAATTTCCCTTTACATTTAAGCAATTGCTGCATTTCTTTCAAGGATAAGATTAGATTACTTTACCACCCAAAGGCAATTTGAGCAATGGCAAGCAGGAGGTAAGATGGCTTAATTAAAAGAATTTTGAATGAAAACATGGCCCAAATGATAACAAAGTTTGTGCAATCTAGTGCATTCATTTACTCATAACATATTTTCTTGAGCATAATTTGTCTAAAAGAAATAGGATCAGCACTTCAGTTATAAATTCATATTTTAAAGCACATTTTATGACTGCCTATCACATCATAAAATACACCCATCATAAAAAGCATAATACTTTTATGACCCAATTCTATTGTGAAATAACCAGATTTTTAATACATGTATCTATTATTTTCTATTATGTTAAATAGTGCACAACAATATCTACAGAAATTGAGGGCTGAAATAAGTTCTTAAAGAGGTGAAGTATGAATAGTTTATCATCTGGCATGGTACTGAAAAATATAACCAGTGTATTCCAAAAGCTGAATGGAAAGCGTGGGATAATTTCTACCTTAGAACCACATCCACTAAATGACCTGTGGAGGCCAAAGAACCTCCCCAACCTCAAACTCTCAGGTTGAGGAGGATTGTTTTCTAAAGCTATATAAAATCACGGAGGAGTGCATACAAGGTTATGTTACTCCACAGTCATATCCACAGTGCTGTGCAAGGCAGGATAGACTGAAAAAAACAGCAAATGCACAGCTGCCCATAGTCATGGACTCTGAGATTGAGGGGGTGAAGTTTCCAAAAAGCCCACTCTCTAGAGGGTTGAGGCTTCCACTGCTGTTTTGAGTCTCTGTACTCAAGTAGAGCCAGGGGTTTGCTGTTTTTTCAGTGCACTGCCATAATACCAAAATCACCACTGTAAACATCACCTTTCCCTAAAACTATGTGGAGCAGTTTATGTTGCAGCTTTGTAACCATCCCTAACATTCAAGAAGACAAGTAATTCTACTAAAAAGACATGCTTAATTTTGTCATTATGTAAACCCAACATAATACATTTTTAAACATATTATAATCAATAAAACATGCCCTCTTTATAAATGAGGAATATTCTGCAGCAAAGCTTTCTGAAAAGCAGCAGTTAGAAAATTTAGCATTATCTCTCCTTGTCTTCTTTTAAGAATTGATATATTCAAATGATAATGATCTGTAAATAATGAATAAATTATTCCAGGATGAGACTGTGGAAAAAGTAGGAGGCATTTCCAATTCTACTTATAAACTAAACAAACACTTGATATGTTTTATTCTTGAAAGCAATCGCCTTATCTCACAATCTCCTTAACAAAGTGGTTATCGATGCATTGCAGATTGTGAAAATGAAGCTTTAATAGGAGCATGGTTTCTCAGGGATCAGTCAGAAATCTACACCAGGATGAGAAGCCAGCTCTTCTTTACCCCAATGTCATAGTCTACCCAATCATTAGTTTGTTACTACCACGTACATAACAAGGAAAATGCAAAATTTTCTTATGTCACTCAGATGTACATTTTTCTAACAAAAAAATTAACATCCTAGTAGTGAATTTCATTAAAATGAAATGTCTTGAAACGAAAAATGCATAACTTTTCCTGGAGAAAGAGAATCTATTTTAGGCACTTGCAGCACCTTTGTCCTCAGAGGACCTTGATATATACTTATTTGTGACATGCTCAGAAAGTAAAGAAGTATTAATCCAGGCTTAAAGGCAAAGGACAATGACAAACAGAGATTGAGTTCTTCACCCAAGTTGCACATAAAACATTAACTTTATTATTGTAGTAACCTGAAGTTATTGTATTTAGAGTTGTAATTTAATTGTAGTAAAAAGTTTCTACAATGTTGTCTAATCCTGTTCAGCACAATTTCAGTTGTTTAAACACTATCTGTTAAGGCAGTATAGCCGTTGTAAGCCAGTGGTTTGTTGTCCTTGTCATTAGTCTTAAGAGCCAGTAACAAGCTATATTTACTTTGTGTACATGTTTGCATCATGTATTTTTCCAAACTTGTAGGCTCACAAAGTATGAAAAAGTAATATATTTTGCTTTACAAAAACCGAAATAAAGTTTATCGATTATTTTTAAAATTTGATAGAGTGAAAGATAAATTTCTCATCAAAAGTACTGAAAAGACATCTGTGGAAGGGAAGAGGTATGAACTAGCCCATTAAATGTAGGAAATAATTCCTAATGAAAGAGTTTTATTTATGTATCTCTGAATTTAGCTAAGAGTGTGGATATCTCTTCATGTGCTGAAAAGATACAGTAAGTAACCATAAATATTTTAACAGCCTGAGCCCCTATGCATGATGTGGAATAAAACATGTCAACCACCACTCATACTGGTCTAAAATGACCAATCTGTAGCTTTTTTCCTTAGTAAAGAATATATTGTATTTATACTGTTCTGATATTGCAGGGGTTTTTTCTCCTTTGTTGGCCGAGTCCAGTTTTATTAAAATGGATTAACTATAAATTACCTTACATAGCTGATGGTTCCATAAACACAGCTTTTTCACAATTATATTTCATCTTACCATCTTTGCAGTCTTATTTATCTACTTCAGACTCTCAGTTAATAAAGAAAACTATTCACGTTTGGATGAAATCAGCTTGACATTCTCAGTCCACATATCACTGGCCAGGTAAACTTTCAGCAGGCTTAATGGGTCAGAAGGAATAGCTTTTCCTAGTTTGGAAACCGCCGCAACATCAGCTCCAACATTTCAAAAAGAACTTTGCCTAATGGTGGATCTGATCCAGCTTAACAGAGGCAGTGATGAACAATGTCTGGCTTTGAGATAAGGGACTGACCATAATGCAGATATAAAATTAATAAGTTACACATATCTGGAATGGCAAGGCTTCATCAGTCCTCAGGTCTGTTCCCTCTACTTTCTTCTGATTATGTCATCAGCAACACTTAAATATGGGGTAAGAGGATTTCAGCTACCGGACAGTAAAATCAGAAACTGTTTCTGAGGAGTGATTGACCCTTATCGCATCTGGAATCTCGTTACTGTGGTAAGTATTTCTTGGAACTCATTAACAGTCTGAAATAACACGAACTGCCTATTGATGTTAACTTGTTTAAAAATTACAGATGAAATAAAACCAATATCTTAGTTTCTCTGAGATTTTAGAATAAGGTATAAAATTTATAAATAAATCATAATCACTATTGCCACAGTTCTGGAGGCGCTAGTCCTTCCAGCCTATGAAGAAATTTTCATCTACTGAGTCATATAGTAAATAATGAATTATTTAGCTTATTCTGACTTGAAAGAATCCATCCACTCTGATGTTGTTTTCACACCCATCTACTTCTATCATACTGTATTTCCATTATTTCTATAATAAGAACTATTTTTTCTCCAGGAATAGTTTTTCACGGAAATATGATCTATTTTTGAATTTGAAGTCAGCACAATCACATACAACAAGTGATCGTCAGTGCTCAGTTCTGCTTTCTTTCTAGTAACCATATGTCTCTAGAGTCACTGAAACACTTGTCAACTGTGCTACTAAATTGGGTCACATAATGTTAAAAACATCAAAGCTGATCTTCCTATCCCCTAAAAATAATTCCTAAGAAGTTCATATTATCTTTCTGTATAATTATAGCTTTAAAATATACACAAAATTCTGTCATCTTTTCCTCTGGGATACCTTCAGGGCTTTATAATGATCTCTGGATGTTGAGACTGCTGTAATTTATATGAACAAGAAAAGATGCAACAGATTTCCTATAAAATTAATATAAAATCCCTTTCCTTTTTTTCACTGTTTCAGAGCACCTTATGAATTCAGGATTTAAAAGGACTATTGTTAACATATTAAAGTAATCTGATTCACAGGAATGATCAAGAAACATATTTCAGCATTTCTGCTGCAGATATAATTTAATTTCCCCTGGCTTGCATGATTTTTCATAACTTCTTATTTTGTTGGTTTGTTTAAATATTATATAACTGATGTCAAATTACTAAATAACCACTTCAACTACTGTTTCATTACTCTCACAAAATGTAATTTTTTTGCTTATATTTATATTTTTTTTCCACTTAAACAGAACATCCTTCCCAATGTGTCTTTGATTGCATTTTTTTTAATTTGAAAGGCAGCAGGGCATTTAAAAATATTTTATTTTCCTAGGAAAGTATAGCAATACAGAAATTAAGCAGCATTCCTGCGTTATACTATTAGTTCTATAAATAGATTTAGACAGATTTTCACGTTCACTCAGGAAGTTAATTTACAAATGGCGTGATCTAATTCTCATTCAAATCAACAGCAGCCTTTAGCAGGCTTTGAGACCGGTCTATTTAATCTTTCTGCATCTCAGTTATACCTCTGTAAATGGAAGATATCTCCTTTACTCACAGCAGTGATGTGAGGATGAATGTTTAATAATTTATAAAGACTCAGACAGTGCTCAGAGGTAGGTCATAAAAGCAACCAGACAGCTCCATTCTATATCTATTACTGAAAATACTGCACGAGCTCCACCTCGCCTAAGTTTTGTACCCTGGCTGGGGAAAAAGGAATGTATCCTGCACATCCCTGAAAGACTATCACTTTTCTCTGACAAGGCACAAATCTCAGATGTGTTATGGGGACTGCTTCAAACCAGTGACTAAAGGGAAATGAAATATGTTCGGTGACATGCATCTCACGCTTTATGACTATCCAGCCTTTCTAATTATCTGTATATATTTGGGACTTGAGTCAGAGCCCCAAATATGCCTTCTATTCAACTAGTGCTGTACCGCTATACAGTCATTGGATGGGAAACACAAAAAGCTTTGTCTATAGCACTAAGCACTGCCAGGGATCACTCTCTGGCCCTGATGGCAAACTATGCAGCAGGAATTTCATCCAGAAATCTAATCTCTCTTTCTGCAAATACTACTTATCTGGGGTGGTTCCTGGATTTTGATATCCTTAACTGTGGCTGGGTATTATCTGGATGAGTATTAGCAGGCACAGGTGAAAACCACGTAAGGCGCTGTGCCGACGGTTAAATGGTATTCTGGACTGAGAAGCTGTGCTCAAGAATGTACCTTGCCCTTATGCAGTTTACCAGCATAGCTGCACCCAAACTGCCCACGAAGAGACAGACTGAGTAATTTCAGGCTTCAAACTGGAACAAAATTGATGTACAGATTACAATTCTTCTCACAAACCTTTATTTTCTAGCTATTGATGTATTTATGTTATGGTACAGGCTCAGTACATCTAAGCAGTGATATAGACTTTTTATTAAAGCTGCTAACACCACTCTTGCCCTTATACAGGGCTCTGAACTGGGCTTTTTATTGAATCGTAGAAAACAAAGCACGCTTTCTCCTCCACTGGTGTGAAAGTAAATTTTGATAAAGATAGTACAAATAAAAATTCAATGTTTAGCTAAGCAATCTACAAAACCAGTTAAAACTGCTGATCAAAAAATACATTTTTAAATATGTTCAGATTAACAACTAACGAAATCATTCAATGTAGAACTTTTCATTTTAAATAATAAATTGATAATAACTTTTTACTTTGATATGAGTGCTTATGTTCTCATTAACATTTTAAAAAGTTATGTATCTGTAGCTCTGTATCTTCATATATTTGTGTCTGCTTTATTACATTATTAGTTTTGCTGTTTATTAAGTTGCTTCTTTTTCAGGTACACTGTGAACCGAGTAGCCAGAGTAAGAGTTCCACAAATACCGCAATGCATCACCAAAAATGCTAGAACTTGATAAAGAACATTTGTTAGCTTTTTTATTCTAGTAAAACAAGGGCAAGTTGATCAACAGTACACTTAAAGGCAACTAATTAAAGTGGCTGAACATAGGTGCTAAGATTACAGAAATTACTTAATCATCATATGATTCAATGACTGAGATGACTGTTAAAATTACTAGTTGTTACTTCCACAAAAGAACTACACTTATAGAAAAAAAGGGAAAAGGAAAGGAAAGGAAAGGAAAGGAAAGGAAAGGAAAGGAAAGGAAAGGAAAGGAAAGGAAAAAGGAAATAAAAAAGAAAAGCTGTTGTAATGATCAATTCAAGCTTTGAATAAAATACAGAATCACAGAATGGTAGGACAGAGTACTGAAGAGAGTACTCCAGATGTGGCCTCACTAGGGCAGAATATAGGGGGAGGATGACCTCCCTTGACCTGCTAGCGACACCCTTTTTAATGCACCCCAGGAGACCATTGTCCATCTTGGCCACAAGGACACATTGCTGGCTTATGGTCAACTTGTTGCCCACTGGGACACCCAAGTCCTTCTCTGCAGAGCCGCTTTCCAGCAAATCAGCCCCTAAACTACTAGTGCATGGGGTTCGGTTATTCCTCCCCAGGTGCAAGACCCTACACTTGCCTGTGTTTCATTAAAGTTCCTCTCTGCCCAACACTCCAGCCTGTCCAGGTCTCATTGTATGGCAGCACAGCCATACAATGGCTCATGTGTGAACCACTCCTCTCAGTTTTGTGTCATCAGCAAACTTGCTGAGGGTATGCTCTGGCCCCTCATCCAGGACATTGATGAGTATGTTGAAGAAGACTGGACCCAGTACTGAACCCTGGGGAACACCGCTAGATACAGGCCTCCAACTGGACTCTGTGCCCCTGATCACAACCCTCTGAGCTCTGCCATTCATCCAGTTCTCAGTCCACCTCACTGTCCACTCATCTAACCCACACTTCCTAAGCTTGCCTATGAGGATGTTATGGGAGACAGTGTCAAAAGCCTTGCTGAAGTCGAGGTAGACAATATCCACTGCTGTCCCTTCATCTATCCATCCATTCCTGCCAACATAGAAAGCTACCAGATTGGTCAAGCATGATTTTCCCTTGGTGAATCCATGTTAACTATTCCAGATAATCTTCTTAGCTTATTTTAGGCTTTTATGGTTAAAAATAAATATTTCAACATTAGTGCGAATAAAGATAAGGTGGCAAATTATTGGATTGCAATTATATCTTCTATCTAGAATAATATTTTTTTTTATGTGGGCATGAGAACATACCATTTCTCAAATAATAAAATGCAATATTAGGTACATTTTTACAGCTTGAACTAGCAGTGTGAAAAAATGTGTTAGAAATGTTAATTACTTGCTTTATTGCTCTAATAGTCCAGTACATATGTTTATTGACATATTTCATTGATATATTGCCTTATTTCCTGAGATCTTGAGCACCTGCAGCCTGTACTGATACCTGAAAATTAGAACTCTTCCCTCCATAAAGAAAGAAGAGTTATTTCTTTTAAAGATAGCCAGAATCTGATTAATATAATGTGGTTTCTTTTAAATCAGCAGGTACCTTTTAAATCAGGTATCATTAGGGCTTTTTAGGGAATGAATCAGATCCTGATAATTGCAAAGTTAATTTAACTGTGAAATGAAGGTATCTGTATGTGCCAGCAAATGTTCTCTAGTAGTCTATGGGCAATAACCTCAAATGGTATAAATCTGTGTAAGTCTATTGAGTTGTGGATTTATACCATTAAAGATCCTAGTCCCATGTCAGACCCTGCTATTCTTCATAGTGCCATTTACATAGATTAGTTAATTATAGGAGTAGAGCTATCACAGAAATTTCTATCCCTTGGTTGCAACCTTAGTTATTATTGTAAATGACCAAGTCTTTCTCAGACACAAAAGAAAAAAGCAAATAATTCATTAACACATCTTTCACCAAATCCAAACTCATATGAACCAATTTCTGAAAGCCTTATGGATTACAGAATTCTTATGTCTACAGCTAAATATTTCATCCATGAACGAAGTCATTCCTAACAAAATACTGCATAGAACATCTGCCTTCCCCACAGACATTTATAGAATAATCAAGACACTCTTCTAACAGCCAAAGGATGCACCTTGCAATGAGACTTGCACCAAAATACTCTGGTGTCAGTATTTCCTCTTTTAACTTCCAATAAGGGGAACGACAGAGTCTATGCCACATTTTGGATTTCTTACGCCCTTTGCAAGTGGAGCTGATTTGTAATATTTTCCTTTGGAAGTGAAATGTACCAGTTTTCATACAGCTTTTTACAGGACATTTTTCGTAGGTGCAAGATAGCTTTATGTAGCAAAAAATAACTGGTAACTCAAAGACACAGGACATTTTCCTGTGATTGTAGGAAGACAAGTTTAAACCTCTCTTCACCTAATTCTTACTATTTTTTATATAAACTTCTTCAGGAATTTTCCATTCAATTTGTTTTACTTTCTTCTGAAATTCTTTCCATGATAGAAAAAGCTCAGTTTTAGATAATTTGTGAGTATTAAGAACTCATATAGTTACAGTAAACTTGAGTGACCAGGAGTGCTAAATATGGTATGGCTTCTGGGAGCACTATGTCAAGTCAAAACTTCAATAACTGCATGACTTTCATGACCAACATTTCCATTACCAGTTATGGGAGTTCTGGATTTATTTAAATGTTCTACTTTATAGGACACAGCAGAAATAACACAAGGAATCCAGGCATAAAACTATTTAATAATAAGTAAACTATTCTGGCTAGAGAACGGCTTTGCTTACCCTAGGTTATAGCCTGGATGTGACAAATATACATCTGTCATGGTCTGAACCAGACTGGCCACTGAGATGAATGACATATGCTGTGCCTCGCCTCTCTCTCCGAGGTGAGGAGGGAGAGAGGCACTTATGAGTTTAGAAAAATACCTAAACTACTTTAATGAAGTATCAATAACAAAATATAATGAAAATAATAAAATATATACAATTTATACAAAACCATATCAAGCTCCCAGCATAATGATCCCATCACTGGCAGGTCCTGGGAAATTCCCAGACTGGACTCAGCAATGGATGGGAACTGCATTGAGGATCTGGATTCAAGAATGCACAGATCGGGATCAAAGGCAGACGAACAGAGAGAGTCCTCCTTGGACACCAGCCATTGAAGAAGGAGAGAGCACCCTTTGATCTCTCAGCTTTTATATTGAACATTATGCAAATGAGATGGAACTGGTCAGTTTTGGGTCACGTGGCCTGTCTGCTCCTCCCCACAGGTGAGACCCCTCTACGCTTTTCTGGTTCCGATCCTTCCATGGGACATAGAATTAGCCCACCTTGGTTGTTACAGCGGTAAATATAAGCCTCTCTGCATATCATTCCTTGGAATAAATTAGAAACAGTCTTATCTCTCTGGGAGCAAACAGTAACTGGGAAATATACTGTAATTTCAGACAGTTCAGTTAGAAGAAGCTTAGCTAAAAAGTGAAATTACTGAACAGAAAATCAGTTTTACTGCAAACCGGGACAACATCGAATACGGGCAGTTAGTTGGCTAAGAGAATAGTGCACAGAAAAAGACAACCCAACAAGACAGCGCAGATACATTTTGTATCTTCACTGGAGGAGCCTATCTTTCTTCTTACTAACCAAAGAGGCAGTCTAACAGATTAAGTTATATCAGTCAACATCGAGCATATAATGCTTCTCTCTGCCTGGTAATTTTGGTATACGTTACTACTGAAAGTTTGTGTTTGTGTTTAGAAACTGCTTTTTCTTAGCTATGACCTGCTCTGTGCCACTTTTATCTAATAAAATCAGACATCATTTCAGTACGCAGTTTAAATCCAGGTTTCCATGGATCGTTTTGTGTCTGATAAACCTGTGGTGAATTACAATTAATAGCTTACTTTGTATTAAGTTCCAATTTAAATTTTATTTCTTGAATTGTAAAATAATTTAAACATGTGGTTTATCATCTAAACTAAACAAATAGAAGTATATTGTACCATATTATTCTCTTTGATCCAATCACAATTTGCAAACTCATGAATTTCTGTAATCTTGTAAATTGCTTATGTTTTTGAAATAAATGTGGGGTTTTTTTCTGCCCAATATTACTTTACTTTTAATAGTACTTTGCCCTGACTGAATGATAATTACTTGCATCATGAGACAGCAAGGGAAGCTCATGGCATCTAAGCATACTGTCCCTGTACTGCTTCCTGCTTATTGCACAGATTCCATAATATAGATGCATCTCTCCCTGGCATCATTAGTAGCTGTCTTCATTGATACAGAAATTCTAGGGCATGTGGCAGGGTTAAATTGCCCTCAGTTAATAACCACTTTTAGGTTGTTTCTTTTTGTGTGTACACACACTAACTGGTCCCTTAAAGCATCATTTAAGCTCTCTGAACTGGCAATGCTCTGTTAATTTCCTTAATTCAGCCACTTCAGAAAAAATTATTAAAGTGGAAACAGTTTGAAGTCTCCAGCAGTTTAGGGACTAGGTGATTTTGTGCAGTTTCCACAATCTGTGTAAATGTTTTCTTGGTATATTAGAAACTCTTCGTTTATGCAACAGCTTAACCACCATTATGCTCACTAAAACCACAAAGCTTTTCTCACAATTTAGGATATTACTTAGTTCATATTGTTTGAAGCCTGAGATACAGGTGGGTCAGTTCTCTGTTGAGCTATCAAACAATTCCATTTCCCCCAAGTTAGAAATTAACCTTTTTTTCTTTTTTAAACAAGCAATTTACTTACAGTCCCAGTAGCTACATGATGTTTTTTCCTTACGTTTTCTGCTAGGCTTTAATCACTCTCTATTTTACAGTATTTTATAGGAGTCCATTTTATGATCAGTGTTATGTTCTTTGCCATTGGTTTAACAATTGTATTATGAAGAAAAGTAAAAATCAATTTTAATGAGTAAATGACATGTATAACTTTTAATTAGAAATATATATAACTCAGCTAACAGTATTTTAGATGTACGAAATGGTGAACAAATTTACCAATAATTTAAAGAGATACTATCCACTTCTTTTACACTCAGTAAATAAACAACTTTTACTTTGCATATTTTTCAACAGTCCCTGAGCACGGTTCAGTTTTATAGATTCCAGACACCAAAACACGAAGTTTTGCAGCATATCACTGCAGTCACTGTCCCTGTTCATACATTGTCTGCTTTGCAGTGCACCAGTTTCCTATGTGTAGCATTAAAAAAAGATTCTTTTAACAGGAAGAAGATCTAAGTATGATGTGGAATGGATTATTATGTACTTTTATTAGCTCAATACTCACTAGTTAGTAATAAAAAAAAAAAAAAAGCAAAAAAAAAGCAAGCCAAATGCTTGGATTAGAAAAGGAATAGAATAAAAAGCTAAAACCAACTTTACATCACAAGATTAAATCCAGGGCATACTCAACTTTTAAGAATGTGAGCACTTTGGAAAATCTCAAAACCAGTGAGGTAGAACTAAAAAAGGCACACAACCAAATATCAAGGCTTCCAAAGGTAAAATGCCTAGAAAATAGGACTGGAAAATAAACAATAAACAGATGACATGACACATGTCTATCAAATTGAGAGTAACACAGAAAAGAAAAGTTAAGGATCGTTGCTATTTTTATCTTACATGTAACAGCTCAGGAGTTCAGTTGAATATTAGAACCTAGGCTGTTTGGTTTTTTTTTCTGATATTGAGTGACAGGAGAACATATACCTTACGTGTATGTAGCAAGAGATAGCACTCGGAGGCCATTAACACCCTTCATTCATTTTCTGGTATGTAATGAAGTTACCACTGCAAAACTCTAGTTGGCTGCAGTTCCAGGTGTACATATGCAGAAAGAGACACTGGACTGCAAAAAACCCTAATTTTAAATCAGAATGCCTAAGGGTATTTCAGCACAGATTATTTCAATTTGAAATTCCATATTTCTTTTTCTACCTCTTTGGGCTGCTGAACTGCTAAAGTATACTCTATAAATAATAGAGAAGAAGTATTTTTTCATTCTAGGTAAGACTCTTCTCTGCACCCCTGCTTGTTACTACTTCATAGTATTTAAGCTTTCTGTAGCTCAAAAAAACAATCTACTTGTAAAACAAAGAACACTCAGAAGCTGTAGATAAATAATAAATCAAGGTGAAAAAGTGAGTAATTATTAGAAATAGGGAAGCTACTTGGACAATTTAACTTGAAAACAGGATATTCTACAGGAAAATGGTAAAGGGACTTGGGATTTTTCTTAATTACTTTTAGCATCTGAGATCATCACCTGCCTAACAGACACAACAATTTGCTCACTTCAGGTTTTGTGGAACTGTTGGTGCAATGATCACAGCCAATACAGCAGAATTATGCAGGTAACATTTTGTCTTAAGTTGCATTGTGGATCAGTGAACACATACTCATTTAGAACTTCAAGGAAGGGTACATATTAGAATCATAAGTCATATGTCAAGAGATGAGAGGTGCAATAAAAGTTCTTTCTGTTATAATTAGACAAATTTTTGAAGTAAAATTCCACTTATAAAATACCTCTCGATATAATTGCTACCATTAGCCTTAACACTAAAAGAAGCTTAGAACTTGGAGAAGATTCAACCTAATAATTTTTTAAGCTTTATGTGTATCATTGACATATCTATTTATGTTTCAGTCATCAAGACAGGGAAAGTGAGGGACAACTTCTCTAGTGTCACTTAATGAAGCATGGTCTAATAGATATATATGAATCTTTGAAGTACAGTAAACACAACCTTCAGCCTACATCTGTGCTTGAGTTTCCTCCAAGATCATAGAAAAGACCCTCCAAACTATGTCAGTCTTACAAAGATTTGATTCCGGCAATCCGTGTTTTCATGAAATCCCCAGGTCTGGCTCTTATGTTAGTACTTAAAAAACAACTAATCAACCAACTGATAAATAAATTCTAGCTGAAGTTGTATTAAAAAATTTGAAGTGTAAAGAGAAAAAAAAAAAAGATATGTGCTTTATTAGAGTGCTGAATGTCTCTTCAATATATTGGAAATGCAGGAAACTGAAAACCTGTTGCTCTAGGAGTTTATTTAAATCACTACTGAAACTCTAGATGCCGGGTCTAAACGTCATCCTACAGCAGCATTCTAGCTTGAAATATCCTGCAAATGTTAACACCATGTGGCAAAAATGAACAATCATCCATGGGCACCATTTAGATCAATATATCAAGTGGACCAAGCAAGGGATGGGCTGTGAGGAATAGCTTGGCATACATGCACACACACACAGCCTTGCAGACATGCACACTGTAGTGGGGCACTGAGAAAGACATTTTAACAAGTAGTTTGTGATTTCAGGCAGAATATAGGCAGAATATAACCACAGTCCTTGGCTATAGAGATGTATGTGTGAGTGCTTGAGTGACTGCTATAACCTGAGCACATACTGCTATGCCAGCATGCTCTGCCTTGAACTATGTCTTGTAAGAGCTTGGTCCTATGGAGATGTGTAAGAGCATAATGCCCAAAGTGAACCTTCTTGCACCACACAAACTGTTTTGTGTTGCAGAGGTAAACGATTGATAGCTTTGTTCACTTGCAAGAATACTATAAAGATGTGAGGAACAGTGAGGCTGGCCAATTCCACCACATATGGGAACTCTGCACAGCATGCCACGTTCCGGTGCTTTTCGTACTGAGATCCATAAAGAACTGGTACCTCCTCATTGCAAAACACACACACACATACACTTTGACTTGATTGATGACCTGTGCCACAAACCCTCATGCCCCAAGGAGCAGAGAGCCCTTACACTGAGCATGGCTGGGACAACCGCTGTGTTTCCTCAGGCTGGGCTTGCCCACCCACTGAAGTGGTGCGAAGGCTGTCTCAGCTAACTTCCACTCTGCTTGTATGTGCATGTGTGTTTTGTGATGAGGAGGTACCAGTTCCTTTGGGATCTCAGTAACCAAAGCACTGATACTTAAGGCTGGTTATCTGTTATATTGTGTAAAGAGTAGAAATAATAAAAAAGATAACAATCTTATGCCCATCCTGATGTTGAGAACTCTGGCTGTTGCAGTGTTGGACAAGACTGTGCTTGTGGATCCATAAAATCATTAATGAAATTAACCATCTTCGAACTCTTTTAATTTGCCTGGACAAGTTCCCATGCAACGTGCTCTAGGTAGACCCGCTCCAGTGGGGGGGTGGACTAGATGACCTCCAGAGGTCCCTTCCAACCCCATATGATTCTATGATTCTATGATTCTAATTTATACTGAAAGAGAAAGGAAGAGAAATGCGCATATGTACCGATATGCATATATATCTATGTAACAACTTTTATCCTGATAAAGTAGAAAACATTCTTCAAAACGTTTCTGAATTTTTAGTTTTTAAATAAACCTTTTACATTGGGTACAAAACCTAGGGTAGAATGTGCAGATTTACATACTTATTAAAATTGTTTCCGAGTTTCAAAATATCTTAGTAAGTGACCAGACTAAAACATGATCTTCTCGCTCTCTTCATTACACTCTCCTTTCTTTATTTGACAGGAAATAATTAATTTTAATATAGTCAATCTTTAAACTCACTGTGAAACAATTTGAATACAATATTGTAATAGGGTATCCGACTGTACCTGCATCTGGGATTGGCTTTAAGCACAGACAAAATAAGAATCTGTTTTGGACAACGGACAGAGGTGTTAATTGCATGACGTGGAGTGAGAAAGAAATACACACAAACAGATGGCCCATTTGACCCTTTAGCCACAGTCAGAGCAGCATTTCTTCATCACTGCTGGCCCAGACAAGATGGGCAATGAAAGAAGTTACTTTTCCTCACTAATAGATAGCCATGACCCTGCTGCCCACAAGCTCAGAAGACCTCCCTCCTGCAGCCCTCCCCGCTGCTGCCACAGATGAAGTATCCAAGCTAGGGAGAGGATACGTACGTCTTCCTTTCCCACACTTCTACTAGCCATCTCAGCCAGTCCAAGTGTATTTGTAAGACTGAAGTAAGAAGTGACATGGTTGGCAATTGAATGGGCTGTGGAGATGTAGTTTCTCAGAGTCCTAATCTACTTAAAAAAACCCCACAAAACAAACAAACAAACAAACCCCCTAACCTACTTATTTAGCCCTAATTCTACACTTACGTATTACCTAAGGAAAACAAACAAACAAAAAAACCCAAACCAGTATTCCTAACCATAGCTGCTTAATGTCACTCCACCTCATCTGTCCTTTAGTGCTCCCCATCTCTCATTACAGAAGTCCCAATTACTGTCTGATATCAGGCAGTGCAAGAGATGCTGTGGGAGTGCTGGCAGGGCAGAAGGTACGTCAGGGACCCTCTCTGATGCCAAGGTCTAACAGCTGAGATTTCCCAGTATCTCCTTTCTGGGGCAATCAATACAGATATCTCTCCTCATAGCCATCAACTTGCACCAGACTTTCAGGTATTTCTTTCCCTTTGAGACTTGCACTTTGAGGAACTTAAGAATTTTGACAATGCATCAGAAGTTCTTAGGCATAGATGTGGCAACAGGTGGGCTACATGACTTTGGTGGCGTTTTATTTTTTGTTGAAGACTTTTCTTTTTCATTTTCATTGAAAGACTAGTATAAAGTCATAACATTGAATTTCAGTCACCAAATTCTGGTTTTATCTGCTGTACCCATGCTGCCACAGAAAAAAAATAATAAAATCTTACAACACCACATGTCTTGTCATTTGCCTGGGATATACTGAACAACAGCCAATTCCAGAGCTTTAGATATTTCACTTGGGATATTATTTTGTCTTTTCTGATATGAAACATTTAGAAATTGGGGAATCTAGTTTTAGATGTTCAGGACTTAAGTTTTTAGCTTTAAAATGGTTAAAGACTACATTTTAAAGTCTATCCAGAAATCTATCTGTAGCTGAAAAGAAGAGGGGCTGTTTACTTTCCATGTGAAATTCATTACCTGAAAAATTATTTTTTTTAACTAGACAAGCCTTTCCACTTGTCTGAGAAACCAACATCTCATAAAAAGGAAGACCAACATGAAATGCAAAATTACTTAGCATTACTATTTCTGTCAAGCATGTAAAATGCATGTAAATATAGCTTAAAATAGAAAAAAAAAATCAAAATTAAAGATAATTTTCCAATCAAATTACATGAAACTGAGTACCATATAGAAAGGTAGGATCAGTCTTAATGATGAAGCTGCTGCTATTGCTTCATAATGACAGAAAGATAGTATTTTTGAGAGCTAACAGTGTACTGTTGAACAAAATGAATGTGTATGGAGAAGAGAAATTTTTGTATTATTTTGGTGTGCTTTTGTATCAATGGGAATAAAAGTTTCAAAAAAACTGGCCTCTGTTCAGTTATTGAATAATTGAGACTCTGAAATGTTGAACTTACATACCTGCACTTGATTGCATTAATTAGAAAGAAAAGCATGTTTGAAGTCATTTGTGAACTACTCTTTTCTAATAGACATTCTAAGGCTGAACTAATATTTGCACTAGATTTTAAATATCAATGCTGATCTACAAATTTGATTAGAAAGTAGGAGGAACTGAATGTTTAGTGGTTTTGGCTTCATGGTTTTGAAAAGCCCTGTTTGACAACCCAGTAGAAACATGTTCTGCAAAACAAAAAAAAAATACTAAGCTGTGTTTGTTATATATCCCAATAAAGGGAAGTTTATTTTTTTTTAATATTTTATTGGGTTTGCATGGCAAGGATTTGGTATCTGGGGAGTGTGGGAGTTGGAGGGTGTAGGAGTGGCTTCTGTGAGAAAATGCCAGAAGGTTCTGCTGTCAGCTGGCTTCAAGATGGACCCACCACTGGCCAAGGCTGAGCCCATCAGGGATGGTGGTAGCACCTCTGTGATAACATATTTAAGAAGGAGAAAAAACTTCTGCACAACAGCAGCTGGGTGAGATGAGTTAAGAATATGTGAGAGAAACAAGTCTGCAGACTCCAAGGTCAGTGAAGAAGGAGCAAGGAGGAGGTGATGGATGCGCTGGAGCAGAGATTCCCCTGCAACCCATGGTGAAGGAGGCTCTCTTCCTGCAGCCCATATTAGTACCCCACGCTGAAGGTGGATGCACCTGAAGGAGTCTGTGAGCACTGAAAAAAGCTCCTGGCAGGACCTGGGTCCCTGTGGAGAGGAACCCATGCTGGAGCATTCTGTTCTTGAAGGACTGCACACTGTGGAAAGGATCCACACTGGAACAGTGCATGAAGAACCGAAATCTGTAGGAAGGACTCATATTGCAGAAGTTTGTGGAGGATTGTCTCCCATGGT
Organism: Gallinago undulata; assembly: GCA_026546715.1. Taxonomy (NCBI): domain Eukaryota; kingdom Metazoa; phylum Chordata; class Aves; order Charadriiformes; family Scolopacidae; genus Gallinago; species Gallinago undulata. The sequence continues at coordinate 94,056,633 of JAOTQQ010000023.1, forward strand.
TGGGACCCCACACTGGAGAAGGGAAAGACTGTGAGGAAGAAGGAGAGGCAGAGAACAATACGTGGTAAACCGACCGCAGCCTCCACTCCCCATACACCTGTGCTGCTCAGAGGAAGGAGGTAAGGAATTTAGGAGTGAAGTTGAGCCCAGAAAGAAGGGAGGGGTGGGGGAAAGATATTTTAAGATTTGGTTTTATTTCTCATTACTCTGCTCTGATTTGACTGGCAATAAATTAAATTAATTTCTCCAAGTCAAGTCTGTTTTGCCTCTGCTGGTAATTGGGGAGTGATCTCCCTGTCCTTATCTCAACCCACAATCCTTTCATCATATTTTTCTCTCCCAGAGCAGTTGAAGAGGGGGAGTGACAGAGCAGCTTGGTGGGCACCTGGCATCCAACCAAGGTCAACCTACCAGAAATGTATTATACTAGCTTCTAAATTTTCTATTTTCTATCAGGAGAAAAGAACTTTGGACAGAAATAAATGACTCAGACTTTCAAATCATTTATAATTATAGCAATTGTATTAAATAGTTTCTTCCCTTCCTAGAAAGATCTAAAATTATTTCACAACTAAATGCTAAAAGTTTCTTTTGTAGTGTTTTATTGGAAATCATTATTAATGATGGAAGAGTGTGGATTCTTTTTCTGCCACTAAATAAAATCGCATTTAAAGAACACCAGATCAAGCATGTTTCACTTGTAAAATTTTTAGCATTTTCTTACATGAAAGACAAACTAGTTCTTATTTATAATATAACACATAAAAATTTCTATGCTAAAGTTAGAAGCATTTTTTCAGGTATGTATTTTAGTGTTTAATTTCACTTTTCAAGGTCTCTCAGGGCAGCTATTGCTGAGGTTCCATAACCTCAGAGCCATATTCTTGCACCATTTTAACAAAAAGTAATTACTTCCTTTATTTTACCCAAAGGCTAAACTTATAACATAGGAAAAAAGAAAGAGCGGGCGGAAAAAAGAGAATATATTTTGAATTAAATGCACAGAATCAGTAAAACTAAAATATTACTTACTAGTAAGCCTGTAAATTCTAACTGAGATTAGTCATATACCTACTAAAAAAAGGTAAAGGTAGAATTCGTTGCTGATTTCCCCTAATAAACACTATTTTTAAAGATACAAAATTGACACATCTACATAAACACTCATTTTTATTTTAATCAAAGTGAATTATTCATGTCAGCAAAAATGACTAGTTTTAGAAGAAAGTAGGCTGGAGCTCTGTTTAGCAATGTGTGCACTTTTGTCAGAACAGGTGTTACAGTCTGACATGAAGTTCTCTGTGCTGACTTTTTATTAATATTATGTTGACAGTTTTTGCTTTTTTACTGTAATTACAAGAAGCTGTTTTTTTTTTTCCCTTTTGTCCTTCCTCCCTCCATACCTCAAAAGTGATTACAAGTTGCTACACCAAGAACAGACCACACTAATCAGTGATCTGTGATCTATGATCTAAAATGTATTTGCTAAACAGAATAGGTAGAATATGTTCTTATTTATCTTTATTGTAAGATTTCTGCTCTGTGGCAGACCTCTGGACCAGTTTAGAGAAGCACCACAGACCAGAGGGATAGTATTCTTGCTTCAGGCTCAACGTGCTAAGCCCTGGGCAGTAGCTGGACTCCTATGTGAAGCAGCTCCCCTTTGGGCTCAGCCTTCTCCATGGTGCCAGACACACCTGCATGTGTTCCCTTGTGCTCCTGCTTTTCATCTGTTTGCTGTTTTTTTTTAGTATCACCTCACTTTCGGATGGTGCTTTTGGGTAGAAGTCATCTTATTAAACTAGCACTGAAATCTGTTGTATTCCTCATGGTTTGTGGAGACTGCAAAGCATATTAGTTAGATGAGAAGCATGATATGAAACCACCATCAGACAATCCTTTATCTGCACAACAAGGTCATGAATTTGTTCAGTGACACAGTGCTCCAAAGAATCTGGGAGTTCAACTCATTTAATTAAACAAATATTAAAAGCTTTTGTTGAAATTAATTCCAAGCTGGGACTATGTACTGAGCTTTAAATCAATTTTAAATCATCTAGAGTCATCCTGGATAAATGGGGTCTAAATCTAGCTGTGCTGCTTCCATTACATTCCCAGAGCTCAGATTAGATTCGGAAACATGGTTCATGAAGATATTTAGCATCTTTATTAATAAAAGGATTTAGACAACTTGTAAGGGAAACAACTCCCTCAGCAACGTGGATAAAATAGTGGCTATTGAGAGACAGGTTAATTTCCTTTGCTGTATTTAAAATATGGTTTCATCATTCCATAGTATCTAGTGGGATATTCCAAGATAAGACCACGAAGAAATCAGAGGGCAATTCAACATACTCCTTTTAACTTCTGTGCAATTAACACATTATTTTTGTTCATGGCTTACTGTCATCAGCTCTTATGCACATAGCCCCATTGCGCTGCTTAGTGAATTAATAAAAAAACGCTACAATAAACCTCAATATCTTTTTATTTCTGAGCTCTACCTTGAACAGCAAACCTGCAACTGTCATTCTCAGATTAGACAAGAAAATGTAATCAAAACTCTTACAGTGAAACAGTTTAATCTGTTCAGCATCTATTCTATGGCATCTATTCAGCAATCCTGTTCACACTTCCATTTTTATCTTTGTGTCTTCTCTAAAGAAGGCTGCAAAATGTTAGGAAAGTGGAGATCATGAAGAAAAATCAAAGAAAACACAATTATTTAAGGAGTATAGCTCCATTCCTGAACATGGGAGAAAGCAAAGAAGTAGAGTTCTCTGAAGTTTAATTAAGGATTCATTTTGACATGAGCAAGATAGCCCAATTACTAAGACTGAAAAATAGAGACACACTTCATGTTGATGCCTGGTAACCTGAAAATCTATAATTACCATAAATGGATTCCTGTCATTCTTTTTTTCTGTAAGTGCATCACTTCTTATAATAAGCAAAAATTTACTTCAACTTTCTTTCCTGAAAGGCTAGCATTAAAGAAATAGTTTTTCACATGTTGGATAAGGGATAACTCTTCTTGCATTGTCATCATGGGAAAGGAGAAACATCTTCCAGAGTTTCAGAGTCAGAAAATGGATATAAAACTCATTACTGTAAGTAAGAAAACTAACAGTGTTTCAGACAACTTCAGTGCATAAATACTAAGTAATATGGTAAAACTATTAGCAAAGGTACCATGTTATCAAAAAATGTATAAAAGCAAAAAAAAATAGCGTTAAATATAAATATTTTTCTGGCTGGTATGTAATTCGGTATTTGGATGTAATATATATTTTTTCCTTTTCAACACTAGATTCCTATGAAGATTATTGATTTGATGCATAGCCTGTCATATAGGAACATCAAAGTAGAGAATATTAAACCTATTTTAATATTATGATCAAAATTCCAAAACTAACACTTTGACAGAAAATAGGTGAATTAAGGCAATAAAGATGTAGGAATGAAAAAAAATAGAATTCTAAACTCTGAAATCTGGATAAAATATTTTCAGATTTCTCAAGTGGCTGGACTGTGTTTTTTATTTGACATCTGAACTCTAGTCCTCACCAAAGAGATTTTAGGAAAAGCTAGGAGCAAAAGAGAGCCACCTCCTTGAAGGCCAGATGCTAATTAAGCATAGTAATTAATTATTTTGACTAACAAGCTCAAAGATCATCTGAGAAGTGGCTCTAATTATATCTTTAGCATCCCAAGAACATACTAAAAATAAATGTATTAAATCAGAAAAGCATAGTAAAATATATTGCACTTGGGAAAGAGTGTATGTCAGTATGAATGAAGATTAAGCGACATCCATGTAAAGGGCAGATATTTTTGAAATATTTAGAGAAATAGCTATGTGGTAGGCTAAGGGTGAAATCTGTAAATTGGATGAATAGAAAATTTCCAGTATGAATCTTCCAGACTACTAGCAACCATAAGATTTTCTGCTATTTGACATTGCAAACTTTAGTACATTTGTCATTCTTTACAGAAAGGTTATAGTTTTCCCACAAATAAGTAGGTATTAAGTAGGCAAACAAAAAGATAAACAAAAAATTCTTCCCCACTGCCATTTCTTTATGCGGATGTCTCCTCAGTGGCTGTCTCAAGTTTTGCATTTCAGCATTTCCGGAAAAAGTAGGCACAGTTGCTTTCAGGGCAGCCTTCAAATTTCCTTGACCTTAACTGATGTGGCATTAGATCAAGTTACTCTAAGGAAACAGCACTGACTGTGCTGACAACTGGTTTCTCACTTGTGATGGATGAAGACATCTATATAGTAATTCTCTTAGATTTATAGCTGTTGTTAAAAATACTAACCATGATCTCTTATTGAATCTGAACAGTCTCATACGACGTGAGGGGAACTGGCCAAGTGGGCTGCCCACAATTTTCTTCTGGTGCCCTTTGAGAATCACAAAACAATTGTTTACCATTTTTAAAGGCCATAGAAGCTTATGATGTGTGAGGGTTATGAAAATTAGGAAAAATTACTGGGAAAATTTACCAAGAAAATTTAATACTAGCAAGCCAATGTAAATGAAAATTATTTAAATATATATATATTTAGTGGACTTGGTGGAATAGAGGGAGATGAATAAAAAAGGAAACTTTCTGAAACACCGAAAGTGTTTCTTTTCAATTTGTGTAAAATGGAATCAGCATAAGCTTCTTTATTCCCCTAGTTTTTTGCTTTTTTACCAGGTTGTATTAACTGTTCCTGTGTTACAAATACACGTGCAACTGACTACATGGCTGTTATTAGGTAGTTAATATAGATCTAAACATATTAGATAGTGCCTTCTTTTTTAATACATCGGAGTAAGTTAATTGACATACAGGCTTATCCTTTTGATCTGCACTTTCCTACTTGGGAGATTCCATCATGTACTACATGTTCCAAAGATGAAAGCTACTTCAAATTATGCAATACTGATACTAATCCCTAAATACTGGTTTATGCAAGCTGTTCCCCAAGACATATTAGATGTGAAAGGTCTTGCTGGTGAAGTTCACCTCAAGTTTACAAGTTATTAAAGTTCTAATCTTTGGTGTTCAAGGTATTTATCTCTCTGTTCCCGCATTTACCTGAAAAGTGAAAAATAATAATAAGAATTTGCATAATCAGTTCTGAGTTGATAGAGTAAATGTTAGTAGTCAGAAACTTCCAGGAAAATCCTTAAAATTTTCTTTACTGTGTTATTTGAGACTGGGCTAGTTACCCTTCATACTAATTCTCTCAGGATTCTCTTGAAGCAAGGTCAGACAATACAGGGATAAATTTTTGTCTCAGAAAAATTTTGGAAATACCAAAAAACATATTAATTTTGGATTTATGTGATTTAAAAAAAAAATACAGGAGCAGCTATTTAGCTTTTTAGCTGCATTTAAGTACCTTAGAAGGTAGGACATAGATCATCAAGGAGTTCTGGCTGCAAAACACATGGTTTATGTTTTTAAATATTTGTATTACATTTGCAGCTTGTGTTAAATGCAATTAGCAAACATTAAGAAATACGTGTTTAGAAAATAAGAAAAATATTAATGAACAGATATTCCTGACAGGCAGTGTTTATACATGTGTTATTTATTTGCATAACTTATTTTCAGCTTCAGAAGTTTTAAGGTTAAGCTCTACTTACAGTAGAAATAACTGATAAAGGAAGAATACTACTCAAGCTGTTTTAATTCTCAGAGCAAAATATGCATGATTATGAAATGGTGCAACCAGGATCCTCAGCATGTATACCCATTCATTGCAGTGGATTTAAATTCAGTTTTGGCTGTTTCAGTACAAGAAAATTATTGGTAAAGTGGAGGGAATTCAGCCACCAAGATGATTATGAAGGTGGACAGTATAACATAGTAAGACATGCTGAGAGATCTGGATCAATTTAGTTTTTAGAAATAAAAAGACTATGGGAGTGTCCTACTGATGTCTTTAGAAGTCAAATAGATAGTTATAGAAAAGACAGGGCACAGTGAAAGGATGATAGACAGTTATGTCAATAGAAATTCCAATTAGATTTTAGAAAAATAAATAAATCACAATGTGGCTGTACAAATACTGGAACAATTTGCCCAGGGCTAGTATGAAACCTCCTGGAGGCTTTCTAAAGCAGACTATGGCAAAGATGCTAAGTAATCAGATAGGTCCTGTCTCAAAGAAGGGGTTGGACCAGAGGACCTGCTAGGATCCCTTTCGAAAGAAATCTTTAAATTTTTGATAGCTGACTTGCTCTTCATGGACCATCAACTTTTCGTTGGAATTGTTGCTACTGTGCAAAGCACATCTAATGTACTGATATTCATTGCTACTCTGCTTTATTTATTATTTGAGCAATAAACCAGTACACCATTTCCTTGACCATTGTAATTACCTATTACCCAGCAAATTATTTTTTTTTTTTTCAGGAAAGAAATGAGATGAAACAATATTGATTTGTTAGAAAGTAAAAATAGAATTAGACCTTCAACACAATTCTTTCCATAAAGGAGTGTTTTAGAGGAAGCTTTTAGCACCTGAACAAGGATATCTGGGATCAGCACTAAATTCTGTTAGCTATATTGCTTTCATAAAACTGTAACGTGCATTTGATCTTCTTCCCACAAAATTGGAGTTCAAGTGTGTTTGACAGCATATCAAGAATTTTTATTAAAATAAAAGTTTTAATAATTTTTATAATTAAATATAGAAGTAATAAGGTTATAAATATATATAAAGGTATTGTACTTGGTTTCACCATCATATGAAATTAGTAAAAGAAAGTCAATCTCTTTCAGTTATGTAAAGACTACTATATAGACTATATATGTATATATTTGTACAGGTATAAGCAGATCAGGATTACATGTCCAGAAAAGCTCAAATTTCTAGGCTTTTTCTAAACATTTCTGTCTTGATTCCTCAGCACTGATCACCTCGTATTCTCTTTGAACTACTGTTCTCTACTTCAAACTTTATTCTGTTGCTTTCAGTGTTCAATAGGATTTAATGAAAGAAGCAATTTAAAGGTCTCATTAGATTATATTTTTGTTATAATGCTAATATTTCTATCATCCATTGATATGTTGTTACTGAACACTCTTATATCACATAGGTGATATAGGTCAACAATACAGAATTATAAATTATTTCAGTGCCAGAGTTTTTCTATGCTTTCATATGGATACTTTTATTTTTCTATATTTTATTTTTATCTCAGCTACTTTCATTTTTAAAATGATGAGACATTTCCAGTTCCCAGTGCAGCTAACCTCATAGGAGCCATGATGTGTGGATTTGTGTATGGATTTTCCTACCTTCTCTGGGAACTTTCTCCCACGTTAGCTAGACTTGAACGCATTTTATCCCCTGGATTACCCATTTTGCCTTCCTACTAATTTGTATACTTTATTAAGGTACCTGACTGGAAAAGTTCATGGCAGAGAAATTCAGACATAAGCCTTGGAATAACTTGAATTAAGGTTCATACTTGTAAATAGTATGTGTATTGCCACTATGTGACTGGAAGACTGGGATAATGCAGGCAAGCCAAAACTATCCTAGCAAGTGTCCCTGCCTTTTAAATTTTGTCCTAACAAGCAATTAATAAGTGTATGTGTCACCCTATCTTTAACCTACATAAAAGGCAATGAGCTTTATAAAAACTTTTGTGAAGCACATCCAAAGCACTTCTAGGGCAATATATTCCCATTATGATTGTCTTAGACAATAGGGTTACTGTAGTTCTGGAGAAGACCTGGGAATTTACACACTTGTGAGCTTCTGAGGGTATACAATTTAGTATTAATTTTATCCCATAAGTTTTGACACTTTTGGTATCACAGTGTCTGGTTATAACTAGCATTAATAAACCAGATGATCAGACAGAAAAAAAAAAAAGAAAAAAAAAAGAAAAAAACCACCTGATAATATTCACTCTGAAGACCTGAAGCAGAGCTTTTGGGCAACAAGCCAGCCTTGTCACTTGTATAAGGAATTTTAAAATTCTGCTGCTGACTAACAAAAAGACCTAAGTGGCTCATCATCATCTCTCTGTTGGAAGAAAGATCTAACAAACTCAGGACAGGAGATCGTGTTTTGTAGTTTGGGGGTCCTGAGAATCCTTCACCTGACCCAATCCACAGATTGTCTCACAACTTAATATCTACAATGTTTTAGAATAATCAGTCTTTCTGTTGGAGTTTACCCAATCTGAGGAGCTTTGCAAACCACAGTCTCCTCAGGGAATTGCTGTGCTTCTGCAATGGCCCAGTGGTCAAATTCTGCTATGCAAATATTTGTATATACTTCTTTCTGGCTATACCACACGAAAAGACAATATTTGCTGTTTACCACTGAAAGCCATAGCTAGAAATGTGTCATCTGAGTGCAGGGAGAAAAGAGGAAAGCATCATTAATTGAAGGACTGAAGTAAAGCAATAGATAGGACCATGCTGGTCCAACTATTTTGATTAAGGGCGTGATGTTTCTACGCAGAGGGTAATGCAGAGATCAGTTAAGTAACCTCATATACTGTCCTGCCATCACCATGGCCAAGTGACCTAATGATATTGATATAAACCCGGGTAAAGATGACCTTAAGGGACCTGTCATGATGAACTCCAAGTCTACGCAGAGAGTGCCTTGGAGAGACTCTTGGAGACTGTGAAGAGTTCAGGGTCACTGTAATGTCCACAGTATTAGATACTGGCACCCAGCCAGTCACAAAAAAACATTTTGATCCAAGTTTTAAAATCTAAACAAGTGTCTCTTACAATTAAAAATATGATTTATAAGGAATACTGATTATTCACAAGTAGTAACTAATAAGCAGTACACGTAATTTAGCAGAAGTGATTTGTTTAACTACACAATCAATTGAAGATCTAAAACAGTTGGAAGACTTTAACATTCTCTTTTCATTTGCTCTTCTCCCATTTTCTTCCAATTTTCTCTGCTGATATTCAGCTGATAAAGACAATACCACTGAGATACAATTGTAAAACAGATTAATTTCTGAACATTCTGTTTCAACCAAGTCTGCTTTTTTGTAATGGTAAGTACCATTACATGGGAGATGTTGAACAAAAATGGGAGATTCTGAACGAGAACATGTTTAGGTGGGGATTAGAAGTTGCCCTGAAGGTCAAGATAAACTTTATAGGGTTTCTTATTCTGTCATGGTTCCTGCCTCTTTGAAGCTTATCTTAATGCACTTTTCTGTTGCCATTTCCAATCTTTCACCCCAGAAACTTTTATTTATAAATAACTGAGCATGTTGAAGTGTCTTCCAATATATTTGAAGTAATTGAAACATTCTCTCTTTTCAGGTGTCTTTAATGAATATGAATAAAAGTCCAAGCAGGGCAGAAATCAGATCTGATCCTCAAAAGACAGTGTTCACAGAAATTTGCCTCCTGAACAGAAGAGTTCATTCTGGGTTATTCAGTTCTGTAACAGAAAAGAATACTACCCAAGAATCACTATCTTATTATTCAGTTTTGTCCAGTTGTTTCCAGCTACAAAGGACACTGAAAACATTCAGAATGCATATTATTTAATAAACATTTAAACAGCAATATTGAAACCAATCCTTTACACCATTTCCCTTCCACTGTTTTCTTTAGTATTCCTTAGTGTTTCACCTTTTTCCTAATTATCTAGTTGAATTTTTTGGTATACTTGGTAGGAGTTGGGTGATTAAATAGAGTATGTTTTTGTTTGCCTTCTGGTACTGCATTCATATTAAATTTTCTCTTGGATGTGAAAAATATCATTACTTAAAATTTGTCATCACTCAAAAGCTATTCTCAGTTCCCTCCTAAGCAAACTGATGTAATCCTGTTGAGTGCTTTGAGAAGCAAATTCACATTGATGTTTAGAGTGAGAGAAAAGGGAGTGCCACATCCTATACGAAACAAATAATAACCCAAGAAACAATTTTCAACTACCCAGTCAAAAAGGCCAGAAAGGCCTAGGCAGTATTTTTAAACTCAAAATTTATGCTAATAATACAAAGCAACATTACATTACTGAAGGGTTACCACTGTATTAATACTTAAAATTATTACATATTCGTAATTTTAATTTTCCAGTGATTCTATTATAAAAAACATTTTTTAAAAAAATCTAGATAAGGAAGCCTGAAAACACTGAAGATATGACTTACCCAACACTATTTGTCTAAAAAGTAACATGTCCAAATTTAAGCTAGTCACACATGGTCTTTCTGCATGCAATGGCAAGTGAATGTCACTTCACTCCACAGCTTTTGGTGCTTAATATAAAAGGAGATGAAATGCCTAAAGGAAAGAGGCAATTCCAGAAGTGATAAAGAAAGCCTAGAAGATTATCTTAGACTGGCTGTCTAATTTTGAATAGATGTGGTTTGGTCAGATGAATCCCAGACTTATGTTAAAGATCTACAGCGATTCAAGACTATTCATTTCTCAGTACTTCAGAACAGAGATAAGTATCATGATTCTTCTATATTCCTGATTTAATAATGCTAAGGGGAATTTTGAATGCACACATAATACAGCATTACAGCAGATTGAACATTTTGGAGTTTGAGAAGTGAATAAGCTGTATGAAACAGACTGTTATGATGCTTTTAAAAATAAACAATACTGTGCAATTACATGAAATCTTTTTAGATCTGCAGTTTAGGCAATGACAATTTGACAACCTCTTGTTTCTTTTTTATCTTGTATCTTCTAAGGGCAGACTGCTCATGATATTAAGTGTTCAAGGAAGCAGGAAAAATTTCTAAGGGAAAATTGTATCCATAATAAATCTTCCCATCTCTCCATTCTATAGATCAATCACTTTAGCTTTCAATGCAAATTCTTAAACATTAATAAAAAGTACAATATGTTAATTACTCAAGACATTTTCTAATAATTCATGAAGTTTTGTAGGTATTTATATGTGCCGCTTAATATTTAAGGACAGAATTGTGTAAAGAACTAGACTGGCTGTGCTCCACTAACATTTTAGAATCCTTGGAGCATGTTAACCAATGGATTGAAAATAATTGTAAATTGATTTGTCTTTTCAATCATGTTCCACATTAAAAAAAAACCAAAACAACTATAAGAATTAGTAAGTTCTCAGAGTAATTTTGTAAATATAAACTAGACATTTAAAAACAAGGGACATGAAATGGGTGGCCAGCTTTCTACATTTTCAAATGCCATAAAAAGAGATCTCAAAACCAATCTAGTAAGCGGACTGTTCAGATTTTAATTAGACAAGAACCTCTAATACTTGATCTTACAGCTAAGGTGTGTTCACTCTACATTTGTCTAATTACTGATGGATCTGATCTCAGTTTTCCTCTATAACACAAAATTTTGATTTGTGAAGTAGTAGAATTTAAAATGTAAAAACTTTCAGTAAATTTCAGTAAATATTTGCATTTCTGAAAGATTACCCACTACTGATCTGTGAGTTTTTGTTGACTCTTAAAAACTGTTTCAGAAATTCAATAGCGGGGGTATATTCTAACATTCTATTCCAAACTTGTCACTCAGTCTATTGCACTAAGCATTTTCAGGATGATATAAACATCATGCAGGAGAAGAGGGGTTGCAGAGGAAAGAAAAGATGAAGAAAGCAATAAAATAAAGCTAACAAGGTTGAAAAGCTTCCAAGAACAGCTTGTAGCAGAGTGTAGTTTGTGATTCAATCCTTTTTTCACTTCTTTTCTTTTTTTTTTTTTTTGCTATAAAATATTTTTCTTTCACATAAGAAAAAGTGATGATAGGTAAGAAAAGAGGCCTTTCCTATGTTTCCCCTAAACTCAGTGTCATTCATCCAGCAAATTAATTTCTCTTACTGACTTTGTCTTTTCTTGGACTATCTTCTGCATAGGAGCCCTACAGGCTATGAACTGAGCTGTGTCTAGTTTTTCTCTCAGCAACCCACAGAAGGGGTGATTGTATCCTTGAGGCTTGGGTTTTCAATCCCTCACTCCCTTCCTCCTCCCAACCCCCTTTTTTGTTTTTTTAAGTAAATCATTTCCCTTGGAGTACACGAAAGAATGTAGGTTTCACCTTTCCGTGTTTTGTTGCTGTCCTTGCTGATGCTTCCCAGGATATGATCATCTGCCCTTCCCTATTCCAAGATCACTGGTCGCTGGTGATCAGAATCACTTAAGACATTATTCAGACTTCCAGGATTTCTTATAGATTTTTCAGTAAAGGTCTATTTGATGGTGCATATAAATAGTACTGATGTACTAGTATAGGGTGACTGTTGCTTTGACTTTCACGCTCCCAGCAATGTTGGAGCGTAATGTGTGTTATTTCCATCTCCATGCTGTGCAGATCTGGGAATATTTTTGCTCTGCATATCTCATCTCATTTTACATTCATTCCCCAGCAGTACAAGAGAGGATATTTGTAGGATGTATTTGTAAATCCAGCATTGAGAATTTAAAAACTATTTACTTTCAGAAATATAGCCTTTCTTGGTGTCTACATGCTTTCTAAAATCAAGACAAATAGAAAAAAAGACAGCTTACACATAAAACATATAAAAAAATACAGAAAGAGGTGAAGGATTGTGAATGCTATATTCAGTTTAAATTCAGGGAAAGTTATAGTATTCCATTATTAGAGGTCTAGTAGTTGAATAAAATCTGGTCTTTTACTAGTGGCTACTCCTTTGAACAAAAGTTCCTTTGAACATGATTGTACAAGTTCTCAACAGCTAAGAAATGCCAGAGCTCTCCTCAAGCCACAAGTTTTACATCCACTGAAGATTTCATCCTACCTGTTATGTACAAAACCCACTGATGTCAACTACTCCTTGTGAGATTTTTCATTTACTTTAATGGATTTTGAGCATTCAAGTTGTTGCATACATATCTCTTACAGAGCTCCCCAGAGATGACTATCATTTCTTACATAAGAGATTCTGCCACCTGTTGTCACTTAAAGGATATGAGCTTTGGGAATCTGTAGATAAGAGTTACCCATGCCTTTAAAGTGACTATATCTACTATTATGTGGAGTAATTTTATAGAATTAAAAAAAAAATTACTTAGCCTGCTGCCAGCCCCCAAAATCTCTACAGGCATCTTCACATCTCATCTAAGGTGTTACTGCCCTGTAAGAAAGGAATCAGACACTACTAGAAATTTCCAGTGTCTTCCTGCTTTTGAGCAACTTCAGGATGCATCTGCAGGCATGAATTTGCATTGCTGAAACTTTCTATGAACTAGATTTGAAGCTGTTAACTGTTCCTCTGCAAAGGTTAATGGGCAATAGTACAAATAGATTTCTATGGCTCTGAAGTGGGCCAATCCTAGACCTTTTCAGAAACACAATTTCCATAATCTCCCAATATATCTTTAGTTCTGGGCAAGAACAGGTTTTTGAGATGGGCTTTCTGTAAAAAATAAAAAAAAAAAATGCTTAAGCTCTGATAAGCAGAAAATAAAGGAAAAATTAGGTGATTCACTTATGGTGACCTCAGAATGAAATAATTTCCAATTAATACTCTTGGAAAGCAGAAAGTTCAAGTGAAATGGGAGAGAAAACTCTGTGCAGAAGCATATGGTGTAACCCCAAGAGATTCTGTGGGCATAGGCAATTAATTTAATTGTATCTTGTGGCAGAAATATTCTGCCAATCTCTGAGAGATCTTAGAAATCTGAAGATTGTGTTTTCATCACAATCAATTTTTTTTTCTTCCTGTATCTCTCAAATATTTTAGTGGTTAAAATAAATGAGAAAGTTCATTGTGTATTCTTCTTCAATAGAAAGTGGGCTACAGCTTCTAATACACATAACTTATACTTCTACTTTCAAGTGTAGATGCCAAATCAAGTTTTATGTGACTTGACAGCTACCTTCTACATGGCTGTTATTCACGGCATTACAAAGCTTTTCTAACAAATAAAACCCCTTTCAGATAGATTTAACTGAAAATTATCAAGCTGTTTGGTCTTTAATGAATTAGATGTTTATTAAGAATAAATTAAATTATTTGCATCAATTTAAATACCTATGTTCCACTAACTGACAGATCTGAATTACTAATGATTCACAAAAGGAAAATTTGTTATTAGTGATAAGAGGATCACTTTTCAATAATCTTTTAAATTATTCAGAGAGATAATACTCTGAGCATTTTAATATGTAACATGGATTTGCAAAAACATTTATCTCAACTATCTTTTTTCAAATGAGTGGAAAATATCCTTAGCAACAAGCAGAAAAGCATTATTAGATACACATATAAATCTATGTAAAATCAAATACAAAGCAAGCTTAATAAACTTACGACTTTACACAAGACTAACTTTGCTTTTCAGAAAAAACTATCCTCAACATCTGATGGAAATAAAGATAAGCTTTTCCACATTTAGGAATCACCTCATTATAATGAAGAGTAAGTGCAGAGAATATCATAAAACTTTCTATCATTACACTACAAATAGAACTTATCTTCCCTCTTTAAAGCTGTTTTTGAACAAGATGAAAGAGTAGGCTAGCTATAAAATGTAACAAAACTTTAATATCCCTATCAGGTGAAAAATATTAGTTGGGGAATATCATGAATAAATATGGACTTATGTTTTTAGAACAAGGGAAAAATGATATTTTCATGCTGTAAAAAAACATATGCTATATAAAAAAATATTCAGATGTAATGCTTCCCAGTAAATCGGGAGCTTGAAGTGAGTCTGAATCAGAGTTTAAAATATAAAGCTAAATTCTACTTACAACTAGCTAAGTATATATATAGCACTTCTGTAAATCAGTGTTAAAAGGGCATTTTCTTTCTCCTGTAATGCTTTAAATCTCAGAAAAAAAAAAATTAAGTTTTATGATGATGTCATGTTATATACTAGGGTAAGCAGAAGAAGAACATATCCTCTTTGTACTTCAACTAGGATTGGCTAGAAAGAAAATTCCTAGGGAGACATCTGGATAGCACAGAATAAAATATATGGTCTTTTATTCTGTCATGACCAGAGGCACGGTATGACTAGAGCACATTGAATGCAGTTAGGGTTGTATCTAAAAACATTTTAACAAAACTGATTTAAGTTTTCCTACTTTTTTTATTTACTAAATGAGTTAAAAAAATCACAACAAACCTCTGCAGTCGAACATCGTGTTTTTACATACCAACAGTTACAGAAAGTTTTTATTTACAAAGGTGTCTTTGATGTGCAGATAAAAAAAAAAAAACCAAAGGATTTAGTAGCTTACATAAGTAATTCTGAGCACAGAGGACAGAACCCAAATAATCTGAATTATAACTTAAGACATGACCTAATAAACATTCCTTTTAACCTTATATTCCTGTGAAACTAGACTTTTATGATGGGCCTATACAATTGCTTTCTAACTGTCTCCATCTTAGTATCCTGTTAACCTGATGATTCATTCAACAATACAAGAGGTTAGTAGTCATAAGGACAATCAATTACATGCATATTTCCTAGGAATAAGGAGTTTGGAAGAGGGAAGTTGGAGTTTCAAGATTTCAGAAGATTTCTTTTGATACATATATGTAAGAGGTGACTCTATAGAACCGTGATGTAGATGGGTGTAAGAGTTATGTCTTTGTGCATTTCCAGTGCACTTTGTGAACCTGAGCAAGCTCCAGTAATGCCCCAGTTAGTTTCTGCACTGATGACAAAATGGTATGATTTGCAGGGAGTTTACTGAACTTCTAAGCAGAGGGACTCCTTGGTAGCATGTCAGGCAGAGCCAGAAATCCCCCCTGCCAACTTCTGCTCTGCTTAGGTCAGTTGTTAAGACACCATTTGTTATTTTAGATGCACTGACTAATATCCTGGAGGAAACCACAGGTAGTTCCTACCATAAAGTATTGCCTAAACTGTACATAAGTACAATAAGTTTAATTGATTCATAGAAAATTTCCCTGCAGATTACAATAACCAAAGTGCAGTTCAGGGAATCTCCCCTAACGCAGCTGAAGATGCTGCTGCAAGGATCCTCAAGGGCCACAGACATCCCTGGAAACATTTGGAGAGTGACTGGCCATCCTGTTTGAGAGATCTGATCCCCATCTGAGTGTTACTCTGTTTTTTAATTAACACTGTCACTAGAAGTGTCTGTGCAATAGGATTATAGCTCTCCAGTTAAAATGCATCTCCTTGTTACACCCATTTAAAACATTAAACAAAAATTTAGTTCTACAGAATGATAATATGCAGGCCTAAAATTACTTATGCTTTCTTGTTTCCATGTCCCATATATTAGGAATTTTTTTTTGTATGCTCTGGTGGTTTAATGTAAAGGCAAAACTCTGACCCAGTCACTCTCTCACTCCCCATCCTCAACAGGACAGGGGGAGAAAGTAAAATGGAAGAAGTCTGTGGGCCGAGATAAAGGCAGGGAGATCGCTTATCAGTTACTGTCACTGGCAAAACCAGACTTGAGCTGGGAAAAATTAACTTCATTAAAAATAGATACGGATAGTGAGAAAAAAAAGACCAAAAAAAATTCAAATACCACCTTCCCCACCCCCTTCTTCACTGCTCATTTTCACTGCTTTGTTCCCAGTTTCTCTACCTGTGGATATCTACTCCAGAGCCTGAAGCACCTCCGCCACCTCCTTCTCTTCTCACCTTGGTGCTTGCAGAGCTGTTTCTCTGATTTCTTGTTCCCTCCTCCTCTCTGTGGTGTTTTCTCTCCTTTCTTACATATGCTTTCCCCGAGGCCTCACCACTGTGCCTGCGGGGCTCAGCCACGGCCTGCGGTCAGTCAGAGCCAGCTGGAACTGGCTGGAACTGGCTGTGTCCAGCACAGGGCAGCCCCAGATTCTCCTCACAGAGACCATCCCGCATCCCCTTCCCCACCGCCCTCTGCCACCAACACCTTGCCACCTGTACCCGGTGCATACACAAAGGCTGAAAAATACAGCCTCTTTTGTCACAAGATATATTACAATTTTGAGGTAGTAGGCAAGTGTTCCTAAATATGCCATCTACCTTTTCCTCTCCCTTCCTTGCCTCAGTCTTCACTGGCAAACCCTTTGCTCCTAGCTCTTATGTTGATGGCCCACAAGTTGAGGACCCAGGTGACCACTTTCCATGATATTTGAAAAGTCATGGCAGTCAGGTGAAGTCCCTGCAGACTGGAAGAAAGGAAACATCACACCCACTTTTTAAAAGGGTAGAAAGGAGGACCCTGGGAACTTCTGAACTGTCAGCCTCACCTCTGTGCTTGGGAAGGTCATGGAACAGATCCTTCTAGATGCCATGCTTGGGCACATGGAGGAAAGGGGGATGATTCAAGACAGCCAACAAGGCTTTACTAAGGGCAGGTCCTGCCTGACTAACCTAGTGGCCTTCTATGTTGGAGTGACTATGTCACTAGATAAAGGACAACCTATGCATGTGATCCATCTGGATTTCTGTAAGGCCTTTGACACAATCCCCCAAGACATCCTGCTTGTCAAATTGGAGAGACACAGATTTGGTGGGTGGACTGTTCAGTGGATAAGGAATTGGCTGGGTGGTCGCATCCAGAAGGTAGTACTCAATGGCTTGAAGTCCAGATATAGAGCAGTGACAAATGGTGTCCCTCAAGGGTCTGTGCTGGGACTGGTAATGTTCAACATTTTTATCAATGATATAGATAGAGGGATGGAGTGCACCATCAGATGCACCAGATGACACCAAGCTGTGGGGTCTTGTCGATACACCTGAGGGACAGGATGTTATCCAGAGGGACCTGGATAGGTTGGAGAGGTGGGCTCAAGTAAACCTCATGAGGTTCAAGAGCAAGTGCAGGGTTATGCACCTGGCCTGGAACAATCCTCGTCATCAGTACAGACTAGGGCATGAGGTATTAGAAAGCAGCCCTGAGGAAAGGGACTTGGGGGTGCTGGTGAACAAGAAGCTGGACATGAGCAGGCAGTGAGCACTTGCAGCCCAGAGCGTCAATCGCATAATGGGCTGCATCAAAAGATGTGTTGCCAGCAGGTCCAGAGAAGTGATTCTGCCACTTTACACTGCTCTGGTGAGACTTCACCTGGAGCACTGTGTGCAGGTCTGGAGCCCTCAATATGAGAAAGACATGGATCTGATGGAGTGGGTCCAGAGGAGGGCCACAAAAATGCTCAGGGGTTTGGAACACCTCTGCTATGAGGACAGGCTGAGGGAACTGGGGTTGTTCAGCCTAGAGAAGAGGAGGCTCCAGGGAGACCTAATACCTGAGGGGGGCTTACAGGAAGGCCTGTTTACAATGGCCCACAATGACAGAACAAGGAGTAATGGCTTTAAACTGGAGAAGAGCAGATTTAGATTAGACATTAGAAATAAGTTTTTTACTATGAGGGTGATGGACCCCTGGAACAGGTTGCCGAGGGAGGTGGTTGAGGCCCCTTCCCTGGAGACATTCAAGGTGAGGCTCGACAAGGCCCTGGGAAACCTGGTCTAGTTGGGGGTGTCCCTGCTGACTGCAGGGGTGTTGGACTAGATGACCTTTGAAGGTCCCTTCCAGCCCAGGTGATTCTATGATTCCCTCCTCCCCCAGCTCACCCTGCCTTGAGGTGTCAGGAGGTGTCTCCTGCAAGACAGGAGACAAGTGGTCCAAAAGCAGGAGGTGCCTAATAGTTCCCACTGGGCTTTGGTTCGACACCCCACCACCTCAGACTGCTGAAACATCACCCAACATCTTTCCTAGTCCTCCTTTTCCTTACTAGAAAAGAATGATTTTGCTACATTTAAAGAGAAACCAAGAACAAGTATCATGAACTACCTAAACAGATTTTCCCTGAAATATTGTCTGTTTGCTTTGACCCTTCACTTGAAGTCAGATCAAAGAACAGGCTGAACCTCATTTTAGCTGGAAAATATGGTGAAATAGCACCATTCAAAGATGTGGATTCCTCTGGGGTTCTGTGTAAAGAGTCCATGAAACAGCTGTTCTGCATAAGTGGGAATTAAAAAGATTTAACATACTTTTGCTAACATTTATTTGGCAGTATATTATAAGGATCACTTTCTTTAATTGGAAGCTTAGCAAAAGAGTTCATAATAATTTGCTGCTGCCAAATAATATCCAGATTGCCGTTCAAGTATGTGCAACTCTGGAAAATTAATGGATGACTTTAGAGCATTTTTTTGATTCTTCATGTATTTGTGTTTGTAAGTCCTTGGTTACCAATGGTCACAAATATTCACTGCAGTTCTATTGAATTGCATTATTTTGTATTTATACAGATGAATGAATTAGTTACAAACCAAAAGATAATTCATACAGCTTAAAATATTTAAAAGGATATAAATGGCTTGATTAATCACCGAATATAAGACAGTGGAAAATAAGGTTCAAGTCTTCCACACACAGTGGAGTACTGTGAAGTTACAGTAACTAAGAGGATGATATTTTGCAATGTGTGATGTTTTAAACCTATATTTTCAATTCTCATCTGTGTTTATATCTTATTATCTTAGAAGGAAATTGTTAATTTCTGTAAGAAATACTCTATAACGTCTCTAAGTCTATACTCATGGTAATGTCATCCCTTCCCTGCAGAATATGCTGTAACAGGAAGCATCTTTCCCAGGGCTTTAAGAATCTCTTTGATTTGTGATAAAATGTGTCCACTTGCTCTTGAGTTCTTAGCAGATATGTTTAATCTAAGTTTCAAAATATCATCTTCTCTCTGGCTTCAGGGAATATAGGAAGAATCAACATTTTCAAGTAAATAAATATTTGTGGTGTGCATTTCTTTTACAAACCCACACTTTTTTTCTGCAGTATGAAAAGATGGAAGTAAATATGATTCATGAAAATATCTCAGTTGTTTAGAAGTATTTTGATGTACTCACTAGCTGCTTTTTGAAATGCAAATGTTTGTTAAATGGACTGGAATAGAATTTTATTTTCCTACAATTTTGGAGACTGAATCTGTTAAAACTTTGATTAATGTAAAGACTTTGGATCAGATTCTGGTATCAGTCCCATTAATAACTACAAGTGTAACTAAAATTCCCTGTTTTCTTAAAGTTGTCCTGTTGGATGGAACTTGTTAGCTAAAACTCATTTTCCACTGGAAGATAAAGACAAAATAATATTTGAGCACCTGGAGCAGTTCTCTTTATTGCTGGGGAACTGATACTCTTTCCTCCAGTACTCTCACCTCTCTGTCTCTTCTTGATAGTTTATTCTTCCCCCCACGTCTCCAGTTCACACATGCTATTAGCTGGTCGATATAAAGCTATGGTTGATTCAGAGGAATGCATTCACTTACATAATGAGGTAGATTGACACTGACAAGCAGATCAAATATCCACCCTCCCTTTCACTTAGTCCCCTCTCTCTGCAGATGACAATTTTGTAATAAAAGCAAAAGCTGTGCTCACAAGCAAAACGAAAAGAGAATTTTGTTCACTACAGCCTGCCAGCAGACAGTTGTCCAGCCTCTGGAAAGTGGGACCTCCAAATGCATAGCAGTTGCTTGGTAAGATAAAGGCTGTAACCATGAATGCCCCTGCTTCATACTCCTTTCCATGAGTTTTTTATTGTTGAGTGCAGCATCGTATGATATTGAATATCCCTTTTGTCAGTTTGGGTCAGCTGTCTTCACTATGTTCACTTCCAGCCTCTTGGCCACCTCCATCTGACTGACGTTGGGAGACAGTGGGTAGGAGGGAAGAGAAGGTCTTGATGCTGCACAAGCGCTGTTCAGCAGTAGCTAAAATAATGGTGTGTTATCAACACTGTTTTAGACACAAATGCAAAGTATAGCATCATACAGATTAACATGAAGAAATTTAATTTCATCTCAGACAGACCCAATAACATAGGATTACAATAAGCAATGTATATTGAAAGCATATTGATAAACAGATTGATAAGAATGTATTTTGCCAGCTGAAGGCTGTCTCATGAAACAGGTAAGAGGTTGTGTTACAATTGACTTTTGCTAACTTGAGACACTGATTTATGTGTCCAGCTCCTGGTTCTCATAAATAGTCTTAGAAATTTCAAATCTTTGAACCCTTTTCCCCTTTGCTGAAAATACTGAATGAAAATAAAATCTATTAGATAGGGAAAGATAAGAAAAAATGTCAAGTATACAGCCCAATCAGAAAGGTCTTACTTTCTAGGATTGTACAAAAGAATGATATAGATATTCCAAGTTCTCTGCTTTTCTCCTTTTACTACAACACTAGAGACTGGCTCAACACTGTCCACCTCCGTAATCTACTATACAATACTATGCAAGCTAATACTTACGTTCTTTCTACTCTTCTGAAGCAAAAAGTTAAATGTTCCATCACTTCAGAATGCAGCCCAAATAGGTGTGGAGAGGACCCCCTGGGTTGTTCAATCCTGTCTTCTGAAATTTCAAGCACAAAATCATAAAGGAAGAAGCTTTTTGTTCAAATTGTCTAAAAGGTGGCTGTAATGAATCAGTTAAATCATATAAAACACTGTCTGGAGGTCCCTGCTTCTATCTACTGACTTATAGTCAGTATAGACTGTCAAGATTGAGTCGCTCAGAGCTAAAGATACTTAAAATTAGATAAAACAAATATAATGTTGAGTGTGGAAAGGCCCACAAAACAACTATACCACACAGCAACCCCCTTCTGCCCCACCAAAAGACCTCAATACCTTAAATAAATGTAACACAGTAGAAAACCATTAAACCCTACATCTCCTGTGAGCTACATAAAGAGGAAAGATCAAGGCTGATTTATGTCTGTTCAGATATTTATGAAATAAATTTCATAATGGTTTTATGTAAAGATCCTACCCAATGCTCAAGAATGAATGAAGGAATCCTTACTAGTCCTTGGCTATCCAGTCTTGGAAACAGTTACATTCTGACTGCAGGCTGGATAATCAATTTAATCCGGAGTGTAAAAAGGCAACTGCTTTGGGCTATTACTCTCTGTAAAGCAATAAAACACACAGAGCTTGCAAAAACTCCTCCAAAATAACAACAAAAAAACCCAACAACCACATTCCACTATCTTTTCAAATTTCACAGAGGCAGTAAAGCAGAATTTAAAGTATTCTTGTCTCTGAGATTTTTTTTGTCTTATGCTTCTATAGACTTAGCAAACTGCACTTTAAAACAATTTTGATTCTTTGCTCCACAAAGAGATGCAGATGTTTATTTCAGAAGTTCACTGGCCAGGTGATCTGAAATGTTATATAAATCCAGTCTAAACCTATTCATAGCCATTTATCACATACTGATATTATTCTTAAAATGAAAGGATTTTTCTTGCTTTGATATATCCCTTCCCAATGTAGTTATAAAAAGTCATTCTATCCCCTCTTAACCTTCCCCAGCTAGGCTAGACAAACAGAGCTCGCCTTAATCTTTTCTTTGTAAGGTAAATATTCCATTCGTTTAATCATATATCTTCTCTAAATCTGATCCATTTTAAATTAATCATTCCTGAGAGAAGTGATTAGAGGTGTACACAATATTCCAGATGAGTCCTTGCTGATGACTTTTGCAGTGGCATTTACATTTTCCTTCCTCTTAAAAGAGTGTCACTCATGTTCATACTCAACTCCAACAAATATACCCAGATATTTTTACCCATTTCATCATATAAGATTGACAAAGTCCTTTTTGTAGCAAATATTTATTATTAATTCTTGAAACTATGTTTCTTAACTTTGCAGTATTAAATTGCATTACATTTGTACGATTTCTTTCCTTAGGATGATCAAATCCTCTTCATGCAGTCTCAGCATCTTATTGCTTAGACATTTCTCAAGCATATACATACTTTTCATCTCATTGTCATAAACAAATATAATATATATGGTCAGTCCCAACACTGATGCTTGAGAGGTGTCTGTACTGATTTTTCTCCAGCCTGTCTAGCTGTTTGAGTATAGCAGGGGACAGTTTCCCTCCTGTCAAGCTTCTTTGACACCTTGTGTTAGTCACTGTCATCACCATGTTCAATACTCCTTTTCCTTCAAGATATCTTATCAAATGTCTAACATAAATCTGAATAAAGTAGCTTTATTTTATTAACCTCTCTAGGAAGCCAGTTATCTAAAAAGATATTAAGTTAGTCTGACACAATCTGTATGAGATAAAACTATAATAAAGTAGGTTCCATTTACCTCTGTGTCCCTAATTAGTTCTTGTTCAAAATCTGCTCTAATGCTTTGCATAGCATTAGAATCAAACTAGCTGCTTGGATCATGGTCTTTTCCCTCTCCTTTTTATCTTGATACTACATTTTTTCTTCTTCAAATTTACTACTACTGAATTTACAGATTAATTTTAAACGGCTTCTACTAGATTTGCAATACCATGTGCAAATTAATTCAGTTGACTCAAATAGATGTTATCAAGCTCTTTAATTCTTTCACACTTAGAAATAACATTTTTGCTTCTAACTTCCATAGTGTAATCTGTATCATGGTCTTCTCATTTGCAGTAGATAATGTATACTACCCTCACAATGACCCTCAAATTAAAAAAAAAAAACACACCAACCAACCAACCAACCAAAACTCTTGAATTTTTGTAGTATTTGTCCATTTATCTTCCATGCCACTTAATTTTTAGCTTGCTCTATAGCACGGCAGTTCTGATTTGTTCCAGCAAACTCTCGTTGGGATCTCAAAGGATAACCCAACTCCAAAAGGATCTCCCAAAGGAACTGCATCTCATTTGACTTCTACGCTACACAGGCCTTTAACACTTAGCCCATTCTCAAACAATGCATGCATTTTCCACCCTCAGACAACTATGCATGATGTTTATTCATACTCTCATTTCAGTTTCATTCCAGAAGGACAACATTCCCATGGATAGCCAGCTTTCCCAAAGAGAGTTTGCCTTAAATGAGCAAGACAGTCTAGGGTTAATATAGATGTACTTTAGGATTCAATCTTTAAAATATTTAAAATAATCTTTAAAATATATAAAAAGAAATGAGATTTTCTTCAGCAGCTAAAATCATGGAATCATAGAATCATTTACATGGGAAAAGACTTTTAAGATCATCAAGTCCAACCACTAGACCATGTTCCTAAGCATCACACCTATACCTCTTTTAAATACCTCCAGGGTTGGTGACTCAAACAGAATCACAGAATCACAGAATCACGGTGGTTGGAAGGGACCTCAGAGATCATCAAGTCCAACCACAAAAAAAA
>JAOTQQ010000023.1:94081633-94121527 GCA_026546715.1 Gallinago undulata
TTGTCAAGCAGGACCTGCCCCTCGTGAACCCGTGCTGGCTGGGCCTCATCACCTGGGTGTCCTTCATGTGTTGCATGTGTTACACTTCCCTGGGATGCCTGTTCCCATGCTTGATAACCCTTTTGACAAATAAACTGTTCCTAATATCCAGTCTAAAGATCCCTGGCACAACTTGAGGACATTTCCTCTTGTCCTATTGCTTGTTACTTGGGAGAAGAGACTGACTCCCACTTCTCTACAGTCTCCTCTCAGGTAGTTGTAGAGACTGATAAAGTCTTCCCTCAGCCTCCTTTTCTCCAGGCTGAACAACCCCCATTCCTTTAGCTGCTCCTCATAAGACTTGTGCTCTAGACCCTTCACCAGCTGCACTGCTCTTCTCTGCACACACTCCAGCACCTCAATGTCCTTCTTGTAATGAGGGGCCCCAACCTGAACACAGTATTCGAGGTGGAGCCTCACTAGTGCCGAGTACAACTTCTCTTATTTAATTTTTTGTATTTAAGTAAAATACCCTCTTCCTTCTTGCAAGTACTGTAGAGACGTCATTCAGCAAAAAAAATAAAGTTAATCTTTTTTTAAAAAAAATCAGTGTATTTTTCATCATTCTGAATCCAATTACTCCCAATTTTAGGGGGAAAAAATGAAACGAACTTTCTAATAACTGCAGACAGAAAACCAAGCTCTTCATTGAAAAATCAGGCATGGTTTAAAACCTCACACTGATAACAATGAAGAGGAGAGAAAACAGGAAAACAGAAATCTTTCTGAAGTATTTTATATCATTCAAAAATTTCAGCATGCATTCAACAGAAAAAACAAGTTTGACCTGTGTCATGGTCACTTAAGTGAGTTTGTACAAAATCTTGAAAACTATTTTGATCTTTATGACCTGAGAATGAAAGTTCAAGGGAATTTTCATTATTTTGAGCCGGAATAATGTGGTGTTTAGGAATTAGATATTAAGCATGGGATTTAAATCTGACTTGAAATAAAAATCCAGATATAAAATTAACTTCTAAGAAATTCAAGAAAAGAATGGATTTGTCTCCTATCAGTATGCACAATGCAAGTAATTCCAGACTTAATAGTTTGGAATCGTAAGCAGCAAATTCTGTGTGAATACAGCTACACTTTACTGGGATAGTATCTCTCTATTGATTTGGCACTTGACTGCAGATCAGGGCTCTTTATTCTGTGCACATTGATTTGTTTAGAAGTAGTTAGGACATCTAAAAAATGGATAACAAAGCTATAGAGCTGTGTTAAATATCTAGGACTGTAGGATTATTACTATTATTTTTTGAATTGTAGAATCTAATAACTTTTCACAGCCACCTAGGATACATGGGAAAAACATAATAGGTTTGAAATTGAAAAGAATAATCTGTTCTTAAGGCAAAATTTTTATTAAATCAAAGGCAAACACTGCAAAAATTTAAAAAAGCATAGAGCCAGTGAGTGAGCAATATAAATATAGGTGAAATACCCAATCTAACATTTTAATAGGATGGTCCATTGCCTCAATTTCCACAGATCTCAGTGTTGCTATTCTTGAACAATTATCTTTGAACCTTATTATACCTTTCCTTTCCCTTTATGTTCTCAGTTTACATTCCAAAGTTAAGATTCCCAGAATAACAAATGGATGCCAAGCTCTTTTCTTCCTTTCTTGCTAACACCAGCCTCCATTTGCTAAGAAGATTCTTTATGCAAGACAGTTTCGGTGTAAATTAAACATGGTTAGCTTGCATGGTCTTCCTGGATTAACGTCTGTTGTTGCTTTTTATGACTATTACCATCCCTGCTTTCTCCAGTTACATGGATTTTTGTATTGCAATGTGCCATGTAAAACGCTCATTGCAGTTCATTCAACTTTTGTGATACTCTGAATCTTCAGTGGAAAACTTCCACAAATTCCATCAAACAGCTCAGATCTGGAGTTTTATTTTGATCATTTCATGTCATATACATTACAAACACAAACTATTTCCAGAATACGAGCATAAATTTTTACCCAGAATTATTTGCATATGAGCCTGCTACACAGATTTGAGCTGAGGGTTTTCTGAACAGAGCCATTCAGGGGACATTAATTATATTTTGTTGGTTCATAGCTAAGCAATTATTTTATTATCTCAAACTCTGCATAAACTTTAAACAGAATGATAAAAAAAGAAAGGCCCTAACTTTTGCCTGTGATAGCAGCACCTGCTCATTTTGTTTCTACCAGTTTATTAGGATAACAGCAGGGACCTTCTTCTAACACGAGCCCCGAAATCAGGTTTGTAAGTCCTTGGAAGGTCGTTGTAGAACACAAGTAAATTCAGAGCAGTTTTGTGTTGCAGGTAGTAATATATTGATTTGCTTGGTTTCCTATTTGCAGTCACCAATAAAAACCTGTATGATTTTCTTAGACACCTAGAACGAGAATTCATTAAATTATTTAAATATATCAATGTTCTGTAAGGCTTTCATTTTGCAATATCCCTTATTTAGTTTTACCTCAGCTGTTAAGGGTTTTTCTAGAGAAGGATTCTTATTTGACAGTCTTTTAAACGGCACTAAAAATGGTAATAACTTCTCTTTTTGTGAAAATGACAAAATGTTATAGTAGGAAACCTTACAATATAGGTCTCAAAAGGTCATCTAGTTCCTACCCTGAGGTAGAATCAGTTCTACCCATTGGTTAACTGAGAAGGTCAAAAGCTGTTTTTATTGCTGTCCTTGATGAAACCAAATCTTCCTTCACTCAAGATGGAACAAGACAAATTACATAAAAGGTTGGAGAAGAGAGCCACACGCACAACAGGCAGTCTGAGCTGCTCCTTTAAGACCCTCCAAACTCATAGAAACATCAGGCTATTTAAGAGACTACTTTTTAGCTACTCTTTCCCTGTGGCTCACAGCAGCACTGTGATAAAGATAGTCTTGGTTCACTAAACTGACTTTCTTTATCAGAGGCAAAAAAGGCAGAGATAGGGAAGAAGAAAGCAATAAGGTAGAGAAAGAAAGCACATAAAATGTTTGTAACATTATGCAGCCAATTTTTACAGTCTAGATTATGTCCAAGATCTTGCCAAAGTCAGGGGAGACAGCAATATCGTATGAATAGTGTACTTTTGCTTTTATTCAGAATGTTTGATGCTAAAGATCAAACAACTGAGATGGTTGAGTGAGTGGCGAATGAAAGGATTGAAGTTTGCTGCCAGATTTTCCCATGAAGATGGTTTTAAGACTTCATAAAAGAACAATAGATGAAAAAGCTCATCTGTTCAGTATTTTATTGAAAGTGCATTCTGGGGAAGTTTTTTAATGTATCACTTTAAGTGCATTTATTTTTACTCCCCTATTTCTCCAGTTTATGATATATGGTTTCATCTTAGCCCTTTTTTATTTAATCAGATTTTTAAATTATTATTCTCATTGACACTAATTCAATTATGACTAATGAATATTATGATTTCTTTCAATACTGTAATTCGCTTCTTTAAATTACTTTTATAAACATTCACATAGGAATATTCTTATCTGTCATAAAAGCAAATAGATTTTATTTTGTTGTTATATTAAGCAAACTGAAACAAGACAGGGAGACTTAGCTTGAAAAGTAAACCAGAAACTATCAGTGACAACGTATGAGAAAATGTGTGGACTGTTCAGTGAATGAGGAATTAGTTGAATTGTCACATCTAGAGGGTAGTGGTCAATGGCTTACTGTCCAAATAGAGATCAGTGACAAGTGATGCCCCTCAGGGGTTCATATGGGACTGGTACTGTTCAATATCTTCATCAATGACACATAGAGTAGGATTGAGTGCACCCTCAGCAAGTTTGTGGACGCAAACAAGCTCAGTGGTGTGGTTGACAGGCCTGATGGACAGGATGACATCCAGAGAGACCTGGACAAGCTCAAGAAGTGGGTTTGTGTGAACTTCATGAGGTTCAACAAGGCCAAGTGTAGGGTCCTGCACCTGGGTCAGGGAAACCTCCAGTATCACTAGTGGCTGGGAGATGACGGGATTGAGAGCAGCCCTGCTGAGAACTTGGGAGTACTGGTGAATTAAAAGCTGGACATGAGCCAACAATGTGCACTTGTAGCCCAGAAGGCAAATTTTATCCTGGGCTGCATCAAAAGCCACGTGGCCAGTAGGTTGAAGGAAGTGATTTTGCCCCTCTACTCTGCTGTGGTGAGACCTCACCTGGAGTACTGTGTCCAGCTCTGGAGCCCTCAGCACAGGGAAGAGCTTTTGGAGCAGGTCCAAAAATGATCAGAAGGCTGGAATACCTCTCCTATGAAGGCAGGCTGAGATTTTTCAGCCTGGAGAAGCGAAGACTCTAGGGAGACCTTATTGTGGCTTTTCAGTTCTTAAAGAGGGCCTACAGCAAAGATGGGAACAGACTTTTTAGCAGGCCTGTTGCAATATGACAAGGGGTAATGGCTTTAAACCAAAAGAGGGTAAATCTGGTCTAGATATAGGGAAGAATTTTTCTACAATAAGACAAGTGAAATGCTGGAACAGGTTCCTCAGAGAGGTCGTAGATGTGCAGTCCCTGGAAACATTTGAGGTCAGGTTGGACAAGGCTCTAAGCTATGTGATTTATTTGAAGATGTCCCTATTCATTTTTACCCATGTTGACTGTGCCTGATGATGGCATTGTTCTTTAAATGCCTTTCAATAGCACTTCTCAAAGCTGAGAGAAATTACAAGGAAAACTGGCTGTGAGAAAAAATGCGGACAGAAAATTCTGAATAGAAATGGTTTACACTTGAAGAGGAATGACAAGATTGCAAAATTCAGGAGTACAGTTCATCGAAACATTCATCTTGGTTCATTGTGAAATGAAAGCAACAATTTAAAGTACAAAGCAAGGGGAGTAAAGGTAAACAAATAGCAGTCACATATAAAAAAAAATGCTGAAAATCAGAAGAATCCATTATCTTTTTAACTCTGATATATACCCACTGTTTTGCTAGTAGTGGTAGCATATAATTTCTACCCTTTTCAATGTTCTCCTGAAAATGGAAAAATATAAACAAAGAAAACCCAGTGCACACAATGGTGTGATCTCAGAGCTATGGGAAAACTCTTAATGGACGTGATGTCTTAGACTGCTTAGGACAATCCTAGAAACAAATTATTTTCCCTTTTACTAATTGTAAAGATTACATAATTGTATATCTTCCCTTCTCAAGTTGCTGATCTAAGAATTTACCCATCCAGGGTGCCACAAGGAAAATGAGACACGTCAGGTGCTGCCCGATGTGTGAAAAAAATCTCATGTGTTGCTAGTCTTTCAGTCAGTCAAAAAAAACATTAAAAAAGATTCACTAATAATAATTTTTAAATTAGCTATATCAAACAACTTGAATGACAAAATCTCTAGGAGACTTCTGGCCCACTGGTGTTACCAGAAGACAGAAAGCTATTGTGTCAGTACTCAGAAAAGATAAAGGAACCAGACCCACTAGCTGGAAGTTGACTAGCTTGACTTAAACCTTTAGGAGATAAAGGAAAATTCATAGAGGTTTAAATTAATGAAAAATTGAAAGAAGAGTGTCATTTTAATGTGGTTGGGTTTTTTATTTTTTTATGGCTTTTGTAAAACACAACTGATTTTATTATAAGACAAGATTAAAAATCAGTAACTGAAAACATGTAATACACTAAAGCTTTTAGAATAAATTAAATATAGTATTTATAATTTATTTTTGTTTAAGAGTTAATGTAAATACCAATGAATAACATGTTCAGATGGTTCACAAAACAGTTAGTGGACAGTTCACACAACACCCTACCATTTCTGATAAAGTCCTACAATACTGACATTATACCTGATAATGTTCAGCAGTTGTATCAATTGTCTGGACATCAGACTTCTGTCTGGTGATGCTTTCAGATAATGCAAGTCTTACTGGAATGAAAAGTAATGGCAAAGGACAGCGGAAAGAGATCCTGTATCAGAGACACCAGGAAAACTCACTGACTTCCCAGGGGCTCAGCCATACACTGTGAGTCTACAATTAACCTTTCAAATTGTCAGTGAATTAACGTATTTTAAATAAAGAAACAGATGGAAGGAATTAGATAGAATTCCTATGCTTTACACAGACATCTCTCCCAAATTTCCATATATGGAACAAAATGCCTGTAAAAGTATAGCCAAACGCAAAATTTTATTTCTGGGAGAAATGAGTGATGATCCATGGTAAAACACTAGCAGTAATCACAAAGGTTAAGAAACCTTTGTAAACCCTCCTAATGCTGCAATTAAAAATCATCTAGCAGACTCATTAGGTCTGTAAAAGGGTTATGTAGCAAGTAGGAATACTAAGATGGTTTGTCTCTTCACACAGTTCTGATGAACTGATACTGTAACAAACA
Source organism: Gallinago undulata (assembly GCA_026546715.1). Lineage (NCBI taxonomy): Eukaryota > Metazoa > Chordata > Aves > Charadriiformes > Scolopacidae > Gallinago > Gallinago undulata. Next base: position 94,088,017 of record JAOTQQ010000023.1, read on the forward strand.
TACAAAAATACTGCATACAGTCCTAGTGTTCATTTATTATAGTTTTTGCAATATCAGACAGTGTTTAGAAAACTTTGAACCCATAGCACACCTGTAATGCTTTAAGGAATGAAACAAAATGCCACTCATAAATGTATTTGTGATGCTTACAATATGTTCAGACATTTCTGAGCTCAGGTGATCTAAGTAAATAGTCCAAGTTTCCATGCTGCATGGTTGCATGACTGCTGAACCCTGTGTACTGCACGTCACATGAGTAAACAGTAAATAGTCAAGTGGTGATGCCAGGTAGAGGTCTGTGCTCCCATTGACTTGCAGCTTTTAATACCTGTACTAGTTAAAAAATAACAGGTATGACTGAGAAGGAATGAGTTTTGTATAGGCTGATATTACTGATATTAATAATAATAATATAAAATTGATAATTCCTAAAAGCATATGGAAACAGTCTGTCATGATATCTTTGAGTAGTTCCCTGCAGCACGAGTTAGGTTATGAAGTAGAAATCATATTGTTTTCCAATGGAGAAAGGCGATGTATTGTTTCAGATAATCATAGGCAATCCAGTAGTAGCATCCTTGCAACATCATGTTACACAAACATGATGAGACAACAGTCCAGTTGCAAGGCATTAGAGCACATGCAAAAGTACAGTCAAGTCCCAATGTCACTTCAAACCAGCTATGTCTAAATGACTAAGTATAATGTTAACAAAATCAGAAATGTATGCAGTAATATGGAAAGGATAAAATATTGCCGTATCACCAGGGATAAAATTCCAGTGTATAGCATTATTTTTGAATAAACAAACATGAAATTAATGTTTGGTATTTCATAATTTATAATGTGCTGCTGAAGAACCAAAAATCTGTTCAGAAAACTGATTAATGCAAATATTTTAACATTTTCTGCCTATTATACTATCAGATTATTCCGAAATAAATCAAATACATCTTATGCTTGCAGTCATATCTATTGAGGAAGTAAACATGATGTCTCAGCCTTTTCATGTGTGTTTGGAAATAGAAGTGATTTTGTGGCAACAGGAGAAAGAAAATATTTGTATGAGTTATATGTTAATTACAGTCAAAAGACATTCATAACAGCACAGGAGAATGGGCGTCAGTCATTCTACAATGTCAAGCAGTTTATCAAGTAACCTCTGCAGTTTTGATATATTTGTCCTTTATATGACATCAATCAGCCTAATATTTTTTGACTATTATAGACATTTGAAGGTCTTTATCCCTGATTTGTGGGTGTCCAAGAGCTCTCTCTGTGAAATGCCATCTGTCTGGCTGTGTAAATGACTGCATGCCTTCCTGCTTTTATGTAATCTAGAGTCTTAACTCATTTAAAATGCTGCATGCTAAGGTGCTTTCCTCTTAGAGTGTTGTGTTCAGGTGTTCAGCTGTACTAGGCAGATGAGATCTTATGTCCATGCAGAGCAGACACAAGGGAAACACCTCAAAAAGTTATGTTTCATGAAGTCTTTTAAGTTTATTTTCAGTAAAGAGTTTGCATTTCTTCAGTGATGTTTGTCACGTACCAGCTGGAAGACAAAGTGCCTTTGGGAACCAGGGGGATATATGGAGCTACTGTTCCTTTACTAACCAGAGTACTCACATAATAAAGAGTCTGTGGAGGATTAGTATGTGCAGAAGTCGAGAGTTTAGCCACAATACTTGAGCAAAATCAGCATACATCTTTCTGTTAGCAGGTCAGAATCTCAACCTCTGAGGAACACCTCTCATCACTGGTCCCCACTTGGATATTGAGTCGTTGACTGCAAGTCTTTGAGTGCAACCAACCAGCCAACTCATGGAGTTCAACATGGTTATCTACAAACTAAGGAAAACTAATCAGCAGTGGAGTGATGGTAGAGGTTTCTAGTAAGCTGGCAGAAAAAAATGTGTATTAAGTCAAAGTATAGCAACTTAGTATGTTAATATACTGTCAAGCATATTATATAATGGGACACTGGCCAGACTCAGCATGAGGGGAGACTGGTCTCTCACATCTGTTTTTCTTAAATTTTTTTGAATAGATTAAAAAAGATTCTGATGTAGCAAAGACTCCAGTAGTATGACAGCAGAGGCCTTAATACAGTCACAGGATGGTACCAGAGGCCTCCAAATGTATAAGCACAAGCTGAAAATGACCTGTTGCTGGTCACTGTAGGAATGTAACCTTGAGAGCAGGATTGAACCAAGTTTAGTGCACAATAAGGAGAACAAAGAGTGTATGCCAAAATATGTAAAACGTCCTGCATGTGGTGAAAACAGAGGATAACAAGAAGACATAAAGGCATTTAAAGATACTACTTGAATGGGATTAGGAAAAATTCCTTCCACATTGCTTCTCTGGGATAAGGATGCTAAGCTGATCAAAGTTGTTACTTAGATGGCATCAGATCCCCCATCACCTTTGCAAAGTCCCCCCATTGCCTTCCCTAGAGAAGGGAGTGTTGTTTTTTGTTTGGCATTCACTGCACTTTGCTACCACAAATTAACCATTACATGTAAAATATTATCTTTTAATCTGTTACTGTGTTAAGCAAATTAGAGTTTTCAAGAGCCACATGTAGGACTGGTAGGTATGTGTATTTATATGTGTTTTTCTACTCTAGCTTTCCCAGATGACAGTGATGGATAGTGTAGTGCTGGACCACAATAAAGTCAAGCAAAACACTGAAGGCTTGCAACATTTAAACTCAGATTTTATCAGAGGAAAAAAGAATGTCTTAGAGCATGATAGAACTGAAAATACAGAAAACGGAAATATTTTCTATTACATTTGAAATCAAATATTTACAAGTAAGTCTAGAATGATTCTATTCTCTGTTGCAGAATGACTAGAGCCGGCTATGACTAGAATGACTGAGCCTGCTATTAAAGGTCAGGCTCCCTGCAGGCTGGTGTTACCCTTCTGCTCCCTCTGCTCCATTCTTAAAGACTCCCTGGCTGAATACATCACCTCAGTGAACAACTATGCCCCATGAAACTCCGTTCAGAAGAGCCCATCTAATCCACTGATGGATCCATGCAGCTGACACAGAAGTATAAACAGCAATCTACTCTGATACCCAACCACATCCTTTTCAAAAATATAGGCAATCTACTGTCTCTTCAATAAGGTGTGGACATGTGAATTATACCAGTTCTATCAATTTTCACAGTTGATGAAAGTGATTCTTCTCTGTGTTGCTTATAGCACTTGACATATTCCTACTAAACTAGAGAAAGCCTAGTACCCATGTGGAAAGCCCTTTGTTTGTCTGTAAAGATAATTACACCACAAATTATGAGGCACCTGGCATTAGGCTTATCATTAAAATGTTTGGAGTCAACGTTACTGCTGATAGTGAAGAACAGCCTATATTTGAGTATGATGCAGTGATGAAACTCCCGGGCTGGTTAACTCTGTTTACACAGCTTTTTGCGTGGTAGTTTTGGTGGTAATAGTCAGGCCCTTAAAATCAGCAGTTTCAGCATATATAATAATCAGCATATATTTTCCCATTTTTTTTTTCTTTTTAGGTCTTTCCTATGTATTTCCACTACACAAATATATGCGAGCTGGTGTTAGGTTAAATCAATTTTCAACACTTCACATAATACAGCATAAGCAGATGCAAATCTACACAATTTAACACAAGGATCATGCAAAACAGAGTTAAACAAAACATCCACTTCTATTTCCCAGGGCACTTGCAGGTGCCACAGGTATACTCAGCTCTGTAGTTCACAAATTCTAGGGCCTTTACTTCCACTAAAAGTAGAAACAACCATAAATAACATACGCAAAGGACATTTATAATATTATGGAACTTTTCCGAGGTCTTAAATACTACTACTAAAATATATGTACTTTTCTAAACACTACTTTTGAGGATACTATATTTAAAAATACCGTGGAATACAAAATCTGAGGCATCATGGCTTGGTCTGCTACCATTTAGTTTGTGCAAGGCTATCAAAATTTAGAAGGCTCTTTGCTACAAGCCATAATTTGTGGGAACATGTTTAGTATGACCAGGACTGGGCACATACATAACTGAGTTGGGAACTGCTGAAAAGAACAGTTCTTTGTAGATGTCTTAAACCTCTGTTCACTTTAAACCTTTGATGGGTCCCTCCCTGCCAAACTCCCTTTGTCACCAGAGTTCTTTTCAGAAGCAGATACATTGGACTACTGCCTCCAAATCTCAGCTTCAGCCTGAGTTCTGCATTATCTGCTAAAGCTGCTACATTTGCCATTCAAAATACTGTTCTAAGATAAAGAAATCTTGTTTGGAAACTTTAAACTTAGGTAAGTAATATATATAGGCATGTCGATAGATAGATAAGTAGACAAGCAGACAGACAGATAGACAAACAAAGACTTGTGCTCTCCATTTTCAGCATCTGTCAGATTTTTAATCACACAACAGAGTATGAGTAACATTTCATAAATCGTTACCTCTGCTGTCTGCTTCATCTTGCATACAAACCTACCATCCACAAAAGAACATAGCAAATTTTAAATGGGAATTTTTTCTTCTTACCAAATAAACTCCGTTGGGGAAATCTTTAATAAATATGTATCTGAAATGTTTGATGGGTGATTTGCTTTCCTGTTTATGAAGATTATAAATGCTTTGCATATTATTCTTGGAAGAGACACTTTGTCTAGTAAATGGGTGGAAGGGGAAACCTTATAGACTTAGTAGGAGCTCATTCTGTGTTGAACATAGTACAGACTAAACAGATTGATGTGGAAAATGTTTTTGAAAGTAACTTCCAATTATATTTACTTAAATCATTAAGCTTATTTAAAATATAAAGATAAATTAGCCTGATATTTTAGATGACACTGCAGTTGATGAAGTCCATGTGAGTTCTCAGTGCCCACTCTGTTTGCAAATGTGTTAAATTTAGCTTTCTCCTTTAGCTTTCTGTGTTTTTCCTCCTTTACCATAAATGTAAATGTTTAATTTATGTGGGTTTTGTTTGGTTGTAGTTTGGGGGTCTTTTTAAGAAATAGTTTGCAGCCTCAGATTTAAGCATTCTCCTTTTGTATTAGTTGTTCAACTAGAAAGCTCAGCTGCTAAACGACAGTAACTGAGTGTTTTTTCTAGTAACATCCAAGATTCGCTACTTTCAGGTTTCTTCAGAATAGCTGTGCTTCCATTACTTAAGTCAAGTCAGTGCAGTGCAAATAATGTGATTCATTATCATTATGTCGTTTGCAGTGTAAAAGAGATGATGAGACAAAATGAGAAAATATTGCTTCCTGACAGAAAAAAAAGAAAGTTCTAAGTGTTTTTTTCCAGGTTGGGGAATTCCTGAGTGCATTTCCATTTGAAAAATAACTATGTAATGGGGATAGATAGTACTGTTCTTGGCTTGGACATAGACACTAGGAACTTGTTCATTGTCTAATACTACTTTCTCTAATAAATCCCTAAAGTCTTGAAGGCTGGAGTGTGACTTGCTGAGATTATCTATTTACACTGTTCGATGTTATTTAAGAAAAAAACTGGAGAGAGGGATTTCAGCCAGACAAAACATTTTGTTTTACAGGTACTTGTAAAATTTGATAAATGAGCAGCTGTAGATTCCCCTTGAGCTACTATATTTACACAAGTAGAACAGATGGTATGGCTCTGCTTATCCTGCAGAGAAACCTAGATGTTGATGAAGGCAATGCCAGTATTGCATGTACAACCATGAGAGTGAATTGTAATGGTAGAGAGTGGGGAGATAAGACCCTTGGTGACCTGTGGCTATGGGCACAAAAATGAACATGTGAGACAAATAACATCATTAAGGTTAATACTACTGGCATTCTTGCTAGTTAACATTACTGTGCAATAACGATATGTGGCAATTAACCACTTCTGAATGATTGAAATCATACAACTAGAACCTTTATTTTGATATGGAGTTAGTTCTCTCCCCCAGATACACCTTTGGCTATCCCAGTTGCTCCTGTAGTTACAGATATTCTGAAACAGTGTTTGCTCTCTAATAGTGTGCTACGATGTATCTATTCCCAGGGCCAGGAGTTATTTTCACCGTTTCAGCAGTACAGCAAGGTGGCACAAGGTACATATCTAATGTGTCAGGCAGTGAGTTTCAAGAGCAGTCCTTGGTGCTGGAGTAAATTAGGGTATAGGGCTGGCACATAGTAGACTCTTGACACCTTAGTTGTTCCAATCAAAGCACTGTCACTGACACATCTGTGACTGTCTTTTCTTCCCTTAGGTTCAAAAACTATTGTGAAAAGACAAATATCTTGAGGTAGGTGGAGCTGTAAGTGGAACCCCAAATCTTGTAAAAATTTGGCTAGGTTCAGCTTCAGATAAAAAAAATAGAGTTGACCATTTGAAAGAAACATTTATGTCCTATCAACTTGCTTTTGGACATTCAAATCGAAGTTTTATGATGTCTGTTATGCCAGTGTATTTAGAGCTTTCCAAACACATTCAATTGGACTGCTCTGTAATTGAACCCAGGTACACATCCTTAGAGTTTTAAGTGAAAAATAAAGGAATATTTCATCCCACAGAAGGGTTATGATTTTTCAAACATACAATGACTGTTCATAGTGATATTTTTGTACTGGTTCTGTTAAAAAAAAAAAAAAAAGGAAAATATAGGTGTGAATGTAATATACTAATGTGAAGTTTAAGTTACATTTAGAACAGGGAAAGAGAGCACTGTATACTTTGAGTTTCTATTTACAGATCTCAATGCATATTAATGTGGTTCTGTGACACTGGTGTACTGGAATGGTCTTGATACAGGGATGTCATGTCTACTCTGCCCTAAATCTATCACCTATCACTATAAAGGTCAAGTAATCATCTGCAAATGTCTCAGTGTTTTAATTAAGTACATGGTTATATCTTCCAAATTCAAGAAAGGTCCCTCCCAGTGAACAGGACACCAAGCAAAAGCATCAGGAAACGTATATGGATGAGCAAGAAGCTACTAAATGAACTTCTAACTGAACTCAGGATCACAATGGAAGTATACAACAGATGGAAGCAGAGGCATGTGACCAAAAAGGGGTAAATAGATGCTGTCCAGTCATGCAAGGTTAGGAAAAAGGTTAGGTTAGGAAAGCCAAGCTCCACCTGTAGTCATATCTGGTGAGAGATGTGAAGGGCACCAAGAAAGGACTGTACAGGTATATAAACAACTCAGTGAAGACTAGGGAAAATGTGGGCCTGCCACTGAATGAGGCAGGGAACCTCATAACAAATGACATGGAAAAGGCTGAGATAATGAATGGTGCCTTTGTCTCAGTCTTTACTGAGACCATCATTCAGGAGTCCTTGGCCCTGAGACAAGAGGGAAAGTCTCAAGCAAAGAAGTCTTATCCTCCGTGAAGAAGGACCATGTTAAGGAGCATTTAAACAAACTGGACATACATAAGCCCATGAGGCCTAAAGGCTTGCTGAAGGAAGTGGCTGATATCACTCCAATGCCACTGTCAATTGTCTTTAAAAGGTCATAGTGTTTGGGAGAAATTTCTGATAATTGAAAGACAGCAACTGTCACTCCTATCTTGGAAAAGGACAAAAAGGAGGAACTGGGGAACTGCAGGCTAGTTAGCCACAGCTGGGAAGTTGATGGAATAATTATTCTTGGAAACCATCTCTAGTCACATGAAGGACAAGAAAACAGACACCAGTACACACTGGGGACCAACTGGCTAGAAAGCAGTTCTGCAGAGAAGAGCCTTGGGGATCCTGGTGGACAGCAAGCAGTACACCCTGGTAGCAAAGAACACCAGAGGCATCCTGGGCTGCATTAGGAGCAGTGTTGCCGTTGTCACAAATTGACTGAGGTGATCCTTCCTCTCTACTCAGCCTTGCTGACACACTTGCAGTGCTGTGCCCAGTTCTGGGCTCCCCAGTGTAAGAAAGACACATAGTGGAACAAGTCCAACCCAGGGCCAAAAAGATTACTAAGGGATTGGTGCACCAATCATATGAGGAGAAGCTGAGAGAGCTGGGGCTATACAGCCTGGATAAGAAAAGGATCAGGGGTGACATTTTATTAATAGGTGGTCAAACACTGGAAAAGGTTGCCCAGGAAGGTTGTGGAATCTCCATCCTTTGGAGATATTAAAAAGCTGACTGGAAACAGTCCTGACCAACCTGACACAGATGACCCTGCTCGAGCAAGGTAGTTGGAGTGGTTGATCTCAAGACATAGTTTTATTCTGGGATTCTGTGATTAGAGATGTCTTCTGTGTGTACTTTGGTTGGATAGTCAATGAACCCAATAGCGAGGCACAGCTTTTTAGGAGCTGGCATTCACCATTTCTATGAAATCTGTAAAAAATTTTGATAAACAAAACTTTTTTCCTTTTTAGAGCTGAAAGACCTTGAACAAAAAAATACAAGACCTTTCAGAAAGTTAACTGGAGGAATAAGGGCTGACAAAATCAGCTTATTAAAAGAAATTCCCTACAAAAAATATATCCTCCAAAATGTTTGAAGTGAAGGACCCTGTGCATACAAATAGAAGACATCAAACTGCAGTGTTTATTTTAATTCTGAAGACTGCTTTCTCTACATTAAAAAAAAAAAAAGAAAGCATTTATTAATATTGTTTGCATCTCATGGTTGAAAAAAAAATTAGTTGCCTACCATTTAATTGTCTATATATATTTTAGAAAGGAAGAAAACATTCCTTATGCATAAATTCTGGATGTAATTAAATGCTTTAATTTACCTTCTAACCCTCTAACCTTATGTCCTCCATTCAAATATTTTAATTATATTATTTTGGAGTAAGACTTCTTTTTTAAAAAAAAGAAATAATTAAGTAACCTTTTAAGAACTCAGTAGATGAGGATAGGAAAGAATAACTCTTGAACTTTACATTGTGAACTTCCTGGGAGAGGAGGTCTCTAGTCTTTCTTTCTCCCTTTCGCTCATTTTCTACTGCAGTGGTCTGGTGAAAGGAGATCCCTAAAATTCCGGCTTCTGCAGGAGTTGCTATGGTTACAAAGTGTCAGACCAGACTGGCATTTCTAGGCACACTGTCATTGTGCTTAGCAAAAAGGAAACTGAGCTCTCCCATACATTCTGCTCCTCCTCATCCTCACCACCTCCCATTCTCCACTTTTTTTCAAGACTGTACTCTTTGAAAACTCTTAGGGAGGGACATGAGGGACATGAAATATTTTCCAGTGCCAGGCTAACAACGATGAAATTTCTCTCATGTCTAAAACCAGGAATTTGTGACTGGAAATATGTGTGCATAATTATGGATGGCCACTAGTCCTTTGGAGTTTAAAAGACCTACTCACATGAATCACTACTCACCTGTGAATGTTTGTTTTACTTTTCACTTACATTATGTCCTCCTCTTAAGTTAAGATCACTGAAAGATTGTTCTAACAGAATATCTAGGGCAATGTTTAATGTGGAAATTGTGGGATATAATGAATTCATTCATTAGGTAATCATACAAATGCTTATAGGATATATGTGCATCAATACATTAGGTTACAGAAACACAAATCTGTTTACCCTTTTAAAAAAAGAAAAGACCTAGCAAAATATAGATAGACTGTTTTGAATACTTTTGGCTTAAACTTAAAAATCCACTTTTAAGTAATCAAGCATTTGAAACTGCAGCAATTAAAGCTGGGAAATGTTTGTGAAATATATAACTAGTTTTAGGATCACTTTAGGGCTAAATAGTTTGCTACTTTCACGCCACCGGTTAAAGGTCAAAAATCTTCTGCAAGTTTATTCATTGTTAGAGCAAAATTTAAAATAGTTTCTTTGCCTCAAGTGCTTTTATTGCTTTTTAAATAATTTTGTTTGGAATTTGGTAGCTGGTTGGTATTTGGTAGCAGCTCACTGCTGAGCTGGGCAATGTTTATAAAAAGTCATATCACATCCCCATACCATGGTTGATTTTGACCTTAATTGTTAATTTTTGCTGGTTAGGATTTTCTTTTTCCTAATGGTGCTTGCCATCTAATCAGAGCAGCAGCTTCACAGCTTCTGTCTTTGATAATCTGTTAATAGTTCTGATCAGCTACCTCCTGCTAAAAAGGGAAAACTGAAGAATCTTTTTCAAGCATTTTGAAGAATGAGAGAGCGTTGTTTTGACACAACTGCTGTGCCTCATCAGCTTCAGCTTTTCCTTTCCCACTTTTAGTGGGATCTTATTTGAGCAGTTCTACAATAACTTTTAAATCTTTCAACTTGGCATCAAAATAACCTTCTTCCCCATAAAAAAAGTCATTTGTAGACTACACTAGCAATTGCACATTCCATTCTCCCACAGTGGATATTGTCATCCTGTGAAAAGCAAACAAAACCTTCATATTGATTTCTTTTACTTATCTATAATTGTTCTATCCTCCTATATAATTCTGGGCTTTGGGTCTTATAGTCATCATGCAGTAAAGTAAAGCTTATTTTTCTTCCCAATCTGCTCTGAAAACTTTCATGGTGATTCTGCTGTTAACAGCACAAATACAGAAACTTGCTGTTCACCTCAACATCATTCAAGCCCAGGTCCATAACAGTCAATCAGTCTAGGCTATCAGATCATGGTGTGAGTGCTAAAGCCGGTTGTTACTGAAGAGATGAGGGGATTTTTGAAAAAAAGATCTTCAATAAAACTCTCCAGACAAAACTTTCTAATGACTAAATTTTACTTGTGTTTCTCAAGGTGGAGATGTTTCCAACTTCTCGTTGATTTTTTATCGTTTTGTTTTCAGAAAATCTGTTGGGTATCTGTTCTGTAATAATAAGCACAGAAGAGACAAGAATTTCAGCCAGAATTGTATCACGTGTGAGTCAGAGAAAAACACATGAATACATCCACATGCACTGTTAGTAAGAGAGGTTTTTCTGTTTGGGTGGTTTTGTTTTGTCAAGACCATGGTATGTCTTTACGGCTGCATGCATCTTCTGCACACATTTATGTGCAGAAAGAATCCCCAGATGCTCAAGGTCATGTTTAGAGGCAATCCTTGAAGACTGAGTTGTAAAATCTTATAGACAGAATCAGATCCTTGTCTTATAAGAACTCTTCCTTTTAACTTTCTCAGAAATACAAGTTCAAGGATTCATTGATCCATTCAATGATATCCATTTAACAGCTGTTGGCTGCAGATTCACAGATTCACAGAATCTATTTGGGCAACAAGAACACCTGATCTGTGGTAATTTGGGAACTGATCAGACAACAAGAATTTGACTAGTGCCTTTAGACAATTCTATTGCTTTGGAGAACAGGTGTCATTTTGGGTGGCAAAAGGTATTTTTAGTTCTGTGTAAAACAGGAAAGAATTTTTGCTAAATATTTTAAAAACTGTCTCAACTACATGAGGAAGCTATAGGGATAGATAGATACAGATCTAGATCTAAAAAGATATAGATATAGATGATATATAGACATAGATATAGATGATATAGATATAGATAGATAGATAGATAGATAGATAGATAGATAGATAGATAGATAGACAGATAGATAGATAGATAGATAGAAAGAAATAGATAGATATAAAATTTTTTGTAGCCATGAGCTCCAAATTTTCTAGTATATCTGAATTTCTGAGATATTCTAGGGCATCTCAAATGAAGTTTTTCATGGCTAAGCAGTTGAATCCTATCTTAATCAGGAGAAAAGAATGGGAAAGATATTTTGTGCCTCTGGATCAGAGATTGAACACCAGTAAATTAAGAACTGGGTCCAGTTCAGTTTGACAGACCTGCTAGGGCCTGGTTTGGATGAGGATGGAAGAAGATTTGGCAACACTAAACATGTTTAGTGGAGACTATGAAAAGTATAAAATATTGTTCTGAGCTGTAGCAGGAATGATCTGTCAAAGTGTAATAGATACAATGTATTAAGGACACACCAGACTTACATACCTATATATCTTTTTATAACAATTAATCTTACCTGTTCTATGAAATTGCCTACATATGTGCTGCACATCAAATATATGCAGCAGGAAAGACTGCATAGAAATAAAGGATGCCTGCTACAGGGACATCAAGCTAACGTATATCTTGTAGCATCAATTTGCCCCAAAGGAAAATGGTTTAGATTTATCTTCACTTCATAAACTTAAAGAACTCAACAGTAGAAGATGAGCAAAAGATTTCTGGCAGTCATTACAAAAACAAAGTGTCTGAAAAATAAGGTAAGTAATGTATATTGAACACAATGAAAAAGCTAAAAATTCTCATTTTTATCTAATCAATAAATTGCCTGACCCATCCCAATTTGAATTGCTCACTATAAAGTAGTCAATCTGTAATATCAGCAGGGTCTTCGGATTTCCATTTATATAAATTAAATTTTACTTTCTAAAGACATGAACTCCCACTGATTTCAACATGAGTAGTATTGTTTATTTGAGAAACTGAGGCAGTGCATAAAACTAAGCATAGCTTGGCATGGCATGGTGAGGCACAGACTACTTCCAGTTAGTTTTGTTTCCCTGGGTAGCTAAATAGAAAAAGAAAAAATAGAATGATATTTTTTAGGGTTAAGAAACTCTTTAGATTATCTCTGTGAAACTTGAAAATTTATTTATAATTTTTTGCCTGTAGTCCATACGTTTGATGTATCATCACATGATTTCTGCAAGGCCAACTTAATGGTGTAGTAGATCATTAACTTTATGTTAGCAACAATAATCCAGTTCGACCTGAATTAACCTTGGCAGTTTTAGTCATCAAAGCACCTAACTCTCAGTCTTTCAGTAGTCATCAGAGACAGATGTTTTCAAACAGTGATTCAAATATTAAGCAACTCCTATTATAAGAAGGTTGAATCACCCTTCGAAGAACCTCTCATTTCTGAACCATCCATGTAGGTAAATATCTAAGAATGGGCATATATATTAACTGAGCATTTAAAATCAGGACAAATGACTACTGTATGTTTTACTGCTGTAAGGGAAGTAAACAAAGAGACTGGGCACAGTGGGCAAGAGTCCTCCTTCCTCTGCTAAGGAGTGGTTCTTAGATACTTCTGAGCACAAGCCACAGTGTTGTCATGTGAAGGGACATACCCAGGCATACATTTAGAAGACATGCCAGCTATCTTCCATGCCAACCTCCAGTTGTCAGAGCCACTATTACTAGCTACCCTAGGTAGCCATTTACTTTTTCTTGGCTGGAGTGCAATCAGGCCACTGCTTTTCATCTTCAGAATTATTTTTTTGTGTGTGACCAGCCCGACGATTCTGTCATTAGAGCCATTGCCAGCTCCCATGCTGGCGATAATCCTCCTCCTTAATTGGAACCGCTCAGTGTAACCAGCGGAGTAAGAAACTGCTGCTGCTGCAAGATCACCTGCTGGCTGAAGAGGCATTTCAGGCAGCCACGGGGAGTTAGGATCTAGCCTGTTTCACTTACTAAATCTTTACTCCTGCAGTAAATTACTATCTTGCCTGTGTACCCAATGGGGGAGAGAGTCTACGGAAGACCTTCAGAAGGAAAATTTGTTCCTTTCAGTCTTTTAGTTGTTGACAGAATGGTGCAGAAAGGATATATTTTTATTTTAAAAAAAAAAAAGAATCTTTTTAAAAATTATCTTTGGCAAAAATATTTCCCATTACGTAGTAGATCAGTTACTAGGTTGCCCCTGTTATAGCTATATAGCCAGGCTTACAGGAGACTGATACCCTGGGATGTATCATAGAGAGTTTACACTGCCCCCACTGAAATAAAAATAGACAAAAAAATTGTTCCCTTTAACAAAAAAAAAGAAAAAACTCACAAAAATGAAAGAAATAATAAAAATTATGTTTAAGTATGAAGGAATTAAGACATGTAAATAGACATATACACATGACCAAGGAGAATCAGACATATAACAGGTAAAAACATAAGCGAGCATGTGTCAAAGCCATTTTCTAATCTAAAGAAGACATCTGTGTATGTGTGTGTACAAATACATGCACGCATGTGTAGCTGAGAATTTCAAGAATTTAGAGCAATGTTTTGCAAAAGGAAAGATCTGCATAATGAGCTCATTAGTAATAATCTCATTAGATAAAACTCTCCTATCCTTTCAAGCCTTGACTTGCATAAATTATGCAGCTTCAAACAGCTTTTCTAGATTTTTGGTGAATAGATGAGCCTGCTGCATAGCTGAAGCACATGACCTTCAGATGCTTTTTCAGAACAGCATTAGTGTGTCATAGAGACTGCTAGAAAAAAAATGAAAAAGTGAATAAAAACCAAACAGTCCACATAATAGTAGAACTTATTTTCCATTTAAGGGGGAATATTTTTTTGTTGTTGTTTCCAGAGCTGAAGTGAACCTGATCTATAAAGCAATTTTATAAACAGAATAGGAAATACTGCAAGATGAAGTTTTTAAGTTTTCGTGATGAAACTTAAGGCTTGTGATTATCACTTTCTACCTGAAGTTAAGTGTTCTTGGCTGACTGTAGTCTTCAAAGATCTTCCTTCTCAGGACCGCCTTAAGAAAAATTGCTAAAATTTCATAAATATTGTCTTAGAATTTTTATAATCCATTTGACTAACATACATGAAACCAACACACTGTAATTGTTGGAGACCAAATAAAATTCTTAAACCTGTCTAACAAAAAAGCTTAAGATAAATATCTGTATTTGATAATACTTCTGTGCCTTATATTTATTAGAGACTAACCTGGGTTATACTCAGACAGACATTTTAAAGGTACATTTTTCTGAAGAATAAAACAATCTCAGTCCTACTGTATGATATAAAGCTAAATTATATTGGCTACCTATAGGACCCCATGTCATGTATTTCTTTTATCTTAGACTATAGTATGTTAAACCTTAAATGAAGTTTCTACTACCTGCATAAGTACAGACTGAAAAAGGCTTTCCTTACCTAAAATAATTCACAGCTTGATTTAAGAAAGATACTAGAGGTCTGCCCATGTGGCTTCTGATCTTTCTGATCTGGTAGAATTAGAATGCAAAACTGGCAGAATGATGGACATAACAAATGGTTTAAATTTGTGCATCAGGTGTAGTTCAGGTTTCTGTCAAAAGTTATGGCTAGAAAATTACCATTTCATTCACAAATAAAAGATCAATAATAACTTGCAGTTCTCATATACTCACATTGGCTCCTCCTAGAAATCTAAACTTCTGTCAAATTCCCGTTTACTGGAACACAGAAAAGGAGGGAATCATCTGAGTCCAGCACAACTACTGTTAACCACAGACATTAATGAAATAAGTGTCCTGTTCAGAATGGCTTTCTGACTGTCTGCTGCTCACAGCAGTATGAAGACAAAAGTATTTCCAAGCTCTTTTCACCACATTATATAAGCAAGCTCAAAATCTATAGTATTCCTGAAGAGAATATGAGGCAGAAAAAACCTACACGGCATCTTAGATGACTGCTATGGGAATTTATTAAACTAAACTCTTGAGTCTTTGTTATCAAATAAACTGTATCTCAACCTACAAAAACTTCCCCTCCTGCCAACTATAAAGCCTCTGATAGTACTTTGACCTATGAGAAATTGTTCTTTTTTACTCCAAATCTGGCAATCATTTTTAACCTTGAACACATGAACAAAAGATATAAACTAGATACCTGTTTATACTAAACTTAACAGTGCACTCCTCTCTATATACTCTCAAACTATAGTAATCTTCTAAACTTAAAAAGAAAGGAAATTCTCTTCTTTTTTCCTGTCTCTCTTATAGAATGGCAAGTTTTGTATGAAGGTGAAAAATGTCCTCTCCAGTCTCCAGAAAGGTCTACTCTGGTCTTCAGAAGATTCTCTGAAAAAAAATATGTGCTTATACTGCATATGTAAATACAGTTTAGACAAATATAAGTAGACTTTAACTCATGATAGGTGCCAATATATAAATCTATACGTGATACAGAATGAGTGAGACCAGACCAACATTTTAGTTTTCACTTGACACGCCTATTTATATAAATGTACTTTTACATATATCTGATATACTACATATTTTGATAGCGTTCTGATCAAGATCATAGAATCATAGAATGGTTTGGGTTGGAAGGGACCTTAAAGATCATAGGGTTCCAACCTTTATGGCCCTCCTCTGGACTCACTCCAACAGTTACACATCCTTCTTATGTTGGGGGGCCCATGGGTGGATGCAGTACTCCAGGTAGGGTCTCACCAGAGAGAAGTAGAGGGGTAGAATCACCTGCCTCGACCTGCTGGCCACGCTTCTTTTATTGCAGTGCAGGATGCTCACTTTCTGCAATTAGGCATTGCTGACCCATGTTGAGCTTCTCATCCATGAGCACTCCCAAATCCTTCTCCTCAGGGTTGCTCTCAAACCATTCTCCACCCAGCCTGTATTTGTTCCTGGGATTGCGATGTCTCAAGGTGCAAGACATTGCACTTGGCTTGGATGACATTCATGAGGTTTGCACCACCTCTCAAGCCTGTCCAGATTCCTCTGGATGGCATCCCCTCCCTCTAGCATGTAGACTGTGCCACACAGCTTCGTGTTGTCAGCAAACGTGCTGAGGGTGCACTCTATCCCACTGTCTATGACTCCAACAAAGATGTTATATAGCACTGGTCCCCGTACCAAGCCCTGAGGAGCACCATTGCTTCAGACATACCTTGCAAGAAAGGATGAGACTCACAGGCCCAAAGCGTGAAGTCTGCCAGAGGCCTATTGCATTTTCTCCTAGACTTAGGTACTTTGACCAGGGTGTAGGAAACCACCTCTAACACCTTGAGATCTCAGGCTCCTATTACCCATGGAGACAGAGGCCTCCTTTAACAATAGAGCAGGTCTTTGCATATAGGCTCCTGACTCTTAGCCAGAACTGCTATCAGAAGTGAGCAGTTGTGCAGTTAGACCTTTTGCTCTTGCTTACTGAACAGACGTGATTTTACCATCCGTATTTTTGCTGAAGTCAGGTGTTCACAACACTGAAGCATGCTGAACCGGCTGTGACAGACCAGCTCCATGGAGAGCTGGTTCTGTTTCTTGCATTTTTTGTTTCTGATAGCAGTTTAACTCTCTGATACATTAGTGTGGCACCATATGCAGTCTAATTAGGTAGGTCAATGGTGTATGTAATCTAGCTATACAGTTTTGAGTCCCAAAGCTTGCTGGTTCAGGTTAAGATCTAGTTTGAGGCTATATGTTGTGTATCCCATGAATAAGCAGAGATGCTATGGATAGTTTCTTTCTTTTTTTCTGTGAATATATGTAGAAGTTTGTCAAACTAAAGGAGTTTGTCATCAATGATGTCAGATTCCAAGATAAAAACCAGATTAAATATATAGATCAGAAAAAAGGAATCCAGCAGTGGAGCTGAAAATTATTTCAGCAACTAGACCAGATGTGCTTAGTTCTTCTCTATGCTGATCATCATGATGCAGCTGTTTCAGATATATCACTTTGAATATGGATGTCTTTTAGCAACTTTCAAATCCTAAGAGTGGCTAGCCTAAGCTGATGTGATGTTTTGCATCCCGACCATAAAAAATTACTGCCAATGTTCTAAAAGCATTCTTCTTCTGTGATAATGCTTGTTTCCTGAAAGTATGGAACAAACATTTGCTGTTAAACTGAATTACCTGTCACAGTGTTAGCAGATTATTTCAGCAAAGTATTTCAAAAACATCAAAGCTGTATATTATTTTTTCAGCTATATATTATTTTTTTCAAATTGGACAGCTCTTGAAGCAAAGACAAGGCTTTCCTTCAGAAACAGGAACAAATATGGTATCTAGTACTTTTGAGAATTGCTCAGAAAAATATACTCATGGTATTTTCATATTTTCTATAAAGAAGCACTTTATATTTCTCATTCCTCTACCTTTCCTGAATTGCTTTCATTTGGTCTTAAGTGTGCTGTTTTCCCATGTCTCAGGATGTTGTCTTGTTTTTTTTTTTGAGTTCAAAGACTTGGTGTGTGTTACTCTTTCTGTACACAGCCATATGCTGTACAAACTAAGCTGAGGAAAAAAAAACAAACAAAACAACCTCTACTGAAATATTTGGCAGTATGTTCTATCAATCATTCTGGCAGGAAAATATCTTATGAACAGACTTTTTCAGTTTTTCTTTTGAAGACATAGCAGACTGAATTCTGGCTTAGGACAAGTGACTCAACTGCAGCCAATAAATATAAAAAATTCAAAACTACCTTTAGTGAAAAATGAACCAAGTCCATTGGATTTCTATTGAGATTTTTCTGAAATACACTGGAGAAATTTTGCTTAAAACAAAGCCAAGTGAACCTGAATTGTGAAAGTGCTAAATGCCTATAGCGTCTGAATAGATGCAGGTCTTTCTCACTGGGTGTTCTGAGATGGAAATATTATGTGCTAAGGTCTCCATAAGAAGGAGGAATCTGTAAGATTTTATTTCAAAATTCCAGTCTTTTTCTATGGTGACCTAAAAGCTGAACTATGAGCACAGAGATTTTACTTTCTACTTCCATTAAAGTTAAAGAAACAGAGATAAAAGGTACTATATGGACTAGTCAATTCTCAAAACAGTTGTCACTTTATAAACATAGGCCTGGTAAAACTCAGAGATCTCAATTATTTTAACAAGTATATTGGACAGAATTATTTTTTTAGATGCAATGGATAAATAGAATATAACTGCACCGAAGTTAACATACCTGAGATTACCACATGAGTAGCGATAAAATGAGATTCTCAAAGAATAATCATTAAAATTAAAAGGTCATGGAGCATACCTTTAATGATTTTCTAGTCTATCCAATGGAATGCAAGAACGTCCCATAATGGATCGGAACATAGGTCTTTCCTGACCAGTATCATGCCTCAGACAACAGCTAATAGTGGGTGAGTAGGTAAGTGTATCATGGTGAAGAAAAGGCTGAAAGAGTCTGTCCCACCCTTTGCATCCTTTCTTGTTTGTTCTACCTTCTAAATCGCAGCCACCCTTGTACCAGTATAAGTATACTCAGAACTGCACAATAATATATAAGAAGAATATTATTCAAGCTTAATTTAATCCAAATCTGTGCCCTGTGAATGATTGTGACTACTTATGGAAAGAATTGAATAATCAATCTTTATTCATATTTTTTTTTGTCTTACCACAACTTCTGCTTGTCTAAATGTAATTATCCTAACAAATTAACTACTTTAGTCAGGTGTATTTTATACTTAGACTTACTTATACTTATATTTATACTTATACTTTATATTTTTCCAAAGAAGGAAGAAGGGGAAAATAGAAAAGTAGCCATTGAACACTGATTCTGCTTCTGTGACTGGAGAAAATGTATATTAATAAAATCTCTATTAAGTAATTAGTACCAGAAAATAAAGAAGTGTCTTAGGAACATGTCTGTGTGTTGCAGTATTCCTGTATTACTTCTCATGAAAACTTCTAAAACATTTATATTCATGAGGTTAGTTTAAGTTATTTCAGTCCCGTAATTGAGATAATATTCAAGGGCAGCACTAAATTCATTTCTGACATCTCAAATTGAGGGGGAATAAGAATTAGCTCCAGCAAGACAGAAATATTAACCAACACACAAGTTAATCATGTATTTTATTCATCAAGATACTAAGAGGGGTAGGAATTCCCATCGTGTTACTTAAATTGCAGGGAGGGATGCATTTTTGGAGAGAAGGATGATAAATTTTGTTCCTGTGAAATCTTCTCTGTTATACACTCTTTATTTTAAATGTGATAACAATGGGGATTGACTGTTAGATAATTGATTTTCAGTGTGTACTGTTATAAGTTTTGAGAAAATGCATCCAGAATTAATTAAAGCAGAATAGATTTCCTCCCAGTTTCTTCAGGTTAGTTGATTAAGAATTAGAACAGAGTAGACTGAACAAATCCCCATGTAGGGCATAATGGAACATAATGTATTTTTCATATTGACTGAAAAAATAAACCTTGAGAGTCTACAGTACCTTTCCTGAATAACAGAGAGAATATATTAATTTAAGCTAGGACAAATGTGACAGAAACTTCTGAATTCCAGTTCCCTCAGAGAAATGCAAAGACAGACAGTCTTTTTCTTAATTCTTCTCAGTTCCAAAGATGTGAGTAGACCTACTTGAACTTTGTGAGACTAATGAATATATTTCAGCCATCTGTAATGTAACTGATTTTTCAGATTTTATAATTGTGAACTGTTTGCAACCATGCAAGTTTTTTATTGATCTCCTTATGTCTCTAAATGTATGGCAGTTCAATTCAGACACTTCTATCATTGATAATATTTTGGGCACTTTGTATTCACCAAGAGATGGGTCATCCTTATCCCCTGACGCAGCCTCTTTGCATTTTGAGTAAGCAAAATCTCTAAAGAGATTAAAAAAGTGATGAAAACACTTGACCTGCTCAGCTGGAAGGAAAATGGTTGCAGCTGTGGAGATAGGTTGGGGAATGTGGGTACTTTCAGATTTTTTTTTTCTTTTTTCTTTTTTTTTTTTCCCCTGGAATACCTAATTTGGCTTCTGTGTCCTTATTCAATTACAGCAGTAGTCAATAGGTTGGTTATAATTTCATAAGATTTAGGGCCATCTTCTTTTTTAAAACTTAGTCCTAAGTAACTAAAAATCATTAAAATCATTATGTAGTCCTTGTAACAAAAACTGAGATCAATGGTAGGAGAATCAAAGACAAGGACTGACCCCATGTGAACAAAAATAGTGTAAGGAAAAAATTACAGGCTTCATAAAATACATTCTATTTAAGGGCAAAATATATGCTTGTGATACTACTCTGGGCCTAAAAGTGGATTTCAAGATAACCCAAACAATTGCTAAAACTTTCAGAAGAAACCTTTGAATGAAAAATAATTCTTAATTCAAACTGTATGTAATCATCTTCTCAATTATATTTTCCTTCTTGAATTTTCTGTTGTGCTCCTCATAGTAACATGAGAGGCTTAGGAAATTTTAAGTAAATTCTGTTTGTTACTGGACTACAAGGTGAGATATTTATGAGACTAGTTCCAATCATTTATACTAGTTTACTGATGAAGACAGGTGCATAGGAGTAAGATTAAGAGTGTCCAAAGGTTTTAGGGATTCGATTTTAGATATCAAAGATATGGGGTTTGTGTGGTTTGTTTTTTAGTATGGGGTTTGTTTTTTGGTTGGTTTGGTTTGGGTTTTTCTTTTGGTAATGTTTTGGTTTGGTTTTAGTTATTTGTTTTTTCCTGTGTTGTGGGTGTTTTTGTTGTGGGTTTGTTTTTTTTTTTTTCCCCATAAAGGATGCAAATATAGTCACTTTATAGGCCCCTGGAAGAAATCACATCTCTTTTTAGAACAATTACCTTTATCTGTTTTAAGCAGCAGTGGGCACATGGCATACAACTTTTAAATTTTAACCAGGGCATTTCATAATTTAGGTTTTTGCCATTCTCTTCTCAGCTACAGTGATTAAACTTCATGTCCTATGATTTCAAGAAGTGTATCAATTGAAAGATAATTTTCTATTTATAAGTAATACCTTATTCTTTTCAACAATTCCTTATTTGCCAAAAAAAAATTAGCTACAATATATTCTACTAATTACTAGTGAGATTAAATCAAATTGCAGATGTTTCTGAGAGCACGCACATCTCCAATTCAAATTAGAAAAAGCAAAAAAGTTGGTAAAAATATTTGCTTTCAGAAAAACCCCATTTTTTTACCAACCCTTTCAGTAGATGTACATGCACATCTAAGAATCATTTCATTAATCAGCAACTGCCTATAGGACATAATTAACATGAATGAAAACCAATCAGGCAAATGCCTTTACCGGATACAGTAACTTCCCCACCCCCCACACACCCACCCACCCCCCCCCACCCCCCCAAAAAAAAAGCACCAAAATCTTTAAATGTATCTCAACAATGTATAGCACAATTTCAGCTCTTCCTGAACTGACCACTTAACTGAAATTTGGTTATCTTTACAGTCACTGTAATACGATCACACTTAACAGCATCTCAGAATATTATAACAATCACTTTACAAAATTTGAGACTTCTGAGAAAGAAGAAAGATTAATTTTCTACTTGTTATCTTAGTTGTAGTTTTAAAATACTTGTCTTTTGGGAGTGATACTGTTGATAACTGCATTAAAAGTTTTTCTTCATATTCTAGGGACTCCATCCATGCACTTTGTTATTCAACAGATGGAGCAAGAGTGTCCAGGAACTGGGAATTGTCTTATAAAATTAAGACTGGATTAAAATGATGGTAGCATTTCTCTTGCCTTAATCTTTAAGGATGGACATAAGAATTCCTGTAACAAGATAATGGGTACATGTCTTCTATTTAATACCTATATGTTTATGTGCTGGGAGAAAATACAACAAAAAGCTTATGGATGAGGGAGATCACTCAGCAATTACTGTCACTGGCAAAACCGACTTGATTTAGGGAAATTTACTTAATCTATAAATTAATCTATTGAAAATTAATAATAGTATAGGATAATGAGAAATAAGAACAAATCTACACATATCTTCGCACCACCCTTCTTCCATCTTCCCAGGCCCAACTTCACTCCCAGCTCTTTTACTTTCTCCCCTGCGCAGCAGAGGAGGATGAAGAATGGGGGCTACAGTCAGTTCATAACTCTTTACATCTGGTGCTTCTTCATACTCATGTGTGGGGTTCCATCCACGTGATACAGTCCTTCCTGAACTTTTCCAACATGTGTCCTTCCCATGGGCTGCAGTTCTTCATGAACTGGTGCATCATAGGTCCTTTCCACAGGGTGCAGTCCTTCAGGAATGATTGCCATACTCAGCAAAATGTGAACAATTTGGAAGAGAGGTAGTTTTTAAAATGCTGGATTATTTTTAACCAACCACCACATCATCATCTAGTTGTCTTTATTGTTGCTATAACTGTGTGTAGCTTATAGTCTGTTTTTTTGCCACATGTGATAGCTATTCATTGCAAATGTTTTATCTTCTCAATGTCAGAAAATGCTTGTAAAAGAGTAGATTCTAAATGGACCAGACACTAGTGCACATAATCCAAGGTAGATAATCAATATATTGATAACAAAGCAGCTGAATTTCTACAGATTTCCTGTTTTCTTTTGGGAGTTATATTGAAGTCCCCAAATTTGAAGCATGAAGGACAGTTACTGAATGCCAGTGTTTTCAGTCTCTGTCAGGTTCCATTAGACCAAATGTAATCTCCATGCTTTCCAATGTCATGCTTACAATGTGTCCATGCAGCATGACAGATATATGATGAGTGCAAAGTAACTGTAAATTTATGTCTAGCAATCTTCAGTTTTCTTTGAAAATGCAACCCATTAACTTTAAACTGACCTGAATAAGAACATACACTTCTTTTCTAATCAATTCATAACAAACATCGTCTACTACCGTGACAAAATAGTTTTGAGCTGCTACCTCTACAATTCATTAAAGGGTTTAGTGTTGGAACAGGTTGAGGAGAGAAAAGACAGCCTGAACCTGCAAGAGGTATGAAGTGGGTCCTTCCTCTAATAGCTCAGTGAGACGAGAGACTGCAGAGAGCTTTTCAGCTGCTGCTTTGATCTGTGCCAGCATGAAGATATTCCTTCTCTGTTTTCTGAGTAATCAGCAAGGAACCTTTTCTTCCTTTTCTGTGTTGTGACTCTTTATCAAAGGTGGACAGAGAGCAAATGGTGAAACTGAGATGACAGGTCTGAAGGGGAATAGCAGTGTGTGTATTACCAGAGGAAGGAGGGAGTGGAGAAAGACAAGAAAGTCCCAAGGCAACAGTGAAAATAAGAGGGTACAAGAGAAAAAAAACATGATTAAACCAAGGACCTAGAAGGAGCCTGCAAAACAAAAGAGATGCATTTCAAGGAAAGAGATTTACAAAATAAATGTTATTAAATTAGAAGAAAAAGAAATGAGTGGCAGAGAAAAATTGAAATTACACAGCTTTGAGAGGAAAAACAGGAAGAATGAGATCTGGAAGGCAGGCAAAGAGAGTGTGGGAGAAGAGCTGCTGTTCTGGACACTTGTTTACCCAAAGTATATGGGGAATCACTCTTCTGAAAGTCTCTCCATTATACTTCTGGCCTGCTGCAAAACTGCTCTGAAAATTCCAGTCTTAGTTGTTTTCACTTTCTTGCCCTGTCATTCTCATTACTCACTCAATGAGAGACACAATGTAAAAAATAAGTGAAGTCATCAGCTTCACAGCATTTTATATTGATCTACAAATATGAATGTCTTGTGCAGTTTTTGCCAGAATAAAAAATCAGCAGAAACTGGGAAGGAGGCTGGTTGCCTGGGGATAATATTGCTGAAATATGACTTTGAAAAGAACAAGTACATTCCAACTATAAAGACAACATGGCCGAAGTTTAAATAAGGAGTTTTCATTATTTTTGTTGTTTCATTTTAACATTTTCTCTATTCCAATTTTGAACATCACCAGTACAACAGAACCACACTTGAAATGAATTGAAAAATGTAATGAATAATCACAGCAAAATATTTGATACTTGATTTTCTGAACATAAAAGATAAAATATGTTAGTCTATGCCACTGTGTTTTGGGACAATAAATTCTGTAACTTAGTATTATCATAGAAGCAACTTCTGTAGGAAAAATTTAATTGATTTCTCTAATGAAACATGTAGAACACGAATGTATAAATCCAGCAACAGATTAATATTTTGTTTCCACAGAAAATTTAGATGCATTATTCTTGATTGGTGTTTGCTGTGTAAAAGCAGCAGCAGTGTTTCCTACACAACATGCTTATCCTAAACTGTATTTTTAAATAAAAATTAAAGTAAACCTTTCTAAAATTTAAAGTCCTTGCATTGATGCCACCCTGGAGTTGAATTCATCGAATTTTCAACAGTTTCAGAACTGACTTTGAAAATTTTGCAAACCACTGGAACAAAGGTTAGATTGTTTACAGAATGAGTTTTTCAAGTGTTTGCTTAATAACATATATTACTGGTAGCCTAAATTTGACTTTCAGTCACCACAGTGTTGAATACAAAAATGTCTGTGAATATTTCCTACAAAATGGACAGAACTAAGTTCCTCAAATTTTAAATATTCTTGCTTACATTTTGAGAATAGTTAAGTTTATTAATTAATCTGTTTATTTATTAATAAAATATTTTATTTATTAATAAAATCTAATATTAGTTTAATTAAATGAAATATTAGTTTAATGTATAATTTTATTTCCAATGTTATATTACCCCTATTTATATCTTCCTCATGTGATTTGATATAAACTTCACAGATAAGATATGAGATATAGCTTGTTTTTCTCTCCTTATAGCCTCCTTGTTCTTGTTTATATCAAATGTTGATGTTGAGTGGCTCTTTCCTGCTCTTTAGGAAGTATGGCACACCTAGAAAGTAGCCGTCATAACTGGCTTTAAGAAGAAGCTTTTTGCATATTATTACTTCTGCACATTGATAAGCTATTTGGAAAGAGACCATCCACAAATTTAGACCTACAGTTTTCAAGTGCTACTTAAATAAATTAAATGTACAGAGGAAGTCATATATGAAGTATCTACTTAGTCTGGTCTCTGTCTTCTAAGTAGAGATAGACTTGAGCTGCAAATTTTTGATCCAAATGCAGTGTATGTAGTTGGGGAATTTCTGAATGTATGTTAGTTTATTTTTGGAGACTTATTTGTCAATAACATATTGCTGAGTTATGCATAAAAATCTTTAAAATAAAGTTCTTAAAGTTATATGAATTTATGAAATTAGTAAGGTAATTTAAGATATGTAATGACCAACTATTTAAAGAGTAATTAAATAGAATCATGAAGTGCTAATGTTTCTTTGGTTTGTTCCAATGCTTTCTGTTATTATTATTTATTGTACAGTAATGTCTAAAGAGTTCAGTCTAGGACCTGTTGAAAGAGATATTATACTAATACTAGCAATAAAAGACCTTTGCTACACTGGACATCCAGAATTATGACAAAAGTTTAAAACAAAAGGAAATTAGAAAAATTATGGAGGACCTTATGTGTAAAGACTATTGGTTTCACTGAACATATAGATAGACCTCTAGGTAAATTATGCTAAGTTAAATTTTTGATTTCAGAACCAGACAGTGTTAGAAAATAGCATCCTGTCTGTAGGACGAATCACGGGTATGATGATTATTGAGGAAATTAGTCATTTTTCTGCCTGGGGTGTTAAATGACTGTGATTATGTGATTATGGTAATGGTCTGTGTGTTTAATAACAGAATATTCTAACAGATATCTCAAGCAAAATAAGAATAAAAAGGCAAAAGCTAGAAAGTTCACATATTCACTGTGCTCTGCTCCTTATTCCTGACACTCAGACATGTTTTCCCTTTATTTTCTCTCTGGACTCTAAAATGTAAGCATTCCTACTCTTCCAACCTAATAGTTTAGTAAAGTAAATATTCCCTCACATTGTCCACTCTCAGATCTGCAGCATTAAAACAGAGGTTATCCAGTAGCAGGAGAGAGTTAAGATGCTTGGTTATCCCATAAGCATTAAACTGACATTCTAAAAGCTTACAGATAAATGATCAGTTTCAGCTGAATGCATATGGTTTTAATGGAGATTAGATGTGTACAGTCAGTAGAGATAATGCCATTGTTTGACTACATTTTTTATCACACATGGGTTAATATTGTAGTGGAGTAGGTCATCTCTTCAAAATAGTAAAGCATATATTTACTTTATGTTTTTAAATTAAATTATGAAAATGAAATCTGCAAAACCATGAATTTTTCTGTTTTAGTATTTTTAGAGGGCTATTGGATAGCACTTTTATTGAATGAGAGAATTCTCATTCACAGGATTTCATTCTGGAAATGCTCTATAACTGTAGTTTCAGGATATCTTTTCATATTCCTGATATTTTCCCTGAAGTACTCAACTAAGAATTTCCTTTCTACAATTGTTGTTATTGTTGGCTGGTTTTATAGTTATATCATAAGCATCTCATGTCTGAATCTGAGTCTATGTTTTCATATCCTTTGAATCTTTTAGAGATGAAATGTTTTATATTTGGAAAAAAGGATATGAATCATGTTCTTTCTATTATATAAAATTGAGAATTTATTGGTACAAAATAAGAGATGTTAAAATATTTTAAATTCTACATGGTTTATAGAATCATAGAATTGCCAGGACCTTAAACGGTCCTTGGATTTGAAGGGACATTGAAAGATCAGCTGGTTCAACCTTCTGTGGAAAAGGGAGCATGGATGAGATTGTCCAGCACCCTGTCAACTGTACCTTGAAAACTTCCAATGATGGGGACTGTACCATGTCCTTGGGGAGGTTGTTCTAGTGAGTGATCTCACTGTAAAGAATACATCATGTATGTTGAGATGAAACCTCTCTTGGTGCAACTTGTGTCCATTGCCCCTGTGGGCACATGTGGCTCCCTGTGAAGAGAGAGCCTCTGTCCTCTTTGAAGTCACCCTTTAACTACTAGAATCCTTTAATGAGGACTCCTCTGAGTCTTTTCTTCTTCAGGGAGAAAAAAAATAATCTCCTTCAGTCTTTCCTCATAGGGCAGGTTCTCCAGCCCTTTCATTGTCTTTGTAACCCTCCTCTGGACCTTCTTATCTGTGTCTTTCTTGAACTTTGGAGATGAGAGCTGGACACAGTATTCCAGGTGTGGCCTGCGAGCATTGAGTAGAGGAGGATGATCACGTTTCTGTCTCTACTAGTAATGCCCCCCTGGATGCAGCCCAGGATCTAATTTGCTTTGATGTTGCAGTGGCGCACTGCTGACTCATGTTGAGCTTGTTGTCTACCACATGATGTTGAAACAGCATGGGGTCCAGAATCAATTCCCAAGGAACCCCACTTGTGACAAGCTGCAAGCCCAAGTAAAACCATTGATCACAATGCTGTGAGTACTACTTGCTAGCTACCTTCCCATCTGACAGACCACCCATCCAATCTGTACTTTGCCATTATGTCCAGGCAAAAAGGAGGCTGTGGGAAACAATGTCAAACACTGCTGAAGTCCAGGTGAACAACATCCACAGCTCTCCATGTTGACAGAAGTTGTTATTTAGTTGTAGAAGGTGATCAGGTTAACCAGGCATAACTTGTCCTTGGTAAATCCATGTGGGTTATTCCCTATCATCTGCTTCATTTGGTTAGTAATATTTTCCAGGAGGACTCATTCCATTACTTCCCCAGGGAGTAAAGTAAGACTAATGAGCCTGTAGTTTCCCGTGTCCTCTTTTGGGCCTTTCTTGTAGATGGGTATGACATTTGCCCTCTTCTAGTCATCAGGGACATCGTTGGATCTACATGACTTTTCAAAGATTGTAGTCAGTGGCCTTGCAACAATGGCAGACTCTTTTAACACCCTGGGGTAGATTCTCTCAGGGCCCATACATTTTCATGGGTTGAGCCTTTACAAGATGCTGCAGATCAGTCCTTTTTCCACTATTGGTGGATCGACACATTCATTGTTGTAACTGCCTGATCTTGTGACTGTGAGAAACTGGATGACTGGGACCTTACAGTGACCTGGAGTCCAGCTATGCTGGTAAAGGCAGAGCCAAAGATCTACTGGGAACCTCTGCCTTGTCAGCAGTATTAGGGACTAGTTTTGTTTCCCTGCCTTGTTTAGTAGTGGGCCTATGTCTTCCCTGTGCTTCTGCTTACTGCTTATGTATCTGAAGAACCTTTTTGTGCTGTACTTGAGATCTTTGGCTGCTTTCAGTTCTAGCTGAGTCTTACCCTTCCTTATTGCATCTCTGCATGCCCGAGCAAGATTCTTGTAGTCCTCAATAGTTATTTGGATGCCTTTCCATAGCTGGTATGCTTCTTTTTGGCTTTTGAGCACACCCAGAAGTTCATTGTTAAACCAGAATGCATCTTGTTCTGCAGTCCATGTGGTGACTATCCTATCTTGTTCAGAAAATAGAACCTAAATACCACTTTTAAATCTGCAGTGTGTGCCTCTGTGAAGAAGAGCCGTAACAGATATTTCAAATGGAAGAGATATCACAGCCTTTTCTACAACATTCCTCATCTTTCCAGAGTGCATGGGTGCTCTTTTCACTACAGAAAAGCTGTGGGCTTGTAAAGGAGAATATAGCTGCAGGTACTGCAAATAAACATTGTCAAAACTAATATTGTAGTTATGATTCTTCTTTAGCAGTTCTGTAAACAAGGAACAACTATTGTGACTCACTGCAGTAGCACCTTTGTGAAACAAGAAAATAATCATGCTTTTTGTTCTAAAAATACACTTTCCTGTGCTCCTAATAGCAGATAGGAGCCAACACTGAAATTTAAAATATATCTTAAACCCTGTATGTACCACGCTTTATTTCAAAAAGGATATCAAAGAAGTAGAAAAAGTAAAAAGAGGAATAATGAGATGATCACAGATATGGAACAGCTTCTTTGTGGGAAGAGATTAAATGAGGCAGTGACAGAAGTATTTTACTGGTAGAAAGCTATGTATTAAAGAATAGAAAGGAAAAGGCTAGGAGGGGAAAAAAAAAAAAAAAAAAAGAACAATTCCTGGTGATCCCAATATGAAATTGTCAAGTAGCAGGCTTAAAACAAAAGGCAATATTTTTCAACAGAATATGAAAAGATCTTGGGTCAAAAATTGTCACAGTATAACAAGAAGTCCGTAAGTATAAAAAGTTTAAGGAAGGCACGAAGAAATTAATGAACTTGGTAGTGTCAAAAGCAATGACCTACATGCAACCTCCATCTCTGGAAATATGTGATGTGATGATTCCCAGAGGCTTAAAGAAAATAGCAGAACAAGGATCATTTTTTTTCTCATCTTCTTTGTCATAATTTTACTCTAAACACATCGTATACTGACCACGTCTCTAGTCAGAATTCTGAACTGGACAGAAAATTGCGATCCAATTTAAAAGTTCTTATGTCCATGTAACATTTACTGTTATAAATCCACAGAAGCCCAAGTATTAGCTGAAGAAATCATTTTCCTTCCAAGTACCATTAAAGTTTTTATAATAAAAAGATCTAGTTTAATTTAAAGTTAATGTAGTTTAATTTAAAGTACACTTCTGAATCTGAAAACTGCTTATAAACTAGACTACATTTAGGACTCATCCTTTCTTAATTTGGAAAATTACTTCTAGATCTATTTTACGCAGCTAAACATACTAAAATATATTACACAGGAAAAAATTCTGAATACAGTGTGTTAGTTTTATCTTACAAATGACAAAATATAATGGTCTCAGAGATTTTAATGATCATTTACTTTCCATAACCTTATTATTTCTTTACATTCACAAGATGTTACATATACTAGGGGTTAACTGGTTTAGTAATTGTGTGCTGATTATCTGTTTAAGTTAATATAATCGTCTTTTTACTAAATCTCTACTAAAATGGTGATTATGTCAATATAGAAAACTGGGTAGCTTTTCAGATAATGGGAACTACTTCCAGTAAGATGATGTTATGAGTTTCACATTTTTAATGACTGTATGCTTGAGACACCCTTTCAGAGTAAGAGATATATGTCTGAAGTAATGCAGGCAGAAAGTGGTGTCACATAAAATACTGTCATGAGCAGTCATAGCTCATGTTAGCACAGAATGGTTAAGTCTGAGAAGTACATCATATTAAATGTAAATAGGTGTACCTGGGAGAAAAAAAAAAAACAAAAAAAAAACAAAAAAACCAAAACTAAAACCAGCACAAAACTCTCACCAAAAAACCCCACCAAACAAACAAACAAAAGCCCCCACAAAACAGACCCAAACCAACAAAACCTGTCTGAAATGAAAGTAAGCTTTCTTTCTGGCAGAGTTGAGGAAATAAAGCAAGCAAAGTCTATATTGTTTGCTAAAGGAAGATATGTCATTAAAGGAAATGGAAAGGGAAATAAAAGAACCAAAGTTTACATTACAGTGAAACAGGAAAGCAAAATAACACCTTCTTATGAAGTAACATTCGGTTAAAATAAATGTGTACAGACACAGATCTCATTCTCCCTCTCTCTTTTTCATTTCTTTTTGCTTCTTTTTCTTAGTATGGTGGGATGTTCAGGTTCTTCAACCCAGGCAAAAATGTATTTTTAAAACACAATATTATGTGTTTAGGATCAAGATAAGCTAACAAATTTGATTTCTGGGTCTTTTTTTCATATTACATCATCACTTTGAGATTACGATGTCTAAAGGAGATATCTGGGACCATAAAGGAAATCTTAATCTTTTTTTTATAGTACTTGTTGTCAAGAAAGCCTAAGTGGTGCTATTTGTAACTTCATGACAGTTCAGAGAAGCTTTTACAGTCTGTGAGAAATAGCATGAGAAATTGTTATATTTTACCCACATTTGCCCTTTCAACTACATGAAATAACTCCTGTACTTTGTGAGGAAATAAATACTAAAACTGCTTGAGCTGATAGCTTAATTTAGAAAAGTTAAGGTAGTACCGTGTTTTGAAAAGGTATCTTTGCAATCATTTCAAATTAAACCTTAGTTTCTTTTTTCACTCTACATAAATTTCTAAGAACTGGATTAGGCTATATCTGATACAACTGCTTTGGTGTTACCTGTTGTTTGAATATTCACCTAAAATTATTTTAAACTCAGATCTGATGTTATGTTAGAGAAAGTGCACAGGATTCATAGAATCATAGAATCATTCAGGTTGGAAGACACCCTTGCAATCATCGAGTCCAACCATCTACCCTACTCTACAAAGTTCTCCCCTACATCATATCCCCCAACACCACATCTAAATGACTCTTAAACACGTCCAGGGATGATGACTCAACCCCCTCCCTGGGCAGCCTGTTCCAGTGTCTGACCACTCTTTCTGTGAAAAATTTCTTCCTAATGTCCAGTCTAAACCTACCCTGTTGGAGCTTGAATCCATTCCCTCTTGTTCTATTGCTAATTGCTTGTGTGAAGAGACCAGCACCAACTTCTCTACAATGTCCTTTCAAGTAGTTGATGAGGTTACCCCTCAGTCTCCTCTTCCTCAAACTAAAGAGTCTCAGCTCCCTCAATCGTTCTTCAGACGTTTATTCTCCAGGACCTTCACCAGCTTTATTGCCCTCCTCTGTACCCACTCCAGACCTCAATATCTCTCTTGTATTGAGGTGCCCAAAAGTGGACACAATACTCGAGTTGTGGCCTCACCAGTGCTGAGTACAGGGGAACAAGCACCTTCCTATTTCTCCTGGTCACACTATTTCTAACACAAGCCAGGATGCCATTGGCTTTTGTGGCCACCTGGACACACTGCCGGCTCATATTCAGCCGCTTGTCAATTAGAACCTCCAAGTCCTTTTCCACCAGGCAGCTTTCCAGCCACACTGCCCCAAGCCTGTAGTGGTGCACGGGGTTGTTGTGGCCCAGGTGCAGGACCTGGCACTGGGTGTTGTAGAAGCTCATACCATTAATGTTGGCCCATCGATCCAACCTATCTTTGTCTCTCTGTAGACCCTCCCTATCCTCATGCAGGTCAACATTCCCACTTAACTTGGTGTCATCTGCGAATTTACTGATGATAGACTCTATGTCATTATCAAGATCATCAGTGAAGATGTTAAACAGAAATGATCCCAACACTGTGCCCTGGGGAACACTCCTTGTGACTGGCCACTAGCTGGATTTAACTCCATTGAGCACCACTCTTTGGGACCATCTAGACAGCCAGTGCTTGATCCAGCAGATCATATGCTCGCCCATGCCATGTACAGCTAGTTTTTCCACTAGAATTCTGTGGGGAACAATGATGAATGCTTTTTGAAAGTCCAGGTTAGATAATATCCCCAGCCTTCCCCTCATCCAGTAATTGGGTCATCTTGTCATAGAAGGAGATCAGGTTCATCTGGCAGGATCTGCCTTTTATAAACCCATGCTGATTAGGCCTGATCCCCTGATTGCCCAATATATGGTTTGTGATGGCACTCAGGATGACCTGCTCGATGACCTTCCCTGGTATCGAGGTCAGACTGACAGGTCTATAGTTTCCTGGATTCTCCTTTTTGCCTTTCTTGTAGATGGGTGTTACATTTGCCACCCTCCAGTCCATTGGGACCTCCCCAGTTAGCCATGACTTCATATAAATAATGGAAAGCAGTTTGGTGAGCACATCTGCCAACTCTTTCAGCTTGATATTAATTAGCCAAAACATTTAATAATTGTTCCTGAGTGTTAGAGTCACAGTGTTAGAAAAAATTGTTTGTACAGTTTGACCTTGTACTTCCTTTATTTGCAGAAGCTCTTGGCTACATTCAATTTTAAATCTCAGCCCTGTGAGAGTTGTGGCCCAGACTGGTGCAAATATAGTGGTGAAGATACTTGATGTGCTGTGGTAAGTTAAAGTTGGAGGACTATCAGGTGCCTACCAAGCTTTGTTTTACAAAAATGCATTATTTTGCATATATTGTGTCAGTTAACACATTGCAGACAGATATAGAATAGAATCATAGAATCATAGAATCATCTGGGACGGAAGGGACCTCCAAAGGCCATCTAGTCCGACCCCCCTGCAGTCACAGGGACACCCCCAACTAGACCAGGTTGCCC
>JAOTQQ010000023.1:94131124-94149813 GCA_026546715.1 Gallinago undulata
CTCCTTGTTTGTTGTGTGGGTGTCTATTTTTGTCACTTAGGTTGACGGTTGGACAAGATGATCTTTAAGGTCCCTTCTGACCTAGAAGATTCTGTGATTCTGTGATTCTGTGATTGAGCTTATTTTGCAGTTAAGTCAAATGTAACATACCCAAGATACACAGATTTCCTGAGTGACCTCTATAGAGTTTTTCAGTGCAGATATTTTAAGAGTTTACCTGAATCTATTTTCTAAAGTGTTTTTTCCTGACAATAACTAAAGATGGTGCAAATTGTCTAGGAAGATACTAGATACTTGATACTAGAAGGTTCTCGGTACTTTGCAGTTGTCATTTGAAAGTTCAATGTACGATTCAAGCAAATTTAAAAGTTTAGGTATATTTACAGACATAGAAAGGAAAAGGAACAGCTAATTTTGGCTGTTTGTATTTTTACACTGAATTCTTGTTTGTTTAAATCCCTACAAGCAAGCAATGAGTAAAAGGAAGATTCCCCTTGCTGACTTTATTTTCTTTTCTGTGTCCATAAAAAAATAGGAAATGTAATGAGATAAAAATAATTTAATACTCTCCATGAAAAAAAAATAATCTAGATATTAAAAAAAAACAGTTTACCATACGAAGACAAGCATGTATATCCCCTGCCAGGTATAAAAATTGACTAGGAGCAGGCACGTATAAGAAAATCCAAATGTAAGTAGGGCCACTTCATGGCAATGGTAAAGTCAAGCTAAACATCATAGAACTATATATCCTGAATTGAAAGGGACCCACGAGGATCATCCAGTCCAACTCCTGAGTCCAGCTGGGCAGCCTGAATTTTAAACAATACGTCTATGAGTATTGTCCAAATACTTCAGAAGCGCTGGCAGACTTGGGGCTATGACCAATACTCTGGGGAGTTTGCCCAGTGCTTGACCACCTTCTCAGTGAAGAAATTTTTCCTAATATCCAGTCTGAACTTCCCCTGACACACTTCCTCACATCCTAGGAACACAGTCATCCCTCAGTCTCCTCTTCTCTGAGATGAACAAACTTAATGTCCTCAGCCACTCCTTGTAAGTATGCCCTGTGGTCCTTTCACCACACAGTAGACAAATTTTCAGAAGCAACTAAAATGACTGTTTCCCCTTAAAGGTCTTGAAAATTAGTGGAGTGTTGTAGAAACACTCCAAAGTGAAGTGCCAAAAATTATATCATTTCTATGAAGAAAACAAAATTAGAGGTTGGTTGGGTTTTTTGGTGAAATGGAGGAATTGAAAGTCTTCTCTTTATCTTATATCTCCTCTATATAAGTGTATGGGGAATCTTCCTTCCTACCTTCCTTCCTTCCTGTTTTCTTCAGTAAAGTATCTTTCCTTTCTTCTGCAAAATAAATAACAGGACCAACTTTAAAAACCCAAACTTTGGGGATTTAGCAGGAAGCCACTTATGCTGCACACAACTATGTAGTTTCGTGGTTTTTGAAGTGGTACACCGAGGGTTTTGACTCCTGTGGATGTTCATAGACATATTGCCCAGGGTTTCCAGACCAGAGGGTGTTTTCAGGATCCTAACTTAAGTGAATTTATCATTAATATTGGTTGGTTGTTGGTTTTTTTTTTTCATTTGGGTTCTTTTTGTAGTTTTGTTTTGTTTTGTTTTGTTTTGTTTTCCCAGAAAGCAGTATGATTAACTGATAACATTCTCATAATATTCTAAAAAATAATAACAATTGTTGGATAAAGAGGAATTTTACCACTTCACTAAACTGTGAGCTACTCTTACATAAAACAGCTTTAAGATTTTTCACTTCCACTGCAATATAAATCATACATTGAGATCTTCAAAACAGTCTTCATCACATTTTAATTGGTTTAAATGCTCACTAGACGATACGTTGAGTGCCCTATTTACACTTCTTATGGCTTGTGTCATAGGCAAGGAAATAAGATTGCCTGGAAGTTCTCTTTCCACTCTTTCTGAAGCTTTAACTGAGCTTAAAGACAGTCACTGTTAAAGACTGAAGCAAAATAACCAATTGTTAGGTGATTTTGCAGAAGATCTTTTATCCAGGAATCAGAATGAACAATTGCACCTCATTAGAAAACCCCTAAACCTCACGGTTTATGAAGACAAAGAGAGTCAAAGTTATGAAGACAAAGAGTGGCATTACCTCATATCCAGATAAATCTGTACTTTAATAATGAACTCAAGTTTAGATGTTTATTTTCAAGTGAAGTTTAGATTTATGCTTATTTAATAAATAGATTTTAAAATTCCATTACTCTTCAACATCAGCAATAGGAAAAAAAGATAGAATAAGTAAACTAGTGAGCAAGCAGCACAGCCATAACACAGATAGTACTTGTTTCCATTACTTGTTCTGTGAAACTTTGCACAGGCAGAATTGGGACAAAAATCATTAGACTCCCTCAAATTGACAGTCTCAAAAGAGTCTTTTTTTTGATATTTTGTCATGTTCTCATAAGAAAGATGTTCCAAAAGAAGCATATGTCTGACAAGAACAATGTTTTCTCTATAGAACAAATAAGAGTGGTAAAGCATAGATGTATCGAATACTGCATCGCACAAAGAGAGCTTAAGCAGTGGAAGATTCATCACAGAAAGAGACAGAAAAGAAAAGAATTTTTCCTGTTGTCATTTCCACAGTATGAAAGTTTGGAAAATTTATTACATCGCCAAAGAAGTTAAATGTGAAGTCTCGAAAGATGGCACAGAACTTAGCTTTTGTGAAAAATGTCCTGATGTAAAATTGAGTTGGAAAAGAGCATCCTAAGAGACCACCTGAGAACAAAGTAAGGAAATTTCAACATTCCAACATTTCAAGAAAGACTTAGTGACTCCTTTAAATACAGAAATATGTCAGTATGATTTCAAGTGAATCTCATTTTTTGTATTGTAATATCCAAGTTATAATTCTGCATATCTGGAGGATTTAATCATACTAAGATACTCTACTTTTTTATTTCCCTACCATAATAATTTCCTTCTTAAACAAACACATTTCTGTGAAATCAGAAAAAAAATTGGAAATGTACAAGCTTATTATTGTTTTATAATCCCTTTCTTATAAAAAATATAACACCTGAATTCTAGTGAGATAACTGAATGTTTTGACTGCATAATGACATAAAAAAGCTGATTAATATCAGTCAGTAGATTTGGGTTGTATAGAGTTATAATACAATGGTGAAATCAATAACAGACTTGATCAAAAACTTACTCTGTACATGTCCATGAGTGACTTACCTATATCCACATAAATAGTGATTAATGGACGGTTAAGCACTCTTCAGGGAAAACTATTTCAGTAACGGCTGATCAGGTTTGCTAGAGTCTCAGCAGTAAATTTAATAGCTTTTCTAAAGCAGTTTGAATCAGAACATTGGTCTCTATCCCTCTGTTATTGTAGTCAACAGCAAGTCTCTATCCATGATTGACTTTATTTCTGGGAAATTATTTATCCTTGCAAATCTTTCTAGTGTTAATGGCAAAGCAAAATTATAACAGCTTTTAAAAACCCTAAATGTCTATTAAAATTAATCAGAAATACAGGTAAAATTAAAAAATAGTTTTAATTACAGAATAAGACTAAATATTCTTTTGACAGAGGAGGAGGTATTTTTTAAAAAAAATAAGTCACTCTTAAAGAAGATATCTAGAAAAAAGTAATCTAGTCATCATTCATGTTCCTTCTAGAGGGTTTTACTTATACAGTCTTTCTCTTCAGCAGATTCATGTGCACAGTTTGAAGCAAATTTCATAGGTGTATTAAAATTCTATACTTATAACTGTGTCAGGAGTACCTACCCAAAGGCTGATTACATAATTAAGTAGGAAACATAACTATCCACATTTTTATATACTTGTATAAAAGTTCATATATGTAAGTATACATATATAGTATATATAGTATTTTACATGTAAGGAATAAGTGATCTTTTAAACCCAGCATATAATTTCTTTCTGAAATGCATCTGACTTCCCTTTCTTAGAGTCCTGCTTTTAGACAAAAGGCACCAGGATCTTAGCTTGTAGAAACTATTGCATTTCCACAATAACTGGTAACCCTGCTGTTTTCTACCTCTAAATATCCTTTAGTGGGAAGGGCTTTTGATTTTTTTTAAAAGTCCATAAATAGACCATGAGAAAAAAAAGTTTGACAGAAATACAACAAAGGCTTCAAATGTCAGTATGCTGAACCTTCTATACAATTTAAAACTATTTCTCTATTAGGAGCTAGTGCTGTATAGATAAGATTTTAAAAGTTAGATAAAATCAGTAGCTAGAGACACAAAAGAGTTAATTTTTTAGCTCAGACATTCTCTTTTAATTCAGTTACAATTAAAATAATTAGTACCTGGATTAAATAAATCCATTTTAGTGATACCAAGTATGCCATGTAATTCCTAGCATATTTTGTTCTCTTAGGACTTTTCTTCATGCTGTGTTGTTGCTAAAATTTTCTACGTTGCAAGTAACTTTTCTCACCTGTAAAATGAGAAAATACCACTAAAAAAAAATTTACTCCAGAAACCTTCTGCAGAAAGCACATGTCCAACAGTAGTGTATTTCCAGGTTCTGAAAAATTATTGAAAAAATTATTGAACGTTCAATTGAACCTTCAAAATGAATCTTCAAAACAAACAAACAAAAATTCTTAGATACACTTTTCTCTTATTTTGAAATACTATTGCTAGTCCATAAGTTCTGTTCAAAAGGTCTGATTTATGTAACTGCCTAAAACTTTCCAGTACTTTTCTTTTGGGTTACCAAAAAGAAAATAAAGTCATGATGGTCTGCGGAATATGTGTCAGCCCATGGATTCCTTTTTGTTTTATGAACTATCCTTTATGATAATAACCTTCAGTACAGATTAGGATCTCCATTTTGTAGTAAGAGTAGATGATGTCTGGTAAGATGAATAAAGTCATCCAGGAGTCATCAAAACAGAATAGTCTTGTTCAGAAGACAAAATTAGTATTGGGAAAGGCATTGACTCTTAATGACAGTGCAGCTGTTGATTATCTCTAGGATTGGGTATAGCGAGAGATTAAACAACCTCAATGCAGGAATAGGTAGCAGAGATGCAGGACAGTTTCCCAGACTGCCTTCAGTGACAGCCCTTGACAACAAAGAACACCATAAGAAAATGACAGCTCAGCTGGAAAAAGAAGGTCAGAAGGGATTTTGGTTTACTGTAAGAACAGAAACTTACTGGAACTTAGCCTTTCTCATATGTGTTAGACATTGATTGTTATGCATAGCAACCTAACTACATTGTAATACATGTAAAATGTATAAATTCCAAAAGCTTGGGTTTAGCTCTGATTTGTCTTTGAAGTAATACTCTGTGATCCACAGCAACCAAAATAAATTGAGAATATGGATGCTTATGTATGAGATCATTGATATAAAGGTAGGCTTGTTTGAGTGGAGGGTTGACCTCCAGAGGTCCCTTCCAGACTAAATTTTTCTATGATTCTGTGGAAAGTACTGATGTGTTTTAATGCATTGGTATTGGACCACAAGTTCTGCAGAGGGAAGATCTTAATCCTAAGGAAGATTAATCTTGATGAAAGAGTGTCAGATACTGATTTTCATGTGTCAATATTATATAAAGGCCCGAAGGTAAAGGCAGGCTAGGATCTCTTAAAACTCAGGGAATTTGAATGCATATGGGTTCAGTCTGTTAACCAAAAAATATAGAAGTTACTCAAGAAATGAATTTAGACAGAGGTTGAATGGCAACCAAAAGTTGAAGCTGTGTTAATGACAATTTTTTTTAGTAGAAAAATTCCAAAATGTTTGTAAGGTACATGAAGAAAAAGATGAAGATTTCAAAGATCCTGGATAGAAGGTCCT
Source organism: Gallinago undulata (assembly GCA_026546715.1). NCBI lineage: Eukaryota > Metazoa > Chordata > Aves > Charadriiformes > Scolopacidae > Gallinago > Gallinago undulata. Next base: position 94,136,991 of record JAOTQQ010000023.1, read on the forward strand.
GGGTATAAGTGAAGCAGTGAAAATTTGTACTTGAAGTAATCTAGTTTAATGTTATAAATAATAATATTTTTTATTGCCAAGATTATTTTCCAACTATTATATGGACCAAACTCCCTATGATGGCTCTCTAACTCACAAATATAATTAGCACTTTTTTCTCTGAAAGAAAACCAGGAAAAAAGGGTGACCTAGTTTTAGAAGACTATAAAGATTGTACAACTATCTGAAATATGAAGTATCAATTGATAATGCCACAGGCAAATAACTGGGCCAAAAACATAGGTGACACAATGTACTGGTTCACCGCTGTAGTCCATTAGACTGTGTCCCTGAGACAGCAGGAAAGATGTAACTTTTTACAAGAGTCAATAAAAGAATATCAAGGGCATTCATGCCGAAACAATGAATCCGTCTGATTCACAAGGAGGAAGAGGTGTTAGAAAAACCTGTAGCTTAGGTATGAAGGCAAGCCTGTAGTGAATTTTATGTTATCCACTAGTGTGACTATTAGTGTGGTCAAAGGGATGACCTATATGAGTCCTGGGACATGGAAAGAGGAATAGAATCATAAATGAAGAAATAAGAAAATTAATGGCCCAATCTACTGAATATTGATATGTCCATATATTTAAAAAAAAATAAATTAAAAATCAAGTACTGGAATAGAGGGCGGACATTTAATACATAAACAATCTGATAATTTTAACCACTAATATTTTTGTAGAATAAACTAGAATGATGGGATATTGGTATCCAAAATTCTCTCTCCATCAGAAACATTGCTGAAGAAAAAGCTGAAAAAGGACTGTTGCATCAGAATTGTATGTTTGCCCTAAAATCAAGGAAACAAAAAGCAAAAGTCAGTGAAAAGATCCTTGGCAATATCAGGGTAAAGCTGATGAACGACTCACAAAAAAGGGTCTTTCATTCCCTGAAAAAAAAAAAAAATGATGCTTCAAAGTATTGAAAAGTTATAACTATATAGACATCTAGTGTAAAAGCAATAAGGTGTCATGTGAAGTAAGAAACGATCCTTAGAATATGATGTGCCAAAAAATGGTTCCAGAAGTAAGAGGATGTTTTTACAAGGTGTTTATCTCATTTCATATAAATGTTTTTATATTAGTGTAATATAGGTTTGTATTCCATGGAGTGTTTTCCTAAAAATTATTCTCCCCATCAATTGAAACAATATTAAATTGTATCAAAATTTATTTTGGCAACAATGTATTAAAACTTCTGCTTTATACAGTAATATCTGGAAATCAACATGATTACATAGTTCTACATAACAAATCCTCTCACACCATCAGTATTAGATGGAAAGGCATTACCCAGTGTTCCTTGGCTACTTTTTCAATTAGTTTAACTGATTAATAACTTTATGAGACACAGTAAACATCCATTATTTATGGTTTTGGACATGTCTTTTTGCCTATATTAATTTTCTTTAAAATATACTTCAAAGTCACTACTGCAATGCAAAGTCATACTTCTCCTGTATCTCTTCCATTTAATAACATGTATTAGTAAGAATATCCATTCCTAAAATATTCTTTCCTCAACTGCCCACACCAATAGTAACACTTTTGTTTTCCTGGCTGCTATCGTTAATCTTTCATGAAAATGCAGTAAAAGTCGATGTAGGAATTAAAAGATACTTTATTTTCTTATTCCATCCACTAAACACATGCAAAGGCATCTGATTGTGTCTCAGCAAAATCTTGTCTCAGCAAAATCTTGCTTCCAGCACATTATACAGATATTATCTATAAAAATATGTAGAATATATTGTGTAACAGCATGCTATATTTGTTTGAGTTTATTTGATATTTACTTGGAACCTATGAATTATGGTAATCAGTGTAGTTTAGTGGTCAGTGGATCTCTGGAAGCAAAGAATAAGAGGAAGGGTTGAACGTGTAACACTGTTGTTTCTCTGATCTTCCTCAGCATCAGTATCAGCATCAGCCTCGATTAAAAATATCTATTTTCATGCTAATATATAGATACTATGTTTGCTCTCATACAAAATAAAGTATCTGTTAGCTGTTAATCAAATTGTTCTTGATACCAGTGACAAGACTGTCTGGACGCATTGGTTCTTCCTGTTTTATAATTTCACAAAAATTAAGATGAAAAGACCAGGTTAGTTTCCGTGTCTAAATCAGAAATAATCAAATATCTTAACTGTTTTGTCATTAGACAAAAAACAAGAAGATATCTCTGAAGCCAAATTCCACATCTCATGTTCAAAATAAGATATTTATTTGGCTTTCAGAACGTTTCTCCTTTCATGTGCAGACATGTCAAATTACTGTTGGACAAAAGGCCTGCATGATTGCAAACCATGTGCCATCTTAGAAGAGCTATGACACCAGCAGAGTCCAATAATCTTGTGAAAGTCCTGGACATGGGGGAAAATAAGATCACCAGAAATCTTAGAGGATGTAGAAGGCTGATACAGTAATGTCATAAGCAAAGCAAAGAAATTATATATGCTTGGAATGACACATATATATTTACTGTCTTCTATGCATAACAGAGAATTACTTTCAGGTAGAAATTAAATGAGTAACTTCACATTTAAATTGTTAGGACTTAAGGCTCCTCTTATAATTCCATTATAGCTGACATACATAATTTCTTATATCTCAGAATGACTAGTGAAAAACATTTTTGGTAACAACTCTGGAATTAGACAAGCACTTTTAAAAGTACAGTACAAGACTTTCATTTGTCATGCCTCATACAAAGTTTTGAAAATTTTATGGCTTCATTCAGGAACTGGATGGCTGCTTTAGAATGAATAATTAAAACTCATTTTAAAATAACTGTCTTTGGGGAATGGGTGTCTCGGTGAACTAAACAATTTCTATTCCTGTTCTCAACATTATTTCCCTGTGCTTTCCTGACCTGATTTGCAGTACCTTCTTGTATATTTCAAGAAAGCAACATATGTAAAGGTATCATGATGGGAAATAAAAACCCTGATACTGTAAGATTGCCACACAGAATTTAGATGACTAAAGAGAAAGAAAAAAAAACCCACCACTTCCCACACAAGACAGATCTTTCTTAAGTGTTCATCAAGTACGAAGGTTGTTTTAATCCCTCCTTTAAGAAGCTTGTTTGGTCTAGACAGACAATAAATTACTGTATTCCAGAGTTTGACAGAGACATTTTAGGAGATGATTTTCCAGACTGGAAATGTTCTGTGGAAATGTACCAATCTCAAAGAAACTTAAAGGGTGATAAGATCTTCCTTATGTATTCAGTATTGCAGAATATAAAGCAGGCAAAAGTCTAATTCAGAATGAATTTTTGTCAGTATTTTTTTTTACTGTCCTTTATTTTTTTTTAATTGTATTTGGAAATAACAATTGTTTACTGGTATCATGGCATTTACAATGTAAAAAAAAACCACAACATCCAGTCTTACTACTTATTTCTGTAGCATTTCCTACATTGCTTGGGCAAACATTTTACTAAAGAATACAGCTTGCTTAGCTGCTCAGGAGAAGCTGTGATGGATTTCAATTCACTTCAAAGCCTGTTTTTCTGTTGCTTGCATAAATATTGAAAATTACCAGAGGATTCTTTGGCAAATATGTTGACTTTTAAATACAGAGAACATAACAGAAAGAAAAATTCTAAGCACATATATTGCCAGGTCCTGACAATGAGACCTATGACAAAAAGTGTCTGATTTAGATTTTGGTTCTGGCATATAAAATAAATATGACACACTAGAAAGAGGGTCAGACAACTAACAGCTGTGGCAACATAATTTTTATGGTGTTGTTCAATTCACAAGAACATTCCAAGTTTTCCAGGCATTTATTGCGAATTGAGCTTGTATATCAGGGGTCAGAGTCTCAGAACATGCTCTGAAAAAAACAATCCTAATTGGATGAACTGTAGGGATACTGCAGGATTTCAGGCTAGTGACAGGCACTCTGAGATTTCTAGGCTGCTATCTTTGCTGCAGTTCGATTATTCTAACGCTGACAGAAGATTTAGAAAAAAAATGGGTATGTCTGGCCAGAAACCCCATTGAATAAGCAGAAGTCATAAATCTTTTTCTTTGTTTTTCTTCCTGTCATGTCAATTACATTAACCTGAATAAGCATGTTGAAGTCAGAAAACAAACAAAACATTAAATGTATTCATTTACTCTTTTTTTTTTTTTTTTTTTTACTTTAAGCAGTTTTTTAGAGTGCTGGGGTAGAAATAAGAGGTTTTTTCTAGAGTTTTGAATGCCATCTTTTCCAATTTCAGATTTCATTAAAGGTCAGAGGCTTTCTTAAAATTTTCCCCCAGCAAATTATAAGATTATGTGTCATTTGATCTGACCCATTTTTCATCAGCTTGTGAAGCTATTTAAAAAGCAGACCAAACCCAACAAAGAGGTGTCAGCTGTACCACTTGGGGTTTTAGTTCAAATATGAAACTAAAAAGAATACTTAGTAACTCAAACAACTGTTAAATGAAAGCGTTTAAACCATGTTTGCTTAAACCATGGCAACTGAAGCCAAGTTAGTAGATCTGTGAAGGAGCCAAAGGCGTACTTCCCTCTCCCTTTTCCTTCGACTATTGCATCCAGTTACAGAAATGAATGGTCATATACAAAATTCACACATTATTATACATAGAATGCACACAGGATTATGTATTAAGGAACAAATTGTCCTTATTTCATTACCCTTGCAGATTTGTTTATACAGACCTGGGAAGAGGAATAGATGTTACATGTGTTAATTTGTAATATCTAGCAAATCAAGTATTTTTTAAAAGCTAGACTAATCTTCACTTTGTACAATTCCAATGTACTTTTATAATTCCAAGTGGTATCAAATGCCACTATGCATATTTTTCTAATCTAAACATTAATTTTGGAAATTGAGATATTACTCATCAGAAATTATTCCTGATTAGATTTTTGTTCTTCCATTTCAATTAGAAATTTAAGAGAGGTGGGATATGCTCAAATTGTTATGCAAAACTGGTGATATGTTTGTTGGGTATTCTTCTTTGACTTCATAAGTAGATTGAAAGGGTAAATATCATAGCTACTTGTGAGTCCATTGCTGTGACTCCATTACTGGAGTTGTAAAAAACTTTGAAAATAGTCTGAATTTTCCAAATGTTATGGCAAATTTCTAACTTATCCAACTTCAAGCAAGTAAACTGAAACTATCTTCCAGCATTATTCTGAGTCTATTAATAGGGCTATGTTGTTGACATCTAGGAGATATTCCTCGTACTATTTATTTGGAAATGAAATTTTACAATATTCCTCAATATGTGCAGTTCATGGAAATAATACCAGACTGGGAAAAACACAAAATGTCTTTATTTTTGTAAATTCATGATGCTGTCAGATTTTTTCCTTAAATGTTAGATGTAGTTACTTCTTTCATATACAAAACTGATTTTAGGATATAATTTGTCAGTTTTCATTCACTTTTCTCATATCTGTACCATGCTAGTCCAAAGTAATCAGTCAGAATTTTGGCATTTTGGAGTGTATTTTCATCAACAACAACAAAAAAATAGAATCTCATAGTACATTAAAATATTGATGGCTTTAAGCAAATGAAACTTTGAGAGTAGTGGCAAAGCAATGCAACTAGTTGTTTGTGCAAGGAATGTGGCTGCTTTATGGATTTTTTCTATATTTGACATTAAATAAAATTTACAGTTCTTTTTTTTTTAAAGTAGAATTATAAGTCTTCAAAAGCACAAAAGTGCTCTGTAAACAAGACATAAGGGAGACAGAAACAGGAATGAATAAAGCTCACGGGCACAGGAACAGCAACTAGCCCGGACAGGCTGAAAGTAAGCCCACAGAAAGAAAGACTGTGTTTCACAGACACTGGGAATGGGATTCACATGGATGATGGTTGGTATCTAGAAGTTGAGAATGTAGGTAAAGGTAGTTATCTACATTTTTTTCTACAACCAACAGAATAATATAATCACATCCAAGAAGGATCTCTTCCTCAAACCATCCATCATTAAGTATCTAAGATAATGGGATGACTAGCTATCTAGATATCTCTCTCTCTCACTCTGCTGTCTGTAATAAAGTGCTGAGTAAAGGCCTACCCATTTAGATTTCAGATAGCTAAAATGAAATAAAGTGAATACCACACTCATTGACTAGCCTCAAATATTCTTTTTCAACTTTTTCAATGAAGAAAAATAACTTGGAAGCGGGACACAACTGTCCCAACTGTCCCACAACTTTGGATCTCTTTTACGATTGCACTGAATATTGAGCTCTGGCTTGATCAGTTCCTTTTCTTGAAAGACTGTCCTAAGATGAAAAAGATTGGACTGTGTTGGGAGGCTAGTCTGGTCTTTCATGATCTAAATCAATCATTGTCTTCATATGTAAGATCATTCAGTGAAAAAATTGAGAGATGAAGGACAAAAATTTGTTGATTCAGGATATTGAGAGCAGGAGTATTCCAAGTGTTCTGTCGCGGTGACTTTTGACATGCCTTCACAGCTCGTAGAGTCTACTGTAGCAGTTCATGCAGCATCCGAAGGGAGATCCATGTGCCAGAAGTTTGACTGGTGACAGATACAAGTTTTTATTTTTCTAGCTTGCTATTTTACTTCAATACCATTAGCTTCTCCAGATCCACCTGCACACATTGCAAGACATTTGTCACTTTACAACCTGACAGGCTATTTATTAAAAACTAAATGTGTACTGACGTTACAAAACTCAGAATTAGTGGGTATTCAAAATGGCCATACAGATACACAAACTTTTTATACATATTATCTAGAAGAGTCACTGCTGGGAGCAAAAGCTGTAAGCAACAGAGGTTGGTTGAGACTACCACCTTTGTTCAGGTAAACTCTCCAGGGTATGGAGTATGAGTTTCACAGGGTGAGGAGTGAATTACTTTTGAGGGAATGTAGAGAGGCATCAATTGCAGCCAGCTTTTCACCTCTTCTCTCTGGTGTGTTTATCATGGGTGGCCAAGTAGGTTGGTCAGTTTTATACCTTTCTTTATTCCCTTAGCAGGATTCAGACGATTCTGCTTTTGCATTTAAAGAAGTATAAATCAGAGTACATCTTTTTGTGAAATTCATTCTGGCTTAGGAGACAACAAAATTATTATGTTTTCTGGTTTTTCTTCTCCCTTTTATTTTCTTCAGCTTCAGTGTTCCTCCTCAATGCACTTTTATTATATTTTCTGAATAGGAACTAAAATGGTGACTTCTGAAATACTCATCTGATTACCTTTTAAAGGTTTTACTTATAATGCTATGTGCTTGATGCTTTTTATAATGCAAATGGGAAAGGATGACAAAACCTCAAAGAGACGTCTTGTGAAAAAAAAGTATATTTAATAAATTTATCTCAGTAGGCTGTCCTCATTTTGATAGGTCCTTTGATTTCATGCAGGCATTTTGCAGTGAACCATAGACTGTCCAAACATAAAAGGAATGATTTCCCAGAAGAATAATGTAGAAAATGTCTTAAAGAAACATCAACATCTTGCAACTGGGTCAGAATCACCATCCAGATTCTTCATTAGGGTAACAAAGTAAATATGTGACAGCTAACATCCTGAATCCATGTATGACCTTGCAGTCTTGTCAGCTAGAAGGCAAAAGAAAGCCAGAAAAGTTAATTGTTCTCTATTCTCAGCATTCTGAAAGGAAAAGCAACATTTTAAAATCACAACTTATACTCAGTAACCCCAAAATGCAGATTAAGATCAAATCACACTTTATCTAAGAAGAATAGAAATGTCTTATGAGAATGAAGGTAGAATTCTTTCAAGTTACAATGTAATTGATTTCTTTTACAAAAAAAAATAAAAATCTTATTTACATGCAACTGCATAATATCCTACCTGCAGCCTCATTTTACAAAAAATACCTAATGAAGTAACTGTAAGATGTTACAGTAACAGTTGTAGAAATAAGCAATGATAGACTTAAGCCATTATTTGACAAACTGTCTTTGAAATATGACCAAAAAGTTACCTCAGTCTGTGGTATGTGTCCAAGGTCTCTTCTAGTAAGTAGGAGTATGTGAATGAAAACAGAAAGACATTTGAACTCCTGCCTGCCTCTGAGCTCAGGTTTCCTGGATGAGAACGAAATGACTGATGCTTCCAGTCACCTGAGACACACAGCATAGAAAGTTCTATATTTCACTACAGAGAAATGGTCAGTATTTTAAGACAGAATTTGGAAGGACCACTTTTCTCCATTTAGCTAGTAACTGAGTGATTAGAACACTCGCCCGGCAATTAGGAGAACTGCATTTAAATTGCTACAGCTTGAAAACAGATTTGAACCATATTTTCCCCTGCTTCTTGATTAAATACCAGATATTATGCAGGAGACAGATCTTCTTCAGTTTATGAATCTAGCAGTTTGCATTGACCATAACACTTTCAGTCTGCGCAATTCTTTACAGTTCATAAGCCAAGCAGTCTGTGGAATGTAGCTTTGAATCTCACCCACAATCTGCATTCATCATCCCTCCTCAGCTGTATCCAGGACCTTCTGGATTTAGCTAGGGATCTAGCTCTTGGCTGAAAATTGGAAATAGTTTTATAACTGATGATACAACTGTTTAGATAACTAAGAGAGTTAATGTCTTCCCTTTATTACTTCTCTTCAGATGGTTCTTTTTCCTAATAATCATTTAGTGATGAAACTGTGATGAGATAAGTAATTGCTACTTCATCAGAGAATTCAAACAAGCGAGTGTTAGGTCACTGATCTTTCTTATTTACAATTTATCTTGCAGCCTGAAGCTTGTAAACAGTGAAATAATTATGATAATTATAAGGAATACTTATAATAACTGTAAGGGGTCTCCATAGGTTCTTACACTGCACTCTAAATGCTTTCTACTAGTGAATAAAATGGCATAAAATGGACTATCATCTCGTATGTGTTAGTTGTTCTTTCATCTTTTCCTCAGAAAGAGGACTTCACATCAGGTTTTATTTTAGTAGACATTTATTTTTTCATATATACAGTCATTGATACAGTTACATACAGTTTCAGGTTGTTGCATATAGTGCATATACACACAAAGTGTTGTAGATATTAATGAAAGTGAGCTCACAGGTACGTATGCTACACTTGGAGCTGAAAACCATGCAGCTTCCTGAGGAAATTAGTCTCCTATTTCCTTTGATCTCCAAGGAAGCACCTTTCCTTGCAAAGGTAGAGGTAGATTCCTCTATTTCAGACATATTTAACTATCTGCACCCCAGTTTTGAAGGCAAGAACATGTTCTGAACTTGACAAAAATCTGGTTGTTTGAGAAAGGTAATAAACCAAAGACAGAGAAAAAATTCTGGGGCACTTAGTTAATGGGAAGCAAATAATTCGAATGCAATGATGTCAAAAACAGATATCTAGCAGACTGATGCTAAATTGATCTAACATTCCAGTAGTATGTGGAGGATTAAGAGTCTACACACTGAATATTAAAGGCCAGGAATATTGCTCTATATGGCACAGCTGTGAATACACAAGAGGAAACAGGAAAAAAAACTTGTAGGCCAAGAAAACCTGCCAGTAGAAGGGCAACTTCAGTAATTCAGTTACAGAGAAAAAGGTTTACAAAACAAGGATTAAGGGCTGACTGATAAATATTGATTAAATTATCAGTGAAAGAAAGTAGCATATGACATATAATGTGCCCACCTATTCGACTGCTGTATACACCAAGCAACAGAAGGATTATTACTCCATGATAGCATTAAATCATAGGAAATAATAATTTGAAAATAAGCCAAATTGAAATTAGGCCTTCTATCATAGTGATGCCTTTCAAGTAAAATCTCTGACAAACTATAAAAAGGTCACTGTAAAGGTCTTTCTCCTCACCTGGAGGAAGATTGTAGAAATCTTCCGTGAAGATTGTAGAAATTTAATATTTTTATATCTTTCACCCACTGTAAAGTTTTTCAAAGGGAAGGCAGATATGCACAAAGATACTATGAAACACTGTTATGTAGCTTTTGCAGAACTCGGTAGCAGCCTTTATGAAATATGCCATTTTCTGCAGGTATCCCAATTTACTTAAGTATTTTTCCTGACCGTCACAGGATTTTTTTCAGTTTGTTTTTCACGTCATTCCCAAATGACATATCTAGTAAAATATTTAATAGTCCTAGGACCTTAGTTCAATGACTATTCAAATTGTTCTGTCAGATGATTCAGTGATATTTTCCTTTCATGGCAGCCTGACTTTCTTGAGAGATTTGTTGTCAAATATCAACCTGAAACTCTTCAGTTAGAGAAAGGGAAAAGAGTTTGTCACATAATATCATAGATCCTTCTGTCTTTGTATTGACTTATGCAGAATTTATCTGGTTTAAACATAGTTACAGAATAAGGTCTGTATTTGATTGGGATGCTAGACCACCATGCAAATACATGGCGAGTGTAACAGTCTACTTCAACTATGTATGCAAAGTCAGTTCACTTTTCCAAATTCCATTACGCAAAGGCAAACCCACTGACATCAGTGGAGATATACAGACACAATCCAGAACAGAATTTAGCCTCAAATGTTAAAGCTATTAAACAGAAGGAAAAGACAAAATTATTTCTGTCAAACATTTTGGTCCTTCCTCATATGGCCATTCTCCAACCTTATCACAGTAAAAGCACTCTTCACCCTGTTTAGAGAGGCAGTAATTATTCCTTGTCAATTAGATTCTCAATCACTGAACTATAAACAGCTGGTGGTGCATAACCATCATCCCAGTTTAAAATTATAGTACCCTTTCTTCTACATTTTTTTTTTTATTTCCACATGTTCACTAAATTTCCTGCCATAAAAATATCTTATCCTGCCTTTAAAACTGCTAAATAAAACTAGGAGAAATGGTAACACAGTCTGAAATTATAATGACGGTTATGCATCACCAGCTGCTGGTAGCTTAGTGATTTAGTGTCTAATCGACAAGGGATAATTACCTCTCCCTGTATAAGGTGAAGTGTGTTGTCAATCTCTTAACATTACTTCTTCTGCCTCTGAATATACATTACAAAATAAATTTGAGGAAATTATTTTATTTTAATATTTTTCAGTATTTTAATGTATAAAAATAAACAAATTGTTTGCTTGTTTTCAAAGAATATATTATAAATGATACCTATTAATGAGAATTTTGGTATTAGTTTTTCTAAAGTATGGGGTAACTATTACAAATTAAAATACTCATTTTTGACTTCATAGTTTATTCTGACTTTATGGCATAAAACAAAATTCAATGTTGATGATTTTGATTATGTTATATACTTATTTGTAGCATCTATAGAACTCATCTGTCAAAGCAAAAGTAGTGAAAAGAACTCCGTGCTAATCTGTACTTTTAATATTAGTGGTTAATTGCATTAACTGAGTAATTGTTTAACAATGAGCTGTCATCTCTTCACATTCTGTTCCATTCTTGACTTTTGAGTAGGAATACCATTTAGTTCTTATTACACATTATTGAAAGCAAGACATTTAGGGTAGAATTCATTTTGTTGTGTCGACATATACCACTGTAATTATACAATCTGTATCAGGTGTTGGACACCAGCTCCTCCCAGGCACTGGCACCTCATTTCCAGCTCTTTCTGGCCTCTCTCTCACAGCTCCATCATTTCTGCAAGCACCACAGCGTAAGAACAGTGCTGTGAAATGGATCGATTTCAGAACTGGTCTTTGGCTGCTGCTGCTGAAAAAATCAGTTCCACTTCTCCCTGCCCAGAGATGCCAACCATCTCGTTACAAGAAGCACCCCTCATGCTCAGTGCGGGGGGGCTGCACAGAACTTAGCTGAAGAACAAGCACTTCTGTGGATTTCATTTTTAGAAAGATTAACATACCAATCTGATTCAGCAAAGAACCACGTAGCGCCTCTACAAGGGAGGAAGTGGAACAGCACAACCAGAGGCAGTTTAAGAACAGTCCCAGAGCCAACATAGTCTTATATAAATTTACATTTCTTCATGCAATTTATGCTGCCTGCAAAACTTACAGTTAATAATAGACACATCAGTTTGGGTGATGCAGTTTACTTAACTTAGACATATCATTTTAGAGATTTTTATTTTATTCACTGCTTCTATAAAGAACCTAGATTCCCTATGACTTTATACTTTAAAATGCCTAAGTTAGACAAACTAAATCTCGCCTTCATCGTTTCCTTTTCCTGAGAACAAAATAGTGAAATCCAAGCATGTACCTTAATAATTTTTGGTGATCTCCAACATCCACAGTAATCTAATAAATACCATTTATGTAATTCCAGTTTTGCTTCCTTATCTGTAATTAGTTACTGTCTTCATAGACTGAGTTTAAAGGGCTGACAGTTATGTAGATAGTGGTGGTCACAAAGACTGAATGAAGAGAATGGGAAGGCAAGCTCGCAAATTTTTAAGCCAATTGAAAGAAAACAAAGTTTTTTACCCTCCGCTGGATAAAAAACTGGCTGGCTGTCCGTGCCCAGTGAGTTGTGATTAATGGAGCAAAATCTGGTTGGCAGCCAGTCACCAGCAGTGTCCCTCAGGGCTCAATTTTGGGCTCTGTCTTGTTCAATATCTTTATTGATGATCTAGATGACGGGATTGAATGCACCCTCAGTAAGTTTGCAGATGACACCAAACTAGGTGGGAGTGTTGATCTGCTTGAGGGTCGGAAGGTTTTACGGAGGGATCTAGACAGGTTGGATCAATGGGCCAAGGCCAACGGGATGAGGTTTAATAAGGCCAAGTGCCGGGTCCTGCATTTCGGTCACAACAACCCCGGGCAGCGCTACAGGCTTGG
>JAOTQQ010000023.1:94151418-94208277 GCA_026546715.1 Gallinago undulata
CTCCTCTTCTCCAAACTAAACATGCCCAGTTCCCTCAGCCTCTCCTCATAGGACTTGTTCTCCAGACCCCTCACCAGACCTTTAAGATCATCTAATTCCAACACCCCTGGCATGGGCAGGGACACCTTCCAGTAAACAAGGTTGCTCACAGCCCAATCTAACTTCCCCTTGAACACTTCCAGGGATGGGATACCCACATCTTATGTTTGGTGTGAGTCCTGCATGTAGGTACTGTGAACGCAATGCCTTCTCTGTCACCACCTGTGTGACTGTCCATGCACTGTCCTCTGAGTGTGTCTCTAGGGTATGCTCTTAGGTTTCCCACCGGATGAACTTGCAGATGGGAAACCAAAAGCCATGTTCCTCAGCCTAGGTAGAGACCTCAGGGCACCAGGACTGAATCCAATGGCTACGCAGGAGGGAGTTCTATGTTAGGTTTGTTGGAGGTGGTGGCCACACTCTTAACATCCTTTAACAGTTACAAAATAGATAATGAGATTAATTAACTACCTTGCTTCAGATATTTATAATATAGCCATCAATATCCCAGCTGACTGTATCAACTAACCTTTGTGTCTGGTGTCAGCTGCTAGGAGGCCAAGTGTCTGTATCATCCCCAAACTGGGTGTGCATGGGGGTGTAGTTTGTATTTACCATCAAACTATTTATAATCTGTGAAATGAAACGGTCACCTCAGGAAGTCAATTCATCTCACATTAACATGGATGCCTAAACTAGGTCAGATAAAATTATGCTTTAAAAGGGCCTACTTCCCTTTATTGACTGTAAGGAATATCCAAACAGCTCAGGTATAGCTGTCTGCACTGCAGATGTCTACAGTTAGGTGAGATGAATTTCACCACAGATACCTTGCAGTATTTAGTTCAACATACATGACGCTTAAACACGCCACTCAAACACACTTCAAACATCCTGCATAATACAGGTGCCTAAACCACGGCACCATGCTTATGTGGATACAACCAACCTGAGAACCTAAAGAAAACAAATACGGGGAATTCTTCTGTCACATATGTTCCCACAGAGTTCATCTGATACAAGATAAATGGGAGAATTAATGCAGAATTTATATATTTTTATTAAATGCTTGATTTTTTTAGACTAATTTTGTCTAAACACATCTTAGATTATCATTGAGGACTTTAATATTGCACTGTATATACCTATTTCTTGAAATTCTTAGTTGTATGCTGCCTGGACTCATGTAATTCACATCATTTACTTCAGTAGAATCAGACACAGAGGGTATTTCACAAATATGAATGATCAAATATATTCTACAACATACCTGTTATTTCTACTCTGCAACTTTAGCAACATAAATCAGAGAATCTCAATGTTGGATTGCCAAAAGCAACAATGAAGTTGGAATGATTTTTAGAAATTACTTTTATTAAATTTCATTTCTTTAACTTGTGTAAAACAAAGTAATAGTTTCAAGAAGACTACCCATCTTTTTCTGCAGAAAGCAGAGGTTCAGACCTGCTAACCATTACTGGAGATAAATATATAAATTAACTGAATGTAGAAATGTTTTGAATATTACCCGTGTTTAGCTAGACCTTTTCAAATAATTCACTGTCGATAAAAGAATGTGCCCAGACCAACTTAGAAACGCACAAGAATTTAAATTATCTGTTAGGGATAATTCTTTAAACTACCATTCTCTATTCAGACAATCTTTCCATTTTGAAGGTAAAAAAAAAAGCCAGTAGAAAAAAAAGGGCTTTATCGCACTATCTAGTTATTTACTGTGCAGATGTCATACTAATTATTATTTTTAAATATTCTGAAACTGAGCTGCATCAGTCTTTCTGTTACTGTTTGGATACAGGTTCCTAACATCACTGGCCTTCCCAAGCATGTTAGGCTCTATGCTTTATTACTATTTTTTACAAAATCACTGTGTAGCAATTTCTCAGTACTTATATATCTCCTCCTAGTCTAATTGGCTGAGTGGTTCAACTAAGTGACAAAATTGCAAGGATTTGCATGGTAATGACAAAATTACTTTTTAAAAGCTATGCAGTCTATCTAGTTTGATCACTTTTTGATCACTTCTGTGCTTTGAATAGCCAATGTGCCCAGAATATTTGTCACTACAAAATAAGTTATCTTCACCTAGAACCCCTTTGCCTGAAAGAAAATTGTCTTGCCATTTACCTGAAAGATAAGATTAAAAAGTGCTTTTCAGCTGGAAATTATCAGAAACCTAAAACCTTTTATGTAATTCCTGCTTTATGCATTTTCCTGTTTACTTGACTTTTTTTTGTCTCCTTATAAATAAAAAAGGATGTATCATATATTGAGTATAGAATGAGTATCATATATTTTGGGCTTCACTGGTTTCTGCATGGAACTTTTCTATCTCTTGAAAGTCCTTTTCAAATAATTATAAAAAATTCACTTCCTCTGAAACATGGATTAAAGACACATGGAGGGGCAGTTCCTTCCCTTTAAAGAAGGTAGAAAGTGGCGTCTTAAGCGTGTAAGTGAATGCAGAAGCAATGTTATCACAACTATGATATTCCTTTTTTTATGGTTTCTCCTTTCCTATGGCTGTTTAATTTTCTTAAAGCACCTGGTGAGATACTACTGTTAATAGCCAGATCATCCATATCCACAAGTTTATTGATCTGTTTAAAGAACTTCAAGAATTTTCTGAAGCAGGACTCCCTTTCAAAGAAGCCTTGTTGGCTTTTCCTGAATATAATTATGTCAAATTTATCCATGTGCCCACTAATATTTACAAGCCTCTAGCTGCTTTGCTGTAGACCTCAGGTTTTTCTTAAGATTAGTATCCCATTTGCCAACCTCTGGTTTTCAGACTTAAAGGGAATTTAAAAGTGAGAAGTTCAAAACTAGCTTTGGTCCTACTGAATACTTACTGGTTTTTCAGTCTTTTGTACCACAACACTTCCACAATAACTTTTATTTCAGACAGATTCTCTGCTAAGTCACATCCTAACCTCCCCACTATCCCACTACAACAGCACTGCAGCCGTCTTCAGCAAAGATTGGAGCACTAATGACTTAAACTCTACCTTTTTCTTACAGAATATACTCATTTACATTTATATCAGTTCTATATCAACACTTATGATGTTGTTTATTGTTATTGCAGTTTAACCTTGCACTTTGTTAGTCACTCAAAACAACCCTAGCAAGTAGCCTGAGGAATTCTACCTCAGTTAAATTTCAATAGACGTGATAATAAAATGTTATAATGTTATGGGAATTATACTAAATTTCTTGTATCAACACCACCCACAGTTCATTAACTTATGTCAAGTAACTCCTAGTATCAGGACCAATTTTCTCCATGTTCCCTTTTCTCAAAAGCTGAAGAGAAAAAAACCCAAACCTTGTTCTGTTCAGCACATTCAGAAGTTGCTGTATTGTCACTTTTCTGTCAGTTCTCTGGCTTGCACAAATACATTGTAGTATAGCAGTGTACCGATGGGCAACTTCTGTAGTGACCTCATTCTTTTTTATCCCAACAATCCCAGGTTAGAGGAGTCATTATAGATGACATATTTAGTTCATTTTTCAGTCAGTTTTTGAGTCCATAACACTGTTTTTGTCTCCCATTTTACAAGATGTTACTATGTTTATCCACTGCTTTGACTTCCCTTAGCTAAGGGCAAATTTATCTAAAATAAAACACATAAAATAAGGAAAGTGCGGTAATTTAAGGGCATTTTAAGAAGGTACATTTTTCCTTTGTGTCATGTATTACCTTTTCACTATTTGATATTTGCTATTCTCAAAGAAGTTAAAAAATTTTATTTTATATTTCTCATCTGATATTCAGAAGTAATGTCTATCTGCTGAAAAACACGTTTTGAGATGTCTTAAGACAGTACGAGCATTCATCTTTTAGGAACACACTTCAGTATTCCTTTATATTCAACGATGGGGAAATGAAATAATGAGTAATTATATATGATTTTCATGAATGAGGACAAAGATTTATAACAATTTTATGAAGTCTTCAGGTGAGGTAATGAATTATCAGTAGTATATTTTGCTCTTTGACACAGTCTGTAAAAAGTTGGGAATTTAATTAGAAGAAAATAAGTAGATTTTACATTTACTACTAAACACAACATTTTCTTCTTCTCAGGTATTTTTATAGCAATTTTCATTTTTTTCATTTCTTTTTTGAAAACAATCAGGCAGAAAATTGATTGATGACTGATGACTATGCAGTACCAAGTGACTTGGGAACATTTTGGAATTTCTGTGTTTTGAGGTGTTAGGTTCATAGAAAAATATGCCCTTTTTCAACTGAGACTTAATTGTCTCTTCAGTTGAAAGAAAACATAATAAACAGTGACACATAAACCTTTAGTGTTACCAAGAGGTTTCACTTCAGCTAAGAGTGAATTCTGGAAAGCAGCGTTACTCAATTTGCTGTTATAATCAAATTATCTGTGTGAATGACTATGGGTAATGTAATGATACTCATTTCTTGCTTCCACTGCAGTACTGCAGTCTGTTTTTTCTTTTTTGTGTTTCCACATTTCTTATCTACAAAACATTCTCAAGCCTAGACCCTATGTTAAAATATTTTTTGTTTTGTTTTGTCCTGGTAGCATGTTGTCTTACAGCTGACAGTCTATCGTGAACAATGACAAACTTCTTTCTCATAAACTGCAGGATATTCGGATAGCCATTCCTACCTTTACTCATCCATATAAAGCCATGTGTCTTCTCAGATTTTGCTGGGTCTCTGGTGTTTATTTTTGCCAGGAATGTTTCCACAATCATCACAGACACTACCATTTTCAGACTAACCAATACAATCATATTAATAAAATGACAATATACTAATATTAACGTAAGCTTTTGTTAAATTCAATGTTAAATAGCTATCACTGTATCTGTACTGAATACTTACCCATTGATATCTGGGCCTCAAAATGTCCATTTTTCAAGATGAAATAAATTTTAGGCACAAGTTTGACTTATATGCAGTAATACATTCTGCAGTTTTTGCAGATAGACTAACAGCTAACTACTTCCCAAATTTGCCTTTTGGCATTGCAGGGTTGTAGTTATTTCTGTAGAACATTTGTTAAAAAAAACCCAAAAAAACAAACATACAAAATCAAAAAAAACCCTCTTAGTTTAAACACTGCTATTTGTATTATTGTTGTCTGACATCAGGTCTGGTACACGATAATTCAGAAGACACCCTTGGGAATTAATGCCCATTTTTTACTGATCTTTTGCATTTTCTTTTCCTGATTTCCAGCTCTTTTTTGCCACTGATCAGACTTCTCAGCATTAAAGCAGACGTCTCGTTGTATGATCCAAGATATAATTTTTTTAAAGTCTCGATTCTCACCTCAGTTCTATGATACTCATACCCAGTTCTCCTATAAAATTTAAAGGCCCATTTCCACCAACCTGCAGTCCTTCTGCAATTGTCTCAGAACACTACAAAAAGAAAACACAGCAAAGTTCCTAAGGACCACAGTCACCTGTTTGCTGACTATTGAGCTCAAATAAAAATTTTCAGAAAGCTTTAATAAAGTTTCTTGGAAGAAATTCAAGACACTGACAATCACCTTGTTTCAGAACTAAAAGCAAATATGCCTATTATTCATCTCGAAATGAATTCTAGTTTTGACTTTAATTTCTACATAAAAAATCTTGAATTTCATATTAAAAATATCTTATATGAATTGAATTTAACTTCAAATAGTGTCCACTGGATCAAAATGGACTCTCACCTGACTCTGTGTCATCTCACTAACTTTCCTTGGGTATGGATAAGCACTGTCTTCATAATCTCTTGGGAAAAAGCACCTGTCGCGTAATGCTCCTACCTTCACACCTGCAAAAGAATTGGTCAGAGTCTTTCACTTTAAACATTTACTTAAATCTTCAAAAAGTTTTAAAGAGCAGCAACCGTAGCTATGGGACTGTCACCGTTTTGTTTGGATTTTTTTTGATACCAGATAATGACTTCTCCAGGGACAGACTATTGTGAATGTTTTTCCTTCAGCACACTCCTATCATACAAAAAGCTTACATCTTGCCTGTGTATATTATAATGGGGTGGTTATTAAAGCTGCTTTAGTGTTTCAGATCCAAGGCAGATTTTGTGACCTGGAGTTATTAGATTTTCCTTCATTTATAATAACGATGCAGTGTAATTTTAGATGGAAACAGCAAATAATCTATTACTGATATTTACAACAAGCAGTAACAATGTGAAAGAAGATACTGTATCACCTAAGGCATGGTCATAATCCATGCTTTTCATCATTTGTACAATACTTGCATAGAAGAGTTTACTGTTCTAAATTATGCTGTGCTTTCAATCTGGTGGTCCTGAGGGTCACATTGGAAAAAACTTGTCAGATATACAGGTTTAGTATTTTACTGTTCATCACCTGGATAGCTTAGACCACCGGAATACTAATATGCATTCTGCTAGGCCAAATTTGGTAGACACTGATAGACATTGTGATGAACATAAAAAGAGGAATCAGAACTGACAGTAATGAACACCAGCGCAAACAGCTGCAGCTGCTGAGTAGCAAACAGCCAAATATAACAAATTAATGTTCCGTATGCCACAAAACTCTTTCAAGATTTGGGGGCTTAGTATCATCCCACTGAACCCAGTTCCAAAGAAGTCAAACTTTGATGATGAAATGTCTTAATTGCTCCCACTGGGAATACATGGAATTGGCCAGGTTTGTTACAGATGAGGCCCATTAGAAAGGAAGCAAAACAATCAAGGGTTTTTCACTGTACCGAGTGATTGCGGACTCCATCTGGTTCTAATTCAGGAGTATGTCTGCTGCTGGGTGAGCAATTTGAGTATTAACAGTCACGTGAAGGGCATGAAAGAGAAAATAAACAAGTGAAATCTTGCCCTGCAACCAGGACATTTTTTAATGCCTTGCATAGTAAGCTGTGACATATATTGTTCTGGAAAGTTGTTTAATACTGCAGAGTGAGCCATTGTTCTCTGTGGTCAGAGAGAAAAATCTGAATCTGCCTAAGCAGCGTGAGAGTTGTGCGTTATATTCACGAAATAGACAGCAACATATTATAGATTAATACTATATTTCTAGCAGACATTGGAAAGAACTGAAAAATGCATTGCCTTTGATAACAACAGCAGAAGAAATTGGCTCACCAGTTTCATTGAGATGAGTTTGGAGCTTGAATCCATTTTCAATGGACTATAATCTCCAAATGTATTTGATTCTGTCAGATCAAATATCCCAATGAAAGCTAATCCTAAACTACATTCTGTTTTCATTCCTATGGCTATAGTAGTTAATGAAACAGGTCAGGACTTGCATCTGACCAGTGACCTTGTGACGGTGTGCTCACCATCCCCAGGTACCAACCTGATCTTTATCTTCTGTAATATTGCCCAAGCTTTAACCACCGATGGTGGTCATAATATGTGCATCTAGTTGTGATGGTGGAATCTGGGGCTCAATATTGTTTCAGGGAGACAAATAATAACGCAGTAGCCAAGGCCTAACTTAAACAAATGTGATCAACATGCAAATATGACTATAGGTCAACTGTCCTACCATCATAAATAATGAACAGTCTGAGAGCCCTTTGAGCCCTCCTGCATGGCAGTGGGCCGTACATCAGGGATCTCCCCTTGAGCAGGGATTCCTGCCTTCTTGAGATTCAGAGATTTTTTGCCGTAACAGATCCTTGGCAAGTGACTAACAACATTCTAAACTTTGAAATCTTAGCTAAGTGATGTAAAGGATTAATTGTGCATATATAATCCTTTAGACTTAAACCGTTGACCAACTCTGAGACCAGGCTTGGATCCAGCCAAACCTAGTCTCCTCTCTGAGAAGTTTGGAAAGCAAGGGCGTCTTTTCTGAAACCTTTACTCAACAGGAGATTCTCCCTGATAGTTTTGTCTGGCCCTGTCCTCTGCACAGTAAATAACCAAGTGTTCCGTGCCATTTTGAATCTTGTTGAAGCACTGTCACGTTTACTATCAAACTTTGTCAAACCTCTGTTTTATAGCAGTAAGTGCATTGCTGCTTCTGTCTACAACTGAAGTGCATGCCTCCATCCACCACAGACCTACAGTAAAATTGTTAACACATTCCCTGTTCTCTTTTGGACTGGGTCAGCTAACCTTGCTGGGCATTACCCAGGCATGGCTCAGGAGGAACTGTCTCCAGTTGTCTATGTGGGTGCAGACTCACTGTTCTGCACAGTGAGAGTGTGTGCACAGAAGTCATGCCAAGCCACTTGGTCTTAAGGAAAGAGAATGATCTTTGAATGTTGTTTTATTTTTTTTTATTAATGTAGACATAGTCTAGATGAACAAAGCCCATTTTTGACACATAAACTTCAATCATTAGGAGTAAAGTGCAGGCTTGGTAGCTTATTAATGTTGAGTTTAATTTTCAAGGTAATTTGGATATTTTCAGTCTTGGACTAACCGGCTCTGTAGTGGACGTAAAAGTACTGGCTCTTCTGTGTATCTACATTTCAGTGTTACTTGGGACTCGTTTTGCACTTCATCAGTGCTGCCTCCCCAGTCCTCTGTTTCCATCTCTACACATTAGTGAAAGATTAAGTTCCCCAATAAGCCATCAGACTTTTCAGGAATCTGCCACTGCATACCATACCTGGCTATTCACTGTAGTCATTATGAGAATTCTTAACATACCACTTAAGCCTTTTTTGACTCCATGTCTGCATGCACTTTCCACTATGGTCCATACTGAACAAAAATGTTTTCTCCTGCAGAATATAGCCCTGAAATATCTGTGCCATTGGTATTTGATATAACTGTTGATTCACAGAAAGAAAATGAAAATAATAAATTGTTCTTACAGTTCTGAGATATATATGATGTCCCATGGCATTTCTTATAAGGCTGTTCCCTGGGGCAGTGGCTAATCTCAAGTATAGAGGCTGGTCTTCCTCAGTACTGTGGAAAATACAACACTACTTTGAAAGGCCTGTCATTCCCCAGTACACAGTCTTAGCAAGCAATAGCCGGAGAGCCATGCAACCTGGGATACAAGGCAATGTGTTTATGGTATCACCTTCAGCAAGTCAGTTATAGTGGGCTTTTCTTAATTTGATAGTGCTTTGCTTCTTCCAAATGGGGTTGGCTACCCATATGTGAAACGGCTCACAGTGGTATTAACAAGCAATCCAGAAATGTGCAAATCTAACATTAAAAAATCAAAATTGAGAAACTTCCAATTACCTTAGAATGTTAAAGGGCATTTAACATTAATATATCCAGAAGTCATAGAAATAAAAAAAACCCCAACATTAAATACCATTTTACTTTGAAAAGCTGCCCCCCATGAATAACACAGAAGCCAAAATTCAGTTTATTTAGTCCCCATCTATATTTTCATACATTGACAGTAACAGAGGGGTGGCTTTTTACTGTGCTGTCTGCAAAGTTCTCTGTGTTCTCATAAGATCAGGCAAACTTATTCCCTATAGTCACAGCAAAGTGAAATTTTGTAAGTTACAATGATGTCTAGTTGACAGTGAATCCTGGCTTGATGGTATTCTAGCTCCATTATCTTGTCATGCCTCATTCAGTAAGAAAGTATTCATGTCATATTTCTTTTGAGCTATTTTTGAACACATTTCTTCCTCACTATCCTTTTACGTTCTCGACAGAGACAGAGAAAAAAAAACCACTATATTTACTCTTACTTGCCATTTACTCCTTCCTTGCTATTTGAACTTGCTCTCATCCCAAATATTTTCACAAAGACAGAAGTGCTGGTGCTGACTAATTCTGTACTCTCGTGTTG
The DNA here is from genome assembly GCA_026546715.1 of Gallinago undulata. NCBI lineage: Eukaryota > Metazoa > Chordata > Aves > Charadriiformes > Scolopacidae > Gallinago > Gallinago undulata. The sequence goes on from JAOTQQ010000023.1 coordinate 94,161,243, forward strand.
TACCTTCAATACCACAATTGTATTCATTGTGAAATTTTTTTTAAAAATTATTTAAATTAGCTTGTCATCACTACTGTATTTGAAGTTCTACATGAATGCCTAGTTTTCATAATGACTATGACAATATCTATATGTTAAAGGTTGTGTGCTTTGGGCCCAGCACTCAGATTCCTTAAATTCAGGAAAGTTATCTTCCCAGTGTGAAGTAAGGCCCGTCTCTATAGTACTGAATTATTGCTTGCTCTTCTGTTAAAACAAGAACTACTGTAAATGTCTATATTCAAATGTATATATAAATGTATAAATGCTGTATGCTCTTTAAAGTTTCTGTGTCTGTGTGAGAGAGAAAAAAAAAGGAAGGAAAATAAGTATAGGCAGCAAAATACAGCTTACATGATCATATAAATACTACAAAAAATGAAATGTGAACCAGTGACTGGAGGACATGAGAGGAATTTAGGAAACCAAGGAAACCTCGTTTTATTTTCGTACTTGTGCATCTTCCCACCTACTTGCTATTTATAATAGACAAAATAGTAAGTTTTAATAGTGGATGGATAGTAAGACATTGAAGGTAGATTACATGATACAATAAAACATATACTGGATTTTTTTCACAAGACACTATAATAAACATGTTAAATATACTGGATGAGGTCTACAGTGTCTATAAATCAGTCTCTGCTGTGATGTTTTGGCAGATTATGACTTTAAATCCTATCTTCTTTAGGTGAAATGATATGGAAATGGACAGATAAAGTACAAAATAGGGCAAAATGGAACACCAAGGGATTAGTTCTTCAACTTTCAAGTTTAATATATATGGAGAACAAAGTTGCAGATTTTGTCCCAACAATGATGAATTACAAAGTAGGACTGTTTCTCATGTCAAAGTTACAAGAAGGCTAAATGGATAATGATGGCAGATAATGGATACAGTACCTGTGCAGATTAATTTGAATGTAAATTTAATTTCATACACAGTTGAGAGGAGAAATTTTCCTAAACTATATCCCTCATCTGTCAGACATGACAGTCTTTAAGGAGTCACCTTTACAGATTTGAAATGCCATATTAAGATCAGTGAGTAGGATTCCTCTTTCTAACATTCCTCACTCTATTACTCACAAAAACAATTATGTCTTTCCAGGATTCTTATGAAACAATGAGCTAACATAAAAATCATAAGCTATAAAAATGTCTTTTCCTGTTTGCTTATCTGAATCTGCTTTTTTTTTAACTTTGGAAATACATTTGCATACCCAGCTGGAATGATTTGGCATAATAAAATGGAGAAGAAAAGACAGATCATTTCTGGTGAAGGATCAGAATAAAGCAATTATGTCTTAATGTTTAGACCCTATATAATATTAAAACAATGCCCCAGGCAGAAATCCATTAGTCCAACACAAAAAGGATATCCCATTGAATAACTTGAAGAGTATCAACAGAAAAAAAGGATTCAAATACGGAAGGATGCTGAAGATCTATTTCAACTGAGTAATAAATGGAACAATTCTGAAACAGCACTTTGTACCTGGGATCATAAGGCTTAAATCTCTAAGAAATTATTATCAAATTTTTGTGGCTTTGGAAACTTTTTATACATGCTAGATAATCCTCTCAATTTTTCCTAGGGGATTTCTGACATTTATGGTTTAGGAAAACAGAATCCCAAACATTTTCCTTTAGAGGTAGTAGGGGTAGAAGAGTTAAAGTAGTTTCTTGTTTTCTTTTTTCTTTTTTTTTTTTCCGTTCAAGGAGAGTTTGTCAGCAATATTATTTATTTATTTCTAGACAAACAAGAACAATGGAAAATGAAAATATTTAGGAAGTTCAAATCTCCAGAATCTTACTAGATAAAGAATAGAATAACAGGCCATCTAAGTTTTTTTTATGTTTTGTTTTATTTTAAAATTACACCTTTTTACACATTGCAGCAGAGCTGTTTAGGTACACAAAGTAATAAAAGGCATATGAGTCCTAGATGACACATGTGGGTAATAATATCATTCTGCTCCTTCAGTCAAGTGAGCCTGTGTCACTTCTTCAAATCGCCGTGTGCATTCACCGCAACATGCCATCACTATTTCTTGCTACCTGGATGGTGTTTCCAACAGATAATCCCCTTTAAACATCAGCCTTAGCTAATCATGGAAGAAATGGAGAAGCTGTATACTCAATGTCAACTGAAATAGAGCCATAGAGGCAAGTGCCATTAGTGAACATTTGGCACTCAAAGACAAGCTATTTTTGTGTCTCTGGTGGTGAATTTATAGACATGTTTAAGTCTTTCTCCCTTCATACAATACTGTCATTGCAGCTCTTCTCCAAGTGCTCTGCCCACATTTTGCATGCTGAACATTTCCTTTCTCACAGCTACCTAATGTCCAAACACCTTATGGGATATTGTTCGCAATTTGCACAATATTATTCCTTCCTATAAGACGTTGCTTTTCATTTATTCCTTTAGTCCTGTTTTTTTTGTGGAGAGGAAGGGAAGAGAAGATTATTTTTTCTTGATTGCATTTCTTTAATTTAAATGGTTCTCTTGATCACTAGACACTAGGTTTATCACTTTGAATATCAGTCTTCAGTTTCATACTGTTAAGCAACACATTTATTTGAGTTCCCATCTTTTCAGGTTTCCATAGTGACTGCTGCTTAGTGCAGACCCTTGTAAACTGATTAAACAAAGCCACTGTAGCTCTGAAAAACTGAAACATCTGGATTTTGGTTTATTATTAAAAAGGTATCTTTTGATAATGTATGTTATGGTCAGACATGTCACCTCCAAAATGTTAAAAAATATATACTCTTATATACATTAACATGTATAATTATAGCTGTATGTTAATGTAGTACAATATGTATATTGAAATATATTAAACGTGTGCAGAATATTGTCAGTGATACATATGCTATATATTACAACTAAGGATAAAGAATAAAAAATACAACATATAAAAAAAATATTCATTATGAAAACCTGTCCGCTACACCAATGGAGACAAAATTCAAAAGAAGTTGAATCATTTTCTCCTATAAATTTAGGTATTCAAAGGCAGAGCTGTTAGTTCCCACTGGGTCTGCTGTTACTCATAATACTCAAAGACAAGAGTTCCAGCTCTATACCCATACATAACTGTAAGAAGGCAATTGTGAGCTTTATCTAACTGATTTATAACATATATGAAATAAATTGGTGAATGTGAGTTCAATTATTTGTGCTACCACCAGGAAACATGTTGTATCAGATTCCCCTGTCGACTGTCTTAAAACATAGCTGTTGTAAAACTGGCACAGAGACCAAATTACTCTCTTGACCTAGTCAAAGGGGAGACCTAAAACAGAAAATGTCATTAAACTATTAAGTGCATCAACACTTAATGCATTCACTTCACACTACATAGTGTGATCACTAATGTACTGAGCTAGTATAAGAATTAATTTCTGCTTATTTTTTCTTCCATTTAGAATGAACAGCAACATGTTGCCTGCATCATTCATTTGTTAGTTAACTATATTTCAAAAACTATGACCAGTTACAATTAATCATAACCATTTCCTTCAATTTAGAATTGTAATGGCACGAGGTCAAGGATTCCATTCCCAAATTGAAAGCATATCTGAATATCTTTTCACACCATGTTGGAATGCTTACTGAGAAAAGGTTTGCAGGAAAACTGAAGGAAAGAAGAGCAGAAGAATGTAGAGTTTACAAAAAAATAAGAAAATTAATTTTCTCTTTTTGAAACCAATAGGAGCTACCAATTTCAAGACCTGTTAATGAGATTTGGTGTTACTGCAAATAACAAAATATTGCAAATATAATCCTTAGCAAAATCTTTCCAGTTCTCTATAATAAGTACTTCGTATAAAAGGAAACCATGAATTAAGCTAGGCTTCGTATATCAAGCTTCTGAGTAGTTCTAGTGTTTTGAATTATAATGAATTTCTGGCAAATTTTTTGCAGAAAAAAATTTGAAAAAAAAGTTGATAAAAAAATTTGCAGCATTTGTCATTGCCACACTTGATTTTTGGATGCATGCAGAAAACACTAAGGATTTGAGCAAATATGTGGCTAAGTACCTGCCTGTGCTACTTGGCAGTATCTTGTAATACACTATGTGAAAATTCTTACTAGCTATAGAAAAAACTGTGTTCTCTTTTATAAGTTTGTTTGTTTGTTTGTTTTTTCCATTCTCCTATTTCCTGTAAAAATACTTGAATCTTCAAAATCAATTATCCTCAAAGAATAAAAAAAAAAAAGAAGAAAACACCCTTGTAAATATCCATTGCAGCTTATTTCTACTTTCTACTTTTTTCTTCACACTAGATGCCTTTTGGAAGTCAAATACAGGAAGAGTGTGACAAGCAGGTCAAGAGAAGTTATCCTGCCCCTCTACCCCACCCTGGTGAGGCCCCATCTGGAGTACTGTGTCCAGTTCTGGGCTCCCTAGTTCAAGAAGGACAGGGAACTACTGGAGAGGGTACAACAGAGGGCTATGAAAATGATTACAGGTCTGGAGCATCTCCCTTATGAGGAGACACTGAGGCACTTGGGTCTTTTTAGTCTGGAAAAGAGAAAGCTGAGGGGAGATCTGATCAATGTTTATAAATACTTAAAGGGTAAGTGTCAAGAGGATGGGGCTAGTCTTTTTTTCAGTGGTGCCCAGGGATAAGATAAGAGGAAATGGGCATAAGCTTGAATGAGAAACATGAGGAGGAACTTCTTTACTTTGAGGGTGGCCAGAGCAGTGGTGGAGCCTCATTCTCTGGAGACATTCAAAACCTGTCTGGACATGTTCCTGTGCAACCTACTCTAGGTAGACCTGCTCTGGCAGGGGGGTTGGACTTGATGATCTCCAGAGGTCCCTTCCAACCCCATGTGATTCTGTGATTTTGTGAAAGAGTTCAGGAACACAGTGGCTGTATTGGACACCACTATTTCAGTAATAAACTGAAATTACAAGCAAAAATTTAGAGATGTTTATATACCTAACTGTCTACATAGCCTCTTCACATTCAGATCAAATGTTCAGGCTTTCTGCAACAAGAATGAATTTCACCAAAGAGCTATGCTTAATTTGAAGATGTAAATCACATCTGTAAGTAGCGCTATAGCTCAGAAACTCATGACATGTTAGTCTTAGGTTTCTGCTCTTGTTATAAAAATACATCAGTAATTTTTCCTTTATTTGTATAGGTAATGAGCTAACAACAATACTTAAAAATTATTCCCTTTCTATCTCTTTCCTTCTTATCTTCTCTTTTTTTTTTTATTATGTTTATCCTAATTTCCCTGTTTCCCTAGTTTTATAATTCTCTAAAACAGCAAAGGAGCAGCACTTAAATGTTTTTATTTTCCTCTGCAATGGGAAGAAAGTCTTATGATTGAGTAAATATTGGAGTTTAACAAAAATCAGATAGTCATTTAAAGAATTACTTTCTACTTTATTTTCCCTTACCTTTTAATATTCAATCAAAAACTACTGCTCACTAACTGCTTTGAAAATGTACATGGGTATTGATTTTAATATTAAATGGGGGCCTAATTCACCTACTGAGATTATTTACAGTTTAAGGAACTATTCAAGATGAACAAGTGTGTTAGAACCAGACCCTAAAGAATTAAGTTTGTCTTCGATTTCCTGATCAAAAATTATCCACATGAGACTTTCTCCTTTTATTTTATCAGTAAAAAACTTTTTTTTTAGAGAAAAAACTTGCAGGAGTTTCAAATGAGATGAGAATGTGCTTATTTCCTGTTCGTTTTACATTATTATTGAATAGGCAACACTTCTGACTAGCTGGTGAATCTCATTCATCCCACCAATGCTACCTTTAAAGTTGTGTGTGCAGCACTGCATAACTGCAAAAGGCTTTAGGTCACTGTAGAATAGACAGGGATGTGGGTTGTTTCTTGTCATGCTGTGAAGAAGTCTCACATTGGTTGCTCTTAAACAGGTATCTACATCTTGGGTCTAGTAGGGATCAGAATCCAGAGGTCTGGCCAAAACTCTGCTCAGCTGACTTATGATCCCTGTAATAAAGAAAGGTGGTATAACACAAATTTCACCAAACAACATCTTCAAAAACACAGTCTTAATACCTTGTGTTGTGTTTTTCCTCTTCAAAACATGGCGCAAACATTAATTATATGACAGAACATTAGCAGAAAAACAAACATTTCCAAGCATTCTCTTTGGCTTATTCCAGGGCAGAAAATTTGCCATGGTTTCAGAAGCATGTATTTTCAGCCTCTGCATTACCCATTCTGAAACAAAATTTGAGCTACTAGGTTTTGTGGAAAAAAATCCTCAGTAGTTCTTCACGCATTATATGAAATCCATTTACCCCCAATCTTGACCATTAAGATCCAGTTTATACTATTTCACCAGAATAATGGAATGGAGTTTAATAAAATTCAGATAGTCAATGAATTACTTCTTGCTTTATTTTCCCTTGCATTTTAATAATCAGTCTCCATTCTGTAATGGAGAGCGGACATTAACTTTCAGAAGCTACACTAAAAACTTCAGATACACTAAATCATATGTAAAATGAACAAAAGATATGACTGAGTAGTCACATTCTGATATGAAAATAAAACCTTAGCTTTAACTAAATGTATTAACCTCAGCATTCACAAATGATCAAAACCTACTTGGTATTTAATATGATACAGAAACACAAATGAACTGTATTAAGACAAAGTTAAATATCTATGTGTGCATATATATCTGTATTCCTTTGAACTAAAGACATTTGTTATTTGACCATCTTCTACAGCCTTTTTCGTTAGATATTTTCCTTTCAGCTTAAAAACAAAGAAAGTAATTTTTAATTTCTTTATTACTATAGAGCTAAAAAAGCATTACTAAGAAATGTAATAAATGCTTTAAAGAAAATAAATGAATGTAGATTACTTCTACATATTTGAGGGAAAATAATTCCAACAGAAACTTGAATTTAAGATTCGAAAAAGAAGATTTTTTTCAGAGCTTTATCATCTCTTTAAAATTGCTTTTAATCTTTTCTCTGTTTACTAGTGAATCAGAAACTACATCCTGAATTAAAATTCTGTGATCTAAAAGCCATCTGCAGAAGTGTCAGCTTTATTAGCATTCTGATGTTTTCTCACTCACACTGGAAAATCACAACGTTATAGACTGTTTGTAACAAAGGAGCAGGTATGGCACTGTGAACTTGTAAGTGTGGAGTAATTTCTGAAAGGGTGATAGGATAAAAATCTTCTGATAATTAGTTTTGAACACATAAATTATAACTAAGACTCTTTTCCCTTCTCCATCTTTTCTAGCGAAACATAAATCAATCTTGTGCTTTTCAGCCTTCTGGGAAAGTTTGTTCAATGTAACCACGTATCACACAAGGAAACAGGATTCCTTCAGGTTATGTTGGTCCCTGGTGCTGGAATCTTCAGAGGATGTATTGTTCTTATTGATTAGAAAGTCATCATGTAAGTCTGACAAATAAATTGAGCTGGTCTGCTCTCTTCCAGCAATTCAATGTCCTACAGCATATAGTCAGTGTGAGGTGAAGGTACAAAGTAGTACTTCATTAGTTCTGTTAACAAAAAAGTAAAACCCAAGGAAAGGCATATTTCTAGGCTACTTAAGGGCCCAGTTCAGTTGCTCATGCCTTAACAGCTAATGTCATTTGAATGCTTTGTAGTAGCCAAACACCATGTACATGGTCTGGCTAATAGAACACACCCCATGCACTTTTCTGGAGCTGTATCTGGAGGCCAGTTAGGATAATCTAGGGAATTTAGCATGAGGTATGTATGTGTAAACTACTGAACTGAGTCACTAAATTTCTGTCAATACTTTAAGCAGAAGAACATGGTAGAGGCATTGATCAATGGAGGAGAAACAAGAAATGGCTCGAAATTAAAACTTGCAATGGGTGAGGTGGGCAAAAGTAATGGGTTTACACTGTAAAAACAAGGTTAAGGTTAAACATTAGGAAAACCTTTCTAAAGGGAAAGTGAGTTTTAATAACAATGGACAAAAATCTTCTAAAGCTGCACAATCTCATTGTGAATTTGTAGGATCAGGTTAGATAGAGTCCTAACTGTAATGGCTCAAGTCAAATTAGGGAAAGAGTATGGGTTAAATGACCTCTTTGGATTTCAATTTCAGTCTGGTTAAAATTCAAATGCTGTTTGTCTTACTACTACCTTCTCTCTGATTCTGTCAGTGGCATACAGTCCTATTCAATTCTTAGTTCTCAGACTGAAAAGTCTCTCAATAATCCTGCAGAAAGAAACAGTTTCTGAAGAGAGAAGACTCATATATTTGCTATAACTCATCTGCAATTTAGAAACATATCACTAGTTTTCCTCATGGAAAACTTCAGACTCCCTCAACAAATGAAGGCTACAGAGGCTGTAGGATTACTCTTACATGTTTTAGACATGGAGACATAAGCACAAATCACAAATATACAGTTTCAGTACATGGATTAAGCAAAAGATTCTGAAGTTCCTTTCTGTGGTTTTTTCTCTATTCAAATTACTGAAAATATTTAGAGTTTCATTAATATGCAAGAGATCAAAAATTGGATCTTTTGTGTCTAATATATCTTATTTTACCAAAGCATCATTTTAATCATTGTTGTGTATGAACATAAATACTATATGTTACATATGAACTGTGTATAGTATAGTACAACTGATCTTAAATATACTGATACAGGTTTTGACTTAGAAATATGTGGCTGGAGACTCCATGAATCAAAGCACAAAAAACAAATATATGATTTTGAGGTATGTGGGGGTACTTTGTTTACTGTATTAATACAAGTTTCTTTATTTCACTGGAGAACAACACAAATTCTTTATCTGGGAGTACAAATTAATACACCAGAACCACACCCAAGATAAGATCTCTTTCCTTCCTATTAGCAGATAAAAGAATCAAAGCTTGTCAACCCCATGGACACCAGAATAACTAGAATTTCAATCCAACGTAGGACTGTTTTTACTGAATTCTGTATCATGCTTCTAGAGTTAAAAAAGTTTTGAAGTTTTGAAAAGTATTAGTTAGTATTAAAGTATCAGTTTTGCAAAGACAGTCAGCAGATATTTATTTCCTCATGCTTGGGCACAATTACACTCTTCATAACAAATGAAAAGAGGCTACCATCGCTAGCTAAAAACAACTACACTGCTCACAGGAATTACTGTAGGGTTGGAGACTGTATATAAACACTTCGGTCAGCAATGGCTTTCAGGTAGGAAGGAAAGAAGAGAGGAAGGAAGAGATGTAGAAAGGATTGTACAAGCATATGTACATGTCATACTTAAAACCAGTATCTGCATATGTCTCAAACCTTAATTTGTGCTGATCTATAGGATAAAGTCTGGGTTAGGTTTGCTGTTGAGATGATATTCTGTTGAGGATGTAACATGCTACATAGCCTCTGTAGAATTTCTTATGAAAATATAGGAGGTTTAGCTTGTATTTTAAACCCGTTTAAAATGAAATGTCTGCAATTTATTGAAGGACCATGGGGGTAGAGACACCTCCCTTTTAAAGTATCTTGGATTCCATATCGTATCATGCATTCACATGCCAGACAGTCTCCCTTTGTAAATAGGGGCTGTTTGGGCCCCTGATGTCATTCTGTAAATAAATTTTTGCTGGCAGTGAAGACAAACTCATCTGGAAACTCCATGTAGCATAGCAGCATTTCATCTAGTTGTCATGTTTCTGCTTCAAAAAATATTTCTTCATCCTGTGGTATAAGATTCCCTGATAGCTTCTGAACAGCCATCAAGTAAGATTTTATTACTAGATATCTCTTTCACCTGCCAGATCAACTGTTGATTCCCACCTATTGAGAGCAGTATATGAAATAGCTCATACTCTTAGCTATGTAGAATCAACAAAGTCATCCACTCAGCTGGTCTGCTGGTACCCAGAGTCAGTGATGAGCAACTGGAACTCAGACCTGGGCTCAATTAATGGTAGAACACATCAAATTTCAAGGCAGAATCAAATTAGGTAATGAAAGAACAAACCATGCTGTAGCAGTAAGCATATATAGGTAAAGAAAAATTCATCAGTAAGCAGTGGAATTCTGATTAAGAGATGAGCAGAAACTTTTGAAGTTTAAACGCATGTTCAGAGGAATAATAGTAAGAAGGCAGGAAGGCAGGCAGGAAGGAAGGAAGGAAGGAAAAGAAAGAATGAACAATAGAGAAGAATTAGGGGTGCATAAGAGTTGGTTACCAAGCCAAGGTGTCAGCCATAACAGGGTATCAGTCACAGGCAGGAACAGTAGACAAGGGCAAATCATAATATCAGCAAGGTGGCAGACTTGAAAGAACTGAAGGCAATACTCTCCCAATAGTCAAATTAAAAAGTGCTCTAAGGGGGAAATTCAAACTAGGACTCTAATATATTAGTTTTTCCTGGAAGAAGAAACTAAGTCTTCACAGGGAAGGTTTAATGGGATGCCTGAACAAGCTAAGCAAGTAAAATTTTTGGAAGCTAAACTGGTTAGAGGGCCTGAGAAGACAAGGAAAGATGAATCTGATGATTCTTAACCTCCTCTACTCTGTACGTTGTTATTCATAGAGAAAACTATACTGACACATACTTTGAGAACGATAACTTTTATCCTCTCTTTGTTGAGAAACAATTTATTAAAATTATTTGTCAGAAGCAATCACAGCAAAGAGCAGAAGAACAATACTTTACATGGAGTTCATAAGTGTGAATTTCCTCTGCAAAGTAATGATTGCATGGATGCTTTTTCATCATCAAAGATATATATGAAATCTATATATAAAGATATATATATGAAATATTTTTTACTCTTTAATCTCCAAACTGTAAATACTGAGAAGAATACTGTAGCGTAGGAAGGCATGGACCCCAGTGGGTGATGCAACCAGAATCCTTTATTATAACAAACAGGCAGCTCATATAGTACTAATGTATCTCCTTTCCCAACCTACACACCCCTGCAACCCCCAGCTGCCAGGTGGGCGTAATTCCCCCAAATCAGTCAGGCTGTTAGATATTGTTTATGGGTTGTTAAGGTCTTGATCAGGGGCCTTCCCTTGCCAGTGTTCCTGCTTCTTCTATTCCTTCTTCTGGTCTCTGCTTCTTGCACAATCCTGTTCACCCACAAATACTTTTGTGTCACACTTTCAAAACAAAAAATATTAGTGCCTAAACTCTTATAGACAGTTAAATATGAATATATATATTTAAGTACATATATTCTGACTGAAAAAAAATCTGAGTACTGTTCTGATTAAGTATAAACAGACTTATAATATAAAAATATAAAATATAAAGGCATTATATAAATATAGCTTAATTGCCAGTCTCATTCCATAGTATGCAACTTTATGGACAGGAAAGCAATATAAGTAGATTTTATTAACAGCTTTATTAACTCCATGAATGTTTCCTGTCAGCAGCCCCCAATTACATTGATTAAGACCTATGTCCATCAAGACATCATATGTATTTATCTGAAAGCTCTATGTAACATACCTACATTTCATCTAATTGTCATGTCTCTTCTTCAAAAATTAAGTTTTTCTTGGGGGTGTAAGATTTTTGAGCTTCTGAGCAGCTGTCATGTAAAATTTTATTAGAAATCTGCTTTTTCTGTAGAATCAGGTTTTTATTTTTACCTCACAAGACTCAATGACTTCTGACACTCCTTTGTCCTGCCACAGCTGGCCCCAGCCTCTTCTGGAAAGTCGCAGGTCTCTAACCATACATGAGGGAGGAAGCAAAAGAAGACATAATGTTTCCTGTATTAGAGTTTCATGATTTTCCCCTAGATTTTCCGTAAGGAAGATCTTCCAAAGTTAATTTGTTTTACATAAGCACCTTGTGAAATGAGTATTTCTTTTAGAAGGCTGCCAGCTGATGGTAACAGCAGGAAAGCTTTTAGCCTGCTCTGTTTCTTTCTCATTAACGCTGGTCAAAAATACAGTTATAACTCAATAGGAAAGATACATCATGAATAATTGAAGTAAATTATGCCACTAATATTTTTGTGGACAAACACACCAAACAACTATGAACAGAATATTGTGCCACAAATGCCTCATGTACATTAAATGTAAATATTATATTGGAAAGTGATAGTGTAGAGTTTTCTTGATATCTTGTACCCTAGAAATTTAAGCCTGGATCCTCTGCCTCTTTAACCTGTTCTTTAACAACTGTGATAAATGCCAAGAACCTCCTCCTCCTGTTACCTTCCATCTCTTCTGAGGTGTAGAAAAAGACGAACACGAATGTGTCTTGAGCTTATGTATTGGACTGCCTTTTGTTGACCTATTACTGTGAGTTTAATTTATCATAACTGTTAAAGACTGGTAGTTAGCCGTAAGGAATTATGGTTGCTCATGCCTAAAGTCAAGCCAAGGCTTCCCACTGTGCATTTAATTAATATTTTAATGGATGCTTTAATGCAGTAGAAATTCATCAAAGTATGACCTAAACTTGATGTGAATAAAAGCATCTGTATGCTGCCATAGCAATAGAGTGAGAATCTCCTTTCCACTTGTTATGCAATAATTTCTAGCAATTTAATAAGATTTTACATTTTTTTAAAAAATTATGACTATAAAAAATAATTCAAGGTGGAGAGATTAAAACAGACTAGGCAGGAAATATTTTCCAGTCATTAATGACTTCCTCTCACTAATCACCAATAATAAGTCAAACAAGAACAATCATACCTCCAGTATAAATCATTCAGTTCAACCAATCCCTTTGATTTAGACTTCACAAATTAGCTCAGGGGATTTCACTTGATTAATTGAGCTTACATCATTAGCTAATTTAAAATGTATATATTTTGTATTTTATGATATAAATCCTAAATTTAACAACCCATTCCCTTACTCGTCTACCCTCAAGAGTTCAAACACAGTTTAAGCTGCTGGAATTAACAGAGAAAAGCAATACTGTCAAAGAAGAAATACTGTCATATAGGCAAAACTTGGCTGTGCTCATTCTGTCATTCTCTTCTCTCTCCTTCATAATCATAAAACAGCATAAGACATTACTGTGCAAAAGATTGTTAATGGAACATAGATTTTTGCATATAAACTGCCTAGTGTCAGGAAACGCAGAAATTAAAGTTCTTTTCTGATCTGCTTCATTTCCTGCCTTTTCCTTCATCTTTCCCTTCCAAATATATTTTTCTCCTTAGTACCATTAATGGTATCGCAACAGAATTTATTTAAGCTTGCTTACATGTTATAACTCATTTATCATATGTTTCTTAAATTTTTTAATAAGGCAGTGATGTCAGTCGTGTTATCCCCTAGATTTCTATCCAGCACACATATAAGCAATATTTTTATTGGGATTATTAATACTAATTTCTGCATACAGTATGATGTGAAAGGTGAAATGAAAAAATTCTTTGAAAAGAGGAAAGTGGAAAGCAAAATAATGGGTTAAATATTCCCTGATTTTTGTTTGTTTGTTTGTTGTTGTTGTTGTTGCAGAATTTACCACATATTTCCAGTGCATCCATTCACCAGGCCCTTTCCCTGAAATGCCTCTGTTGTATTTACCACAAAGGTATGCTACTACCAAGTACAAAATATGCTTTAGTTGAAGACAAGTTATTTGTACTGCGACTGTAACTGTGTGAAATATATTTCCCTGTGATATATATGAAAAAGCAGTCAGATAAGCTGATTGAATGATTCTTCCAGTCTTATTAAATCTATGAACTCTGATTTCCTACTTTGTTCATTCTTTTACAACCTATTTAACACTGAATGGTTTTCCAAATAACAGAATCATAGAAGATGTTCAGTTTGGAAAGAAGCCCTGGAGGCTGTCTGATCCTACTCCTTACTCAAAGCAGGGTTACCTTCAAAGTTGAATCTGGTTACTCAGGGAAATGTTTAGACAAGTTTTGAAAATTTTCAGGAATGGAGATGACATGACATGTCTTGACCCTGTTCCAGTGCTTCACCTCACACGTTACAAAGGAGTTTCCTTTAGTGCAACTCGTGATGGTTATATCCTCTCATTTTGCTCAACATTGTTGAGAAGAGTTTGGCTCCATCTTCTGCCCTGTTATCAATTATATAGTTGAAGGCTTTAATTAGATTCCTCTTTAGCCTTCTGTAGGCTGATCAAGTCCATTTTCCTCAGCCAGTACCTGATGTGTCAGGTACTCCATGACCCTGACCATCCTAGCGGCTCTTGGCTGGACTCACTTGTTTATTTACCTCTGTTGTACTACAAGTCTTCAAATTAGACAAAGTATTTCGCATCCAGCCTAATGAGTGTAGCACAGGGGAATAAACACTTCCCCTGGCTATGGTTTTGCTAATGCAGCCAATATGTTGTTAGCCTTCCAGGCAAGGGTGCACCACCACCCTTATTCTCCACCAGGAACCTTTCTACAGAGGTGCTGACCAATAAGTCCGTTTCCAGCCTATGATGTTGCATGAGGTCCAAGGTGTAAGACTTCATATTTGTCTCTGCTGAACTGTATTAAGTTCTTATTGCTCTGTTTCTCCTGACTTTTGAAGTACCTGAGGATGTCAACCCTCTTCCAGTGTACCAGCCATTCACAGTAATTTGGTTTTATCTTCAAATCACAGAATGTGGGGAGGGTGCATTTTTATCCTGTTTTCCACATCATTGCTGAAGACAATAAATAAATGCAGTTTTCAAAGGGAGAGGTGCATGTTGGTTTTGGGCATATAGTTGAAAAGGAAACAGTATAAATCAGTAGTGAATTCTTAAAGCAGTTTTTTCAGACTATATCAAACGCTGGCTCAATTTCTAAACTTATGTGCTCTTGTATTGTATTAAACATGTTTCTAAATTTCCCTAATGAGTCACAATAATCTGTTCATTGCCTATTACAGGATTGGCAATGAAGAACACAGAACAATATAATAGCATAAAAAATATTGTGTTCAAATTTATTCTTTAAGATAAAGGGGAGGGAAAATTACCAAAACTAATAGAAAAGTAAAAGAATTGCATAGAATATAAAAGTGTTGTACCTGGATTATTTCTAAAAAATTAGATATTTTCTTTACTATGTTTTTGGCTGAACAATATCACATTTTTAATTTGAGGAGACCTCTGTTTCATCTAATGGTGGTTGCTAATCTCACATACAAAGAGAAATACAGGGAATGAATATAAGATTTTTTTTTCCATTGTTACCTAATACCAGAAAATATTATTTTTTATGTAATAATGCAATTTTATTTTTTTTATGTTTCCCATTCCTTTCCTGTGTCTTTAAGAACTTTCAGAGTTCCTATTTTTTAGCAGCACAGCAAAGTTTGCAACTTGTAATTTCAAATAATCAAAAAGAAAATCTTAATGAATGTACATGTCTGTAACACTTATGTTTTCCTTTGGGACATTAATGAAAACTGTCATCAATCTGCTAGCATCTTAAAGAAGATGCCAGCATCTGAACCAGTCTGTAGCAGCTCTGGACAATAGGAGAATAAATTTTAGCAAAACCTCCACTATTCAACCGATGCATAGAAAACTGTACCAACAAGACTAAAAAACCAACACATTTAAGCTGTAGACCTTTTGCCAGGATGTGCATTAACATAGCATGAGGGGCTCTGTGAAGACGTACCAGAAAAGCTGTCACTAAAGCTAAAAGAACTTCAGGCTTCAGTGCTTGCTTCTCACAAAGATATATGTAAAAGGTTACTGTCAGCTCCTGTTTCAAATTAAATAAGGAAAAAGTTTCAGGCTTGTCTCCCACTGTTCCACTTAGAGTACTGAATATCTGCAAGCATGAGTGCATCTTATAAGTGTAGTTAGAAGCCATGGGAATTTAAGGAGATCCTTCAAGACCTGTTCTCATACAAGCAGCCAAATAATAACTGACTGTCTGCCAATATCTGTATTTAAACTTCTTTCATTAAGTATAAGCTGCCTCTTCAACAACTGCATTATAATAACCTTCATGTATTTTTAATGAAGTGTTTTGGAGACCTGATTATACAGTATTTACAAATAATATTTGGTTGTTTTCCACTGTTTTCCATCATTGTTGAGGGGAAAAGAATAGCTTACCTGATTCTGTAGAGGATCAATTAAATGAAGAATATATATATATATTATTTTTTCTTTACCATTAGTACTTATTCACTGTATAGTTTGGATATCTTTTTTTCACATTGATTCAAACATACCCAAGATATTTGCATACGCAATTCTCTGCAGAAATAATAAGTGCTATGAACAAAGTGTAAGACTTCAATCTGTTAAACTACAAGTATATACTTACTTCATTTGATTGCCCCTTAAGCATATGCATAAATCTTAATAGGATGGGAATTAAACTTAATTACAGAATATTATTGCAGGTGTCATACCAAAATTTTAGCATAAACGCTATTTCCTCTGTCCTCCCATATTGGCTATAGTAACAGAAATGGGATCTAGCCTAAGGTGTTGTTAACACCATTACCATTTCTGTTTTCTGCACCTTAAAAAGAAAAAAAAAACTTCATTGTATGTTGAATTATATGCCATTTATATTTGCTTTTCAAAAACTTGATTTTTAGCAGTTTTTCCTCAAGCAAAACCACCTTTGAAGTTACAGGGTCAAATTCCAAATGCCCTGTCCCAAAGTTTCATGCCACAATATTGATCGTATTGAATAATCCTTTTGCTATTGGTAATGAATTCCATTTTGATGTACTCAGTTTCATCTTATTGATACATGTCTGAGCTCCAGAAAAAGAAAAAACATTTATAATATGCAATAGTTTGCCATAGTTTGCAATGATTATTAGCTTATATAGTAATAAAACTGTTAATCTATCTTTTTAAAGGCTGTGATGAACAAAGATGCTACCATTTCTCTGAAGTTCCAGGCTTTACTTATGAAGACTTAATTGGGAATTATTTTGCTGGATAAGATATTTCTGTCCTACTACATCAGGATTATGCTGTCTTACACTACACTTATACTAATGTTTTAAAGATTTTGAACCAGTCATGTAAAGCCACAGTAATGATGAAAGTACAACCCATTTTAACAGTCTGAGCCTAATAATATTATTTAGCTTTTACACATGCTTTCTCTTTCTTCCCTTTCACTTGTCTGCCTATTGACCTGGGAGGAGACAGATACCTAAAGTACCGCCTATAGAGTTGTCTCGATGCCTAAGTTTGTTCAGTCCTGGATATCCAGAGTTAGTGTGAGTTTAACTGTTGCCTAGGACAACTTGATGTTGTTCACTCTCCCTCACCTCTACCTTCTGGAGTATGATCAGCTGTAATGCTTGCAAGTCAGCCTAGCTTCACTATCCTGAGCAGAAAGCAGAACAATCACATTTCTGATTGAAAATCATCCAGTCCAATCACAACTACCTTTGATTTAGTAACCCAGTGGTTTCAATACAGCACAGGGACTAGACAATCTGCTTTCTAGGTCCTCTTCTTCCCCAACTTTATGCATTTTATCCAGTCCCCCCTTTAATGTAAAATGTATAAGAAATCCATGAAGTAGAGATCGGAAGCAAAGACTCTTTCCTCCCACAGGGTTGCTCCACAGTTCAACCATGTGACCTGCTATCTTGCTTTTTCTCTCTCTGGTTCTGTTTAATACAACAGAGCCAGCTGGTGGGTGTGCTATTGCGGTCCACTAAGGACATACAGCCAGGTGTTTTAAAGTTGAGAATCCCCCTTAACATGTTTCAAGGCTGTAGATATGTACATACTCTGTGAAAGTAATAACATTTTGCTTAGCCTTCTTTGCTGAACATCTTATGCCTGAAGAGGTGGCATACACAGAGGGCTCTCTGTGTACTGGATTTTGTGGATCGCCTTCTGAGGCACTCAGAGTTCCTCATTCTCTGTGTGTTATACTCAGATCTTAATTCAACATTTCAAATTCTATTTAAAAAAAAAAAAAAAGGAAACGTATTTTAAAAATTTGGGAGGGAGCTGGCGGCGTAGGGCCAGGGGAATGCTTTCTGTGGAGATGAGCTTCATTGATCTGAAACGCTGGGAGGGTCGTCTTTGAGAAATCCCTGAGTCCCTGTAGGGAGAATCAGAGACCTTCATGTAACTGGCTGCTGTAGCACAAAGAATCAATTCAGCCTGAAGAAGAGTTTTTCAAATTATAGTGAAAGGCATAGGGTAAGAAATTTATGTGTTGAAAGCAGTATATTTTTAGGGAAGCAGAGCAGAATAGAGGATAACGCATTAGACAGAAGTGCCCTTAGGCTACCAAGCTTTAACTACTGTTTATTTGGAATACACCTGCATTGCAACATTATATAGCCAAATACACAGAATTATTCCCGTATCCATAAAGCAAGTTGGGGGAGAATTGTACAGGTACTTCAGACGCTTGCAAGAACATTCAGCTTTATGAATAAGGACATCTGACCCTTGATCCTGCCTATAGAAAACAGTCACCAGTAACTTATCCATATGTTGGCCTGGTTGCCTGATGTCTGATTATTCTCTGTTTTCTCTCTCCTGTTCCTCAACTGTGACTATAAAGACTTTTCTCCAACTCTGCATTTCATTTCCCACTCAAGCTAAAAATGAAACACGGGAGATTTTGAATGTGACATAAATTTGGTCTAACTTGAGAAGCCTGGATTTCTGCATTATTAGGGCTTGTTTTTTTTCCCAGCTTTATGTGCTGTAGTAGCTAAAGAATACAACAGTAATTTAACACACACAGTTACATTTAAAGCATTGTGCAGACTGCCTCCCTTATAGAGGAGGGAATTCCTAGTCTTTGGTAGACTTTGATGACAAGATATTGAACCAATTCTAATCAATGCATCGGGGCTAATTTGCTAGTACTGTTTATCTTCTGAAAAACATGGACTTCAAGGCCAGTAGTTGATATCTCCCATTGTCTCTGAAAGACTTCTTGTTCTCTGGTGTGATGAATTCAGTTGTGGTATTTTTTTTTTAAAATACCACTACCTCTGACTGAGAAAGGCTGTTTGTTACCTACTGAGGGAAGGCATGATAATGCTTGCTTGTTATGTTAATGGTTCTCCTGATACTATATTTAAAAAAAAATGAAATTAAAAAGCTTAGCATCAACACATGACTTAAAAAAGCAGTTATCTAATGTGTTACTTTTTCATTATTTTTTTAATAGAGAAAAGTGTATATTCAATGACTCTTTCCCCTTTGAGCTTTAGCTGAAACAGTCTGATCACATCACATGACATGCTATTTCTGCAATATAACTTCAGATATCACGTCTGAGAAAAAGAACCTTCAAAGTAAAAGCTGTTGTTGGTTTTCCATCTGCAGACAGTGTTTGTCAAGGTTAATATTTAATACCACCTGCTTATGCCGCTCTGTTAAAGTCTTTGCAGAATCATTAGAAATAAAGCATTATGGTAAGTAAATAATGCATTCTATCTATTCATATCAGCTCTGCCTTTTGGAATTATTATTCAAATTACAAGATGTTTATTGCCAATATAATGAATTTTTTTGTTTGTTTGTTTGCTTGTTTGCATCTAGGCAGCTGTCCAATGAAGATCTGAGATGTGTAAGAGAGAGAAAATTACATAACGATTATAATTTGGCCAGATATCTTTTCATCCCTAAATCTTTCTAAGGAAAATAAAAAAAAAACCCTCTAAAGTCTGCTGTAGGGAGAGATATGGAACAGCTGGGTTTTGGTACAATAGTGACATGTTCTCGGAGGTAAGCAGACATTAGTCTACAGAATAAAGGATAAAGATGATAGCTACTTTCAAAACAGTAATATCCTATTGAAATGTGGCTATTTGCATTCCTGACTTTCATAATAGCAAAGTCAGTACAAGGACAATAATTTGAAAATTCTACGTTAATTTTTGAAATTAAATTTATTCTAAATGCATATTTCTCACTATCTTATCTAACTGGTGAATGGGGTAGGTACACTAAGAATATAAATTATTAGTAGCAAAATATAAATATAACAGAAGAAAAATAAATAACAAAAAAACCTATAGTAGTTTATGATGGACAACCACAGAGACTGTAAGGGTCAATTTGATACTGATAAATTTATAAGCATCTTAGATTATCTAACTGTTCAGACCCTCATGATCTTAAGAAATATTTATAATTCACAGGATTTCATAGGAAGCATGATCTAACATGTCAAGAGGGCAGGTACACCACTTTTTAACCTAAGCATAGAGCTCATTCAAATGTCATGAATTATACTTATACAGGGCATGATCAAGGGGCACTAAAAACACAACCCAAAGCATGCAGATTTTCCTGGTTACTATTGATACATACATGGTTCAATGTCCTCTTGAACATTTTTCGTTAAGCAGTCCAGAATGCAGGCATATCTGATCTGCACATGCCTACAATCAGATATGCTACTCACCTTCTTATATCTAAGTACAATTTCTGCTTATAGCTACCAAAAAATACAGTCCCAGGAATGTGAGGCCAATGTGATGTATCAGCTGAAACTAGCCTGGAAGATGGGATTCCAGAAATGAAATGTGACACGTGTATCACCAGGACAATTTCACAGTGAGGAAATAAGGTGTATTTGCTCTGATAGTGAAGAAAGGCAAAATAAAAGAGTATATAGCCCATCTTCATATGATTTTTGCCATACAGAGCTGAAAATCTACACTGTGGCAGAGATAAGAGCTTTTCCTTATGTAATCCTGACAATTTCTTTGATGGAAAGACCTCTGAACACCTGTATTGCCAACATATTACCCAAACTTCTATTTTCTGACAAATAGAGTTGTTGGTTGGTACGTTACTTGTAAATGATAGATACCAATAATAACAAGCAGTGAAATGTTAATCCAGTTGTAGCTCATAGTGTCAGGCACTGCATCCAACAGCAGCAAGACTGGACTGATGAGGGAAGGTAAGCAGAGAGGAACTAGGGGCAGCAAGACTGGCAGGGCCCATGACCATGCTGATTCAGCCAGACCTCCAGCTCTGGAGCAAGGAAAACAGAGCAGTGATGGTCTCATGGGTCAGACACAGTCCAATGATTGCCAGGCAAGTCCACAGAGATGAGACAGGTCCCAAGGTCAAGCCAGGAAGCTAAGCCAATGGGTCAGGATGAGAACCAGTGAGGTAGATGTCCAAGCACAAGCATGACTCCAACACAACACAAGCAGGGACCAAGGGTGAGGAGCTGAGCTTAATGCAGCTTTTGGGTGAAAGAGGGGCAGACCAAGCTTCCCACAGCTCTGTTCACAGCAGCCTGATTACATGTTACACCATATTAGAGCTGGCCTTGAGTACAGACAGCCTAGCCCCTTGGTGGGTTTTGAAATATTGGACTCCTGAAGCAGTGCAAAGGGTGTTAATCTAAGAGTTCCATGGGATTATAGAGTGTGATTGCTTCTTGCAGTAGTGGGTAGGCTTGTGCGTGGTCTCTCAGGTTTTATCTGATTTAGCACGTTTTAGATCCAGACTCCGCATCATCATCTTAATCCTTTTCACACCATGTTTTTTGAACAGCCTGTGTGGTTTCATTCTCCTAAGCGTATCTTGGATGGTCAGAAATTAGTGTTTATGGGCCTGATACAATACTCACTGAAAAAACAATGTATATTCATTGCACTTTGCTTACATAACAAGAAATAAGCAAAATAAAGAATCTGCAACTGGAAAGGCATCCTTTGAGCTTGAAAGCTCTAAAACACACGGGAGAGTGAAAGTCACTGTTTTCTCCATTGTAATTGGTATCAGTACCTGAGAAAAAATATAAACCATTAACTGCATTATTTTAAAGTAATTTGAAATATGCAGGAATATCTCTATAAAGATATATTTATTAATCAGATGAAGAAAAGAAACAAAACTATACATGATTTCAGTTTTCTCTGTGAGACTTTAGGTGTAGCTCCATACGAAGCTACATAAATCGTAA
The DNA here is from genome assembly GCA_026546715.1 of Gallinago undulata. NCBI lineage: Eukaryota > Metazoa > Chordata > Aves > Charadriiformes > Scolopacidae > Gallinago > Gallinago undulata. The sequence goes on from JAOTQQ010000023.1 coordinate 94,183,164, forward strand.
TGTCAGAAGTCACAGAACTTTAAAGAAGGTAATGCCAATGAATATTACATTCTACCACCACATTGTCTCAAGAAGTAATAGTATTTAACATTATTCAGACCTGGAACTTCTTTCTCTGTTTCTTTTTACAAGAATTCATTCAAGCTAGTGTGGAATTTTGTTTTTAGTTTTAATCCTGAATCATGACCTTTCGCGCACTACCACAGCTGCAAATTATTTCCTTGGATGTATCCATTACAGACAATATGCTGAATCTCCATAGACTCTATCAAACTAAAATGAAAGTAATGCATTCGTTCTTCATGCAGGATTCACTCCATCTTCCCCTGAAAAGATAATGGCCCTCTGTGCAAATAATATGTAAAGTAATGACCAGAAATGCTGTGAAATACAAATTCTGGAAAAAGACACCAGGGTATATACATCTAATGCCTTTACAAAGTGAATGGCAATATTTTAGCTTGGGCACCTTTATAGAGCAATTTTCATTGAATTTTAGCTTATATACTTCATTATATTTGTAGGGTGTTTAAGCTGTAGGGAAACTAGACATCTGTAATAATTGTAGATTGCTGAAAAAGGATTACTAGAACAAGCTCAACCGAGAGTCCCTATCATGTTAGTAAAAGAAGCAGATCTCAGAGAAAGTTTCTCTGAGATCTTAGTAGAGTTTGGCTCTCTAGGTCTGCTCATATGTGTTTGAATTTATCATCCACCAGCTTCTCTATTCAGAAAATATACAGGACAAGCCAAGACTGATATCTAAAGGAGGCTATTTCTAAAGAGCTGTACTGGCTGCTATTACATAGCTCTTTTAAGAGAGAGAGAAAAAAATAAAAATCAGCAAAACAACTGTGATATGGGCTGCATAACTGTGACTAAGAAGGATCTATAAGACTAGAGCAGGGATGTGGATGGTTTGTTCCCTGTGTCCTACATCTTGTATGTGGGTCCTATAACGTGTGGAGCTAAGTGAAGAGGAGATGACAGGCACTATGGAGGTGGTGAAGTCATCGTTAAATATTTAGGTGAAAAAGAACTTGGCATAGGGATCCTGAAGAAAATGGAGCCTACATTTACTGTTTTCATAAGCTTTGACAGATCTAGTCCAATAACATTTTCTCTGTCTCTGAGCCCTCTCCTCCAAAATAAGCTATGAAGAACTCTGCAAAACTGATTGAACAGGTCAGTGATTCTGTGATCCCTTTGATATAAGTTACGTAACTCCAGAGTTAATTGCTTTAGCATATGTAAAGAAAGGGGGAACGAATTCTGTCTTGCTTAAGACAAGGACCATAAATTATAAAACAATTTAGATATATGTTTCTATTGTGATGATACTCGTTTTTCACATGATATATTAGACCTTTACTCCATTTCAGTTATGTTAAATAGTCTCTCACTTTTATGAACCTGTCTGTAATTATGAATCCTACCAACAGATCACCTTTGTGGAAAAGCCACAGTAAAAATATTTTCTCCTTTGTATCTGCATCTAATTTTCTCCCTCCTTCTCATATTCTTCATGTAATGCCTGTCTGAAGTGATTTTGGCTCCTTGTTTAGAATGTAGGCTTTACTAAAGATATTATAAAAAATACTGTATTTCACCAATCAAGTATTGCACAAAGAACACTTCTTTCCCCCATTCTTTTTTGTAAATGGATTCTAACTTTTAAATTAAACACATGATCACTATTCATAACATTTGAGAGTAATGTGGTCTAGTAACTTTCTCTACAATCATCCTTTAATCTGCTATTGCCAGTTAAGTGGTGTAAAGTGAAAGGGTAACAAGAAAATGTATTATTATGTTAACTGAACCATGCATATTTAAATGGACATACATAAATCATTCCAATTTTTAGACGTAGTAAGTTGTAGACTTACCAGTGTAACAAAGTTACACTGTGTAACAGTGTACACAGTACACACTCTACAGTGTGGAAAATTTATTTTTTAAAATATAACATGTAAAGCAGTGCTGCTTTGTGTTGTGGATTAGGCTGAATTGGCCAATAACTGGCAACAGATACTCTCCCACACCTCTTGCTCCAAGGAGAGAAGGAGGAGAGATAAAGAGATTTACGGGTTTAGAAGGAACTAAACTACTTTAATGAAATATTAATAATAAAATAAAAAGGAAATAGTGAAAATAGATTCAGTATATAGAAAACCATATCAAGTTCCCAAGATGATGTCACCAACACGCATTGCAGAAGTCCCAGACTGGATTCAGTGACGGATGGGAACTGCATTCCAGCTCTGGCGTCAGGAACACGCGGACCGGGATCAAAGGCAAATGAGCAGACAGGGTCCTCTTTAGATGTTGGCCATTGAAGAAAGAGGGTTGACCCTTTGATCCCTCAGCTTTTCTACAGAGCATGAGGCAGATGGAATGAAATACCCCTGTTCATTGGTTTTGGACCATCTGTCTGGTCCACTCCACCCGGCAGAGTGGGAACCCTCTACACTTTTCTTTTTCTGACTTTCTAACAGGGAAAATAACAAAGTTAGCTGACCTTTGATGTTATAGCAATAAGTACAAGCAAGAGCTTCTCCACATACCTTTTATTGGTATCAACTGTAAACATAGGTCTTATTACTCTAAGAACAAATAGTTTTATGCACAGTATACTGTGAATTTCAGAGTTTGAAGAGGCTAAGAAGTAAAATTGCTGAACAGAAAGTTGGTTTTGTTTTACCTCAAACCAGGACATTATATATATATATGTATTTATATACAAAATACAATGCAAACTTTAATAAAATTACTATAACTACTTCATTTTACATGTATGAAACATAACTTGGAATACAAGTGTTGCAGATTAGATAAATGATACTTGTAAATTAACATACTAAATGAATGAGTCATGCCTTGTTTGATGGAGATGTGTCTCTCCCTTACAGAGAGAGCCAACAGAACTGACAACCTAGTTGCTAGTTTCCACAAAATAGACCCAAAGTGTAAATGAGTTGGAGGATGAACATACTTGTAGATGTGGAGCTGTCCCCTTGGAGAGAAAGTTAAGACAGTGCCTGGCTTGTGTGCAGAGACTTTGACTGTCACTGTTTCCTATGTCCAGAAAATAAATAGCAGATTTAATTTCACACTTGTATCAATCCTGCATCTTTCATAAACATATAGAGCACTTGAAAAAGAAGGCTGTAGGGAAGACCTAGAACAATTCACTCCAGGCTATTTTGCTACTGATTTAAGCAGAGAAATTCACAGTACTATGTAAACTAAAATCAATCTAATCTAAGGGCATATATTTGCCTATAAAAATGTTACTGGTTGGATTAACAATTCCTATATAATTTTAACTTGAAATGACACTAGAAAAGGAAATTAATAAGTATACAGTCTAACAAATTTTTAATCAAGGTCACTGCTTGCAAATTAAACTGACCATATCTCAGTGCTGTCTGCATTTGTCACTAAATTCTATGACACACTTGAATATAAACTGATCTTGACAGCAGAAGAGAGTTTTAGCTAAAATCAACAAGGACAATAGTGACTGGAATAACAATCAGCTTCACATTATCAATCTTGCATTTCTTAAAACTGAACATGTGCATCAAAATTTGGCATTCTCAGCTATGGGCAGAAGACTGTAAACATTCTCTGAACTTTTGCTTTGAAATTTGTTCACAGTTTTTGTTCGGGCTCTTACATTTCTTTTACACAGCTCCTTTCATACCAATGCTTTATATGCGTGTTCACATTCAAGGTGCATCATGCAAAAGTAGCAATACCTCCTTGCTGCAGTCAAAGGTGTAAAGATCATTTGATTCAATAGGAACAGCATACACTTATTTCACATGAATAATTTAAATATGTCTTGCAGCTATGTGTTTTCTGTGTGTCTCACAGAAAAGGTTTGAGTACATATTTGGTGGTCTGCTATTGATAACACTGGAAACTCATGAGTTCAGTTTCTGTTTCTGTTTCTCTGTGACTTTAGGCAGAAAAAAAATAGGGTTTGGTATTAGTTGCCTTGTAACTTTTTTTCCTCAGTTTTATCACCTGAACCTCATTAGCCTTGAGAATGTGACCTGTCTATGTGATCTGATTATATAAGGGGCTCATGACACAGAAACTCTTTATAGTGATAAAATCTGCTCAGCATCTAGTTCTATGAAATATTGTCAAAGTCTTAAAATGGTGAACTGTGGTTTTAAGATGTTAAGTTTTTAAGTTTTTAAGATGTTAAGTTTAAGTAAACCCAAATGTTTTCTCAGGCAGGGATTTTCAAAAACATTGAAAATTTTAGGCATACATATCTCATGAAATTGAACAGATTTTAGGTGCCTATTGCTTTTTGGCTACTCTGAAATATCAAGAATTATTTATTGATTAATTTAGATGTTTTGCATTACTGTGGTTATAACAAAATAACTGCAAGGGTGGAGATCCCCTTTATAAATGTCTATAGTACATGAAGATCAAGAGACAGTTTTTATATTACTGTAAATAAAATAAATCCGGTGTATGACAATTTCATAGAGTCAAAAAAATCATAGAAGAGCTTGGGCTGGAAGGGACCTTCAAAGATCACTTAGTCCAACACCTCTGCCATGGGCAGGCACATCTTCCACTAGATCCAGTTGCTCAAAACCCCATCCAACCTCACCTTCAACACTTCCAGTGATGGGGCACCCACAACTTCTCTGGGAACGTGGTCCAGTGTCTCATGACCCTTATCATAAAAAATTTCTTCTTTATGTCCAATCTAAACCTACCCTCTTTCAGTTTAAAACTGTTGTCTCTTGTACTGTCACTACAGGCCTCAGTAAAATATCTTTCTCTGTCTTTCTTGTCATCTGCCTTTTTATATTGAAAGGCCACAATAAGGTGTCCTCGGAGCCTTTTCTTCTCCATGCTGAACAACCTCAACTCTCAGTCTTTCTTCAGAGGAGCAGTGTTCCAGCCCTCTGATCATTTTTGTGGCCCTCCCCTGGGCTGATGTCCTTCTTGTGCTGGGGGGCCCTAGAGCCTGGATACAGCACTCTAGGAAGAGTCTAATTATGATAGTGGTATAGAGGGGGAGAACCACCTGGTTCAACATGCTATCCACGCTTCTTTTTATGCAGCCCAGGATACAATCAGCTTTTATGGGCTGCAAATGCAAATTGCTGGCTCATATCCAGTTTTTCCTTCACTTGTATCGTCAAGTCCTTCTCCACAGGGTGGTTCTCAAACAATTCAACACCCTATCTGTATTGATATTGAGCATTGCCCCAACGCAGGTGACAGACCCTGCACTTAGCCTTGTTGAAGTTTATGAAGTTCACGTGAGCCTGCTCCTCAAGCCTGTCTATGTCTCTCTGGATGGCATCCCTTCCCTCTAGCATATCAACCTCACCACTCAACTTGGTGTCACCTGTAAACTTTCTGATGGTGCACTCAATCCCACTATGTATGTCAACAATTAAGATATTAAATAGCAACAGTCCCAGTATGGACCCTTATAGCCCACCACTTTTCACTAGTTTCCACTTGGACATTGAGCCATTTACTGTAACTCTTTGGATGATGCCAACCAGACAATTCCGTATCCATCTAAGAGTTCACCTATCAAACTCATACTCTCCAATTTACCAGCAAGAATGTTGTGAAGTACCATATCAAAGGCCTTGCTGAACTCCAGAGAGATGACATCAGTTGGCCTTCCCTTATCTACCAGTGCAGTCACTCCATCATAGAAGGCCACCAGATTAGTCAGGGATGATTTGCCTTACACATAAGCTTAACTTGCTTTTTGGCTCATGATTCACAAAACAGGAATAATAAAGACTCAGAAAAAATAATCAGTGGAAGAAAGAAGTGAAATACACACAACATCTGGAGGATATCTGAACATACATGAAATGCTGCATCCTCAGTAGAAAGTGTAATATTAAAACAAGGGTAAGAACTAAACCAGATGGAATTAGTTTCACAATAAGGTGCCATCTGCTACTGAATTGGAATGGAGGAAATACAGTACACTGGAAAACTTGAGTATGCTATGGTACTTAACTTAAATTTGAGAGTATTTACACACCTTATGGCTATATATTTTTCTAAAACTAAACTTTTATTTGCATAAAAATATAACCCTAAGAAATGTTAGCTGCTTTGGAGGTGATCAGAGGGATATGGAAATGAAGAAATGGCTGGTACCACTCCTAGTCCATTACATTACTCCTGGATAGACTTTTTCAGGGCCCTACTAGATGTAACCCCAGACCTGTCAAAATTTTGAAATTCAAAATGCAGACCAGGTTTCTGGATATGTGACTGACTGGTCTGTTCTTGAGGAACAGGACCCCCCTATATTGCTATCTGGGAATTCTCAAACCTAACGCCGCTTTTGCAGACTTTACTGAACAATTGATCTGTGTAAAGCACATGTGATGAAATGGGAAAAGACTTCACTGAGAGGTTCAAACTGACAATTTATTTGGACTTCACTCACAGGTCCAATACGTCACTATTGCAGGTTCTATGTGTACAATGACGATTCCACTATTGCAATTTAAAATCCGTTCACGGAATACACTATCGCAACCTACAAATAATCCAGACAAGTAACAACACAAACCACAAGCATGCTAGATATGAATACCTTAAAAGAGTGCACCAATCACAGTCTTTAGTAGCATGCCATATACCATACGTATGTTTCTTAATCACTTACCCTCTCTCAGGTAAGGTCGCTCAATCCCTGGGAAGTTACCTTGTACAGCGTCCTCGAGAAGGTGGGGACGAATCTCCTACAGGCCAGCTGTATCGTTGGAAGATTCTCCATTTTTCTTCCCAAACCTTGCAGTTTATATTTCCCGATTCAGTGGGGGTGCAGGATTATGCCTGAGTGGATTACACTATCTGGGATATTTACTTCTGGTGGTGTGATAGCTAAGTCTCTGTTGCCAGTTTTGTGATGTCTAGTACTCAAAGTCATGTGAATAGTGGTGGGATGGGACTCAGGGCATTTTTTTATTTAGGTTCCATTCAGTTTCGGTCCTTATTGTGATGCATTCTTGAGACAACCCCGCGCTGAGCCATTTTGCTGCTCCCCCCCCAAGTTATCTCTGCATAGAGGAGACAAGGTGGAGATGAAGCTGAGTTGGATGACAACTCCCTGTATCTCACCTACTGCACTCTGAAAGAGGTTTGGCTGGGTGCTCCCATACAGTATGTCATAACAGTGCTGACAACATCATGCTAATGGCAACTCCATGCTTTGAGTGAGTCTGTTATGTCTGGGTAGAACAGACTTCTCTTGTGTGTGCTGCTTGGTGGATCTGAACCCAGGTAGAAACTCGGATGTTCAATGCCTGGTTTGCTGCCAGTGAGCAGATCAAGAACATAGGTGGTTGGTGTGACTCATACAGAGCAAATCTTCACAAATGAATTACTGTTGATTTAGTTTGGGGCCTCTCATTTTGGATTTCTGGACAAAAAGTTGTGTGGTCTGAAAGACCGACAATTTCCACCCTAAATGGACAACTGGGGTTTTTCCTTGCAAAGTTAGTACAAAAACTGAAATGAAAAATATAAAAGGTAGATGTCAAAATGTGGTATCAGTTAAGGCTTGAAGTTCACATATCAGCCAGTTAGTGCCTGTATATCTCATCTTGGGAATCTTGGGAACAGGTTGTATCTAGCTGGAACAGTAGTAGCCAAAACACAACAATGGGTAGCCTTATTCCCAGAAGTTCCTTGAGAACTATTTTGAAGCCTTATAATCAGCCTTTGTCATCATTCCTGTCATGTCTCAGAGGGCAGCATCTATGCCACAGCATATAGAGATATCACTTTTATACTCTAAAAAAATGGAGTTACTCTTACTGAACTGAATTATTTCATAATCTAGAGAGGACAGTTTTACTAATAAGGACATCCTTGGTAAAAATATAAATTTTACTTACAACACTTGAACAAAAAAGGGAGTGTCACAAAAATTGTCTACTTAGTTAATTAGTCTAGTAAACTATTTATATACAGTTTATAATCATCACTATTTATTACACATCCATCTCATTATACTCTGTTTCAGGTTGCCAGACATTACTGTGACACTGGGTGACATATTTTAATAGGTGTGAGCACATAAAGCTGAGCGTGATTCACACCTGGAAGACCTAGCCATTCAAAAGCCTTATTGTAACTCCTAATATAAACTCCTAAACAAATGTGATAAAAATCTCACTTTCTTATTTGCATTGCTGTTGAATTAGGGAATGATGTTAATGGGTATCTCCAGCTTTATCTAATCTAATCTTTCAGTGGTGTATTAAACTCCATTATAGTCTTGTCATGTTCCAACCAGAAACATTAATATTTCATACTTTGTAGATATATCCCACTTATAGTGCTAGTCTCACTACAACTTCCTTTATGAGGACACTATTGATGCCTCTGTTATACTTGTGCGAAGTATAAACAGGTATTCTAAAAATCCAAATCTGATCTCCCTTATTCTTGCAAAGTTTGTAATTGGAGACAACCACAGAAGAATCAACACAGTTTCATGTTTTGTATCTCCCAGGCTGAAAGTTGTATATCCGCACTATTGGGAAGGAAAGAAATAAACAAATGTGTTTTTCTTCCCTCTCATGAAGAGGATTATGCACAAAGAAAAGTGTATCAATATCTAACTATTCTGAATTTCAAGACTTCAGCAAGTATGTACTATAGTTCATGACTTAGTGTCATCTGAAAACATAGTGCTTATGTTTCAGAACTAGCATGCAATTTTAAACAAGTCTAACACGAACTTCTGAAATGAAAAACATTCATCTCTAATGGAGTCTATGTTTTGAGAACATGACACAACTAACTTCACAGGTATATATACACTACTTCTGATTCATGCCAGAATAGAATGCCATTATGTTTGGAAAATGTCTTTTGCTAAGTGATATAATTTCTGTATTTCCTGGCACAAATGTTTATGGCAATAATACTACTTGAATGTTGTACTAAATTTAGTTACTTCCAAGACATATTGATATAATTTTTCTGTATTTTTAAACAGCTCTAATTCAGAACATGGGAATATAAATAAGTAGGCAAAAGACTTATTTTCCTCATCCTCTCATAATCTAAAGCCAGCTTCTGAAGAAATGTTTTGGATGCACATTTCTCATAACTAAATGAATTGCACTGATTTTCTTTCCTGCTGTATAGATGGAGTCTTATATTGTGTTCCTCATTAGAATATACTAAGAAGTGAATGAAAGAAGAACATGCTTATATGACAAGGAAATAAAGATAAATACATATGTGCAAGAGGAGAAAAAAATAAGTCCTTTTTTAAAATGCTATATTGGACTGTTCCACTATTTATTATTCTGCACAGGTGAATGTACCTTCTTTTCCATCAATGCTAATTATTCTGAATGCAAAGTTAATACTGTTTCTGGTAGCTCAGCTAAATCATTTAAAGTTGGTTGAGGTGTCTCTGCCTGAGTGAAATGTATGTATCCTGTAGGCGCAACGTGCAGGAGAGCTCTTCTTTATGTTTGTCCCTTAAGTTACCACATGGGCTACATTCTCTGCCACTGTTCTGCATGTACATTCAGGCCACATACTGGTCTTTGGGGGATGACTAGCAGTTAAATGTAATTAGTTGATTTTACTGGTTCAGATATTTCACGCTTTTTTGCTAAGCACTCTATACATCTACAGGTTTATTTCCCTTGCTACTATTATCTCCCCTTTCCCCTGCTTCTAGCTTCCAGACTGTTGTTTTGTCAAGTCTCACTGGTTTTACAAAGTTTACAATTAGTGTTTTTTAACAACGTCTTAAATACTCAAATTCTGATTCTCATCTTAATTTAGTGTCTGCTAAGGAAATCTAAGTTAAATTGGAGGGACAGACTTGGTTCCTTGATTTGGATTCGTAGAACAAAATGTGGGGAAATAACAAGAGGTCCGACCCCAATTATATATGATTGTTTTCTATTCTTTAATTCCTTAAAGCATCTGTCACTTGGATGACTCTTTTTTGTTTGATTACTTCCTTTTCTTTGTTCTTATAAAGTAAATGAAAATTCGGAAACAGAAAGGCACCGGTATCAGTTACTAAATGTTTCTTGCACATCTTTTTGAAGAAGAAATATACAAGGCAAGAGAAAAGAGATGGGATAAAAAAAAGAAGTGATAAAGAAAAAAAAATAGTGGGGGAAATCTTATGAAAGGGCAAAGACAATGGGGAATGACGAGCCAATTGTACAAAACATAGGGTGGGGAAACACAGTTGCTGAGTTTGAATCAATGCAAGGACCCCAGTCCACAATAACATACTGAGTTTTCCTTTAGACAGTTTCAGGAACTCTGAAATTACAAAAAAGATACTCTAAAAATAAAAAAAATCAAACAAACAAAAACATGGAATGGATTCAATTTGTTAAATAAGTGCCATTTTACTTATTCAGGCATTTCTCTCATGTTTGCAACTTGGTACACCTTTCTGCACTTCTTTTTCCTGAACTCTAGCCTAGATTAGCCCTTTTCCAGGCTTTTGAGGTTGTTTACTGCTAATAAAGAACATCTTGCATCACCGTGAAATGCTAATTTCATTTTCTGAATAGTAAAATACGGTAAAAGAAATAGCTGAAAGGTCCTTTCAAATGTTTCAGACAATGTGCATTATAGTTCACAGGTGTCCTGATTTCAGTTGGGATAGAGTTAATTTTCTTTCTAGTGGCTGCTGTGTTTCAGATTTGGCATGAAAGAAATGTCAATAATGTAAATTGTTTTAATTGTTGCCAGGTGATGTTTATATTAGTCAAGGACTTTTTTAAGCTTCCAATAGAAGCTGTGAGAGATCATAAATAGAACAATCTGGCAAACAGAATATTCCATACTATAGTCATCATGCTTAGTATGTAAATGACAGTTGTGTTGGCTGGGGGCTGGGGTTTTGTGATCACTGCTTGGGATGGGCTGGCCAATCAATTCACCAGGTGTGAGAGCAACTTCTGTTGTATTACTTCATCTTCTATTGTTATTTTTATTCATTTATTATTTTTTTTTCTGATATTGTTTTATGAAACTCTCTTTATCTCAGCTCATGAATTTGGGTCCTTTTTTTTTTCCTTTCCTTCCCTTCCCTTTTCTCCCTCTTCTCCCTACCCTTTGGGTGGTGGAGGGGTAGAATTCAGTGAGCAGCTGCATGGTTCTATCAACCAGCTGGGGGTAAAACACAACAACAGGCTATCTGTAAAACTCCATTTCATGTATAAAGCCAAAATTTTCCAGAATTAATATAAAAGTGACCTGTAATTCTTTCGTGTTTTTTATCTATGGGATTACTGGGGACACTATGCACTTTAATGTGGTATTCATAAGCCTGTATACAAAAAGTCTGCTTCACATCTATGTAACATTATATTTAGAAACTTCAGCAATTCCTTCAGGTGTTCTACTGAATATTTAGAGGGAAAATGAAAAAGAGATGAGAAGAAACTTCAGGAAAATGTGTTTTAGCACTCCTTTTCACATTTATTCCCATATTTTGTCATCAAAAAGATCAACAATTTTTTCTGGTAGCAAAATCATAGGAACATCCATGACAAAGTAGAGTCTGTCCAGGAATGGGCAAAAAAAAATTGAGGAGAAAGCAATCACACTAGTAGCAGGAGCACAGACACAAGTTTAAGATATCTCCCTCTTCCCCCCAGAAAAATGAAAAAATACCCAAATCAAAGTGCAACCAACCACAAGCAGAAAAACACAAGCAAACAAACTTTTTTCTTTTTCCTTTTATTTCAAGAATGTCTTATCTTTGCTTTCAAAGGATAAAGAACTGGAGTCCAGTTTAGGAGCAAGAGGACACAAGTCCTAGCGCTCCTGGATGAGAACCGTTTCCTCCAGAGAGTGAGGATTATATACCACAGGGCTATAAAAAGAATGTGATGTTTACATAGAGACAAAGAACTGATGTGAATCAAAGAAGGTCTGGAAGGTAAAGACAACAGGATATGAAACAGAGGTTTCAACAGAAGATGAAATTTTTTTTTTTTTTTATCTGAACAAAACATCCTTGCAGCACATTTCAGAATTAGAGAGCGCTACCCAATCCAAAGACAAAACAATTTCAGGTAACAGTTTTTTATGCCAGGAATTTTAAGTGGGTTTTAATGGTATAGAGATCCCTACACCATAAGACATCATCAGTGAGACATTTTGAGGTGCCTTTTACATGTTAACTGTTCACTGATAATCCAACAGGAAATAAAAAATCAGTAAACTAAAAATTAGAGTAGAATAATCACACAGTTAGTGTTGTAAGCAGAAAGGCATAGAAAACACAGAGTCTAAAATGAGACTTTCAGCTGTCTGCTCTACAACTTCATAAATTCCCTGGCAGTCTTATCCCCAGTTCTGCACATTCATGACTTCTACATATGTGGAAATTTCAGTTCTAGATTTTATTGCACTTTCTTCTAATACATGTTTGCATTATTTATGTAACCCATCTTTAATCTAATATTAACATCTATTATTAATAGACCCAATTACAAATCCAGGAGTCAATATACATCTAGTACTGTCATTTATTTTGTTGTAAATCAATGGCCTACCCCCCTCCATTAATTCTAGATGCATTTTCTATTTTGTATTAGGGAACCATTTAAAGAATTTTCAGATTCATTGAAAAGCCCACTACCAAAAGAAGACAGAAAGAGTAAATAGGATCTCTAGAGGTCCTATTAATACTACACAGAATTTAAAAGCCTGACGGACTGTAAACCCCAAGTATTTTACATAAACTGTGTAACTTGATGATGCTTATTTTTACACAGAAATGAAAATATAGGAAAATCAGTCAGACCTATCTTTTGTTAATACCTAAATATTAAGGTGATTTTGCATTAAAATGCACTCTGCTCACTGAGGCAAAAAATCCTCTTTTGAGTCTTTAAAATATTATTTCAAAATCATTTTCTGGAGGAAAAGTAACACACTTATCTTTACTATGTTCACATGCTTTTGTAACATTGCTCTGTGGTTTTAGCCCTGTTTATCCTACCTTTCACAGGAGATGTGAACTGTGTTCTACTCAGTCGAATTTGGCTTTTAAGTCATTATTGATACAGATTCATTTTAGAACGCCCAAGTCTTCCAAAATCCTATTATATCCCAAATAACCAACTTGCTTTGATTGCAGATTGAGATGGCTTGCATTTAAAGGAAAAAATAATGACAAGAATTAGATATACAATCAATTTATTTATGCACATGTATACGTTAATCTTCCCAAAACACAAATTTCCCAAATACTACAGGATCAATGAAAAGAGAGACATTTTTGTTAACCATCTCAATTTTATTTGTTTGTTTTTTTTTAATGCCAGGACTCTGCACAGTTTATCTGCTTTGGTTCTTTACCTTGTTAATTTGTGAAGCTAAAAAGCACGGACATTAGTGGCCCAGTTTGAATATCTACTCTAACCCTATTTTATTTACTACAGATCTACAGCTTAATTTAAAAAAATCCCACTTCTTCATTGATTGTATGTGTATAAAAACAATTACTGTTTATCTGAAGTCTTACTTCAGCCTCATCTTCAAGGTTAGTAGTTCTTTTAATGCTTACTCTTTAGCAAAAAAGCTATAATGTCTGCATGCCCTGTTCATATTTAAAGATGCATTCTTGGAAAAAGAATCTTACTAAGCAATTAAAATATGAGCTCAATCTTTGAGCAATATATACCAACACATTAATAATTATAAGTATAGCCCTTGTGCCTAACAAAGTCTAAAACTGTGTAAGAGAAATGTGAGACGTACTTGAAATACCATATATAAAGGTCAACTTGATATTTCTGTGATAGCACAAATACATCCTAAATGCCATTGAAATGGCAGTAATGTTGTATTTGTGTTACAGAAAAAAAAGCTAGAATAATCAGTCACGAAAATTTAATAGAGAAAGATGCAGAAGAAGGGTTTTATAATGTCTGTGTTACCCATGAAAAGAATTACTAATAAACATAAAAGCTCAGCTTTTTTGAGTAGCTGCTGATATGGAGGATAGCAGCCATGCTAATGCTAAAGTTATTATAAGCCATCTGGAGTTTGCTGTGATGATGCTGTAGTGGTAATTTGATATTCTCCTTTATAGTTTGGAAAAGTGGAATATGTGTAGATTAAGAAAGAACTAAAAAAGTTTGACTCTAGCTTCTTTATGTGCTTTCCATTGAATTGATCATGAACATCTACTGAAGTAATTTGTGACGGTTTTCTAATTTCCACACTATATCCTCATTACCAGTTTTTTGTCAAAACAAAGTAGGTTTTATAGTTGAGACAGAAGGAAAAAATTCACAAGAAAAAAATGGTAGTGTGCTAGAAGACCATCCTTTAGCAATAATTTAGAAGTGAAAAAAAGAAATATCACTTTACTTTTACATTGGATTTCAAACATTTTCAAACATGATCATTGAGGCTGACGTTGCGTAACACAGGAAAAAATTTTCTGAGCAATAATTCCACTGTCCATAACTTCCTCTTGAACCCATATTTTAGAAGGATGATGGGGTTTTAAATATAAAGTCTTTGTGTCATGGAGAAAGTACCCTACTACTAGCGAATTATTAAATATCTTCATGATTTAAAATACATGCTTTATTTTTAAACTGATTTGGGATTTTAAACCATCCTCGGTCCCATTTATATTACTATTCTTTTGTGTGATAAGCTAAAGTTCTGTCTAATATCAGAAGTCTTCCTAAGCAAGCAATTACAAATTATGCTGAAACTATCAATTAATAATATCTATTTAAGCTGAATGGCTTGGACTCCTTTTACCTTTTTCTGTAAGGTAGATTTTCTAGACTTCAAATAATTCTTGCACACCTTTTGTGAACCCTTTCCAATTTGTAAATAGTTTTTCCAAAGCACAGACACCACATACTGAATTTCAGATTTTGAGTAAGGATCTCACAAAATACATCTGGAGATAATGACTTCTCCTTCTTCTACTTGGTAATTCTTGTTTTATTTAGTCTAACAGCTGCCTTTGTTCCTTTACCTTCTGTTGCAGACAGGGAATGGAATATCTTGGAGTCCAACACAGCACTTAAAATTTCCCAAACCAGGTTTTTTCCTTACAGGAGTAACTACACTCTCATATTTGAACAATGTAAAAATTACTTATTTGCATTATTAATATAATTTAGAAAAAATACAATTATTGTGAGATGAGAAAATATCCAATAATATCAACAGTTCTTTTTTACCAAAAAAAAAAAAAAAAGATTTCTTAACCAGAAAGGTGAAACTTCACATAAGAGCTGTTATATGTCTGTGTTCACATCTGTGTATTTTCCCTACCTAAGCATTCTGGAAGAGGGGTGGTGTTCATTTCTAAAATATTTATATTATCAAATAGTATATTTGATAAATTTTTACAGAACTAGTACTGACAGTTTCTAAGATGTACTTTCTGGTTTACAGTATAGCATACAGGTTAGGGAAAAGGTCAGAATTTTTGTTTTTTTAAAGTACAGATTTAAATATGTTGTGGAGAAAACGAAGATTTAGAATTATGTGCAATTAGTTTCAGATACTTTCTCTTTGACTGATAGGTACTGCCTCCCCTAATTGCAGGCTGAGGAACGAAGGTTTATAGAGCAGACTTTCCTGTCAGACTTGGAGAAAAGGGAATTCATTACTCACAGAAACATTTTATCTGTAGTCATATGTTACAACCCGCTGAGTGCCTGTCCATTTTTATTTGCTCTCAGCTCTGGAAAAGTCAATAACTAGCTCAGAATTCCAAGTCAGGAATTAAAAGTGTAAAAAGAAAAAATTCCCAAATGAGGAAAAAAATTCATTTTTTTCTAACATGATTCCAAGGTGAGAATACAATCTATGCTTTTTGGTGCATCAGTTCATGGTACATCTGGGACTGCCATTTAGATTTTCAACAACTGTTCTAGTTGGCCTTGGTTTTCAGATGGCAAAGGGCTTGACTTCTGCCTTTTTCACTCTCTTCCTGCTTGTTCAACTAACCTTTTTTCTCTGCCATATCTATTAAGATTTTGAGGCCTCTCAAACATTTGAGTAATGATGTGGTAGTGAAGGCATAATATTATAGCTAACCTATTCTGTTCATTCTGACTTCAACTGCTTCAGAGCAATCACCTACTGATTTTTTACCACAGTTTGGTACAGTATTAGTTTTGGGAGAAAATCAAGCAGGTACTACGTATAATAAGATGGTGAGAGCCTTTTGGCTCTTAACGCTAACAGCTAAAACAGCACATGTGAGCATGTCTTAAAATTTGGTTAAAAGATACAAGAAAATTAAGTGTCACTGCAAAGTGGATTAAATTTTGCTAAATATTCTTGATTTTATTGATTTGGTTATGGACTTTGGTGATGTGGAGAAAGTGGTTGTACTAGTCCTTTCTCTTAGGAGATAAAGTGAATCAAGGGTCTGAGGGCAATTAAACCATATTTTGCTTTCAAATTACTTCACATATATTAATGAACCAGTTCCCAATATTTAAGTAACATTAACATAAGTGGATCCCCATGTCACAAGAAGGTCAGTTAAACCAGTATAACTGCATATGGACCACAAAGATGACTAAAAACAGGTCAGTAAAACTGTGGACTTAGTTTACCAATGTATTTAAACCATCTTGAAAATCAAAGCTCCTAAATAAGTGTTAAGTGTCATAGTAAAAGGGAGTGAGACCAAGATGTTTTTATAGTGTGCTATGAATGCATGCAGTTCATGCTAGTAAATATGTCAACAAAATTATTGGAACTATGTGAAATATTTTTCAACATATTCTCACAAAATATATTGTTCCACCAGGAGAAATACTTCCTTTTAAATGTTATTAAAACTTTTTCCATTTTTCAATTAAAACTATTTTTAATTTTCTACCAAAAAAAATAACTAGTTTCATAGTAACTTCAATTAAGAATCACTGTATGACAATGATCCAAGTGCATAATTTTCTGTGACTGATTAACTATACTCATATTGTCAAGAGGAGTTTACCTCTGTAAATTACAAAGCGGATTCTGTCTCTTTCTAAATATCAAGCAATAAGAATACTTTATTACTTCTTTTTAGAGATTAAAGCTATTCCTTTTGGGGTCTAAATAATACAAAGAACCTGGCAAGAATAATGTGTATCTGTTCATTTACTGAGAAATCGGAAATCACAAATGAGAAAAAAAACAACACAAAATAAGTATTACTGTGCTGTAAAATGAAAATAATAAAGGTTTTCAAAGTTCCCACTGAAATTTTCAGATATGAAGTAGGTTCTGCTTTCTTCACATTTTATTTTATTTTGCTTTCATGCACTCTAAATATGAGCTCAGCCTTGGAATAAAAGATAAGTAACTCTACATGCTACATAACAGAACTAGCTTATGACCTTTATAAGTCAGTGATCTTTTCATATTTAAGTTTGAGGATGACAATTTTTAGCCATCCTCACTATTATCAAAGAACGTTTATATTTTATAAAGGAATAGATTTGAGTGGGGATTCCCCATTATGGTAAATGCAATCTTAGGTATATTTTGTTTGCTAAATTTGAAGAACGTAGCCACTGATATTAGAAGCTCAGTCAGTTGTGCAGTGTGAAAGACAGAATCAACCTGAAATTGATCTTCTGAGAAATCTAATGTACACATATACTTTTGAAGAAAATAGTAGCTGATGAATGATGAATGTTGCTATGGTTAAGAATCAGAACAATCATACTCTGGCAGAAATTAAGATAAACAATACCTGAGACTAGAGAGAAGTTAGCTAAGTTCAGTAAAGACTTTCAAGGATGAAAAATGATTGGAAACCTCAAAAACCTGTTAATATGATGTTCGTTTTTTACTCTCATCCACATTATGCAGAAAGTATTATACAGATTTGGTGGACTTGATAGTGTTAGGTTTACAGCTGGACTCGATGACTTTAAGGGCCTTTAAGGGACAGAACAGAAATTACTTTAGGTAGCAAGTCTGTGTATTGATTTTTAGTTTGAATGGGGGATTTTAATTACTACGGACAATGGATACAACGCATCAAATGCAGTTGAAAGGTAAAAATTATTTAAGAAATCAAGAAAAATATCACAATAGTGCAGTAGACAAAAAACAAGGAGCTGCAACTCTGCTTGTCAATCTCGTGAAAGCATTCACTCTTTAAACATAAATAATTTAAAATCTGTGTTAATTAATTTGCTACCACAGTCACCTATGAAAGGACAGAACTATCATTTAAATATTCTGGAGAAAAAAATTGAAGAAACCAGCTGAATCAACAATACTAGAACTAGTTGAGATTTTGAATCCCTCACAAGGAATGCAATCCACTAAATAAGAAAAAACAATAGGAATCAAGCATATTACTTGATGCTTCGTGTAACTTGATTCTTTTCAGAGGAAATTAATCCTCCTTCCTTTTAATCCTGAAAAGCAAAGATTTTCTTTCCTTCATTTCCATCATTTTTCAGAATGATGAGTTGTCAAACTGCTGTGATGATTGCAACACTATTGTTCCTGTCAGTCACAGATACACTACATCTGAATCAACAGTTGAAATCTGTGACAGATATGAATCAAAAAGATGAAGTTACATTTACCATGAACAGTACAGTCAGCCTTGAGCCATAGGATGTTAGTCTTCAGTTAGTGCTATGCTTATTTTCTCAGTAGTCACATATGTCAGATCTGAAAACTCTACTGCTGTCTCAATCAAATTTAATTTCCTTTCAGGAAATCCTCTAAGAAGAAAATAAAGATTAGAATGCAATTAAAATAGATCTTTATTTCATGATGCCTCGAGTCAAAAAGAGTAAAACAGCTTTATGACAGGAAGTATCTATGATGGATCTGCCTTGCCCTTCATAGAATCATAGAATGATTAGAGTTGGAAGGGACCTTAAAGATCATCGAGGTCCAATCCCGCTAGACCAGGTTGCTCAAAGCCCCATCCAGCCTGGCCTTGAACCCTTCCAGGGAGGGGGCATCCACAACTTCCCTGGGCAACCTGTTCTCTCACCACCCTCCCAGCAAAGAATTTATTTCTGGTATCTAATCTAAATCTCAATTTTGATTACAAATTAGAAATGTTAAATTTTAAAAAAAAAATAGACAAAGTTCAAAGGGTCATGGATGTAAATAAAAATTATTTATAAACAAATATTCTCCTGCCCGCCATACTTTTCTTCCATTCAGCCCAAAGACTTTCTGATATGTGATGAACTTTGCCTAATCTCTTGTGGAGGTCAGGATGTGTATATTGTTAACGTATCTGTGCTGTGGCTGCTCCTCTACAGCCTCTGGCATGCTCTCCTCCTTAAGCAGCCCAATGGCTGCCCGAGACTGAACATGTTCTCCTCCCTGCTTCCAGAGGGGAGCCGTTTTGCTTTGCTTATTCACACAAACTGAGGACACACATAAATATTGTCAGCCAAATGCAGTAAAAGCTGTAGGAAGATTTTGACAATATATTTGCACAATTAATATTGAACAGCTAGGGACTGCTTAAATGAATTGCCTAGCATAATGATTTAATAGCTCCTTGAAAGACTAAGCTAATTTTTAAAAAAATGTTATTATCGAAATAAAGGAATAAGATGCTATCAGGAAGTCCTTGTGGTCTTTTTTTTGGTGAAATGTTAGGTGAAAATTAAGTACTACACTTATGACAAGAAATTTAGAAATACGAAGATTTTTTTACATTTAGTTTTACACCTCTAATGACATGTGATATCATCCTGATACAACCTGTGGGAGTGAGAACATAATAGTAAAGTTTCTTCGATGCTGATGCAAAAAGAAGTAAAATACATTGTGTAAGGAAACAGAATTAGTTGAAGGATAGAGAGAATTCATAACGAAATTGATGCAGAAGTCAAATGTCTTATTCCATTTAACCTCAAAATAAGACCATGAGAACAACACCCGTTCAACCTAATCAAAGTTTAAATATTAATAAATAATACATATTAATAGCCAGCTATTCTGATATGAATAGCTGTTCTGACAGGTGAATTTTTAAAATAGTTTCTTTTAAGTGAAGTATCACATTGACAATTTTTGTCTTAATTCACAATCATGTAAAAATTACATGCCATTGTTCACCTTACAAGTCAGTTCAGGCCACTAAAACAGATAATAAAGGGCAGGTTCCCTGTATTGGAAATTTCAAAACAAAATATAGAGAAGCATCAAGAGGATTTATTTGTCATATCAGAAAATTGATGGAATCCATTTTGACCCGTCACAAACACAAATATAATATGTTTTACAGAAAACCAGAAATGATGCATTACCTTGGAAAAATAAAAGATTATGGCTTTTTTTTTTAACACTCCTGAATGGGGATGATGACTGTGATGGATCCCAAGAAGCCCTTGCATAAAATATCACATAATTCTTGTTCAAACCCTGAAATACGATGTTAGGTTTGTTAAACCAGAAAATAACAATTTTTAAAACCTCAGATGTTTCCTTATTTACAATAATTCATAATATTTGCTTATTTTATAAAGTAATGTAATAAATAGAACAAACAAATCATTGACTTGACTGTTTAACTGTTGTAAGTAGTGGAAACCCAGCTGACAAGCTATGTAGCTGGATGGTTATGTAATGCAGTAGGTGTTAAAAAGTCTAATCCTTGACAAATTTATTGTCACAATTAATTGATTGTGGTAAAAGATCACAATCTAATTGTTGTGTACACGCTCTTATCATTGTCCAAAATCTCAATGCAGATCCTATCAGCCAAAACATTTGGAATTGAAGAACAAGTAAGGACAATTTTTGAAATACGCTGTCCAGGATGTATGTGGAATCCCTTTAGCAGATCTTCTAAGGACAGTTTTAAAATTCTTCATACAGTAAGCTTTAGAAATTAGATAAGGGACTTACCAATTAGTAATCTTTTTTCTTAAATACTCTTCTGAAGACTTCCTATATTTATCTGGAATTGATTTTTTTTTCTTATCCTTTGTTTCTACAAAATATGATTTAGACTTCAAAACAAGAACCTTACTGTCTATCACCTAATAATGACAGATGTATTCTATACACTTTGTGGAACTGGGAATTTTTAAATTTATGGCAACTGATATTCTCAAATCGTCACTATTTCCCATCTCATTTTGTGGTCTTCCTGAGCCTCCTGCCTCTGCCTCTGGGGCATTTGTAAGTGTCATTTTTCAGAATAGCTATAATCTCTACTGCAAACAAAAAACTTCTCCCTAGTCATATTTTTTTCTTACCTACATTTAAAAAAAAAAATTGTATAATTATGTATAATATTATCTTCTAAACATCAAAAATAAAGGGGAATCACTTCACTTCGTGCATAATGAAACAAGCTTCAAATAAGAGGATGGGATTACAAAGTACAACACTAGGTAGGCAATTTATTACATGTAAAAATTTAATGTGTATTTGGAAGCTAAAAAATTGTAATTCTCATTTAAAAAAATGCAGAAGACTAAATTCTATTGACTTTTATTAAGAAACATCTGAGGTAGGATTCAATTATAGACATTGGTGTGGTGTGTGTTACCATTGCCAGATTTCCAAACAAAGGGGATTGAAGTCATCAAAGTTACAATTGTTCTCATGAGGTCCCTGTAGTAAATGAGATTTAGTGACGTGACATTTCCAAATAAGAAATAGAAGTGAATGAGTTCCCAGGCCATAGGGAAAAGACCATCAAACAAGACAAAAGCAAGACAACTGCCATTTTGACATAGGAATTTCTTACTAAGCACAGATATGGTGATCTACTTAACCCAAAGCAAGACAACTCAGTAAAGAAGAGCACAGTTTTACAGCTTGATAACACACCGCAGCTGTGTTTTCCATTCTGTCAGAAAAAGAATGAAAAATTAACAAACATGAACAAAAATCGGAACCAAGTAATTGGTCAAGACAGATTTTTCTTTTTCCCTAGCCACTTGGTGGTTAATGGAAGCACTTAGAATGGAATCAAATTCTTTAGAGAAACCAAGGTATCCTATACTGCAGCAATTCTGTCCTGAAGAACCGGATTATTCTAACACATAGTTCGTTCCAGACATCTATGAAGCTACATCTGAAAACAACTTGTTCTCATTAGCCCTTGGAGAACTGAATTTCAAACAGACTTTAAGCTCAACTGGAATTTGATGTGTATGAATCAACTCTAAATCAAAGAAAACATCTGTGTGAGCATCTGCAAAGATAGCTAAGATTCACATAGCTCTAATGGTAATCAACTCACAGGCTAGGGCATGCTACATCAAAGTTACTTATGTGACTAAGCTTAAATCTCTAGAGAAAATTTTTCCCTAGCTGGAGTTTTCACATATTAAGAAATGTATAAGGCACAAGGAGCTATCATGTCCAAGGTCTTGTTTACATTAGATTTCATGTGAAACATGATAAATATTGATTTTCTCCCTGAAGTATGAAAAGAACTAACTAGAAAGGGTCAATAGTGTAGACTAATAGGCAGAAACAGAATTTGAGAACTCTGTCATCTATCATATTGTTTCTAGCAGGGTTTTCAAGTGTAGGTAGAGGTTATTATTCTCTAACATTCTGCCTACCAATTACTCTCACAGACAGTTTAAAAAACGTACAAGAGCAGCAAAGCTATTCCATGGACTAGCAAGCTCAGTTACTTTGTAAATGATGGCAGGAATATACTATCATTACTTTGCCAATCATTTATGTTTTATTAGATAGCAAGCTAAATTCTTTTGAAAAGAGGAATTTTGGTTTTCTTCTGAAAAAATATCTAAGGAGAAATGTGATGTAGGACCAAAAATATGCTACTCAGAGCACATTTCAAAGAACACTGGAAAAACAGGTCCAAATGTATATGGTTCAAAGAAAGAACAAAGTTTCCATCCTATCTTGGACACCTAATAGTTTTTAATCAATAAGAAAATATTTTCAGTCAGATTCAATCTCAGTCTACATAGAAAACTAATTGATTGTGTATAGTGCTGTCATGATTTGGGCTGGGCTGGCCACTAAAATGAATGACAGATGCCCTTTAACTTCTTCTGTAAGTGAGAGAAGGATGAGAGAAAGACAGACTTATTAGTTTAAAAGAAATGAAACCACTTTAATGAAATATTAAATTAATAAAAAGAAAAGATAATATTATTAATAAGAAAATAATGGAGTATATACAGTACATACAAAACTGTATTGAGCTCACAGGATGACAATCATGTCACCAACAGGTACTGGGAAAGCCATAGACTGGCCTCAGTGATGGATGGGAGCTGAACTCGGGAACCGGATTCAGGAACACATGGATTTGGATCAAAGGCAAATGAAGGGACAGAGTCCTCCTCTGATGCCAGCCATTGAAGAAATAGAGTGATCTCTTTGATCCCTCAGCTTTTTTACTGAGCATGTGCAGATAGGATGTAATAACCCAGTTCATCAGGTTTGGGCCACCTGTCCTGTCCACTTCTCCCTGCAGGTGCAACCCTTCTATGGTTTTCTACTTCTGACCCTCCAATGGGTCAAATAACAAATGTTGGCTGACCTTGGTTGTTATAGCAATAAGTATAAGCAGGAACCTCTCTGCATACCATTCCTTGGCATTAATTCAAAACAAAGCTTTATCACTCTGGAAGTGGAACATGATCTAAAAAATATACCATTACTTTCAGTCAGTTCGGCTAGTTAGAAGAGGTTTAGCTTCAAAGCAAAATTACCAAAAAAAAAAAAAAAAATTGGTTCTGTTTTACCTCAAACCAAAACAAGTGCAAAGGGATAAACTGTATCCCATGCGAGCTTGAAGAACTTAAGATGACTGTAAAGAAGACATGGTTCCTTCTTTAAACAGTGTAGTTGCAAGCTTCTCATGCTGCCTGCAGCGCGTGTTCTCTCATTGTGGTACAGCGCTTACAGCGCAGTCTGGCATGTGGCTTCACTCCTGTTCTAGCTGGATACATCCTTTATGAAACACTAAAGGTGGGTTCTCATTATATGCTGAGAATTTGCAACAGAAGTGAGTTTTGCCGTTTCTCCTATGTCAATGCATAAGGTGGGTTCGGAGTTGTCTTAACCTCCAGGGTATCTGCATCCAGGAAATCTGCCAAATTACCAAGGACTGGATTTTTTCCAGATCTGTTCTTCCACTTCTGTCTTAGACACAGTTTAATCTATGGAAAAAAGGTTAGAAAATGAAGCTGAACTAGTTAAGATTAGAAGTAATGAGCTAAGTTTTAACCAGAATCATTGGAACATTGGACGAGGGACAAAATGACAACTACGATAGGTATTTAATCTGTTTAATTTAATAAAACATTTAGCTGTTAAAAGTTGGGGGTATTTTTGCTTGCTTTTTTTTTTTCAAGTAACATTTAATGGAAATCTTGTGGTCAGAACATGCTCACATAACTGCAGTACTACCACTTGTTCTCATATCACCGAAGGACAGCACCTGTCCTAGTATTGACATTTAACAAGTAAGAAGCCTTGGAATTTGTCTTCAATCATTGCTTTTGTGCCATTTGTGGTTTTTCTGCAATCTGTTTCATATCAGGAAAGGCTGGAAGATTGGTGTCAGTTAGAGGACGGGTAGCTGAGCTAAGGCCAACACTGATTCATCACTGCTTCAGGTCTGTGAAAGTGCGGAGGGGTTGGTGCCTTTCCAGCACCTGGTGTATCTCAAAACGTGTGAAAATGCACCCCCTCTTCTCTCCAAAGAGAGTAGAATTAGTCTCTTGTGCACTTTACAATTGTTTTTTTATTCATGTTGTAAGGATTGGTCTTATTTATTTAGAGAATTATCCTTTAGTTATATATTTTGAAGTTCTCTCTTTGGAATATATATTCAGGAAACTGCTTTGCATTGATTACAAGAAGCTGCAATTCCACTCCCTACTGTTCCATGTGAACCAGCACTGCTATGAAGCAGCAGCTGCACTCTGTACTTGTAGCTTCAAGTCTAGCCAGACTCTTTTCAGCACTTTCCAGTGAGAGGACGAGGGGCAACGGGCGCAAGTTGGAACATAAGAGGTTCCACTAAATATGAGAAAAAACTTCTTTACAGTGAGGGTGACAGAGCCCTGGAACAGGCTGCCCAGGGAGGTCGTGGAGTCCC
>JAOTQQ010000023.1:94208377-94235903 GCA_026546715.1 Gallinago undulata
GTAACATGTTCTAGCTCTAGGCAATCCTGCTTCAGCAGGGGAGTTGGACTAGATGATCTCTATGGTCCCTTCCAACTATAAAAGAAAATTCAGTGAAAAAATTCAGTGAAAAACTTGTCTCTTCTACCCAATTCACACACTATTAATAGTAGTCAAAATCATATTTGTTGTCTTTTGCAGAGATATATTATTGAATTTTCTTCTCTGACAGGGCTTCTGAGAGTCACAACCAGATGGACCTGTTTCAGGTCTTTGCAAATCAGACACTGTGATGGAATCTGGCTAAGGTGATGTTCTCATGAGGAAAAGATGCCCTCTTCTGATGTGGCCTTTCTCCAGATACGTATCTTTAGAACCTGTTTTAATTTTTTTCCTAACAGATAGTTTGTGACTAACCTGTAAATTAAAATACATCATTAAACATCTTCACATAACCTTATAGCACCTTCCAGTACTGAGAGGGAGCCTGCAAGAAAGATGGGGAGGGACTCTATCAGGGAGTGTAGCGATAGGACAAGAGAGAAAGGTTTTAAACTGAAAGAGGGTAGATTTAGGTTATATATCAGGAATAAATTCTTTATCGTGAGGGTTGTGAGAGGGTTGCCCAGAGAAGTTGTGGATGCCCCATCCCTTGAGGGGTTCAAGGCCAGGCTGGATGGGGCTTTGAGCAACCTGCTCTAGAGGGAGGTGTCCCTGCCCATGGCAGGGGGGTTGGAACTCGATGATCTTTAAGGTCCCTTCCAACTCTAACCATTCTATGATTCTATGTATATATTTGTAAAGATTGAGATCTCTTTGTGGACAAGAAAGCAGAATATCTATTCTAAATTATTTTTTTTTACAATAATAAATGCAATTAGGGCTAAAACAGATATATACATAAAAGCAGTAAAGATACTTCAGATGGTCTTTTCCTAGTCACAAAAGTTTTTTGTATTCTTATATGTTATCTCAAGAAAGAGGCACCTATTGAGCCTAATTTTCCTAGGGTAAGGCACATGATGTATGTTATGTTTTCTCAGTGGTCAGTACTGTGCTTTTACCACTCAGTAATATCTTCCTCTTACATAAAACACAACAGTTTAACAGTACGAGTACTTCTTACGTAATACAAATCCTCCTACCTGAATTATAAGTAACAGCTGTAGGAAGCAGCCACCTGGAATACAATTGCATGTATAATTCATTGCTAGTGCTCTAATAATTAGAATATCACATATTACATTAAGTTCTTAAAGTCTGTGCCTTGTTAGCTATAATGAAAATTTAATGAAATGCTTAACTCTTTTTTAAATCTGTGATGAATTCTGATGTTTGTGTAAAGAATATATTCTGGTATTTGTTATACAGAATAAACAAATCTGTTTTCCTCTTATTTTAGATATTAATACTAAAAAAGTTGTGCAATCTGATTGGAAAAAATAAATTATCCATTAAGATGAAAGAAAGCTGAATACAGTCTCTTCCCTCTTTTCTTTCTTCCTCCCACCCTCTAACACTTGTCAGTCTCACTCTGTATTTCTTCCCTTTTTTCTCTCTTTTAAAAAAAAAATGTTTTTATTTATCATTTCTTGAATACAAGAACTCTGGTTTTGTCTTCTTCCTTTTCCTTCTGTTAGCAGTGGATATGAAAGCAGGTTAGTTCCTTCCTCTTTGTAGCAAACTTTTCTGTGGCTGTGCCCCAGCCAGACTTCCTTTCAGCAGAATAAACAAGGTTTCACTCTTTCCCTGTAAATCATGTTTGCCAAAAGTGTGTTTTTCTCACTGTGTTTCCTGGCCTCTATTCCTAGTGCAGTGGCTAAAATAAAAGGCTTTATGATGCTAATGCAATCAGCATAATTATGTCTATGTTGTGAAAATGTCATATTTGTATACACATACTAGTGCATATACTATGCTGGGATTGCATACTCTTCACTGTCATCCAGCTAATGGTTCAGGAGCCCCCCTGTGGCCCTACCATTTTTAAACAGAAAAATTTTGCTACCGATTTCAGTTTATTATGAATGGTTTCTTCAAACCCACTTAGAACCACGTCTGGTTCATTATGATCAAGCTACAATAAACTAATTGTCTTCTTAATCCCAAACTCCATCAGGCAGGAGAAAGACTGTTATCTACTTGCTGTATGTCAGCAAAAGATGATCTGAGGAAAAACCAAGTTTCCTCCTCTAGCAGTGGTATGTTCACAATAGTGGATGACAGAGCTTAATTGCATGTTATTCTGTCCAAGACAAAGTTACTATTACTTTCCAAGCTCACTCAATGATAAAAAAAAGTGTTCAACAAAACAGTCAGCTTTCAAATGTCCTTCAATAAGCACGCGGCTGATTTTATTTCATCATGATATAATTTTCTTTTACCAGTATTGAGCAAGATTACCTTTATTACATTTATAGCCAAAGAACAGATGTTACTATTCAGTAATAATTTGTCATAAAAATGAAGCAAATTCAGAAGATTGTTTTCAGTTTCCCACCACATAACCACATTCTCTTAACCATCCTATTTAACATATTTTTATTTCCTTCTATGCAAAAACCAACATAAATGAAAATAAACCTCCATGTAAAGAAGCTGGTATGTTTGAAATTTTTTTTCTCTTACTCTTTCTCTGCAGTTTTAGCCTATGGGAAAGTAAATAGAAAAGTGCTATGCTCCAGATTAATTGTTTCATAGATTTTGGGTTCTCAGGGATTTAGCGAAGTAAGCAAGAAATATACCAATGATTAAAATTATACGGATTTGGACCAGGAATCAACGATATCTTAGGAAGTCCATTCCAATAAGGAAAAATACAGAGGTTGTGGCAGAAAAAGTAAATACTATGTTCTCCAGAATAAACCCACACATAATAATAGAAAGCATAGTATCAAGAATAATCTTTCGCTAGTGAAAAGATAGTTTAGATTACCCCATTTTAATCTGTAATAGCTATGAATTTCCAGTTGTCACCATTATGTGTGTCTACTTTTCTTACTTGATATTCATATTTCTTTTGCTTAGTGCACAGGACCATGAAAATATCAGGATAATTTGTGATGGTGACATTTATGCAAAGAAAAAGAAAACTAAAAGACCTTTGAGCTCAGAAAATCTAGATTTTCTTAGAATATAAAGTAGAATAATTTTCAATAGTTTTTTCATTAATATTTGAAAATAAAGATCCAGAGAGTGACTTAGCAAGAACATGGAAGAGAGATCAAATGGTGAAGATCCAATTAATAAACACACAAATGATAACAGGTCAAGAAATTGCCTGACCTAAAAATGATTGGGAGAATATGGGGTTTCAGTGAATGAAATCTGTCATGTATTCCCATTCTTTTTCCAAGGTATCTTTTGATTGAAAACTCAAAATGATTGGATAAAAATCAATCCAAAAGGATCATAAACAACTATACTCTTTTTTTCTTTTTTTTTTTTTCTTTCTCTTTCTGTTGAGTTCTGTCATCCAACATTTGTTTCAGTCAAGTTGGCAACTTTTTGATTTGCAATGAACTCTGCCCAACTCTCAAACTTTGCTTAAACTAAATCCTCTTGTAACATAGTTGTAGATCCTTCTGCCTCACCCTGTAGTATCTCAATTTTTTCCTCAATTAGATTGCTTTTCCTCCTACAGAGAGTTCCTCCTAGTCCAGGTTCCTTAAGGAACATGGCAGAGATTGAAAGCAAACAAAGCAAACTTACAATCACACTAGAAAGCTGAGAAACATTTTTAAAGGTAATGCTCTTCTCTCAGGAAGTTTAGTTCAAATAAATTTTAGTAACAAAGTATGTACCATATATGAATCACTGGTGTAGCTTTATGTCCTACATTACACAGAATATCATAGAGATAATGATAATCTAAGGCAGATGTAATAAAAAAAATCACTATAAAGTTTTTAAACACTAGAGAACATTGCTGAAGCATGGACATTTCAGAAGTAGGGAGAACGTGACAGTAAGTAAAAATATCATAGATCCCTGGAAATATAGATCCCTCGAGGTTTTCTTGTTCATTGTCACCTTTTCAAACTATGTTCAATATACCCCTGACTTCTTTCACAGATAAGTCTCTGAAAATCTTCAGCAAAAGTTATTTTACAACTTCTATGTAAGTAAAATATTCTAGTGCATTACTGTCCTCAGAATTAAAACATTTTTCATGACACCTGAATCACTCTTGTTGAATATTAAAATGATAAAGTACTTTTGTCACTCTCCCTGGGCTTACCAATTTGTTTTACACTTTTCTTAACTTATTTTGCCCCAAAGTGGTTATTATACTCTCCTTAAGGCTTTTTCAATATCAAAATGAGTAATTATCTGATGCCTTATTTATGACATTCTTGCTAATACATTTCAGAATTTTGTCTACCTTTTTTATTAGCATCAAATTGCTGATACCTCTTCAATTTGTGGCCTGCTATAATTTCAGAACATTTTTTATCAGTAGTACCAGCAGTACGACTGCTTAGCTATTTAAGCACTATTTTGCATTTATACTTTGGAACTTCTCTGAGTACAGAACATAAACTTGTCTTTACAGAACTTACTTGCATTGATACAAACACTTTCCCAAAGTCATTCTGAATTCTCATGCTGCTTTGCTTCACAAGATGTTGTAGCCAGGCTATAGCAGTGCACTGTGCATTCCATCATCCAAGTCATTAATGAAATTATTGAACAGTACTCAGGAAAAGTCCCAGTGGGACTTTGTTTAAAATATCCTCCAAGTTTGACATTGAGTTATTGGTAGGTAGTCTGTAGTAAAGTTTTAAGTTTATTTCTAATTCTATCTGGACCATGGCTTCTTAGTTTGCTCTTGAGAATAAGAGAATAGTATATCTCAAATGCTGCATAAAGACATGTAAAATCTATTGTTTCCTTCTCACATAACAACTCCATCAACTAGAGGAATTGTATTGGTATGATAGAATTTATTTTCTATATATTAATTTTAGATTTTTCTTAGTTAATTCTTATAAATTCCTCACTTAAGAATATATTCCAGTACCTTTCCTCATACTGAAAATAGCCTACTAATTTACACTTTATTAGTATGCTATTTTTTCCTTAAAATTTTCCTAGTTGTATGATACTGTACATCCTCCCTACTTTTTTTTAAATCATTAATAGATCAAATTGTTTTGGATAATTCTTTCAAATCTTTAAAGGGAATTTGAACTGGTCATGATGACTTAGAATGTTTAAATTAGATAAACATTATTTAATTTATTAGTTTCTTATTTGGACATGTTTCTATTATTTTGTTGTTCTTTCATGCCCAGTTGTGCTAGCTAAGAGTCACAATTGCTTCGGTCTTCCTTATATCATGAATAATTAGTTCACCTCTCTTGTTAAGAAATGGATCTATGTTTTCTCTTTATCTTTCTTTGTAATGATTTGTAGGAGCTTTGATTACAACTATTTATGTTCCTGACTTGCCTTAAGTAGTTTCATAGCTAATCTCTTATATAGTTACATAGTTAAACTAAGGCTGGAGACTGCTCAATATGTTCTATCTTGGGCAATCAAGATTGAAGCTGAGCCAGCTCCTTAAGTTTGTTTGTTCTGTTGAAAAATTACTTGTACTTTCTTGGCTGCTGATCCACTGCTTTCCTCTTTCTTCCAAGCTTATTAATTAATGGATTAGAGGTGCCTGGATTCTACTGTATTATTAACATACAATTTGTTTGAAAATGCAACTTTTAAAAAGATATGTAAACTATAAGTAATCATGTTCATGAAAAAACAATCTGATCAAGAAATTTCCAATATATCCTTACAAACCTCTAAACAGATTACAGTCTATAATGACACTACAAAATTAGTATGATTATTTCAGGTTTTGATTTAGAATAACGGCTAATTCTGATAACACCCCAATAGATTGTAAAGAAACACTACTAGTAGAAAGGACATGAGAGAGAGAAGAAAAACACCAAGGCCTCTTCTTTGCCTCATTTGGATTTCTAGACATTATTTATGGTTAAGCCAGTGAACTGAGCCTGATCCCAGACTTCGGATATTAAGCCATAGACTTTCTTGCATGTTCTATCATAGAGCCATACCAAGATTGTTCCAGTTAGAAATTGACCCTGCTTTAGCAAGCCTTCAGTAAAGTTGGCATAATGCTGTACTAGAAGAAGGATCTGGTCTTGAACACCAACTTGCAGTACCTCCTGGAACAGTTGTGTTTGCCGATGTTTGGACTAGTTGACTACTTTCCACTTCAAGGCAATTGTTTTCTACACAGTGCTTATTTACAGAAGGATAGTTAGGTTTTTTTAACACATTGTTTCATTTTCAGTTACACCTCAGGCAATTTATTGTTGCTTCTACACATAATAACTTGTTAGCACTGTCTATTTCCAATGGGTTGTAAATTATGGCATTAGTTGAATGTTAAGCTGATAATGCATTATGCATTGTATCCTGCCAACTGGGAAGAATATAATTTGCATATGTATATTCTTTTTTAATAACTAGGAAATGGTTTTAAGTGCAAAACAGGATTGGCAACATTATCTCTAAATGAAAAGAATGAACTTGTCATAGAATGGCTTAGAGTTAACTTGTCTGAATGACTTTTCATTGGGCAAAGTCTTTGTGATAGCTGTTTTATCTTTTTTGTTTGCTATTGTTAATGACCTTTTTTCTGTTACAGTATAGTAACAAACACAAAAGATATCTAAATTTAAATTGTGTGTCTTTCATTATTCTGCATTCAGTATAACCACACATACAGCTTGATGGTCATAAACTTGTGTGGAACCACTACAGATTTTTTTCCTTTTCTTCCAAAGAGAATCCAAAAGTGGCAAGGATGTAAGAAGAAAGACACTAATGTCACCTCTTACTTAACCTCCTTAGGATTTGTGTACATCATTTATGGTTAAGCCAAGTTTTATGGCCTAAGTTTGAATCCAGACTTCAAAATCAAGGACATCAAAGCCATAGGCATTTTTGGATGGTCTATTGTTGAGCCAATAACAAAACTCTGAGCTCTCAAGAAAGAACAATTAATCTGAGCCAGTTCCACAGTCATGGCTCCATCAATTTCTACTAATTTAGTCTGACATCTGAAGGACTTTTAACATGCCAGTAGTCCAATCCCATCAAAATTTGGTCTCAGATTCAGACATTTCACTCACTGAATGAAGAGCTGACAATCTAATCAATCATTATAATTGCACACTAGCCTCCTCCATTTACATGTTTTGCCTCCATCAACCCCATTTTGTTGATAACGTACGCAGTAGCATGCGCTATTATGACACCATAGGCAGGATAAAAGAGGGAGAGGTGAAATCTCAAGTACTGCTAGAAAAAACCCAAAAGCTAATAACGACAATATGGATTATAATAAATCTGTCAAAGTTCACACTGAAACTTCTGCAGCCTAAGAGGACCTTCCTCATCCCTTCCATTAGAGCAGCCAAATCCAACTCCAAGCTACAGAGAGGTGTGTATTGATTCATCAATCCTGACTGCAACAGAACTGATGGCTGAATGCGAAGGGAATCATTATCTTCTAAAACATCATTTATATCCAGTAAGAAACAACTCACCTGCATTTCCAGAGATCAGAACACGCATTAATCAAGATATATTGATCACTTGCAAGATTCACAGCCTAAAAGATGCAAGTCTGACTCAAAGATCTTCTGGTTATTATAAGAGGGTCATGAATAACTGGGATCACTCCTGTCCAGAACAGGATACAACTTTCTTTTAAGTACTCATCAGTCCACATGAAAGAGAAGACACCTGCTTTGGATATTTTTGCTGTAGGCAACTACCTCCCAGAGGCAAGTTTTAGTTTCTTAAAAGCATATGAAATATTAAGGTAGAGTTAACATTACATATCTATGTAATTAAAGTTAACATTCCAGATAAGATGAAATCTAGATTTTCATTGGGACAAAATACTAAAACCAACTCAGCAGCACTTATTGTTTTTGTCCTGTCAATGTTTTGCTGAGTAGTTCTTATATAGCAAACTCTCAATTGTGTTTAATGTTGTTTACTGTGCACAGTGCTTTGAAAAACTCTAGCTGGGTTGGAATGTAGCAGACAGTTTCTTCAACAATGCAGAAGACAACAGATTCCTGAAACGTGTTGTCAGATCGCTTTACGGACCAGAATTTTTAGTCAACTTCTTTATCTTAATTTCAGCCTCATTGACTTCTGACTTCATTGACTGAGGCTGCTATTGTAATTGTCTGACGTCAGAAGTTTTCATATAAAACAGTAAAAAGTCTAGAAGATAGATTATTTGCAGGATCTGTCCACAATTAGAAACTACATTTCTTCAAGATATTTCTTTGCTTCTCCAAGTACAAGACATATTTTATCATCTTTGTCTAACTTAAATAATAGAAACATATATAAAAATAGCCAACAATAACAAAAAAATTGTAAAAAAAGACCTATGCATCTGAGACTGAGAGTCTAAATATGACACCAATGTTAGCCATATAGCCTACTCTAAGCCCAGGAAGCCTTAAATCCTATAGCATTGGCCTGGTTTGAGGTAAAACAGAAAAAATTTTATGTTCAGAAATTTTACTTTTTAGCTTGGCCTCTTCTAACTAACTACACTTTGAAATTAACAGCATATTGTTCAGAAACTGTTCACTCTCACAGTGATAAGACCTGATTATACCAAGGAATGGTGTACAGAGAGGCTCTTGCTTATACTTATTGCTATAACCAAGGTCAGGTAACTTCGTTATTTGCCCTGTTGGAGGTGGAAAAGCATAGAGGGGTCATACCTGTAGGGAGGAGCAGACAGGACAGGTGACCCAAAACAGGGTATTCATCCTGAGACCTTGATTGGTTTTGTATATACTGTATAATTTTTTCCCTTTTTAAAAAAATTCTTCTTATTATTTATTATTTCATTATTTATTAATATTTTCATTAAAGTAGTTTAGTTTTTGCTAAACTCATAACTCTCTTTATTTATTCCTCTCCTCTCTTTTTAGAGGGGGGAGGGAGGGGCCATCTATCATTCTGATTCGTCAATCTGGCCAAAACCATGACAAGCATTGAAAGTAATTAATAATTAAGTAAGTCAGGAAAAAATTTACACTCGTGTTCATTTATACAAATGTCTTTGTTAGTTATGAAAGGGCAAATGACACTTGGAGTTAATAGCACAAAGTAAGCAACGTATATACTATTTACATTTATTCCAACAAATTAAAACTTAACTGTGTACAAAGTTTACGTTGCTGATTGTAATACCAACACTGAAATTTTACATTACATTTTACATTGATAAAATTTATTTAACTGCTGTATCATTCCCAGGTGTTACACTAGGAAAAACCCTATTTTTAATGAAGCTTACACATATCAGGCTGTTCTTGTCTGTTTCTTCCATGCTAGTGTTAGAATTCCTGAAGAACTTGTAGAGTACGACTTAAACACACAGAGCCATTAGGAAAGGCATAATTTTGATAAGAATTTCTTTAGAGAATAGGTGGATAATCCAGGTTCCTCCTGACTTGTGGCTTCACTCCATACTTATGGATGTTCCACCCACTATATGGTTATTTCCTAATATTTTCCTAGCTTGCTTACTTGAAATTTTCCAGTCTTATTAAAGTTGTTATATATGATATCTGCTGCTTCTCACATAATTACAGGAAAAGTTAATCTGTCATAAAAAAGATGTGATTAATTTATTATTAGTTTGTTCAACTCTCCTGTGAAAAGAGTTCTATTTTGCATCAGGAAATCTGAGTTACACTAGGATTTTTGATTTGTATAGTTACCTTTAGAGGTCATCTGGAGCACTTGATGCAGCAGTTGTTAAATGTAAAATGTACCAAAAATGACTGAAGAAAATATTAAGTCTGGAATCCTATGTTGGGTCCTAATCACAAAGTTAATGTTTTCTAGTCTTTGTCTTTGGTCCAGCAGATTATTAATTGTTTTCTTGGGTATGCAATTACACAAAAAGGAGAAAACTACAAGTCACAATCTGCTTTTATTCTACCATCTCAGACTGCTTTTACCCTCAAAGTCCACAGATTTGTGGTTTGGACAACCTTCTGAAAACTGTGACCTTCAATGAAAAAAAAAAAAATATCCATGTGGTGAGAAAAGAATTGAGAAGGTGGGTTGCAAGACAAAAATCATGCAAAAGATGAATTTAAAAACACAAGAATTGCCCTTAATGCTGTCACATTAAGGAAATAATTTATCTACCACTCCCTGATTTTAACTACATCAGTTGAAGGAAGGAGCGCCTCCTGAGACTTCACTAAATATGCAAGAACCTTAGCTAGAGAATGAGAACCAAGATATTTGTACTCAGCAATTCTTTATGAAGTCTATTTACGTCTACACTTGTCAAGTATTGCTTATTGTGGATATCATTCTGAAGAACGTAACTCTTCACATGTATTGCTTGGAACATGGGCATCTAATGGCTTAAACCATGCACTGGATCTATCCTTTAGCCTGTACATCTTTTAGAATTGCAATGCTCCTTCAATCAATTAGTGATATGTGCAATAAGTACATGTCAAATAAAGTTTCTGGAATATGAATATAATGCCTCTTTTATAAACACTCACTTAGATACATTTAGAATAAGGAGTTTGACTTTTCCTCTACAAACTTTAGATGATCACGTTACAAAGTTTCTTTCTCCTTAGAGAAATCATGCATGTCTTAAAATCAATACCAAATAGCAATTCACTTAACTATACTGTTGAGAAGCATCACAGATGAATTAAAGATTATCGGTTTTGCACTCTGCCTGCACACCTAAACGATCACCCAAGTGTCATTTGGCCTTTCATGTTTCCAATACCTCCATGTCTATAAATAAATGGTCATTGCATGTCTTTTTGCAGGCAAATTGTCTCTTTTCCAATGCATTTTACAGATCTGCTTATGCTTTTGTAATTCCTAAAGAAAGCTTAGACTACTAAAATTATTTACTTATCGTCAAAACAATCAAACTACATCAGTAGTTATGTTTTCATAATGAATTGTTTTCAATACTATACAACATTGCACACAAACATGCATTAAAAAATTAAAGCTGTGATGCAGTCTTTTTCCTTTCAGGTATAAACACATCAGATGGAACACAATGTAGAATAACTCATCCTTAAATACCACATTCTTTCATTCTTCCTTTTCCATCCCCTTCTGCTGGCAGTCTAGACCCTACTGTCCTGCCTTGTGTAACCACCCAATGCACTTTTATTACATGATATTCTTCACTTTATTCATATTTCAACATCAATATATTAATTGTTTTGAGAAGAATTTAAAATCTTAAAGATTTTAGGTTTGTGCCCAGCTAAAAGGAAGTCAGGGCACAGAACCGAATACAAAGTAATGTGCGGGTTTCATCAGTTGAAGCCTAAAGGTCTCTAATCTGATTGTTTGTATTTGAGGTTGTTATCTAAACTGCTTCTGCACTCTGTAGCTAGAACAAAGCACTAGTGTAAGATTCAACGCACTTCAAAGGACATTTCCTGTATAGGTCTGATCAATAACACATTAGAAATGACTAACTTTCTCCACTGACTACAAAGCAGGCCTAGTGCATTTTACATAGAGTAGATCTCTGGATAACATATATGCACATTTGGTCAGAGAAATCCTCTCCTATGATTCTTATTTTACCATAGTTAACTCAGAGGTATGTAGAATATATGCTTTGTAGGCTGAATGTGTTTTCTCTAGTACTTCACTCTATTTAAAATAATGTAAATAAACACTAAAAAAGTAAAAAAAAAAAAAAATAAAAAAGTACTCAGTGTACAACCCTGTAAATTGAAAAATGCCTTCCTGAAATTATAGTGTAATACAGAGTGCAGTAGGAAAAATATGCCCTTCTAGGTGGGATGTTTTTTTAAATGTATCTGGTTGTGCCAGGCCTATTGGATAGAAACAAGCAGTTGGTAAGTTATCATCCTCTGCTTTACTGCATGTAAATACATTTTAAATAGGTGACAATGTAGCACATTCGATTAGTAGGGATGTTATAAATGTGTGTCTGGTGAATCACACAAACTCACATGTGCACTGACTTGTTATTAAACACCATGATCTTGTATCATTAGATTCAAAAGAAAGGGGATTTTTTTTTTCAAATATTAAAACCAGATACACTACTACAAAGTACTGTCAACTGTGAATCATCTTTGAACAAGTTAGCCAAGCCAGAGAGGACAGACAACTTGGGTCCAAGCTGAAGCATGACTCAACACAAAGCAGCGAGCAGTGCATGACTTTGAATGCTGCTTTAAGGCAGTAGAGACCCAGAAAAAAAATCTTCAACATATCTTGCTTGTCTTCACACTAACTCATCTCTTCATCTTCCTAATGTATTCCCAGAGTAGTTATGCAGGTCCCCCAGTGATTCAGTTCACATCCAGTAGTCCCATAGCATCATCCTGTGGAAACCACTGTCTCCATATTCATAACAGAATATCAAGTTCATGTATCACTGCCATGAAAACTTAAGCTCTTTCTCTGGCACAGCATGACTCCTTATCCACGTTGTTAAACACTTTTGTCCTAGAAAAGAGTTTTGTCTATTTTGCTGGCTCAAAGACGGCCCTGATGTCTATCATCCGGCTGAACCACACCAGTCCTTGTCAGGAGCTCATTGAAATAGAAAACACATGTCTAAACATGTCCATATTTACCTACATATGCAGAAATAGCTTCACAGACAAGATTGAGAGACATAGACTCTTGACTTAATAACCTATTTCTAGTACAACAACAGCCAAGGGCTTCTGGAGGGGCCCAACTGGTCAGTACTGAATTAATGTTAATAAACAATATAAAAACCCCATGAAATTACTATTTCAGGGAGTCCTAAAAAAGAATGGCAGATCTGAGAGGTACAATTTACTGCCAAAGTTTGCAATAAAAGTGAATTACAGCCAATATATAAGGGGAAAAGGGATGAAAGATTTCATAAAATAGTACAAGGGATGAAAGGTTGCAAGACTTTCATAAAATAAGGTGCCAAACACTTCAGAGAACAAAACGAAACAGTGTATACTTAAACTGAGAAAGATGCATCCTTGTAGGCTAGATCTGACAATTTAAAAGATACTGAAAAAGGGAAAAGATAGTCTTCAGTAAGCAAAGGACAAATAATTTGTACAACTCCAAGCAGTTCAATAAGAGCTACTGAAATTCTGCCAATATGTCACAGTTCTCAGTTCAATTTCTGATTAAATGTACTTAAAAATATTCCTTAACATAAAAAAGTGAATAACACCATCCCAGTTCGTTAAATGCATATATTCATTTATCAGCTAGTGAAATTGCTTTAGTAAGTCCCAAATGAACCTGGCCTGCCCTTGTAGTGACAGCATATCTGCCTTATCAGTGCAGTTCCATTGGTTTTAAAACTAAACTACTCCAGAGCATAAAACATAATGTATCCTTAAAATATTAATGTAAATGTTGGAAACTTATCACTAAATTTCTCTTAGCTCTTATTACTCCAGAAAATACTCAGGGAAAAACACCACACGGCCTAGTAAAATATTACTGGACAGGAAGCAGCGAGGCCTGAGCTGCAGTACCGTTATATCTTTATAAATAACTCCTTATGGCCTCTCGGTTCTAGAAATTTAATATGTAATCTGGTAACAACAAATGTAAAAATGTAATTTAATCAGTGGTAACAACAGTAAAATCTGCCAGATCACACAGAGAATCCTGATCTACAGTATTAAAAACAATAAAGAAAACTTCTTAATTATTAACCCTCAGCAGACAAGGTATCCTTTATTTGCACAGTTGCAAGTCGAGTGGCTGGGGTGGTTTAGAATTGGAATTGGCAAAAGGAAAACTGTTCCTGCACTATTAACAGAGTGGCCGGGGGTGAGGAGACGTTCCCTTTTGCAGTTTGCATTGTAAAGGCAAAATCCTGCAAGAGAGAGGAGGGGCTGCATTTTAGATTACCACAGCAAGATTAAGAACATCTGATGCATCAGAAACAACGTCTGCCTAGTTGCCTTAAATCTGTTTCAAGGTATGGGATTAATTTAATTTAATTGCCTAAAAGGCATGCCTATGCTTTTGAATTACTGAGCTTGGATTTGTTTTATAGTCAATGGAGAGAAACAGACATATTCAGAGCAGATTCGAACAGACTGATTTTAGGTGTTAAATGCAGACTAAGATAAATCACAGAGTAGAAAACAACTTTTCTCTCTAGAGTGTAGAGGGAGTCTATACAGATTGCTCAGATATAGATGTGCACCTTTAGTCAGATTATTACATTCTCTGGAGGATGCTATCTAAGTTTTTCAAGCTAAACAATTTAAAGGATCTTATGCATATGCAAGAAGAAAAGTAACAAAATGTGGGGGTCATGTTCTACTATATGTTTGTTGAGCATCTAGTATAATGACATTTTCACACTTCAGCCTCCTCGGAACGCTAGTCTAATACAAATAAAATATATCAATAATATCTTATACATATGATATATATATTTAAACTCCCTTAGAAAAAGTATTTAGTTTGCTTAATGGCTCTCTTGTGGTTACTTTGAAGTACCTAATTTGCTAGTTTACAACTTTGCATTTTTTCTAGGATAAAAATTATTCATACTTCACTAGAAGTTTACTATATTTTTTTCCTCTATCTTTCTGTTAAGAGAATTTATCTAAGAGACATAATCACTTGTTACTACTAGATGGAAGTTCTTGTACTGAAATATTGTTAAATCTTATTCCCGCTGCAGGACTTCACTGAAACGTGTTGGTCTGAGATAGACACTAGTTCAACTTCTGAAATTGGATTCTGGAATATGTAATCAAAATTTGGTTTTCTTGTTGTCTGAGTTGTACTCAGAGTTTAATATAAAGATATCTTTATCATATTAGGAAGAATAGAGATTCTTTTGATTAGTGCTCAGATGAAAAGAACATTTGAAAATATGGGAGTGATAAGATCACTTGTGCTATACTTACTGAATAACCTATCTGGGAGATGGGAGGAAATGTTTCTGTGGGCTATCTACAAAGCATTCCAAGTGCCAAACTACATCAGACAAAATAAGGGATAGGAAGGGAGGGTAAAACTTGTCAGGTAAATGAAGCAATCTGGACAGAAACTAATAATTCAAGATACAAGCACTATAATTAAACAACTGATTTATTTTACAAATTCTATTTTTAAAAATCTATAAAGACATTTTCAGCCAGAGGTGAATGTTTGAATCAATACATTTTCAAACAAGGACCTAACCTAATAGCTACAGGTTTTATATGGTATGAGTAAAGCATAAGAAAGAACTAAGTGATTCTTTTTTGCCTTGCTACTCTATTCTCTGCCCTAAAACCCTCCCCCCAGTAGTTGTAAACCATTGTTTCTGAGATGCTAAACCCATATATTTTGGTTCCCCTCTGTAGAACTCTTACTTAGAGAAGAATGACTTACTTTTAAAGGTTTGTGAGCTTTCTTAATAATTTCAGAATTTATATGAGACTATAGTAATTTTGTGTGTGAAAACATCTGAGATTTTGGTCATTTAATTGAATTTCAGAGAAAACGTTTTGTTCTCTGTAGAGGGTATTTATAAAAATACTTTGTTCAGACATTAGTTTCATGACTGAATTTGTAAAACCTTACTATAGAATAAGTCCTTCTGGGGATGTCAACTGTTAGGACCTCTCAAGAAACCATGCACAACTGAGGTAGCTTTACATAGCACAGTTTGATTTTCAGGTCCTTTTTTTTCTATACTGGATCACATCCTCAAATATTCAAGCAAAATGCAAGTGAAAGCGGGTCTTCAGAACCCACTTGAAGTCTGATACAATTCCATCATTAACCCCACAGCTGACTTCTGTAGCTTTTGAGGCATTTAATTGAGAACTTCTTGATGTATAGTCAAATGAAACAGTTGATTATATAACCCTTCTCAGAATTTCCTAATACTCTATTGTAAAAAACCAGTGCTATCCATTCCAGCACACATAGCTTTGCAATCTTCATATTATCCCTTACCTGGAGTATTTCATGTCCATACCTTTTCTTATTATTTACACTTAGTTATATTAACAGCTAACACTCATAAACAGGAGTTTCAAAATCTTAAGGAATAACTCAGGTTGCCATAATTAAGAACTGAAGGATACGAAAAAGCACATCTGCTGGGCTAATTGCATAAGGCCGTGAAACA
This sequence comes from Gallinago undulata, assembly GCA_026546715.1. NCBI lineage: Eukaryota > Metazoa > Chordata > Aves > Charadriiformes > Scolopacidae > Gallinago > Gallinago undulata. The sequence continues at coordinate 94,224,561 of JAOTQQ010000023.1, forward strand.
CTCATGTGTCACAATTCTGATGCTGAAATAGTATGACCAAATGGTGAGATCAGTGGTGAAAAAAGCCCTGAAAAAAAGCTGTGTCTGAAAGAAGTAGAGAGCTTATGGCCAAGTTTTTTTATTTGAAAATGGCAGTAACCAAGAGGGAAGAACAGATGTAGTCATGGAAGGACTGTATATAAGAGACTGAAGAACAGTTTCAGGAACATGATGCATTTGTCTTTATAAGACAAGGATTAAAATATTACTGACAGAGGATAAGTTAGCACTTTAAATCCACAGAATTTAAATATAGTAAGCATCTAAAATGGGTGGCTATTTCTAGGGATTAGAGTCACTACAAATATCCATCTCAAAGAGATATTAAATGTTATGTTTTATGATGAAAAATAAACATAGAAACCTCTTACTAACAAGGAACAGTGAGAAAGAAGTTAATGGGGAAGACCATTCCTCATGTCTGCTGCAATGCCTCTTTGTCTGTTTTTGGTTTTCAAGAGCAGAAGCACTATCTACCTCCTCTTCTCTATGACATATTTATACTTTGGGGGAATCTTTGCTTCAGTTGCTTTATCCAATCGATCTGTTAATCCAAATTCACACCTGACATAAATCTGGAATTCAGTGAGTTTCGCCAGATTTTATTTTACCTCACAAAATGCCCTTATTCTTTACCACATTCTGAATTACCTTTAATTATATTAGAAAATGAAATAGTCGATATTCAAAAGAAAAGAAAACACTTGGGTAATTAGATAGTATTTAATGTGAGACCACTTGAATTTCTTTTTCTAAATGGGTTTTCAGCAAATCTACTAACCACTAGAGAGTTATATTCATTTTTTTCATGACAGAAAGGGAGTGTGAAATACGTGTTATCATAAAGCATAGATTTTAGAATGACACTAAACTGTTATGAGGCTAAAATATTTGTTTAATTCTGGCATGTTGGAAAAAATACATTGAATGTTATTTAAGCTAACCTTTGACCTTGTCTGTGTTGTTAGGTTATGAAATAAAACATGTAAGGCTACCAAGTGCAAAAAGATTTGGGAATGCTTGACAGTGTGGGTGTGAGTTTCTAGAGTTATATATAATCCATACAAAATAGTTATTCTTTTGCTTTAATATTAACAATGATTTTCATAAGAAAAAAATCAAATCCTAATGTTCAGTGATTTCAATTATTTACCCTCGAAATATAATTCATACAGCATTTTTTGTTTTCTAGATGAGTAATTACATTTGAGTTGTCTCAAAAGGTAAATCACAATTTGGCTTATGATTTTTTCCTTCATTAATTGGATATACAAAAAAGGCAAAGTTTGTATTTGATATACAACTTCATTTATCTTTGTAGGCACTCCAACAGCTCAGTGAAGTTCTATGACTCGCTGATGAGCTTTGACCATAGCTGCCAGCTTCCTTCTGCTTCTAGTCATGGTTCTGATAAATTTTAGAACCCAATGAGGATAGATGAAGAGCAAGACAGAGAAGTGGAGTAAAAGCCTAAACGTTAATTATGCTGGGGCAGGGAAAGGCACATGTAGGGGTAATCAGGAGGCAATCAAGAGCACTTTCAACTTATAATTTTGCTTTACTTTATTTGTTGCACTAATTTATAAGTTAAATATTAACTTAAACAGGAAATCCCAGTATTTTGACATAATAGACATAATAACATTCTGTTAAAGTATTTTCAGATCTGTTTACTTGTAGATGATTTCCAATACCAATACAATAGGGATATCTTGTATTTCATGAACATATACTGCAAGTAACTGTTATGAAAGGGTACTTTTATGGTACAACTAAAAAAGAAAATATTTTCCTGAGAATAAAAATAACATATTTAGATATGCCATTGAATAAATGATTCCTTTGTATTAAATTACATTTCTAATAACTACTTTCCTACCCCCCCAAAAATATATGTCTTTATATCAGATCCTGAAGCCAATAATTAAGTATGCAGACTGCAGAAGCATTTCTATAATAAAATGTCCTTTTGCCAAAATGATCAGGTCCAAAAGCAAAATTGTTATATTTGAATTGCAAACGTCTTAAAGTTTCCTTTCTGGCTCCAGGGTTTATATATGGAGTTAGGTAGTCAAGTTCCCTATGCATTGAACAAGGAAACAGCGGAACTTCCCTTTCTTTCGCAGTGGAAATTCTGACTTGCAGAAAGCTGGGAGTGTATGTCAACGTTTGAACAATCAGATACAAGGTCTGTACATGTATTTCCTGTTTGCTTCAGAAGTTATTTCCAAATAAGGGTCACTCAGCATGATTTCCTGTTTTGATCTTTTTTGAAAACTACTTTATGGCATTCATTAAGAAAATTAACTAGCTTTGCAACACCGTATTATGCAATTAGCAGTTCCCTACGTCTACTGAGCTTTCAACACTGACAGCCTTTTATAAAACCTTCTATCGTTCAATCTGCAAAGAGAAAATACTTTGCAGGGAAATTTAGTGTGTGTCAAATAGCTGGCTGAAATAATAAGTAGAGAATAAAATGTACAATATGCAAAACACGGTCAACCATTTCTGTGAAATGATGAATTTTAATTACTGTAGCTAATTACAGTACTGCTACATTACTCTCACATCACAGATATATACTGGGTTAATGTGGATTACGATGAAGTGCTATGAGGAAACAGCAGCAAAAATAGGACATCGGCTCATTTTTAGAGGAATAGAGAACTTTTCCCTAAAGATCTGAGGCTTAGCTTCTGACATCCTATTAAATGTCATGGCTTTAGCTGAGTGGCTAGTTCCACATTTAGGCACATAGTAGCTCTTCAATATATGCAGTAGTCAGGTGAACTCTTTTATTTATGATAAATAACCACTTAATAATAATATTTGAACTGCACTATGAAACATGGTTTATGTACCACCACATTACTCTCTCTTCCCTCCCGCTAACAAACAAACTGAAAATTGTTCTCATGTTTTATATATTATTTTCATTTTGTTAAGGGCCATTCTTTGCTAAATAGTAGTAAGAGCAACTAAAACAGGTATCTTGTTACTATAGATAATCTCTTTAGAAAGAGTAAGAAATCACTGTTATACAGAAAGAAATATTGTTTCCCCCTGATATTTATAAGCATTTTCTTTGCTGCTTTTTCTCATTTCCTGCAGCCTTTCTTTACTTGGAAAAAAACCCATTATTTTTCATTTTAGGCATTTGTTTTTTTATTTATTTAGAAATGTCACTCTTTAAGATAAATTCTTTCAGCACTCTTTAAATGTTTTATACTCAGTTAGACCTATTCTAGTAGGATTAATATCAGTTTCTTCAATGGATTTTATTTCAGGTGTACAAATTTCATTACAGAATCATATAGATTATTATAACTATGCATTAAATAGTGGTAAGATGTGGAATTTAGCCTCCAGAAGCTTGCTAATTCAAGTCATTACTGTATGCTTACTTTTTAGATGAGCATAACATTTTAAATGAATAGAATAAGAAGGATTGCCTAGATTCTGTATCAGTTTACGTTTAACTGGAAGAAAACATAGCTATTTAGGTAATCAAGGAGAATATGTTCTGGCTTTGAGACATCAAAACAAACAAAAAACCCCCCAAAATAATTTCATATTTTTATTTTAGATCATAAATTCCCTGCATAGTAAATGATATTTATGAGGAACCTTAAATGCAGGATGATCTGATCAGCTTATTGTCTAGATAGTACCAGTGTGCTCTGATGGTTCAAAATTGGAAGAGAGTAACCCAGCTTCTGTCTAAATTCTGTGGAGGAATTGGGCCATTAAATATGTTCAGTCTTAAACAGAATATATTCAGTAAAAACATGATTACCATGTTTCCTTTCATTAAGAATAAAAAATTAATTAATGAAAATGTTATTTTGAAGTTGGAATGAGCTTTAGAATAGCAGACAGTTATTTGGCAAATGCTTTGAAAATGGAAGAGTAAATAACATGACCAGGTTAGTGTGAGGAGCTACATACCTTCTGCTCCTAATTTACAAGAGATCTCTACATTGACGATTAAAAAGTTTAAGATGTATGGCTGCTGTAGACTCCTTTGTTTTAGAGGGGCTGCAATATAGGCAAGAATGAAAACTTATGATACAACAAGAGCAGAAATAAAAAATATCTCATTTTGCAAGCAGGTGGTAAGAGAAATCCTATATTCAAAGGACTGCCTATATGTTGCCCACTTAAGGAGTACTGGACAACATGCAGGGCAGTACTGAGAGATCAGAAGACCTAGATCAAATCTCTGGCTCACTAGGCAAGAATTCACCAACAAACTATTGTGTAACACCACAATGTAGGGAAGAAAATACAATCCAAGGTTAGAGATAAAGTTTGACCTTTACAAAAGTGGGAGTTTGAGGCCAATGGGATTTAAAAATTCAAGTTCTGTAGCCTTTATAAGAAATAAACTAGGGTTTCTTTCTACCACAAAAAGTCTATTTCTATTGGAGGAAAGCAAAATCTTTTCCAACTCTTGTAGAGACTGAATTTTTATTTAAACAGATCAATGAAGTACTGCAGGAAACCCAATCACTTGGGAGGAGGACAGAATATTGGTGAAGGATGAAACATCTGGGATATAGTTATACCTTCAGAGTGACTCCTGTACATATAAATTTTGTGCTACTGACAAAACATATTTCTGTATAATTTCTTCCTCCATAGTGATGGAGAATAATTTTGTGCAGCTACCTGGGTCATCATCTGATAGGTCAGTCGGACTGTCTGCAAACTGGGGCAGACTCCAGAATTCATCATTTTCCTCATTATGTATGATCCTCTGATAAGAAAATTAATCAGCTCAGAAGATGTCTGTCACCATGTTGTGGTCTCAACAGCATAAAAATTTGATTGTGAAGCACAGAAAGAAAAAGTCACTGACTTGTCATGAACTAATATCAGAGCTAACTACAGAACCTTTTCCTCCAAGTGCTTGCACAGTGCACCTACCATTAGAGCACGCAAGACATGTTTGATAGATTTAACATAAGATCATATTTGTCAGGATCTTCAATATTATTTTTCAGTACTAAAAATTTCTCAGGGTGTGAACTGAATCAAACCTACACATTTAGAACTCTCAGCACAGTGCTGATAAAAGGAAATGATAACATAGAATCACAGAATCTTAGTGGTTGGAACAGACCTTTGAGATCATCGAGTCCAACCACATAAAACAAACAAACAAACAAACAAACAAACAAACAAAACCCCACAAAAACAAACAAACAGCAAAAAAAAACCCACACAAAACCAAACAAACAAAAAAAAAAGCCACCCACCAACTAAACCCCACACCCACAACCCCACACACAACACCTCACCACAAACCAATAATGTTGGCCACTAGAGCATGCAAGGAACATGAGGAAATGTTCCCAACTGTAGATCTGCACAATTCTGGAGGCTTTGCTTTCTCTACAAGGTTGTTTTAAATTAGTTACAGGGGTTTTTTTAGGGACAGAAAGTCCTCCAGCACTGGAATAGATTTTTTGCCATTTAGAGCATGCTACCACAGTTCTTCAAAAACACAGTTCTGCTGAACGCAAATTTCCTAGACTAATACTTTACCCACATCAGAGCTCTTCTTCTCTGCTGGACTTGGGGATTTTTTATGCTACAGATAGCTTCATTTGCAAGAAATCTGCCCAGGACTAGTCCACAATTCCACAATCTTGATTTCTCTTCCTGTACACCTAATTACCACTATCTCTTCCCCTCTAATAGATATGGGAGAGTCTTTCCTTGAAGAACAAAAATTTTAATGTGGATGGCTGTGTTGTAACCTGCAAGATACTGGATGAGAGAAGAAAGGTCATTTTCTTAGTCTGAGGTGAGTGAAACAGACATTACCTGAGAGTGTCTTCAAAGGTTAATGATTTTACTCAAAATATGTTGGATGTCATTGGTTGGATTTACAATTTATGATGATTTTTCTTTTCCTATGAAAGTATGCTTCTTTTCTTCCTGTCATTTCGGCAAACATAGCCTGTGGCCAAGTTCTTTTCTTCTCTTACCACCTGTCAGGCATATAAGACCAGAATCTCTGCTTACTGAAGTTTTCTAACAGTGTAATATTATCTGATGATTTCTGATTTATGCTATTGGAGTGTTACACTAGGGTTTGAGATCCTTCAGGCTAAATGGTGACCTCACGTACATTTTTGTAGCCTAGCTATTGATACCAACCTCTGGTGAGCCTGCCCTACTGTAGTCAAGGCTACCCTTTGGACTGAAAAGTTTCCACTGTTGTTAATCTGTGACCAGGTACAACCTTAAATTGTCTCTAGAAGCATAAGGTTAATTTAGTTCTTGAGACTGGAATTCATGAGAAGAAAAAAAAAAAAAAAGAGAAATATTAAAAAGAAAATAAAAAAAGGAAAGCTGAACAAATGTGATGCTGAAGGACTGAAGTCACTGTGAAGTCACTGATGGAGAACTCCCAGATGTTGGTTTTACCATCACATTCCAGACTAGAACACTGCCTTAAGGGCAACGGTCAATAGTCAAGCTGTTTTACAGGAATGAGGAAAAATATTTTCCTTCCTGCTTTTGGTTTTCTGTGACTAGCCTTGTGGATTTTAGTTTCTTTTCTGCAGTTCTCTTCCTATTGTAAATTTCATTTTTTAATCAAATAGGAAAAAAAATCTATAAGAAAGGAATAAAGAGAAACATTGAATCTAGAAGTTTTCCACATAACTTAAATGACATTTAATTTTTCTTATTCCATATATGTCAGAGCACTTTCAAAGAACTTGCTTGTGATGGCCTTCATGGGGGTGTAGGATTAGGAAGAATGCAACCTGTGTTATTCCTGAAGATGAGGAGCAAGTAGTTTCATGCCCTCCTCTCTCCTGTGAGCATTTGGGTCTCAGAGGTTTCCTCAGCTGAAGTTATGTCTCTGCAGTCCTTTAGTCAAGCTAGAGGCAAATTACTGTGACTTGACTCCATCTCTTCCTCAGTATATCAAAGCAGCATAAAGGTGCTTGTAATTGCGCTAACCAAGCAGCATTTGCATCCATTAAAAATCATCATAAGCAGCCAATAGTGTCCATCAGCGCTCAGATCAAAGGTTTATTGTGAAATTCCTGCATGTTCCCTGTAATGATCTGATCAGGGGATCTGAACAAGAACAAGGCTGTAGAGTTTGTAAACGTCTGGTTGAAGCTTTTAATACAATAATGCAAAGAAAATCAGGATTTCAGAAAAAAAAAAAGAAAGCAGCAGGTGGAAAAAATTGGTGAGTCCTCTGATCATAGATTTGTCTGTGCACAATGCTGTTCAGAAAATGCTGTGCCTGCTGTTTTTATAATAGGATGACCTTTTCCACTGCAAAGACACAGCCATCACAACCATTAGTAAACCACTAATGAATAGCCTCCTATTCAAACAACAGTAGTAAAGCAGGAAACTCATATCTCCTATGTCCCTTTCACTTCACTAAAGTGTGAACTCTAAAAACCTCATTGAAAACACAACATTTTGGTACGAGAAAAAAGCAGGAATATCACACAGAATAACCCCCAGTACAAAATTTTCTATTTGCTGGCTTTTGGTTTGTTTTTTTTTTTTGGTTGGTTGGTTGGTTGGTTTTTGTTTGGGTTTTTTTTACTATGCATATGCTTAACACATGGAAGCAAAAGCTACTATTCTTAATATTACTGTGCCTAAGAGCCATGATCCAGGTAAAGGACTCACCAAGTTATCTAATGTGCAGCTGTGAAGATACATACTCCTCACTAATCTTGTGCTACCATCTCTGTCTAATGTAAGGACTTTTTTTCTGTTATAATTTGCCACTCTTGAGGGGTATGAACCCTCAATAGGTTTGACTAAATATCTGCTCAAGAGTGGTAATCACTTGAGATGTTGTATTACTCGGACTCTTGCTTTTGTTTTCTGATAAAAATTCAGGACAGAAGACTCTCACAGACCAGATTTTAGAGGTTGAGATCATATTCTAACTTCAGCTTATAGAAGTAGGGCAACATGTTTAGTTTGTGTAAAGTCTTGTCAGCCAGAAATTGCTATGGATTTAGCTGTGTATAGAAAAAGATTTTCCCTAATACCCAGATATTGTGCAAAACAGGCTACAGAAGAAGTCTTGCTCCCTTTTGAATTCCCACTGTTGGTAAAGAAGAGTCTGTAGTAAAAAATCGATGTTATATGAGCTGACTGTTTGTAGACCCTGAGGCTTTCTTCAGAAACACTTAATCTCTTAATGAGATCATTCTTAAATTGAAAAATTAACCACCAGAGTAAGTCTGTTTATGTAAGCATATTCTTTCTCTTTATAAAGAAAATAAGAGTTAAGAATGAAAAGTGTATTTTCCATGGCTTAGTATTCATTTAAGAATTTAAGCTATCCTCACCTTCCGTTTAGATAACTTTTACTACTTTAGGAAAACCACAATTTGTAGGATCCTGTTGGTCATCTCTGCCCAAAATGCTGGGCATTTGGGAGCTGCATTCCTGAAAGAGTGCAGCTGACCATGCAGCAGCATCCATACTTGTGCTTTTAAAACTACAAATGTCATGTTAGCTTTGGAAAGCTTCCAGAGCATGGTTTATCTAGCTTGGTTTCCTGGATTTAAACAATTTAGTCCTGCTAAAAACTTCCAGACATGAAATGGAGTACTAGTGGTTGACTTGTTATGACAGATTTGGAAAACATCTGTACCGTTAATGACCTAATAACGGCCTTCCAGTACCTGAGAGGGGCTACAGAAAGTCTGGGGAGAGCCTGTTTACAAAGGCCTGCAGTGACAGGATGAGGGGCAATGGGTTTAAACTGAAGAAAAGCAGATTTAGATTGGAGATTAGGAATGAGTTGTTTCCAATGAGGGTGGTGGAGCACTGGAAGAGGTTGCCCAGGGAGGTGGTTGAGGCCCCTTCCCTGGAGACATTCAAGGTGAGGCTCAACGAGGCCCTGGGCAACTTGGTCTAGTTGGGGGTGTCCCTGCTGACTGCGGGGGGGTGGGTCAGACTAGATGACCTTTGGAGGTCCCTTCCAGCCCAGATGATTCTATGATTCTATGATGCAAATAGACATCTGGTTAAAATTTCACAAGCACCAAACCAGATGAGATCACAGATTATCATAGTTGTCAGTGGAAACTGTGAACCTTTGTGTGTATTGTTAAGTGTTTTTATGTATCTTCAGTTCATATATTTCAGCAGTAAACCACTAATAATTTGAATGGAAATCAAGAACCTACTTAGTTGTGAAATAATTAAATATCTGATTTGCTTTCAAATACAAAGCTTAAACACTTACAGCTTAATATAATGTATATTAGATATTCTAGTATGTACTGCTGACTGTTATCTGAATAGGCAGGTGTACTATAATACGTATATGAAGATTTGAAAAGATTTGTAAGGCTCAGAGGAAGTTATTCAGTTTTTACAAGCTCAGTTCCATCAATTCCTTCATTTTTTTGATGCTGTGCTTCTTGTTCACTCCATCAGCTTTTTATCTCATTCACACACACACACAAAATGAAGTCATGAGCTAGCACAACTGATATCAGAAGTCACTACTATAGTCTACTGTTTTTTAATTTGCCTATAAATTAAGCTGTGAAATGGATTTTAAAAATTTTGATTAAACCACTAAAGAATGTTTCCAGGAGCAGACAACTGTGCTAAACTTCCTTCCATAAAGAAGTTTTACAAGTAGGTCATAAACCCCTGAAATTAAGTCAGAAATGCTGACAGACCCCAAACTTTTAGCAGCTCTGTAAGCTCCGGTCTAATCATGTTCTCCCAGAGGGGGAAAATCTTTCTCTTGAGACTAAATTGGAGACTGTAAAATTGTTGTTTTGTCACGTAGAGCTCTGAGTATACCGTAAAGAAATGTACAACAAAGAAGAAATCTGTTGTTACTATAGCAACTAAAATTCAAAATATATCTGAAAATGACTATTTTTTTCTAAATTTATCCTATGAAACATTTCCCAGTCTTGCCTAATTGTGTTACATGGAATAGCTTTCATTTATTAGCATGGGTCAGAAGAAGTCTGAAACTACACAGAAATTACTGGAGGTAAACAAATATAAACTAATCAATGATTTGTCTCCAGTGGACCTTATATATTCCAGGGCATAGAAAAAACTACATAACATTAAACACCTAAAATTTTAATCTTAGAAGCTGTATCTATTTGGTGTGTATGTGAACAAGTTTGCTTTTTTTATATAATCCTCTTCTAAAGAAAGATCTTTTGTTTATTGATTTGGTTGTGGGGTATTTTTTTTTTTAATTTTTCGACATGATCATTATGACCTTTATACAAAGTTTTGTTTATGAAGAAGGCTTGACTGAAAATATTTCTGTTTTTTTTAAATTGTTTATATATCAGGCATGGAATTTCACTTGTATGTGTTTGAATTTCATAAGGAAACAAAGGATATGAAATAGATTATTGTTAAACAATATTTTTGCACATTGCATACTATGGAGTATATATTGATAGAAAACCAAAGTCTTTAAACTTCTGCTTGCATTTGTTTCACATAAAACAAAGCCAGAATAGATAATTCTGTTTTGGCAAAGAAAAGTAACTAGAAAGTAACAAGAAAGACTTACAAAAGGTCACTGAGGCTATTATTCTATTTCCATCTCTGCAACAAAAGTGACAGTTTTTCCTTGATATACTGATTGCTGATATAGTACAGCTGCAATACCATGGAATTTCTTCATGTTACACTAGAAAAGTGCATACTTTGAAAGAAAACCCAAAAAACTTTCAGACCCACTATGATCTTCTTAAAGGCATATTAACAAACTATAACTTAGAGGTTTTGATTTTTAAGTCTCTTTTATGTTCAAATCTTATGAAATTTCAGAATGATTTGTTTCCCATTTAGGCTCATTTATCCCTAGGACCAAATCCACAAGGAGGACTTCCATTAGTTTGCAGGACCCAATATGAACAGCAGCAGAAATCCCACTTTCCCTTCTATGGCTATTGATGTGTTTAGCCCTTGACTTCTATACTGTTTTCCATTCTCCATTCTTGTACATAACACATACCTGAAAGAAGACTTTATGACTTAGATGATACGGTTATTGAAAGTAATATTTTTACTGCATTATCTTATTACCTTAAAGCAATTACAGATTCACAGAATCACCGAATCACCTAGGTTGGAAGGGACCTTTTAAGATGATCCAGTGCAACCAGTGAAAAAAAACCAAACCAAACCCAACCAAAACAAAACCCCCCAAATCCCCACAAACGAACAAAAAAACCCACACAAACCCCACACCACACCCAAAACACCACCAACCCAACACTAATCCATATCCCCGAGCAC
>JAOTQQ010000023.1:94235918-94252431 GCA_026546715.1 Gallinago undulata
ACCTGAACCTCCCCTGGTGCAACTTGAAGCCATTACCCCTTGTCCTGTCATCTGTGACCTGGGAGAAGAGACCAACCCCCGCCTCTCTACACCCTCCTTTCAGGGAGTTGGAGAGAGCGAGAAGGTCTACACTCAGTCTCCCCCAGACTGAACAACCCCAGCCCCCTCAGCCTCTCCTCCTAAGACTTGTGCTCCAGACCCCTCACCAGCTTCGTTGCCCTTCTCTGGACCTGCTTCAGCACCTCAATGTCTTTCTTGTGGTAAGGGGCCCAAAACTGGACACAGTACTTTTTGGTTTTCATTTCTCCTTTAAAAAAAAGCCTAAACAAATCAAACAAAACCAAACACACAAAGGCACACAAAAAACAGAGTTTAGTTTCCTCCTGCAGAGCTTCATGAAGTCCCTAGGTCAGGTAGTAGCAATGTGTGTCTCTGTTCTTAGACCTGTGTAAACCAACTTCAGTGCCAATCTCTTGCAATGACCCCCTGCTAATATTAGAAAACAATTTCCATCACTTACAGTCAATACAGATTCCTCAGACTCATTCTGGAATATTCAAGAAGTCAAACAAAACTACCTACTGAAGAGCATGGGAAGAGCTAACTCAATGTGCAATTTGGCCACAGACAATTAAAAATTGTGATTTCTCAGTCTGTCTATCATCTCCTTTAATCCTGTTTATTCATTTCTTTAAGAATTTAATTATCCTTGCACACTCTTGTATTCATATTATCTACTTTGTATTTATTTACTTTTCTCCCTTTAGCCACATTACACCTACCTAACAATCCCTGACTATAAAAATATGATCAGTATGCTATTAGATTAGATAGATACCCAGAACATCAAGGAATAATTGCAGATATACAGTAATCTAAACCTATTCGTATTGCTATTCTGTGGTTTACAGTCATAAGTATTAAAGATAATCCTGATTATTAGCTGTGTGTTGCAATCTCTATAAAGAACTATAGGAAAAGCTGCTGATAGAAAGACAAATGCTAAAACACAGAAACTGTACAAACACTGGTGAATACCTTAGCTTTAATAAAATAGGTATTTTTGCAAATAAAAATACGAACCCTAAAGATTTAAAGCATGTAGTCACTTAAATAAAAACTAGCTGAGGGAAGTAAACACATATAAATAATTATAATTTATTTCTTTAAACTATTTTAAAAAGATACATCAACTATATAGAACATCTTATACACAAACTTTTATTCAACAAATTAAATATTATGAATTTATATGTATCAGAAATAATAATACAACAAACCAGTTGTATTGTAAATGCTGGCAGAACGCTTTCAGAAAATTGAGTGTAGCAAGCTTGCCATCTACTGATCAAAAGAAAAGATCTTTGTTTGTGAGGCATGTTTTGCACACTGTAATACTTAGTTTGAAATCCTCTTTATATGATGAATCATTACCCATGTATTTAAAATAAATCTGTTTCCAGTGTTCCTGCAGGTCAATATATAGCCTCAAAGGTATTGTGCTAGTGGATCAGAGGGTACTTCTTATACCCGATGAGGACTATCTCATGTAGAGAGACATCATTTTATTCAGTATTTTGGGAACTCATTTGACATCCCTTGTAACAGTATATTCCCAATTCACAGATGTTCTGATGCAGTTAAAACATTATTTTATAAATAATATGGCAAAAGCAAATAAATATTCTCAGTTTTCCCAATTCTTTTCATTTCACAAAGAGATCTTCATGTGTCCCCTGTCATCTGCCAGTTTTGCCCTCAGCTTTGTCAGTGCATAGTGGGAGATTGCAGAAAATCCATGTCTAGTGTATTTGGTGCTGCAAACCCTCATGTTCCATTCAGATCAGCTTAGACACAGAAGTTAAAATCCACAGCTGCGTCATATATAAAACAAAGAAAAGTCTTCACCCTCTTTTAAGGAGTGTTTTCTATAGGTTAGGGCCCTATATTACCATTACTATATAATTTTTCATTTTACCACCAGTAACTGATTTCATTCAATGTAAAATTATAATAATATGGATAACAAAGCATGAAAGTAGATGACTTGTGACTAAGAGCTAAAGAGTGATGGATTTTTTTTTTTAAATTATCTCTTTATAATGGTTTGGATTTTTGTGGACCTATAATCATATAATAGAAGAGTTTGGGTTGGAAAGGTCACCTAGTCTCCCTCCTCCCCCATACAATGACCAGGGACATCTTTAACAAGATCAGGTTGCTCAGAGTCCTGTCCAACCTGTTTCCAAGGATGGCACATCTGCCACCTCTTTGGGTAACCTCTTCCAGTGTTTCACCACTCTCATTGTAAAATATTTCTTCCTTATATCTTGTCTAAATCTGCCCTCTTTTAGTTTAAAACCATTACCCTTTGTCCTAGCCTAACAGGCCCTGCAAAAAAGTTTGTTGCCTCTTTCTTATAAACCCTATTTAAGTACGCAAAGAACACATTAAGGTTCTCTTCTCTAGGCTGAATAACCCCAACTCTCTCAGCCTGTTCTCATAGGAGAGGTGTTCCACCCCTCTGGTAATTTTTGTGGCCCTACAGATCCCACCTTCCTTTACTGAAGGCTCCAGAGCTGGACACAGTACTCCAGGTGGGATCTCACCAGAGTAGAGGGGCAGAATCACCTGCCTTGGCCTGCCGACCACTCTTCTTTTGGTGCAGTCCAGGATAAAGTTGGCCTTCTGGTCTGTAAGCACATATATATGTCAGCTCATATCCTGTTTTTCCTCCATCAGTACCCCAAGGTCCTTCTTGGCAGGGCTACTCTCAGTCCGTTCATTCCCCAGCCTGTATTGACAGCAGGGATTCCCCAAACCAGGTGCAAGATCCTGTACTTGGCCTTGTTGAACCTCATGATTCACACAGGCCTATTTCTTGAGCTTTTCCAGGTCCCTTTGGATGGCATCCTGTCCCTCAGGTGTGTCAACTGCACCATTCAGTTTGGTGTCATCCACAAACTTCCTGAGGGTGCACTCGATCATACTGTCTATGTCACTGATGAAGATATTAAACAGTACTGGAAACTGAGGTGCACCACTTGTCACTGATTTCCATACAGTGACATTATATAACTTCAGAAGAAGTGAAGACATAAAACTTCTGAAAGTGATAGATCAGAGCAAGGTTGAGAGGACAGAATATGCTCTTTCCAAGCAAACAGGAAAGCTTGTCTTTTCAGCTATGCCATTTAAACTCAGTGGCAGGTTATTTTTCACACACTTGCCATGTAGTTTGAGTGACTGGACTTTTTTTCCTTTTAATATATTCCTTACTTCTCTGCTGGATAATTATGAAATTATTTTGTTATTTTCCCATTACTTAAAATTTGACTCTTATTTCATTTGTACTCTTATAAATCAGGAATGGTTTCACTTCAGTTAAGGGATTTAAGATTACCTCTGTTAACTCCAAATTAAATTAATGTGTTTTGCTGCAGAACCTCCCCTAAATAGGACTGGGATTTTTAGATTGCATGGGACTATAACCTAAAGTTAGAAATTCCCAGAGCCAGTATGATTTGTAGAGACTGAGATATTTCAAGAGATTTGTCTGCAGAAATCAATAAGCTTTGTGAAATAAATTTCCCAGCTGGCACTTATTACCTCTACCACAACTACTGCACATGGCTTGGTATGTCAAGGTGGTTAAAAATCCATCCTTGGAAAGGGATAGGAGGAAATCTGCAAGTTTGGGGATATTTTTCTTGTGTGTTCAGAAGGTAGCCTGAAAGTACTCTGCATGTCTGGGACCAGACAGGGTAATCTCTATTCTAGGAAAGCTTTGAGTCTGTTGGGGCAAATGAGTCATATCCTGCATGTCAGCAGGGATACATCACAGCATGAAAGTTATCCCAGAACTACCCCTTTGCACTTCAGCTCTTTACAAACACCCTGGCTCATTTGCCTCACCCACACTTCAGCAAATGCCAGAAAAGAGTCACACATGGCATATTTCTTCAGCCTCTACTTTGCTTTCCCCAGCATCCAGTTGGCCTCATGATGTTACTGCCAGACCTGTTAAAGCCTAGATCCTAGAAAGCTGTCTCCAAAGCATCCGCAAAGGATCCACAAGCTTGGTAGGTTACAAGTGAAGTTGAGAGTGTGTGATGGGACAGCAGCACTATCATGTACACTGTCCCATATTCCACACCCCACTTTCCTTTTTGACAAATTATTCAGTTTGTTACAAAAGAGAGTTTGGAATAAATTAAAGTATGTTAAATATGGATAATTGAAGACCTCTATGTAGAATGAGAATAAAGTAGTAGACAGTCTTTATAAAATTTAAGATTATCACTATTTTTCTGTGCCATCTGAGTTAAAACAAAACTGATAAAGGAGCACAGTCTTATTGGTTTTATTCTGCCTCTAAGCAAACTAAAGAGAAGGATTTACATATTAGATGGAACATATCTAAACTGAATGGTATGATCAGCCATTGTATTATCGAAATATTAGGGCTGTACATACTGGGAGAAACATAAATAAGCAAAGATTTCTAAATGTTTTAAGATAAAGAAAGATGGGGTTCTTTCAGTGTCAAAATCAATTTAAAATAAACAGATATTCACACATACTTAAGCACAGGTAGCAGAATCAGAGAAATTGAGAAAGTATTAAAGATATTTGATCTTTGAGAAGAAGCTTATTAAAAAGGGTCAACTTCATTATTGTAAGAAAATATTAAATCTTTACATTAGGGCAGCTAAGATGGACAACAGCACGATGATAATTAAGTAATAGATTCTAGTTATTTCTGCAAGGTTTAAATAGAAAATTAGGTAAATATGGGATTTGGTACTTTTGCAAAATTACTCTAAAGTAAACTTTTGCAGTGATTAGCATTATAATTTCAAAGATGACATTTCAGAAATACTTATCAGATAACATTTAATTACACTGCTTATGTAGATATAGCTTCTTTACGCTTTCCTTATGTTATAGTACTACATACAGATCTGAAAAATATGAACAAACTATTGGTTTTTTCTCAAGTCTTATATCCAACTTCAAACATGAAAAAAACAGGCATATCTTACTGAATTAGTCTTCTGCCTCTACAGAACCGGATGCAGCATCTCCTGAATATTACAAAACTTATCCAAGATAAAGTTACTTTGAATTGGGCGGAGGGGGCAGAGCAGGGGGTTTGGGTAGGGAGGGGGTTGGGCAGCAAAAATTCATTTTGCTGAATTTTTTTAAGTGACGTTGCACTGTAAATCTTAAAGTAAGATGCATTAAACATTAAAACCTTCAGATAGACTCATATTTGATTATAAACCCTTTTTTGTTGTTGTTTTCTGTTATAAATTTGGTTCCTAAAACTTTCACAACTGACCTATTAACAGCAATTGTAGCTCAGCTGGAGTGGGTAGATTCAAAAAGACAATATTCTTACTGTTTTAAACATGATTTTTGAAGCAATTAGCATTCTGTATGTTTTCATTTTTCCACATACAATTTAAAAGTCCCAAGCAGCTGCTGGTATTATTCCTGTGACATATTTTTTTCCTGCTGTTCAGTGAGAAAAATGATTTTGCAGTTCTTTTTCCTGCCTGTACAGCCTTATTCCCACTGGCAAGTATAGAAATTTACATCAGAACTACTCTGCTTACTCAAATGTAACATGTGTCCATTTATTCAATACAGTGGACTAAATCCAGCACTGTGTTTTCCTGGCTTTACTTATATGTAATTCATACAGGAATTACATTGAGGGAAAACACAGAGTAAACAAGCAGTAAGTCAAAACCATTTTATTCTTTAAAAGAATAGCAGAAAACAAGCATTTCATGAATCACAGCAAGAGGTAGTTAAAACTGATGGGTCTTATGAAAGACATAAATTTTTAGGACTGGCTTAAGCCCAGTCCCTAAATAAAACAAGGGTGAGTGACAGATGTTAACCCATTTCCAAGTTGAAAACAACTCACACCATTCCTAGAGCATGAAGCATAGAACACAAGTTTTTTACGGCTTCTGTAAGTTATCTGTTACTTCTAATATACTAAAATATGTTAGTTTTCCTCTACTCTTCCATTGTTATAAAAGCCTTCCATCAGTGTTATTGTGTGTAAGTATTTATATATTAATTACTAAATTCTTTACAGCTACAGGTCCCTTAGCTAAACTAACTGATTAATTAATGCATTATGTTCCACAATTTACTGGCATATGCCTAAATAAACTGTGTTTACTGGGCACCAGACACTCAATAAATGTCACACCAAAAACTGAGCAAAGAAGGACCTGCATTGTTTAATTTTCTGTGATTATAAATTTATATTTGAAAAAATCTTAGGAAAACTAAGCACAAAGTTTTGTCTTACTGCAAAATTGAGACCAAATGATTTTCTAATTATCAGCAGCTCTAAAATTCTGATTTTTTCTTATCACTGATTTATTTACCATAAAAGAGAGAAATGCTAAGTTCAACCGGTACACTATGCGTCTGATTCTTGGTGTGTTTATTTCAGGCATGTTTTCCTGTCAAATCAGAAGGGTTTTATTTTATTTATATTGCAAACCATGACGTGTGTTTTCAAAACTACATTTGATTTTATCCTTTAAGGTTTTACTATAATACTGGAGCACAGCAATTCCTGACTTATGATGTCAGGAACCATTGGGATTTGAAATTGATTACCCAGTCTTTAGCGGAGGCCAATGCAATCAGGCTGTGGCCCTTCACACATCACTTTGCAATGTAGTTGATGTCCTGTTGCTTAACTGTGAGGAGCATCAGCAAAAAACACAGGTTATAACAGCAATTTCTCATTAAATACTGATATACTTTCATCCTTACTGTGAAGTTGTTATGTACTAATAGCCAGATTTTCTTTGTTATCCGATATTGTGTAAACCACATGCTCAGTATGCACTTCATGCAATTTGTTTAAAATTTAAAAAAGGTTGGCTTTTTGTGCATTTTAGATGTGATACAATAAATGCCTCACACTGTGCCACACAGTATAAAATTCAGCTAATTGAAGCTGAGACACTTTCTAACATTAGGCTACTGTGCTGTTTTATTTTATATATGCCTTCAGCTCTCCATTTGTTTACCTAAGTGAAAATTTTTTGATGTTTTTGGCGTAAGAGACATTGGGTGAAAACTAACCTGAAGAATGTCTCCGGAGAGACATTTTACTTTATCCTTGTGAACGGAAGTGGAAGGAGACCAGGGTGAATGACAGAGGGTAGACATACTGGTAAGAGCAGAAATTTTTTGAGACTTAATTTTTAGTGGATAGGGAAAGATCAAAGGACCAACATCACAGGAAATAATTTATACTGCAAATGACTTCAAAAATTAATTCCTGAAGGCATTAAATATTGCCCTTGTTCCATCTTCTACAGTTGTGTTGTAGAAACCTATTTGTCCTCCAGCTGAGCATCTGTTTCAGAGTATATGGTTCAAATAGCATGTGTGCTCTTGTATAATGAACAGCAAAAGGAGAGTTTAAGGCTTCACAAGATGCAGCATTTTGCCCTTCTCCCCTTACCCTCTGGAAAAATTTCCAGTTCTTCCCTCCCTGTGAGAATAATCCCTGCAATTTTCCTTTCTGTATTCTTATAAGTCATCCAAACCTTTCTTTCTCAGAAAATCTTCTCTACGTGGCTCTGTGTGTGTCTGCATGCACATGCACTTAGAAGGATATTTACATGCATCATTTATTAAGTCCAAATTTTGGGGTTATATATATCCCTTTCCAACACCAGGTTAAGTTTCTGGTAGGTAGAGACAAGATTAAACTGCAGATATCTGGTGTTCTCATCCTTGGCACAACCAGGTTTTCAGCCCCTGCCTGAAGTAGTTTCTTCCAGTTTCTTTGCAAATCTTCCCCAAAATCATCTCAGTTATATAATCAATATGTAGAATCCAAGTGTGACCATATTTGTACCTGTCTCATTTATGACCTAGTTTGTCAGTGCAATCTTCTTCTCTCAGTAATTATTTCTAGTTAGACATGATGTAGCTGTAGCACCTCATGGAAAAAGACCCACTAGGGGGAAATACTTCTATAATCAGCAGAGAAAAAAAAAAAGGAACTGAAGTCCAACTTTACTGAAATGCTCCATGAATTTTTGTATTAACTTTGGCATCATATTAGTTGATTTTTTAGTTCAGAACCTAAAAGAGAATGAAAATTGATAAGTATAGATATGGTCAATTGCTATGGGCTCATGGAAAAACCTGAGTTGAAGTACAGTAAGTAGTACAGTAAGTGCATTTATTGAATTCTAAATCTAATTCCAATCTTTAACATGAACATCATGAAACATCAACGAGTTGGTCATACAAATACAATGAGGTTGGTCTGCTGACCTAATTCGGTAACAATGGTGAGCATACTAATATGTTTACACTGGAAGGCAGCATTGACAACACCAATGACACTGCAAGCTTAGCTTCTTCCGTATTTACAAAGCAAGGGCCCTTCATAAACATTGTTTTACATAGATATTGTCTGCAAATGTAATTTGCAAAAGAGAAACATTTCACTGAATGTCACCCTTTAGAGGGCTTGTTAAAAGATCAATGCTGAGAAAGACTGGAATAAGAGTCCAGGTCCCCAGCCTTGGAGGAGGAAGGTCCTGCTATCCAGAGACAGGAGACCCTAGTTCTCACCAATAAGGTACATCAGAGTACCATGCAGAGAGATCTGACTTACAGTTGAATTAAACTGCTTTGCAAATAACTGTATGAGCGAGAAAATTTTATCTTATTTCCCTTTTCTATCAATTCATGTGGACATACTTTCAGAGTTCTACAGAGATTCAAATGAAAGAGAAAATACATGGGTTATGTCCTTGAGGAATCTTTGTGGTTCCCCTCCACCCCTACTTCCACGCCCCGGGTGATTTTTTTCATGTAAAATGGACAATGCATTATTGCATAGGAACATATTTTTCATTTTGTTGCATCTTTCTTTTTCTCTCTCTCCTGGCCAGAAGATTCTTGTATCCATGTATACAGCTTCAATAAAAAGAGTAGAAACTACTCTTCTCCCCAAATAAATGGCAGCCTTGTGTTTTGGAAACACAATTGGATCCAAATATTTTCAGCCAATTTGGGGGTGCATTCCCCTTTCTAGACAAACACTATGTGCACTACAATTTCTGTATTCAAGCAACCCCAGTGTTATGCAATTAGCTTATGCTAAAATTGCAGTTTACTGTAATTTAAGTTTGGTTATGTACCATTTGTGCTGACATTTTAATTTGAATCTTACACACAGTGACATTTTTAAAGGCTATATCCCATGCTTTGTGAAGTCTGGCTGCATAACTCCTCCCTTTTCATCAGAGATCCTATTGCCTCCTTAACCCCTATCGGCTCTGCCACGGGCATTGATACTGAACTAGCAAGTGAAGCTAGACTTGCCTGCCTCTGTCTCAGGTTATTCAAGTATTTACCTCTGATCTCCAAAGCTGTTCTCCAGCAACACTGCACAGACATCTGAGTTAGCCATATGGAGAATTAACACAGGCCTGGCAGAACTAGCTTATTGGAATCTTGTTTGTCCTCTCGTTCCTAAGGTTGGTTTTTTTTACCTCAAAGGGTAGATACTTCTTACTAATTGGAACCTACATTTGTGTGTATATGAAAATATACATATAAAGGAAACTACATAGCTTCTTTTTTGTCTTCTAAACAAATTCAGGTGTTTAGTAACCTTCATAGTAACTTTTATTAGGTTGCAACTTTTAACACAATTCTTATGATTTTTACAGGGAAGCTCAAGCAATATGTTAAAGTGGTTTGCCTAAGATTATAAAAGTAAAGCAAAAAGAAAATCATACAAAAAAAAAGTCTAGGCAAAATTTCTAAGACTTACAATACACAAATTACAGTAGACAGCCCATGGGAAGGACCCACGTTGGAGAATTTTGTGAAGAAATGCCTCCTGTGGGTGAGAACCCACGTTGGAGTAAGGCAAGAGTGTGAGGAGGAAGGAGTGGCAGAGAAAACATATGATGAATTGACCGCAACCCTCATTCCCCACTGTCCTGTGCTGCTCAGGGCAAGGAGGTGGTAGAGAAAACTGGGAGTGAAGTTAAGCTCAGGAAGAATGGAGTGGTGGGGGGAAGGTGTTTTGAGATTTGGGTTTATTTCTCATTATCCTACTCTGATTTGATCGGTAACAAATTGAACTAATTTCCCCAAGTCAAGTCTGTTCTGCCTATGACAGTAACTGGTAACTGATCTCTCCTTGTCCCTATCTTGACCCACAAGGCCTTTCCCTTGTCCAGTTGGGGAGGAGGAGTGAGAGAGGCTTTGGTGGGTATCTGGCATCCAGGCATAGTCAACCCACCACACTACGAATAAAAATATGTTAAGGATACTAGCTGAAACATAGAAGAGTTTGAGATTTTGTCTAAAGTAACGAAAGATTTGGGGTGGGGTGTGTGTATGTATTTTTTCTTGTCTCTTTCTAAGTATAAACTGCTATGTGTGTGTTTAAAATTAACTCGCTAGCTGAAAGTCTTCAACTCTTTTTTCCTGGTCTTGTTACCTGGTAATCAAAGTTAACTCTGACCAATACAGAATCATAATTTATATAGAAATTCTTAATTTTTTGAAAGCACTAAATGAACTATAAGTGGTTTTCTCTCGTTTAGTATGGGTATTAATATTTTATTAAAGTTTATTATAATTTAGTATGAAAGACTTTGACCTCTTCTGGGTAACATTAGTTATTTGCAGTGCAAGCCGCATTGAAATGCAATGAGAATGCAAATGTGGTCTTGAGCAATACAGTAATGAAGAGAAAGGATTTTGATTATTCTGTGTTGTGCTGAAATTCGCAGTACCAAAGATTCTGTTGAGAGCATTTTCCATCAGATAATTGAATAAAATCTGTGAATGTTTTAAAAACAATTGCAGCTGCCTCACTAAAAAAGCGCATATTGAGACTGACCAAAATAATCATGATTTGCAATAATCTGAAATTCTAGTGATATTTGGAGGGAATGATTTAATGATCATTTTTTAAAGTCTCTTCTCAATAATTTATATGATGCCTCTTGCCTTATAGCATCACTATAGAGAATATGTGAGACATTGGCTGGTTTTTTTTTTTTCAAGAAAGTGACAGCTGATGGTCTCATCACATTGCTGAGGCACATCCTTAGTCAGTTTACAATCAATATTGTCAAACTGAAAATTGATTCTACCTTATTGTGATACCACGTCTACACAGAGGTGAACGAGAAACATTTATGACACAGTCTTTTCTTGAGTTGACGTACCATTATCATGAGACAAGATAGAGAAAACACAGAACTTGGTTCATTAAGCAATTGAGTTAAGTTTATTAAAAAAAAAAAAGAATAAAAGGAATTTTTTAACTCATCTTTTGTTTTGGGACATCATCTTTTTAGCTTTCCTCTTAATTATATGCATGTATACCAAGCAGAAAGGCACTCTGGAAGAATATGTAGGGACATTTAATACATGGGTATATTTTATGGGGTTGTGGAAATTGCTATGTGATTGAAATATAATGTCAATATATGCATGGGTGATGATAATGTTGATATAATCCTTTGAGCATGGTCAGAACTTGGACAGGTGAATAAAGGCTGATGCAATTAATAGAGATCTGTGTGCTATATTCAGCATTTGCTTCCATTCCATCCTCTCCACCTAACTTGTAACTCTGCTAAATTAGGGATATTTTTTGAACCTTCTGTATTCAGTATACAAGTCTGGTATAAGGTCTGGTTAAAAATACACACTCTTTGTCCTAAGAAAATAATTATGAAAAAATGATGAAATCCACTTGTCTCAATTTATGTTCCACGGCTCAGGAGCAGACTTGGGGCAAGTATGTTAGGTACAAGTGATTGTCAGGCTATTCTACACGGGAGCAGAAGTTTTAATTCAGTAGAAGGAACATGAACAATGTGCTACTCAAAGAGCAGTGATTAGCATTGTTATTTTTTTCTATTTTATCAGTTGCATAAAACAGTTTAACTTGTTTTTTGGAATGATGACTTTCCTTCATCAAAAGAAAAGAGAAGTTTTTTCTAAGTTTTCTATCTTATAGATTTTTTTTTTAGTTTCCACTTTTTTAATATATTCTTTCCAGTGTATCTAGTTTCGTCATGACAGACAGTTCTAAAAACTGCTTACTACCATTTTCATTCTGAAGCTTTGAAGAAAATTGTTTCTTGGAAGCTCCACAGCTCATCCCTGTGTTTAGATGCGCAGAACATGACATATCTGGGTCACTAGAGAAATGATGACAACTAAAAAGATGAGACTCTAATCCTACATTTTACATCCATTGCGAGGATTCCATGTTATTGGATATTTGTGTTCAAATAAAAGAAAATAAAAGTTGTTTGCCCAAATTCCACATTAATGTATTTAAAATCTTGTTAGACTGGGTTTCATTCCTGTAAATTATCTCACAATGTATTTATTCTTTAATTATAATTCCTTTATGTGGTTCTCTAGCTAAATTATGAGTGTATTCTCAGTCCATTTTGACAAAATCAAGCAGTAATGTATTTCGTAATGCATATCAGAAAAAATAATACTTTATTACATTATACAAACATCTTATGGAACTCTGTAAAAATGGATGCTGGTTAGACTAGTTGCTTACTTACACACAGATGCTTCTCAGATTTATTTAAAGGAGATAACATTTTGGATTTTCTGAACTGACACACAATTGATGTGTTGTGATTCAGGCAACTGAGGGAAGGTTGATATGTCACTTAGGAAATTAAAAATCACTTTCTGAAAGTTGCAGAAAAACAAGGTTGTGCTATTTTGATGATCCAGGTGGCTCTGAGTTTTCCTTGTAGTATAAGTATATATCTAGTATTTTTATGAGTCTTTCAAATACAGAGCTGGGATGAAAGACATCGAATTGTAGGACAACATAGGGAACAAATCAAGATTTTTCCACTATTAAAGAAAATACTGATAAAAATAAATGTATTGTCATAAAGCGCTCATCAGTTGTATTAAAGTAATATCTTAAGTAATGACGATTTCCATGAGGTATGAGTATTTCTGACATTTCTCAAAAAAACATGTCTCTTCCCAGAAAGTTAAAAAGTCCATTGTCACTGTGAGAAAATTCATGACAGGATTCATCCTTTTATCCAAGAAGAAAATTGCCCAATAATTTCCAAAGCATAGTCACCTAGTACCTCTCTCATGAAGAACTGGAGGAATTGAGTAAGCACAATGGTTTGTTCACTTAGTCAATACCTTGAGATTACTAAGCGCTGTTTTTTGGGGGCTTGATTAGGTTACATTATCTTATGCATGAACAGACGACAAAGTCATGTGCCAGCCATTAGAGAAACACTAAGAATTACAGGAAATGTAATTCCAACAGTTTATATGTGAAAAAACATATTTTTAATTAACCTTAATTAATTTGCTAATACAAAACTTTGAGTTTATACTTAACATATCTCTCTGGACATATATTTATATGCTCCTATGAATTTGTATTTGTATTTTAGTTCCCGTTACAAACTTCACATTAGTTTTGTGAGACATACATTATCATAAATATTCCCATGACTAAACTGAGATACAGTGTACAAGGATCATATCTGAAATTAATGATTTTTATATGTTTGTGTCTGTGTGTTTGAAAATTACATAAAGTCAGTTATGTGCTATTTGAATTTCTGTTCTTCTATCAACAGATGTCTTGCAGAAACACTGAAAATACCAATCCTCCACTGATGCTAATAAACACTGATGTACTCTCCAGGAGTTAAGACACTGATGATCAAATAAAATTCAAACCATAGGAATTGCTAGTGATATTGCTTTAGGTCAGAAATGCAATAGTCCATTAATATGCCTGACAATGACTAGTGTCTTTGTAGTGATAGTAAGAATTCTTCAACAAGCAGGTATGAGAGCTCTGTCCTCATCCTTTTTCCCCTAATTTACTGTGATTAGAAAGTACCATCAAGTAGGAGATTTAATCTTATTCCAAAAATTTTCATTTTGTGAAAATTTTAATTCTCATTCAGTATTTCAAATTATAGCACTTTTATTACTATAAATATCTATCTGAATCTGACTATATTCTTAACCTCAATGGTTTTCTGTGACATTGAGTTCTACAGTCTAATAACATGCTGCATAAAAACACTTCCTTTTTATCAGTATAGAATTTACTAACTTGCAATCTCAGCATGTCACAACAGCTATGTTTGTATGAAACAGAGGAAGGATAATGTTTTGAGATTCAGCACTGCAAACTATCCATTCCTCATGTTCAACATGTTTTCTGTATTTTTTTCTCTTGTGAACATCTACCTCTTTTTACTCTTCTCTCAAATACTAAGTAAATTAAAAATCTTTGCCATTTATATATTTTTTAAGAATGAAGATTTTACAAGAATATTGTCTTCACTGATTTTTTTCTTTCATCCTCCACCTTAATGATATTTCAATTCATAATCCTGAATCAAAAGAGCTTTTGTCACAAAACAGAAGAGTAGAGGTAAATGGGAAGAATCATACTGACTGCATCAGTGTATGCAGTTCTGTGAATATTTGATTTTAATAAAGGGAGTAAGGCAGATAAACAGAACACGTTAAAGATTAATATTTTGTCTTTCTGTACCTACTAGTGGAAGAAACTGAAAAATAAACAGGCAAAGAAAACTGCACCTGAAACTGAAACAGCACACCTGCCAAACTAGAGCTTACACGTATTTACTAGCCTGGCTCTAACCAGTCTGTAGCTGGAAATATTGGGACCTAGTTGTGACTCTACTAGAAAATTGTATTAATTTCTCTTTGAGGAGAAAAAAATATCTGTTGTTTCCTTTGCGAAATCAAATACAGTTCAATAAAGTTTCATACATGCCAACACACACGAAATAATCTCAGGAGATCTCTGAGGGAAAATTATAGTCAGCTAAGGAACTGATTGCAAGCAGCATTCTTGAAAAACATTTAAATTCATTGACTGAACAAGTGACTCTACTCATTTAATTTATGTAAGAGATTAATTTGGTAAGAGATTACTTTAAACTGAAATTTAAAATAAACTGAATTTGGCATTTGAGTTCAGATTGTAAGAAAATATTTTGGTCAGCTGATAAAGGTGATGATTCTAACATATATTTTAAAAAAATAGCAATACACTATGTAAAATTTAGGTAACTTGAAGCAAAATATAACTAGCCAAAGGAGTTTTTCAGAGTGAAGACATGTATTTGCACTGGGGATGGTGCCTATTAAGGACCTGTTAATGGTATTGCACAAAGTCAGTTAATCCCTTTTTTTCTTTCAATAAATATCTTTGGCAAAACTAATTCTTTTTCATCTCTCTAGCAAGTGAGGAAAACAATATTGAACTAGATCACTGGAGATCAGTTAAGGAATAGAGAAATACCAGGACAGTGACTACCTTCTCTGTCTCATAAAATGCAGAACTATCATTAACACATGCAGTCAAAATCCGATCCCTCACTCTCTGTTTCCAGGATGCGCCTGTTAGTATGTGGGGAGTAAATGAGGGTAAGAAAGTAGAGGAGATGAAACAAATTAAAACGTAAAGTAAGCAAGAGTAGGTCTGTGACTGGGATATACTTGGCCAGGGAAATAGAATAAAAAAACCTGTCCAAGTGGTTACATGATAAGTACAGCTGCATATGTGGAAAGACAAAGACTAGTTGGTCTGATTAAATGAAGATGCACAAGGTAGACAGAGAAGGAGAAGGAGTAAGGGAGCCATAAAGGGCCTAAGTGCAAAACAGCAACTGAAGGATAAAGGATTTTAACAAGGAATGGAAAGAGTCAAGAGATCTAATCCTAAAATATTTTCCTACTGAAAGCAATTAGAGTTCTCCTCCTTCTACACAAAAAGCATATCTATCGTTATGTTATTCTAGGATTTGTTAGTCTTGTATATATAAACTTCTAATTATCAGCCCAGGTTTATTAATGGCTATAATTTCTTCCTGTGACAATATTATTCATTTTCGTATGCAGTTTTCCTCCCTCTTCTACCAAGGTAATTACAGAAAGTAACCCTGTCACTTCGTACCTTTCATTTTATCAAGGGAGATAAAAAAACTTTATTCATCTCTTTTAAGAGAACCTTTTTATGCACTGATCAACTTCTTTTTAAATGTTGCAGGTTAAACAACCTCTTGAGAGTCTGTGCCCAGATTGTGTGCAGGATTCTTGGTAGGAACTCATCACCACTGTGGAGAGCATTACCGTACCTTCTTGTTCGGAAAAGGTACAGCAAAATATTTGGTGAGTTTCATGACTGTGTTGTAATACAGAATATTTACACATGGAAATCAGAAATACTTCTAAAGCATAGCAGATATTTAATATCTGTTCCCAGAGGTGTCATTTTATTTTCAGTAGTTGTCAGGCCACATGAAGTGCAACATAGATACATTTCTCTACATTAGTCACAGAATCACAGAATCTTAGTGGTTGGAAGGGACCTTTGAGATCATCAAGTCCAACCACATTAAAAAAAAACAAA
>JAOTQQ010000023.1:94252531-94265973 GCA_026546715.1 Gallinago undulata
CAAAGTCCAGGTAGACAACATCCACAGCCTTCCCCTCATCGAGAAAGCGGGTCACATGGTCATAGAAAGAGATCAAGATGTTCAGGCAGGACCTCTCTTTCATAAACCCATGCTGGCTGGCCCTGATCCCTTGGCTGCCCTGCCATGGCTTTCTGCCCGTATCTGTGCCAGTTCTGCCACAATTGTTCCATGGTCAAGCTGGCAGAGTTTCAGTGCCCTTCCTTGTATATACATCCCTTCCATGTATATACAATACGATTCCAATTAAAGTTTGTGACAGTGATTAGGGCCAAATATAACTAGACCATCTTCCAGGATGGAATTTTGATGCAAATGAAAGCATATTCAAGCCTTACTGAGTGAAGGTAAAAGGACATATAAAGGTAAACATGATTTGTTTTTTAATTTCTTATTCTACATATTGTGCTTGTTTAAAAAAGTGATAGTTTTATCTATGGTTTGGTAACACCAATTAAGTGAAGTCATTACTTTGTTATTCACAAAGCACTGTGATAATCAGAGGCTAATCATAGTGGAATTATGAACTCCAATTGCAATTAGTGGGGAATGAAAAAGTTCATTATGGAGGTTCATTATGGTGCACCTTTAAAGAAAGAATTGGCCACTGTGCAATATATCTAGTTTCTTCTGAAAATTACTTACATTCAACTATTAAATACATTCATTTCACATTCATATCACTACAAATAATAAATAAAAATTAAAATCTTATGAAAATGTCGTTCATTTGTAAGTTTACAGTATTTTATGACTACAACGGAATGCATTCCATAGATTGGAACTTGTATTTGTTGTATATATGTAATAAACAAATATGTGTAAAAAAAAAAAAAGTATGTATATTAAAAAACCTAGAAATATTTTTATGATAAAAATACTGTTATCTTTATTGTTTAGAGAAGTCAAATTCAGAATTTCTGCCTTTTTCCTAGAGCATCCAACCTTTTCAGTAACAAAATACTACCTTCTCTGAATCCCTCCTATTAAGGGCCTTATCCTGAAAGGGCAAGTTCAGCAAATTTATTTCCACATTTCAAAATGGTTGTGAATGAATTTACTTCATTTTCACATATAAGTATATTCGTTGTTAAGTAGGAGTTTTTATGTGTGAATCAGGGCTAAAGAATGTTAACATTTGAACTATCAATTGTTGGGTAATAATCTTTTTATCATTCACGTTCCATGACTGAAAGCACTCCTCCTCACACATCAAACATCTCAAAATATTAATTTCCCAGGGATTCAGACTCTTGATGGTAATACTTTATTGACTGATTTTGATGACTTCTTGCTTATTGACTATTTTGGTACGTTAAAATTATTTGTCTCCACATGTGGAACCGGAAAAACAGAAAAGCAGGTTCATAAGTGAAAACATTGCAATAAAATTAACATATTTTTTCTATGCCTATTTCCTGCTTTTAATTGATTTCTAATTGGTAAATAAAATTTCTTCCATTTATATCTCTTTTATACTCTCACTCTTTTGCCACACCACCAACAAAAAATCTTTTGCTCTTTTCCTCCAGAACTCCACGATTATCTTGCCTGGAAACAATTACTGGTGAGATGAGGGATATATCTGTTAAAATGTTAGGTAAAAATATGCTTGTACTTTAAGGGGTTACTCTCATATTTGCTGTAAATAATATGTGTGGTATTCCTTCTTTTGTTCAGCTTATCTTTCTCCTTTATTTTAGAAGGACACCATACAAACTTTAAGGATGTCCTGTTTATCATGTATAATATTATTTTTTTTCAATTCTGACAACCTCAGTTCCTTGTTTGACCAAATGACCATCTCCCTCCTCTTTAAAACGTTTTTATGTTCACACCATCTGGCCAGTCTCTAGACCATGCATTTGATCAAAAAATGATTAAACCCACAAATGGACTACTAATAATTATTCACAATTACTTCAATATGCCAGATAGTTTTACTTACTTTTAAATAGTCTTAAAAAAATTATAATAAGTGAAAAATTTAGGCAGACGGTGCAATGAACCTAAGGGTTGGGATTTTTCTTGTGATAAAACCATCTGGCTGATATTTTTTTGTTTTAATTTAATACATCTGTGCAAGTTTTCATCAGTTTGAAATTTTCAAATAGAAATAGTTGAAACCTAGGAGGGAGCTGTCCTTGTAGAAATACGGTATCTCTCAGTTTCACAGATTCTATGATTGAAGTAATATTTACACTGCCTCTGTTTTCTAAGCAGGCATGAACTTGACATGTTCCAAGAATTATGTAGTTTCTATTTTTGTCCCTAGTATTGCTCCTCTTCTTATTGTTCCAAACACCAGCTCCTAACTTATTGTGCTGTTTTTTTCTGGGGTACATTTAATTGTCTTCATAGTAGCTGGTATGGGGCTGTGTTTTGGATTTGTATTAAAACCAGTGGTGATAATACAGGGATGTTTTCATTATTGCTTACAGAGCACCAAGGACTTTTCTGCATCTCACCTCACCCTACCGGAGAGCAGGCTGGGGGGCAATAACAAGTTGAGGGGGACACAGCTGCGACAGCTGACCCCAACTGACCAAAGGGATATCCCGTGCTGTAGGACATCATGGTCAGCAATAAAACTAGGGGTGAGGTATGGGGGCTGTTGTTCAGGACTGGCTGGGCATCAGTCAGTTAGTGATAATTGTTTTCATTTGTATCACTTGTTTTTTCTAGGGGTTATTTCTCTCTTTGTTATTTTCCTTTTAATTAAAAATTATTGTTGTTATTATTATTGTTGTTAGTTTTGTTATTTTTTTCCCAATTATTAAACAGTTTTTATCTCAACACACAAGTTTTCTCACTTTTACTCTTCTGATTGTCTATCCCATCCCACCTGGGGGGAGGGAGGGAGGGAGTGGTTGTGGTGCTTAGTTGCTGGGTGAGATTAAAACACAACAGTAAGCAGAAAATGTAATAAAGTAGCATGGGCAGTGACAAAAGCATGGCTCATCTGTGCCTTTTCCTGAACTAAAACTAATTTTCAGAAGAAATTACTGGAATTGAAAAAAAAATATGAAGTTAAAGTATAATAGCTATATAAAATAAGAAGTATTACTAAGTTGTATGAAAAAAACATTTTTAATTTCTTTCTATTTAATATTGTATTTAGTAGTTTCCCAATAATTTCTCTTTCCTTTTAAAAAATATTTTATTTAGAAAAAAATTATTAAAGAAGCTCTTCTTTAAATTCCTTGTAGCCATTGATCTGGTCCTTACTGAGACTATTTTCTTCTTC
The DNA here is from genome assembly GCA_026546715.1 of Gallinago undulata. NCBI lineage: Eukaryota > Metazoa > Chordata > Aves > Charadriiformes > Scolopacidae > Gallinago > Gallinago undulata. The sequence goes on from JAOTQQ010000023.1 coordinate 94,255,797, forward strand.
TAACATTTTAGAAGGCTTTCAGCTCATGAAGTAAGTCTACAGATTTTAATTAATCCATTCAACAATTTATTTATATCTACCAGTGCTTCAACTCTATATTTTTCCCATTTGTAGACTGAATCCCAAGTTACTGTAATTCAAGCAATGCTTGTTGTATTATCTCTGTAAAAATGTATCAGATCTGAAGGTGTGTCCTACTTCCTATCTGTTAGTGCTTATTCATTAGCACCTCTTCAGCCAAAGTTACTTTTGCCTTGAATTTAACTTTGTAATACTAGCTTCTTCCCTAAAATATTCTCATATGTTGATTTCCTTCTTAATATTTGTCATCATGGTTTGGTTAAGAACAACCAAAAATTATTCCTGCATGGAATACAACATGTATGATATTTCTAAAAGTGGTAACTGATGTCTGCTATTAGCAAGACCAATGATATAGGCAAGTTTGTCCAATTTAAATATATGTTCTGTCTCTGCCATAGAGCTCTTTCTCATATGTGTTAAGTAATACTAGTATTTTTTTTTATTTTTTTTTTTCCCTCTAGGAGGGATGTAGTATTTTTCTTTTTTTAATCAAATTCTGTAATATATTCTTTTTTGGAAACCTGTACTCAGGATTCCCTCTCCCAGCTTATCAATAATAAAGTTTATCCCTCTTTGTAATTCAGTGTCTGGGGCCTTAGATGTGCAGTGGAGTTACTGACATTTAAAAATTTAATGTGTGTCCATAGAGCTTCAGTAACTTAAATGTGTGTGATGTTCCTGACTTGAGAAAGCCTATAGAAAACCAAGCTGGTTAAAACATTTTACTGAGACTGAAGCACTTCATTTTGCCCTACATTTGACATGAATCACATACTTTGTCACTATGGCTATGTTCACATGTGGTAATGCCTCAAATATTAGTAAGTCAGTCATGTGTCTGGACTGTAAGAGGGGAGGGTCGAGGGTAGTCGGTGATGGTAAGGGGTTCCCAATTGCAGTGGGGTATAACAACAATTTATAGTTCCTGTTGACTCGTAGTTTGAGCAATCAATGCGACAGTTACCTGTGCACATCCAGTCATTGTCTGACAAGGTTGCTGCATGAGCCTTCCTTGTGTCTGCTGCACAAACCGTGATGGGCCTTGCAAGGCAGGCAAGTTTTTGGAGTAGAGAGTATAGTTTTTTGAGAACCAAGGACATCCATTCTTTGTTATTGGTACACTGGGGACAGAAGTCTTGGGGCAAGTGAGCTTTGAAGCATCTTGTCTTTCTGTCGGGTTCCTACACCCTGTTCCCACATATCATTGTTTTACCAGCTTTTATGGTACCTTTAGCAGCTAGTATTCAGTTTGCAGTGCCAATTTCTGAAGAACATGCTAAAATACTAAGAATTCTATTGTCTTACTGCATTTACCCTGTGCCAAACTGCATGTATTACATCTTACCATAGGCAAATGTTGCATAGCACAAAAGTAATTGAATGATGAATCCTAAAATAGATTAATCAGAAAGAGATTAAAATAGCTTCTCAGTTTTCCTAAATAATAAATGGACTTGAGGCTGTGTTGCTTTTTTTCTCTCAATGGCAAAAGGAAGGAACTGAAAAATATAACTGTAAGAGAGGAAACTATTTTGCAGTTCATCTCTTTATAGCCTCCTTGAGAACACTGGATGAAACGGATAAACAATGCCCTTTTGTAGCCAGTGTATTTGGGGATGATCTGTGGTTTTGCAGGAGAAGCACTAAAATGTATTTATTATAAGGTAGTTTAGGCCATTGGACTGCCCACAGAATTAGAAGCTAGAGACTCTTTAACTATGTGATCTTCTACAAAATCCTTAATAACCCTCTGCTGACGTCAATAGAATTTAGTCTTTAGTGGTTACTGTCTCATCTATAAGAGAAGGATAATAGTTATCAACCTCAGAGGGATGGTGTAGGATTAATTATTTAATAGTTACACAGTGATGTAAAAGCCAAAGCATCCTACTGCCTTCAAAAATAGTGAAATATCACACTGTCAGCTTGCTATATCTAGTTGAAGGTGGAAAGAGACACTGTCTATTGTGTCAGCAGTAATGCGCATGAAAAATTGCAGCATATTGTGGTTCCTGAAGAAAAATATAGGTTTCCGCAGCAGTACTTACTTCACTTCTGAGCAAATTTTATACCCTTTGTGGTATTTGAGTAAGCTGGTCATGGGAAAAAGACTGAAGAATGTTAAATAGTAGCTAGGGAGTCCAGTGTAGGTCATAGAGAAGAAAAATAAATAAATAAACAAATTTGGAAGGCTCACAGATTTGTCATTGTTCTCAGAGAGACATCTCTGTGGCAGACATATAATGGAGATATATTAGTTGGTTGAACCATCATCTAATTTTTCTTCACTTGATGTGAATATTGAAAAAAGTCCTAAAATGCAGATTGTCCTTCAATAATTTTTCTACTGAAACTTTTGTAGTGAAATCTTTCCAGAACTAGACAGATGACCTGAAGTACAAATAGGTCCAGAAACCTACCATGTTTTTCTTCTGGTAAATAAGAAACTGACAGTTAGTATCCATGCTTAGAGTAATAAAAGAATTTCTCAAGTCCTATCCTGTAAAAGAGTATAATCTTTTGAATCTACATCATTTGACCCTAGAACTATTGCAGAAAATGATGCATTCTTCAAAGCAGCTTGTCTCAAGTAATTGTTTTTGTTTGGGCCATTTTGCTAAAGTCAAAATGACATTGCTACATTACACAATGCAAATTATGTTAGCACATACTGACTTTGGCCATCAACAAGCATCAAATTTTCAAATACTAAATTGATTGATGTATTAAATCGTAATAATTCCTCTTGTACTAAAGAAGTCTGTGAAGAAGGAAATAGAAGTAGCGAAGTAAAAAGGGAATGAAGCAAAAGGGAGAGACATTCACTAATTATATCGGTTTGTGTATACTCTGATAATTGAATAATATATAGCTAACCATATCCATAAGAAAACAGGATGCTGAACAAGATGCTTTTACCAGCAGATGAGTACAGTAGCCAAGCTTCCATTCCATTTTCTATGTAGCAGTGGGAAAATGGTCCTGATCTGCATTCCAAGTGACAATTATAATGTGATGATTGTAGCCTCATCTTCCAAGAACTTCTTTTACTCTAAATTTTAAATCATACAATATAATCTTGATAAATTTAATAGGTAGGGATTATTTTAATTTACAGATATTCCAACCACTTTGAATTTTATATTTTTAATTTTTTTTCCTTTCTCTTTCTCATTTTTCCCTTCAGTGCTATTTGGGTGTTCCTGTTTTTTGGAAGAAATAATTTGGAATTTGAAATTAAAACAAAGAAATTGTTTTAACATTACAATTGGTGTTGGAAATTTGCTTAAAAAGAGGAAAATAACATTGTAATAGGCGACCAGTGTGTTCTGGACTTAAGCTATAGGAAGATTATTACTAATATCTCTAGCATCTAAAATAGGAAACAAAACTGATTAAATTTATTAATTTTTTACTAGTGTGTCTGTGTACAAACATTTAAACAGTTGAAAAAATCCACCAAATTCATCTCATTCATCATTGTGTACAGTCTTCTAAAAGAATGAGGTTCATACTTCAGGGATACTTGGGATCCCAGGAATGAGACATTAAAAAATGTAAGATGAATTGGTTGGTTGAAATTTGTGAACCATGTCGTAACTGAACAAAGCCGCAACCAAACAGAAAAGCGAACATCTGTCTCCTTAGTTTCATTTCCAGCTTCCTTTACTGCATTGTATTACTCATCCTTCTGCTCCATTAACTTATTATTTACATTTCACTGTAACTAGGAATAGATTTTTACCATTTCTCTTCAACCAGTTAAGTATTCACCACTTTTTTGAATAATAAGTAGAGAAGAAACTGAACATTTCTGGGATGTTTAATTGCCAAAGACATTCTGCTGGACAACTGAATAAATCTGACCAGAAGAGTAACCATGAAGGTGCTAGCACGCTTGAGATAAAAGAAAATATCTTTCTGTCATGATATAAATAAGGAAATAGAAAAAGCTTTGAATAAGAATGAAGTGTAGCCTGCCTACAGGTGACAAGCAATGTGTATCCCATCATTCTATGGATGTGACCTGCTTTGTCGTTTGACTGTTAGCTAGGTAACATCATTCCCCCACCTCAGTGGATAATCTGCAGCCAGTGACTGCCTTCTACATGTATTCTTTTTGCTATATATTGGTAATGAGAGGGTTTGTTCTTATTTTCTAATATCAAAGTGCTGAAAGTGAGATCAACAAGGAATTATGATTCTGACCCTGAATCTTCTAATATATGTGAGTAAATTTACATATCTGAGTAGCTGCATTGACTTCATTATGACTATTCACATGAGTAATGCAAAATATAGATGCTTGCAGAGCAACCCTAAGGCAGCATTTTCTGCATTATGCATTTGACTTCACTGAGTGACTAAAGGCACAGTGTAAGTCAATATTCCCACAGTTGTATGCAAACAGAAAAACAGCATTATTACTTACATGTTTTTTACTTTCTTTTAAAGCAATGAGAATACATTTGTAAAGCAGTAATTGGCAGAATTCAGTTTCATGCAGTCTTTTGTGCTTTTACCTGCTTATCCAGTTCCAAACTCATCATCATGTCACCCTATGTATTCATAAATGACCTATAACTCTAATCAGATTTTCACTAGACTGTCTAAACAGTTAAAAAGTACAAAAAGCTATAGTAACAGTAATCCTAGTCACATCATACCCATAATGTGCTACTGCACTGTTTTATGAGGCAATAATGTAGTTCCATTCTTGGAATAAAGTGTTCATCCTTCAACCTCATAGTTTGGGAACAGGATTATAACCTCGTAAAATAGCACAATAGTACTATTATCACTTAATTAGAAAACCAGACTTTCTAGTGTACCTGTTTATTGCAGTTTTGCTAAACTTCTTCTGTAACTACTAACCTTCCAGCATCACAAAAAGGAGCCACGCTTGCTATAAAAGTGTTTCCAAAACTTGTTGGTGTAAATTTCTTCCATACCAGGGAGAAATCAGATTTTAAATACACAGAAATTGACACAAATAACACAGCTGGGTCATCTACTGGAAGCAATATGAGTTTAGTCTTATGCAATTATATGGTCCATAATCATTTCCCCTGCATTGCATAGTGCCATGTGGTATTTAAGCCACAAGACTCCAACTGGCTTTAATGGAAATCAGATGGCTAAAACCATTTGAAACTGAAACTTTGAGAAAAATGTGTTAAATGCAGGACATGATGATAATCCCATTACAAACTCATTCACCTTTTCTACTCTTCTCATAAAAATGATTGTCATGATAATTCATAGTCATACCCCTACACTAGGGAGTTACTTCTGAAGAAAACAATGCTTTAATCAGAACCTAATAAAATTACATTGTTTGCATTCACATTGCACAGATATAAATGGCTACTCAAAGTGCCATCCATTATAGAAATAGGGGGAATAGCTTTTAAAAGAGGTATAGAGGCAACAAAAGACACTGTCAATGTGAACAATGTTATGGAGACTAAAGCTAATGTGATAGGGATAAATTATTTATCCTGACTCTTATTCATGTACCTGTACTGTAGAACAAAATAAAAATTTAAAAATGTGTAAGCGATTCAAGGAAAAGGGCACTAAAAAGACTTCTCTGACATCTGACAGCATAAAGTTTGAAGAGGGCCTTTTTTAAGATTGATGTACGGCTTTGAAAGCTCACATACAGCCAAACTGCTCCCTTTTTGGTAGATCTAGATATGCAAGTACTACCCAAGATGAAAACACAGCTACTTATAGACTGACCAGACATGTTTAAAGGCATCTACAAATTTTCTATATGTTCTACTGAAAATTTTCTCTACCAAGTTTTTCTTTTTTCGCATGTTCTTTATGCAAGGTTGGATTTCACAGTCTTCTTCCATTTTATTTGCTTATGTTAATGAAGAAAGAAGCTGTTTATATTGTTTTATTTCTTTGTACTTTCAACTGTGAGATGAGTAGTTTGGATTCACTTCAAGGTTGTACAACATCATAAGAGTATTAAAAAAATTCTGGTCATTGAGTAATTTGTCAAATTTTTTGCATTTCAACGCAAACCAGTCAGTCCAGATTATGATTTTATGTGCACAAACCAATACAACATTGTCAAACCAGCTGAGCCTCAGATAACTATATGAATTATGGATAATATTGATTTGTAAGTTATTTGTAATATATCTCAGAGATATAACTTTTCAATTTTGATTCAACTATTTCCTTGTTACTGCACTGTGGATAATATGAAGGTTTTTTTCCTTTTTAAGGGTTAACGTCAAGAATCCTTGTGGATAATTCAGAATAGTTGAATATGGCTCTAAAGAATTTTAATATTTTCACTTTTAAACTGATTGCATTTGATATGGAAGTTACGTAAATATATAAGTTTGGCACCTTTTAAGAGACAAACATTAGTGATTTCTTAAAAATCAGTAAATTAATTTTTAAGATTGTTGCATACTTTAAGATTTCTGGATAGAATGTTATGTAACTGACTTGCAATCATTATTATCTGACTTCTTATAAGTCCAGGTCAGAAGTGTTTAAGTTACTTTTAAGAGATCAGCTCTAAAACAGTGGAATGCTTTAGGGAAAAGAACAGTTGTGATGCTTTTTATTAGGAAGTTCACATTTTAACAACGATATTTATGCATTATATAAAAAGCTACTTCTTGTTCAATGTTTCTCTGCTGACAAAAATATATTTTTAAAAATAATATAATGTAACTGCAACTAGCATATTAAATACTAAAACTTATAGATAATATGGAGGAAAAAAACGCCACATTTTTATTCTTAGAAATTAGAGTGTAACATATTCTACATCTCTCCAAATTTATCAGCAAAATTTATTACTTACAAAGAAAAGAGGATTATAATACTGCCTAAAGGGAATCATGGTAAACTAGCTGGTAGAAATATTGATTAAAAACACACTAAATGCATAATGCTAAGAATGTTATTTGTGTCAGCTGAAAAATATCTCATATAATGGAATTCAATGTGTGAATTCACTTTGATAACTGAAGTCCCTGCATAAATCTACTGAAAACTGAGTAGTTTTAAGTGTTTATTTATATACTCTGTAGAGTGTGCATACTGCGTAGTTGTGTAGGTCAACATGGGCAATCACTGCAAGCAAATCAGGCTCACCAGTGAGTAGAATAAGAGCTTTGAGAGTCAAGTACTGGAGAGGCCATAAGCCTGGGCTGGGTATCAGAGAGACCAGGAGGTTTGAGAGTTGGCTACTGGAGGGACCAAAGGCAGCTACGGTCGGTTAATCTTGTCTGTCTGACAGACCCCCGCCCAGCCACTCTTTCACTCTACATTCCCAACAAGATGAAGGGGAAAAATAAGGTGGAAAATCTTATCAGTTAAGATAAAGACAGGGCGATTGCTCATCAATTTCTGTCATGAGCAAAAAGCACTCAGTTTGGGGAAGTTTAATTTCATTTATTTCCAGTTAATAACAGAGAAGGATAGCAAGAATCAAAGGCAAAACTAAAATTATCTTCCCACTGCTCCTCACTTCTCCCCAAACTCAATTTCACTCCTTCAACCCTGGTTTTTCTTCCCCTCCTGCCAAATGGCTCAGGGGAATGTGAAATGGGTTGCAGTGGTTGCAGTAAATTCATAACAATTCACAGCTGCTGTTCTTTCTTCCTCATACTGTTCCCCTGTTCCAGTGTGGGATCCCTCCCATGAGATACAGTCCTTCATTACCTTTTTCCTGTGCAATATGTAATTTGAATTTCCCTTCACTTGTTTGATGAAGAAAAAATAAGATTAAAAGAAAAGGAAACTTTAATCCTTGGACAAATTTACCAATTTATGCTTTTAAAGTAATCTTTTGATTTGTCAATATGTGAGTGGCTTGCCTTCTTCTTTATCTACTTTTGAATGCATGGCTTGCATAAAATCTATGTAAAATTGTTGTGCCCATCGAGATTGTGAATTTTGTCTTCAATAAAAACATCATTATCATAAATATTTAAGGATGACATACACCTCCCAGAGCAACCACAAAAAACATAATCAAAAAACATTGTTTATGGCCCACTGAAGATATCCGATTCTTAGAAATTTAAATGAGGACAAGTTTATAGCAGAGCCTTTAGTGAGGATGCAAATATACAATATGAGATTGTTAGAACACTGAGTTCCAATTATACTTACATGTGCTTGTAGAGGACATGACCATATAGGGAAATTCACTGTTTTAGATGTGATTTAACTTTCATTTTCGCTACATGTTATTTTATAAGAGCTCACAGAATTAGGGAAGCAGTAGACTAAGAATATAGAGAACTTTTTCCCTCACTAAAAAAATAAGCCTTCAGTTCCTGTAGTTCTGGTACTTGCATTTTTTACATTATCAGAAAGTCTTTTTATGTTATACGGAATATTTCATATTGTCTATATATTAATATATATATTAATTGAATGTATACATATGGAATAGTGCATATTCTTATTTTCATTATAGTATAAGAGTATGATAAGGATTTCAGATATGCTCTCCTTTTACAGGGAATACTATTATCTACCTAAAATTAATTTTTCATAGAGTGGTTTGTATTTTAATTTCTGTTGATTTGAATTGTTCCACCCAGTATTACGCTGACTAGTCATATTTATAACTCATGTGAATTTGCTATCTATGCAATAGTTTTGAAGTAGATATGTACTAAAAAAGTCTTTCAGCTGTTAAAGCGTGCAGCCACCAGTTTTCAACCAAGAATGTTGAATTCCATTTCATTTCATATAAGTTCATTGACTTCAGTAAGAAGGCTGTCACTGACAACGTTCTTAATAAACTGTTTAATAGCTTTATTTAAAAAAAAAAATCACAGATGAATTCTGGAAAGAAACATACTTACCTCTTGGCCTTTCTGATGAGCTCAAAAAAGAATATTTTTTTTATTATCTTGGCTGCAATGAATCTTCATACACTTGTAACTTGTTGTTACTCTTACTTAATTTTTCTTGACTTCTCTTCAAACCATGGCATGTAAAAATATTTATCTGCACACGTTTGTACATGTAAGTAACACTTTTACAAAAAAAAGCTAATATTTACACTTCTTTTGAAAAACTAACATAAGCATTCATACAGAAAATTTTCTGACTGTAAATGCCATCTTTCAGGATAAAGCATTTTAGATGTAATCACAAACAAATTCAGTTTTAGAAATGAGACTAATTAGACATAAGCCTTTTTGTATGTGTCAAAATAAGACAGACCTAGAGGGATTTCATTCAAGACTCTGTAGAAGTTTTAAACCCTGCTTCTGGAAAAGAGGCAAGATGTTGGTGGTGTATCCTTTGTTGTCCTTAAGGGACAGTACAGATTTATATATTGTTTTTTCATTTATCATTAAATGCATCTTGGATATACTTTGAACCATATACTTTGGCTAATCTCAGAACGATATTATTTACCTCTGTGGATTAGTAGTATACACTCATGTTATGTATTTCTCTAGCCAAGTTAAACTTCACTGGTGATCTATTCCTTGGCTTCTCTGGCTTTTAGTTCCACCCTACAGGTAGTAACAGAGACGGGTTTTGACAATTCATAGTACTGTCAGAAATCTGTGGTAACAACTGGTTCATTTTAACTTTAAAATACATTTGTATTTTCTGTAGCATGAAATAAAGTGTTCAATGTTGTCTTTGAATTGTCTTATTGACTTGATCAGCATATCTGTCAGGTAATTCCTATGTTCCTATTATCTCTTTTGCTCTCTACTAAAAAAATGGACAGGAACAACAGATTTTCTCTTGTCATCTTCATCTTATTATGTTTCATCTTGTTGTCCTACCTTTGGTTGACACTGTGTCTCTCTGTAGCTACTAAGAAGTTAACAACAGAAATTAATAAGGTAGTGTTTGTACCAGATGGGTATATAAAGAATATTTTCCTGTTGTGAAACAAGGAAAGATCTTAAAGAGGGATCTTAATCGTTGACTGCCACTGTTAAACACAGTGAAACAAAGAGACTATTCACTTGGGAAATCATCCCACTCATCCCACTTGGAGCACAAGTCTTACGAGGAGAGGCTGAGGGAGCTGGGGTTGTTCAGTCTGGGGAAGAGGAGACTGAGGGGCGAC
>JAOTQQ010000023.1:94266073-94283187 GCA_026546715.1 Gallinago undulata
TTGTGGTTGGACTTGATGATCTCTGAGGTCCCTTCCAACCACCGTGATTCTGTGATTCTGTGATTCTGTGATTCATTATGTTATATTTGTACATGTTGATATTCAATGTCATCTACAGTAATATTTATTCAGTGTTTGTCATCCATGCAGATGTAAGTTACTTTGCTCCTTTTAAAGATTAATTCTTGGCAAAGGTCATGTACAGTTCATAAATACTGTTTAACAAATGTCTTGCTATGTATTTTAGCAGTTACATGCAGTAAGCTGTACCTGTACTGGTAGCAGATTCTTTTGCAAAGGCTATGAACTACCCAGAGTTATCTTTTTTTTTTTTTTTTTAATCTTCAAGTTAATTTTATTTCCTTTTGGGAGATCATGTGGTAAAAGAGTTTGTTGGAATTTTTTTAATAAAATTTTCACACAGCAGGTTATTTTATGCTATTTTTTTCATTAATAAGTTCTATATTGTTATTTTTAAATGAAATAAAATTGTACAAAGATTCTAAATAACATAATGTTGAAAGTAGCTAGATATACCCTATGCTGTGGGTCAAAAAATAAGATGTCAATACCATACATGACAAGTAGATCAACTATTTTGTATATAATCCTCAAAGGATAATAGAAATATTTTGATCTTGGAAACCTTTCTTTCAACCTACATCTAAATGTCACTTCATCAGTTTTCTATCTACTGCAATTTCCTTGGATGAGCTCACATAGATTTTCTTTTACTTTGGGTGCCATTTGACATTGATTTTTTTTTTTTTTTACCAAGTCATAAATCTTTATGATAACTATACTTAAATGCAGGATTGTTAACATTTATTTTTCTAAGACTTTTATTTGTATAAAATTTACTTTTTCCCTTCTCTTACCATGTTAGCTACTTTTTGTATATCCAGTCCCAGTGTCATCTTTGGACAGCTGGGACAGAAGGGTACAGGTCTCTATAACTAAGGAATTGTTCACGACCACCTGAGACTTTCAAATATGCTCGGCACTTGCTCCCCCGTATACCTACTGTTCGGGTTTTACTGTTGGGAAGTAAACTTGTTTTAGCATTAAACAGCATTCAGTGACCCAGCAGATGCGATCATTTTCTATTTTCCCATTCACCCATTTTGATCAGAATAGATAGGCAGACCTGTTAAGGAAACACTGTTTTTTCCTTAATTTCTAGCAATTTTTAACCACAAGATATATTATTATTACTATTATTTTATTCTTTTTCTGTAGCAACTGCTTGGACGTGATTCGTATTCCCTAACTGTAATATGAAATGGAAGAGATCTTTAAGTCCCATGGAAGTAATACTCTCTACAATGAGAGTACTGACAGCTACAGAGAGACGAGGAAAGAAACAGTGAGAACAAAATGATATTTTTGTGCTCCCTTCCCTGTCAAAATGTTGTTAGGCAAAAAGCAAACAACAGAAAATTATGTTGCTTGTACTGCAATAATATTTTTCTAATTAAAATTACATTATTATTTAAAAAAAAAAGTTTAATAAAAAAATACCATGTTCACTATTAGGAAAGGAAAACAACATGCCTCCCCTCAAATATCTGAAAATAGGAAAATAAGTACTGTGAGGTTCAGACATGCAGGCAATTAACTACTAAAAGAATCAGTGTGCTTTACAGGAAAGGGAGCATTTTGAAAACGGAGTAAGTGTTAATGCTCATTCTATTTTTTGCCTTAATGATCACAGATATTAAACTGGGAAAAGCTCAGCAGTAATTATGTTATCAAGTTCAGACAATGAAATATAAACAGGAATGAAATGTTCTTATTAAGAGCAGAATGAAAGTAAGACTAGTGAATGGACAACAGAGGTTTTAGAAAAATCAGTGATAAAACAGTAACCCAGAATAAGAATAAGTAACCCAGAAAGAGGCAAATGTTACTAATCTGAAAGTACGGCTAAAAGAAATTAAGAGTAACATTATCACCATTATACTATAACAAGATCTTCAGAGTTAATGGATACATTCATGAAAACGGTATCTACATCTTACATATGGTAGCAAAAAAATCCAAGAACCACCTGTAAGAAGACAAATCTCGTGATTTGATCATGAAAAAAAAAATCCATTTGTTGAGCAAATATCTAAATGTAATATGGCTTTTTCTAAGCTATCGAACTGAAGTAGTTGATGAGTTAAGTATCTAAGACTGGATAAAGGCAGACATGATATTTACCTCTAGAAAAACAGGGAAAAAAGGCTGCAGGCAATTACAAACTAGGCAGCTGTTGTTATTAGAAGACATGTGACAAGAAGAGTAAGACGAATTATTAACAAGAATTTGAACAATAACAATGAGATGAGCATGAGGAAATATGGAATTCTCAGAAGTGGATCACATTAAACCACGGTGTTATACAAGACAGTTGTAGATCTTAAGGTTATAGAAGTACTCCACAGAGATGCTTTTCATATGTCAAGTCTATTACATCTTAACATTGGTAGTATTTTGGCATAGTTTTACATAGCAGGCTTAAAAGCAAGGTAAAGTCTTCTAAACATTATTATTACTATTATTATACATTGATTATGAAACAATGTCTATTAAAGAAGAAAAATATATTGGTTAGAAAGCTGAATAATTTTATGCGCAACAAGCAAATGACCAGGAGTCTTACTAGAACTATTGGATTTTGACCTAGCATGTTGGAGAAGTCATTGATTTGATGTGTATTCCATTTCACTAGTGTTTGTCTCTTAGTCATGCAACTATTTCAGGAGTTGTAAGAGAACTGAAGATGAAACCAGACTGTAAAATGCTGAAGCAAAGTGGTAATTTACCTTATTATGCAATGATATGGTAAAATAAACATATAGTATTAACTAAAATATCATTTTTGCAACCTCCCATTTCAGGGTGGAATTTTAATGAGTTTAGTAACTTAAGCAATCTAAAAATTCCATGTTTAATTTGTTGAAATAAATGTAATTCATAAATCAGTTACATAAACTCCCTCCCCACCCTGTTATCTATTACCTATGAAAAATGTGCACAATTGAATAACAGAATTATTGCACTTTTAAATTTTATTTCTATTGCACTCTCACAGCACTGTTCTCCAGAGCCTGAGAATAATTCAGAGGACAAACTAGCTTTTCACGGTCTTATATTTGGTCTAATGAATTAATTTTTCTTATTGTCTTGTACAAGGTCTATCAATTTTTTGAACACGCAAAAGATTCTTAAGCTCCCACAATTTAATTGTGGCAATTCTCTCCAATGCATACCAAAAAAAAAAAAAAGACTCAAACACATAAAGTTGCAAAGTCGTGCAGACTGTCAGCAAAAAACTATAAAGGATGAATCAAGAATAGGAAGAAGAGTATTTGAATAGTGGACACAGAGAAGCAGTAAGAGGGAAATGAAGATATTAGAACTACACATCTTGTAAATGTTCACTATAAAATCAGCTGTAGTAGGATCCATTATAATTATTAGAAAATATTGGATACTTTAAGGTGGTGTGATAAGAGTGACATCCAAGCAGTGACATCACACACCATAGATGGTAGCTTAAAACTGTCTCTTTCCCTTCTCTAACTATGGAGAAGCGCAGGATGAATTGCTCAACTCTCTCTATATATATATACCATGTAGATACACAAAATTAGATGGTGTTAAACCTACTTTTAGGGTCCTTAGTGGCTTAAACATATCCAGTGTGCATTATCTAATATATACACACAGTTTTAATATTAAAATAGATATGCATTGCCTTCCTACCTAATGCTAAATATTATTAAGAATTTAAACACCATTGTTAAGCTACAATTCCTATCCAGTTGTTATTGTGAGAAGTTATTTAAACATCATTGTATATTTTACTTCATAAGGTGGTTATATCTATAGCTCTTTTACATTAATTAGTGTCTCTTGGGAGAATTTGTGTTCAGGTAGGTACTCCTTTTCTTTACCAATAGCCCTTCATCACCTAGTACAAAGCATACAGATGTTTCAAAAAGCAGAGTGGGGCTTCGTTTTTGTCAATCGCAGGTAGTCCACACTAAAGGTATTTCTGGTCCCATGACCTTTTCATTCTTCACTCCAGAGTATCTCAGTTCCAAAAGGTATGGTAAAACGCTGTGCTGCTGCGAGTCCCATGCAATTCTATTTTGTGGTGCTTAAAATTCCATCAGGCTGTGGCAAAGCTTGGGTGAATTCTCATAATATTAGACACTTAAGGAAAAAAAAAGGCAGTGTGGAGTCTCTGCTTATAATTCATTAGCTCTCTACCTTCAAGAGAGAGTGAAAGCTAGGCATAATAGACCATAAGACCCAATAGATGCCTAAAAGTTCCTGACCATGTGCTGTACAGTTCATAGACAGAAAAAAAGCAACTCAGTTATCCAGACTGGCTCCTTGCCTGGAGTTTTTCTGTTGATCTTAATGAAACGCGGGCATTTACTTTGGGATTAATTAGTTACTTTCCAGTGCCAAAAACATAAAGTTCAAGCCAAGCACCATCTAAAATATGTGGAAAGGATCTCACCTTGTAGATACCTAATTTGCACGTCTTTCGTGCCTATTGCTGTCATTGAGATAGGGATTTTGCCTTTTAAACTGTTTTGTTGTTCCAGAACGGAGGTAGAAAGTACTCATGAGTTTAATTGGGAGTCCAGGAAGAAGAAAAGAAGCAAAATTCCAGTTTTATCATCCCACATATTGATCTTTCCTGACAGACTAGTTAACCCATGCATTCTTCTCTCACTAATAAGATGTCCCTTTTTTCTACATAGAAGAGAAACTAACAAGGCAGATTTCTGATTCTTCTTTTACCTAGTCTGAGCTAATAAAAGGCATATGCTATCTAGAAATTAGAGCTAAACTAGCTTAATTATATTACTATGAAGTGTTAGTTGAGGAAAATAAAACCCATGTTCCTTCAACCAGCTAGTTTAGAGTGCAGACTTTCTTCTGGAATATTAAGTATCTTCCTTAGCTAGTTCTCTGATAAGACAACCCCATCTTCAAATTTAAGTTTATAAGTATTTGAAGCATTCCTATTGTTTTTTAACCCAAGTGTATTGGACAAATGTCATTAGGTATTTAAGTGTTCCCAAGTAAACCTAAGAAGGTTTGGTCAGCTGATCTGTATCTAGCTTATTACCTTTAGCAGCTTTCTTACAAATCAAAAACAGCTTAGGCTGCTCTTAGGAATTTGTGGGGTTTTGTGAGCTTTCAGTTCCTTTGAGTTCTATGTTTCAGATCAGCGAAGGTTTTTTCTAAAGCTGACAAGGTGATATCCGATATTTTGCAAATTAATAATTTGTTTATGTGAAGTTCGTGTTTCTTTCCCTAATAATGGAAGTCTAGTACTTAGGCCAAGAAAGCTTATGGCATCCTGGGCTGCATTAGGCAAAGCATTTCCAGCAGGCTGAGGGAGGTGATCCTTCCCCTTTATTCAGCACTGGTGAGGCAGCATCTCAGCTGTAGACATACCTATGTTTGGGGAACTGAATTAAGCCTTTTACTCTCATACCAAGTCTTGTTTTGCATGTCTCACATTTCTCCAGATCTGGAATAATTTTTTGTCCTTCTCTGAAATGTAGTAATTGTAGAAATTGCACCTTTTGTATGTCTTGAATTCCAAAAATTTTTAAGACCTTAAAGTAGTCTTATCAATGTTGTGCCCAGAGCCTCAAATTATCTCACATCATGGTCATTACTACCCCTAGCAGTAGTAGAGGATGAAGCAATAAGATTCAGCTCAAGGAGCTGACTCAAGGAAACAGTTAAAGATTTTGTTTTCTTGATTGGTACAGATGTTGATACAAGAAAACACCCCTAACATTATATTTTAAGTACTCTTTACGAAATTGCAGTATTATATTTAGGCAGCTGGTATGGGAAAATATTTGCCATCTTTCTATATGCAGAGATTTATACTTATGCATTCCTTCAGTGCAATGTGGGTGTAGATGTCAACTAAGATATGAATTATAGATCACTGATTAATGATTTTAAAAGACTTCTAAGTCCGTGCATACTGATGACTTGATTAGATTTGCTAATGTACCTCTTCATGTTCGCTGCGAAAAGCTTGTGGATTTTGTCAGATTGTGAACTTTGAGTTTATTCTAAACCTTGGATATTATGACCTACAGTAATGTTGTTATTGAAGCTGAGATAAGTGAACATGATCATTTGCTTGCCTTTGTGTCAGTGTAGAACTAAGACACATTTTTTGTTTATTTGTATGTCATATATTGCAGTTTTATAGGCAAGATGATTCATGAAATTATGTGCACATTTTTTTAATAAAACTGCTGTAAAATTGGTAGAGCACTAATTTGGAGATCATATGCATTGTTAATGGAAAGAGGTAAGAAGACAACACAGGGATGACTTTTGGATTCATTACTAATTAAATACTTAATGTTACAAGGAGTTTCAAAGAATTTCCCAGCCAGAAAGGACAACAAATAAATTAAAAACTGAGTTATAATTCTAACTACTAGGTACAAAAATAATCACCTAAAACAATGCAGGAAGAAGAACTAGATAGACTTAAGAAAAAGCTTGTCACGGTTGCTATGTACCAGAAGACACTTAAATCAGAAAGTTTATGCTGCTGCTGCGACTGCAAACGCCATTGTGGGATGCGTAAGAGTGCAACAACATGGGTAATCTTCATCAGTGGTAAAACTTCCACTGAGATACCATGCCCCATTTTGGAAAATCTGTTACACATTGTACATTTCTAGGATATAAACCAATTATTAAAAGTCCACAAATATCTGGTATAGGAATTATCAATGATGCATTATCAGAATTATTCTACAACAGTAATTTGGGCTAATTATGGTAGGAAAAGGATCAAACCCATTCCGAAAGTATCTTTTAAACCTATAATTCTGTTGTATACTCTGTACCCCAATGATGGACTTCTGCCTCAAAGTTAGTATTTCAAAGAAAAAAGGAAATTATGCTTCCTATGTAGTAATAGATCAATAATAAGGTACTGTCCACTTCTATTCCAACTGTGATACTATCTAAAATATTATTTAGTGTCTGTTGAAACAATTATGCATGAAAAAAGCTATATGAGCATGTGTTATGCCATAGCAGGAAGCCAGTAATGCAAAAAATGGATTATAGTCTTACTGTACATTCTTCAGCTGTGATGAAAAAGTTACAAAAATCAGTTTTTTTTCCAGCAAAGTGTTCTAAAATTGTATGGAACTTAAATACAGGACTTTTGAAAAATTTTAAATACTAGCACGTCCAATTAGCATGTTTTGCCTAACATATTGAAGAGAATTTCTGTCTATTCTCATTAGAATGGTCATTATACTACCATAAATCTGTCTTTATAATTTTCTGTGAACAGTGGTTGTATACTACAAACAGTGAGGTAGTTTTGCTAAATAATTTGTCAATGTTATTACAGTTTAAAACTGTAGCATTTTTGTGTAAATGTGTATGGGATCTCACACCATGACTTTAATGAGTGTGAAGCGGATATTGACATGCGTTGCTCTGAGTGACAGCTAACGTTATGCCACTTCACAGGAAGATGCAACTTGTGAAAATCAGAGACAAAATTCAAAAAGCTGTACCAATGTAACCTGATGTGAATTCTCCTGGAAACACCGAGTCATGGTAGGGAGCAACAATTAGATCATTCACCTAAAAGGACTTCAAAGACAACTCAGATATTCTCTAAAATGTCTGAACTCTTGTCTGTGTGACAGTATTTTTCAACACATACTGTCATGCCAGCTGTACAGAAGAACCTACCAAAACTATGTATACATATATTTCATTATATTATAGTTAAATGTGTATATTTTGAAGCATTGGTGAGTATGATTCTTTTCATATTTATACAACATAAAAGATGTTCAGCCCATGAAAAAAAATTTACTATGAAAGTGCAAAGCCAATAAAAAATCAAAATCACTATTTCTGCTTATGAACTGCTGCTTATTTTTAATGGACAATTTGGAAGTTAACAGTGGAAATAAATTGGCATATTACTACCACTTATATTCTATAATGTTAATATTAAAATAGATGGCTAGAAATTTTATAGCTTCAAAGTGTCAACAATTAGTTGTTCTAGATAGGATTTTCCAGTCACAAGCAAATATAAATCATTAATGATATTCATGGTAAAAGAACAGTGATGAAATGTGTATAATTTAACTTCTTTTTCACCCTGTCACTATGAGAAATCTCATCTTTGTAAAACTGATGATTTATCAGATCCCTGTTGAGTCCCTATCTATGAGATCCCTATTATACAAGAGGATTTGATTCAACGTTTCAGAGGTTCTTTCAAGACACAGAGGGAAATCAGTTATCACAAGTGAGGAAAAAAAGCCCATGGAATTCCAAAAGAAGTATTTCGCTTTACAGTTGTGAAAAGGTATAATGATTCTAAAAAGATAAGTGGATTGTTCTAAACAGTGTATCCATTAAAAAAAAAAAAAAAAAAAAAAAAGGAACTCTATTTATTTAAAATAAACTCCAAAAGTTTTATAATTTTTTTAAGAAATCTTGATATAGTTGTTCATGTATAGGCTCAGGTGCCTGAAAATGTGGGAAAGGTTATGTGAAAAATGCAGACATTTGCACCGTATTAGAGTTTACATTGTTCTCAGATTCATAGAATAAATATGAATGAATACATTCCATATCCTAATACTTCAAATTGGTAAACAATTTATATGAAATAGAGGAGGCAGATGGTTGAAAAATTGCCTTTGGTAAGAAGGCAAGTACTAGCAATACAACTCATACAATAGCAGAGTGAGTGTTTGCAAGATGTGGCATTCAGTGAAAAAAAGTTAATAAAAATGACCAATGAGAAATCAATATATAAGTTTTTTGTTAGTTGAAGATTTTAATTTCTTGAGCATGTGAAAAAATAAATCATTTTATAAAACACTCAACAGCTACAAAGCAGATTTTTGAAAACTTCTGGGAACTTCTGAATGTATAAGGAAATAATTCCTATTGCACTTCAAAGGAAACAGAAATTCTTAACAATTTCTCAAACTCATTGTAAAAACTTTAAATGCTCAATTGTGTTCAAAAATTTGTAAAACTATTGAGCAATCAGATAGTGATAGATTATAGGGAAACACAAAAAAAATGAAGAAATCATATTTTCAAATAGGTAAACACTATTTATGAGGTATTTTTAATTCTTCTTCTGAATCCTTTCAGAGAAAGAAGAGTATTATCTGAGATCAGAGAATGGGCAGAATGTTAGTAATTACAATCTCATATACTGTGAGTGCAAATGTTCCCAGTGTTAGCACTGAAACCATTAGTATGGACATTCATTTTGTAGCAGCAGCTCATTTACTGCAGTTAAAGTTGTCCCTGGTATATATTTAAGGATAAACTGATGTGAAAAGTTTCTTTGCAGAAAGGATTGGCTACAAAATGTGTGAAACCGGAAAAAGATATTATTAGGATAATCTGATGTATACAAAACTGAGGACAGGACTTCAGGTGAAAAAAGTTAAAGGAAAATCTCTTTATGGTCAATGTTTTTTAGTCTGAAATGAAAAATACAAAGTAGATAAACCATACAAAAGTTGAAAAAGACAAATAGTGCCCTTTCATCATGTGTTAATCAGATTTGTCTTTCTACACAGATCAGATTCTTTGTGTATAATCTGCAGAGCTGAAATTACTAAGTATAACTCTGATAATGGTTTTAAAAATATTTTTTTGACCTTCAGAATACTGATCCACAGAAGAAATTTACTTGTCCTCTTTCCTTTGATTCCAGAGCTTTCTGTGGAAAGGATTGCTAGAAGGTGTTATCAATCAGTCATCAATAATATTTATATACATGGAATATAATTTTCAGTCAGCTAGACTGAAATTATCCATGAGCTAAGAGATGGAAAAATTATATCGCTTTTAGTTATTTGTAAAAGAGAAAGGATGCAATAGTTCTATAGGATTTTATTTTCTCTCAGACCAATTTTTAAAGTCCCATCCACAAATAAAATCTGAACTATGCCTAATGTATTTTATCACACATAATAGAGCCCGTATCTGGTTTTGTTGTACATTTGTATGGGGGTGGCACTTGCCACCAGTCGTCTGTAACCTCTATCCATGGAAGTCCCCCTTCCTCACCAGGCTAAGCATGGATGGTGCACGTGCTGGCACTGGACATAGGGCGATGACACACCAGGATGGGAAGCACACTATGTCTGCACAGCAACCACCTCCATCACTTCCAGAGCCACCACTGCATTGAATGAATTAGGGACCGGCTGGGATAATGTACATGTTCCACCCATTGGCATAATGGAACATAGATAATGCAGCAGCACAGAGTCATAATATCTTATTCACAGGCATAAATCCTACAGGATTTATTAAGGTATTTTGTCACAAATCCTACATCACAATAGCCTCTTTTCCTCGTTTATTTTCCTGCTACTTAATACCACATAGAAGAGAATGTTTAAAACTTCAGATATACCACTAAGCTTTCATGGTAGGTATGCTTGAGATCAAGGTAATCTTATAAACTCATACCAACAATCATCATGCATATCATTGGCAAGATAAGTGCCTCTTTATTTGTGATAAAACAGAACAAAGTTAAGACTATAACTTACCTATAATACAATCATGTTGTTGCTCAGAGGAAATCTTTATTGTTCTCTCTGCAATTATTTGTTTTGAAGAAGTGCTAAAATAAAATATAAGAATAGGGGTTTGAACATTTAAAATAAATAAATGAAAGAATGTATTACTATATTTTCAGTTCTAAACTGAAGAGAAAGAGTAGGCATTTCTAACCCTTTAGCTGTAATTTCTTCAAAATGAGCTTTTCAAACATTATTTTCTTTTCCGTTATCTTCTTCATACTTTCAACTTTCTCCTTCTCCATTGCTTCATCTCTCCATTTTGTCTCTCAACATGTTCTTATATCTATTTTATTCCTCATTTCCTCCGTTGACTTTGCTACGTGTGAGAAATAACAAAAAAATTCAATGGTATATCTGAGTTCTGCATTTTTAAGTAATCCTGACTTACTTTCAAGTATGAAAAAATTAGAAAAATAAATTAAAAATAAGAAAGTCTACTTTTTATACAAAATTAGGACTAGGGCCATTTGTCAAACTACCTCTGGAGAAAGAAAAAGGAGAAAAAAACACAAACTCAAAACCCAAACAAACCTTGACCAAATTTATATGAGGGAATGCAACACTGAAATCCATGCATACAGCACCCAAATTTGGAGGTTGGGAAAGGAAGGGAGGGAGTTGGGCTCCTTTTCTAACTTCTATCTCTTTTCCCATCTTAAAGTAAAAAAGAAAAAGCCTATTGCTCACAGGGTCCAGAAGATTTATGAACACACATGCTGGGGAGAATTTCAGATGTTTCCCACTGTCATAGAAAAAACCTTTTTTCATTATTCTTTCCTTGGTCATTCACATTGGCTGTGTGTGCTGTTGGCCATTCTGCTGGTCTATGTGCTTTCCATATGGGACAGTAAAATTAGGTGTCCTGTCTCAGTTTAGAAACTCTGGAAATCAGGCACCAAAACATGTGACAGAGCATTAATGAGTGTACAGATCCTTTTGTGAGCACAGACTTTGATGAAACACCATAGCCTTTGAACACAATGTTTCAAAATGTTTCAGGTGCAAGCTGAGGATTTTATCTATGTAAATATTCTGAGACTCAGATCACTGATTCTGTTAGCCAAGTGAAACCAAGTTGTTTGTGAATGTTAAAATGGTAAGTGATTGAAAAATTAGCTAAGCTAGAATTCAGACAGCATTTAATGGACCTTTACTTGTGCATTTAATTCTGAAAATCTACCATTGCTATTTTAACTCCATTTTTACTACAGGTAGTGGTATAAAAGAAGACACCTACATTTCAGAACTCAATCTTGCTGAATCATTGCCTAAACTATGTACAGTGAACTTCAACCTTATTTAAATTTTTATATGTACTTTACTCTGAAGGGATTAGTTTCTAGCAGTAACTCCACAGCCCTTCTTGTGTAATTTATAAGTTAAAAAAAAAAAAAAGATGATTAAAAATAAGTTCCCCTTGTACAAATGTAACACTTTGCTGTAGATCTTAAAAATACAGATTTTCCATAACATGAGTTACTGAGTCTACACTGAGTCTAACTTAGCAAGGAGTGAATTTGATTTCTAAAAACATCTATCAATGGTGGGGTCATTAACTAAGTTAATATACCCTTTGGCAATTAATGGATAATGCCCTTGTCTCATTAAGACAGAACTTTAGATTAAATTTAGTGCATACATGTCACAAATGTCAGAATACATACTTGTCTTAGGGTTCTGAAGTTTAAGCAAGGGATAAAAGAATTATCTATTATTTCTAAATGCATCTCAAACTAATAGTCTACTCATTTTTTTTCCAAATTAATTGTTCTTTGATTTTGTTTAAATTTGCATAATAAAATCATAATAAAATCCTAGTTTATACTATCTCAAGTGCAAATAATTTTTCATTTTCAACACACCTATCTTTAAAAAATACTTTTGTCTGGTAGAATAATTTGAAAGAAAAAAAAAAAAGAGCTTATTCTAGTAACTCTGTCAGTTCAGCCTATAGAAACAAAATATTTATACATACTTATAGATAATGTATTTAACAAAAAATCTGCGTAGATTTTCAAGAACTTGTATTTGGCTTTGTTTCTTTCTTAACCTGTTAATTTGAATATTTCCTAATGTTTCCTTAAGTTCATCACTTAATGAAATGTATTTAGAGGATTCCCAAAATATTACTACAGTGTCCTATTTGTCTAAGCCATCTTTCCTTCCAAGCTGTCTCTGTGGACAGTGGGAACCAGTCATTTTTTGAAAAAAAGTATTGCAGAAACATGAAAGTTCTCAGAGTCCAGTTAGAGAGAAGGATCAATCTAATTTGTTCTTAGAAAGAAAGGCAAAGTGTCTTATAACTGCTACACATGGTTCAGTTCAGCAGTTTCTTAGAGGTTGCTCAGCAGCATTTTAGAAAATGTTCATAATATTTTCTATCTTGGGCTTTGACAAAGTTAACTTTTGTTCCCCTTTTTATCCACTTTTTTTCCTCTTTATATATGTCTTTCTTGCTTGCATGCTTTGGTTTGGTTTTTTTTTGTTTTTTGTTTAATAAACTTAATAAATGTTCTCTATTATGCCTTTAAAAGCAATGAGTTTGTTTCCTTTTTGGAGGGAAGCTTTAAAATATAATCTTTTCTTGAGAACAAAGATTATTTTTGTCTTTTTTTTTTCAGAATCAAAATATGCTCCCACCTCTCTGGAATGTGCACTTTTTGAAATGATCTAAGAATACATGAAAGGATATAATATTTTTATTCTTGGCCTGTCTTATCCACTGTGAAGAACAGCACAGTACAGGGACACACAGGAGAGATCTATAATCAAATTGCTCTCACTGAACACAAATCAAGATATTTCAAGGCGAAAGCTTCTGCCGAAGCAACTTTCATGTGGGTGTTGGAGTGTGAAAAGAGTCATCGAGGGAACTAGACTTCTAACAGAGCAGCTAAGGAGATCATATCTGAAGGTGATTCTGTAATGTGCAAAAGCCCATACTGAAAATCATACTGACAGATTCTGGTAAATTGCTAAGTATTCCTGACTACAAGGAGGAGTTGAATATGCAGGTATTGGATTTAGAATGTTGTATATGTGGTATACAGGTGTGTTGTTTTTTTTTTTTTCATGTCTGATGCTTGAGGGACAGTTGAAAGATCTTGTGTTCTAGTGCCCAAGCCCCTTCCTTCCTGACATATACAGGTTTAATCAGCCACTTCCCATGAACACAGGACTACTGAAATAAAGGATTATGTCACCTGTCCTTATTTGCTGGGAGTGCAAATTTTTCAATCTAACTACGCTTGTGGAGTTGTGGAAAGCTGAGCTATTATAAGGTCTCCCCGGAGCCTTCTCTTCTCCAGGCTGAACAATGCCAACTCTCTCAGCCTGTCTTCATAGGAGAGGTGCTCCAGACCTCTGGTAATTTTTGTGGCCCCCTGTTGGACCCGTTCCAACATGTCCATGTCTTTCCATGTGTTGTGGACTCCAAAGCTGGACACAGTACTCCAGGTGGGGTCTCACAAGAGCAGAGTAGAGGGGCACCCTCTACCACCTCCCTTGACCTGCTGGACATGCTTCTTTTGATGCAGCCCACAATGTGGTTGGCTTTCTGGGTTGCCAGCGTGCATTGGAGACTCATGTTGAGCTTCTCATTCACGAGCACTCCCAAGTCCTTCTCCTCAGGGCTGCTCTCAAGCCATTCTCCTCCCAACCTGTATTTGTCCCTGGGATTGCCATGTCCCGTGTGCAGGATGTTGCACTTGGTCTTATTGAACTTCATGAGCTTTGTAAAGGCCCACCTCTCAAGCCTGTCCAGGTCCCTCTGGATGACATCCCTTCCCTCCAGTGTGTCATCTGTGCCACACAGCTTGGTGTCGTCGGCAAACTTGCTGAGGGTGAACTCTATCCCACTGTCCATGTCACCGACAAAGATGTTAAATAGCACTGGTCCTAGTATCAACCCCCAAGGAGCACCATTTGTCACAGGCTTCCGCTTGGTCATTGGGCCATTGCCTGCAACCCTTTGAGTGTGGCCATCGAGCCAGTTCCTTATCCTTAATTTGTTTGATTAAGATTTGCATTCACAACGAAACTTTAGATCTCTGTAACGAGCTATGGCTTGATACAAAGACCCTGAAGTCAGTTGGATTCCATCTGTTGACTTCACTGACATTGGATTAGATCTTTTGTGTACTTATAATGTTCTCTTAAAATAGAGATATAGTATGTAAGGGCCCTGACAGACAGACAAATAACAAATATATTTGAATAATCAGTGTGTGAGAAATAAACCATTATGCTTCAAGATAGTTTGCTAAGATTGCACAATTTCATAAACCAGTCTAATGTTTCAGAGAATGAAGAAATTATGCACTAAAAGTGCAGAATGTAATTTGTGAGGAGTATTAAATATTCATGTTACATACTTTGTGCTGTTTTCTTTCAAAAAAAAATATCTAATTAAAAAATGAATGCTATATTAATACCAAGTGGGGGAAAATGTCATTGTTCAAAAAGCCACAGCAAGTTCAAAGACAAATGTATTTGCTAATGACAATATTGTCCAGAAGTACATGAAATACTATCCAGAAATAAGCCATTTAAAGTATCTGTCTCAGGTTTCAGAATACTTATTTCTTACCATCAAGTGAGATCTATCAAACATCAGAAGTTTTGAAAATTACACTAGACTTCAGGAGAGAAATATTAGATTTAATTTAAAACACCTTTCTCCTTTTCCAGAGCATATAATCCAGTAAATTCAGTTCTCATGTCATTGTATTAATTTAAAAAAAAATAAATAAATAAAATCTCTCTTATTTGTAAGTTTCTATTCATCTTAATGAAATCAGAAGGCAACATTCTAGCAAAATAAGACAAAATTATCTAATCGCAGACTGCATATTTCAAAGAAGATGATGCCTATATAAAATGTCAGAAATAGGAAGGACAGAAAAACTGAGTAAAAATTTGGATTAGGGACCAAGGAAAGAAAATGGAAGGAGGTGGGAAGCGAGCTGAGATAGACCTTGGCTACAATACAGACACTGGATTACACAAAGAACACATGCATATTCAGTAAGACTCTGTGAAGAGAAAAAAAAATATTAAGATTTTAGGAACAATCTCCTACTCTCTACTTAAAGCAAGACTAGAACATTATTGTCTGGTAATTCAGTTTACTTATTATGTGAAAGGATTTGGGATTTTGGTTTTCTATGCTTCTATTCCTTTTACCATTTGCTTTTTGCCCACATGTGTGTGACTCAGATATGGTTATGTACAGCTCTGTGAAACACATTTAATG
Organism: Gallinago undulata; assembly: GCA_026546715.1. NCBI lineage: Eukaryota > Metazoa > Chordata > Aves > Charadriiformes > Scolopacidae > Gallinago > Gallinago undulata. Next base: position 94,281,986 of record JAOTQQ010000023.1, read on the forward strand.
TCTTTACCAAAAGTTTTTTACTGAGTAAAAAATTAACTATTTTTTAAGTGGAAGCAATGTTTTCAGTCCATTGAAGAAGAAATGACTGAGTTTAAGTTGTTATCTTAGGAATCTGTGTTCAATTCTCCATTAAAGCCCAATGTTTTATATGACTTTCACCAAATCACTTAATTTTTCTGTTTCATCCCCATCTGCAATTGAAGGATAATAGCATTTCCCATTTCTTACCATTTCTCAACTACAAGCTTTTTAGGCAATTTGACTTCTTTATTAGGAATTAATGATAAAGAAGTTTCATAGATTTATTAGATATGATGACATTGTAAATGATTACATATTTGTCACACCTTGCACATTCTGCACGTATTACAGAGCTGATGTAGGTACCTTAAAATTCTAACACAGGGATAGCTTTTTTCCCCTCTTCTTCTCCTTTTCAGACTTTATGAAAAATTTGAATTTCATATCTCAGTTATTTGAGTGAAGTCCTAGCTTAACATATTACACTGTTTTGTATTTAAGTACTGATTACTGAGTATTTCAAAGCAAAGAATATCAACTACATTTTTTATAACCTACATTTTTGGTTTGCTTATATTTAAAATTTGTGTCCTGATTGTGACAAAAGACATAATTTATTCCAAACTTTTAACAATATAAAGTGTCCTAGCAGGAAAATTGTTTTCTACTTTATTCTTTTCCCATCTGCTTGCAATTCTAAACACTATTGTTTCTGTCAGATTATGGTTTGTACTTAAACCTCATGGAGATTCTAACAATAAATTTTTCATATATTTGCATATCTGAAATGGCTTTTAAAAATATGGTCATTAAATTAAAATGGATGACAGATAAGAATGGGTAAGAATTAAGCATTTTAAGTTGCTTTTGTTATACTGTGACCTCAGGTATCTGAAGTATATTAGTAATTTCAGGAACTATTGTTGTGTCAATGACTTCCTCTGCAATTCCAATTGGGGAAGAATACCAAAACCAGTAATATTGCTAAGAATAGAGAGAAGAGGGGATTCGGTAATCTCTCTACCCTCCCTTGTCCTGCATACCAGACCCTGTCTCTCATCAGCAGGCCATTCATTTATAGAGGATTATTTTCAGTAAAAGTATTCACAGAATCACAGAATCTTAGTGGTTGGAAGGGACCTTTGAGATCATCAAGTCCAACCACATTAAAAAAAACAAAA
>JAOTQQ010000023.1:94283287-94328568 GCA_026546715.1 Gallinago undulata
AAACTTACTGAGGGTGCATTCAATCCCCCTGTCCAGATCATCAATAAAGATATTGAACAAGACCGGCCCCAAAACTGGCGTAACTAAGCTGCAAGTGCCTGCATAAAGAAACATGTATAGCAAAGTCATGAAGTGAGAGTTTCTGAATGTAAGACAAGTAATATCTACTAGATAATTATCTAAGTGAGCACTAGATAGTGGACACTGGAAGATTTAACACAATCCTTATAACTTGAACACTAGAGAGAGCTTTTAAATTACTTGTTCATCTGGTAACACCGTCTGAAAAGAAACCACATAACTGCACTACAAAAATATATTATTTGTAATCAAAAGTTTAATTATGTGTGGTATTCTGGACCAACAGGAATGCTCCAGTAAGTGAGTAGGGTTTAAAAGTAATTTAGACTAACATTAGGAAAAATGTGATTTGACTGTGATAAGGATTAGTTTGGGAACTGGAACTAGAAGACCTAGGGACCTAAGCCTTTTTTTATAACTGTCTCATTATTCTCAGTATGAACTAGGTCTGGAGTTACAGTTGTTATTTTTTAAACTTTTTCAGCATAGTCAGCAAACAAGATGCTTCATTTTCTGGAGGCTTGAAGTGATAGCCTTTTGAATTCTTTTTCTAGAAGATGTTTGAAAGGATACATAATGGAAATTATGATTAAATATATCAATTAAAGACTTTGGAAAACTGGTCTTATATACTTAATGACAGCTACCCAAAATTAGAGTTTAATTTGCATGTTATTATTTTGTATCTAATTTCCCAATGTGTAAACACTCACATATATCATATCATATCATATCATATCATATCATCATATCATATCATTATTTCACCAGGATTTGTATGAATATACTACAGTAATCACCAAGAACCAAAGGCTTACAACAAAAAATATCTATTTTCAGAGAATGGTTTGAATAACAGTACATTAAATGAGACCTGGACAGTCTTGAACAGTGATGGTATAACAAATTATTTTAATAACTTCTTCCGAAATAGGTGCTCTAAATTCTGTGCTTAAGTTCAAAATGAAACACTGTATTTAGAAACATTTAATAGTGCAATTGAACAGATTTATTCTAGCAATGGGTACAGCAGTCCTGGTCACTACAGAAAAGACATGTTGGGAGCTGAGTAGCACCAGTTTCAGGTAGACAGAGAACATACATTCAAAATATGTAAAAATTATGTATTTCATGAAAACACAGACATCTAAATGGCAGATTTCATCTCTGTAAGAAGAGAAACCAAGAGAAAGCAGAGACAGCACCTGCTGCAGCAATGTCTCCTCTGGTTAAGGATGCTGTGCTCATCAATGCTGCTGTTTTTCCTCAACAAAACCTCCCTTACTTTTTGATAGAGAAGGGAGTACTGCTTTTTCATTTAGTATTTGCTATGATTTACTACTGCAGCTCACCAACAATAGTAAAGAATTTCTCTTTATTACATCTTTGGTTTAAGCAAAATTAAATTTTAGGGAACGCTGTGTGTGCATGTGTGCTTTTTCTGTTCCACTCTTCCCACATAAGAAGTTGACTGATAGTATAGCACTGAGAGACAATAAGCCCCCACACCACAGCAACACCCATTTATGGATAAAAAGGAATGGCAATGTGATTCTGGTCTGGTTTTAGCAACAGATGGTGTGAAGAAATTTTGGATTTCCTCATGAATCCAAACAGAAAGGTGTGAGTGGTGAGGTGCTGAAACAGGTTGCCCAGGGAAGTTGTGGATGCCCCATCCCTGGAAGTGGTCAAGGTAAGCTTGGATGGGGCTTTGAGCAACTTGGTCTGGTGGGAGGTGTCTCTGTGCATGGCAGGGAGGTTGGAACTAGATGATCTTAAAGGTCCCTCCCAAACTAAACCATTCTATGATTTTATGATTCTATGATTCTAAGTAGACGCCTTACTGAAACATCCAAGAAAACCCAATGTATTAGAAATTGCATGCCCATAAACAGAATAGATGTATTTTCCAGTGCAGTCCTCACATATAAAATTAATAAGGGTATGGATAGATTTAAGAAGTTCCTGTTGTTGTCTCTTGCTATCACTTCTGTGTGGATCCTGCCTAACACCAAAAAGTGCCAACTCAGTAATTTGGTTATTTCCATTATCAGCTAAAGTTTCCAGAAAGCTCTTGTATTGAAGGGATTACAAGTGTCTTGCCCTCAGAGTGTCTGCTTGATGCTGACTCAATGAGAGTTCACAGACACATCAACAGGGCGCAAAGATGTCATAACACCAAATTATTACTATGAGTTCATAGTAATAGTTCATATAGTTCATATAGCACAGATAGCCACAAAATTCAGAAAGTAGGAGGAGAAAATAAGATCAATCCATAAATCTCTGGTTTTAAAAGACAAATCAGATGTTCTTAATTCCTAGGTAAAATTTCTTTTAAAATCTTTACTTTTTGATTCTTTTGTATTTGAGTTGGGCAAAAATGGAATCTAAAATTAGAGGATTTTTATTTTTTGTCATTCTGTAAACCAAATTGGACACAGAATAATCATTGCAGAATTTACAGAATAGTAATTATTAAATAATGTCAGTGTTTCAACAGCTATTTAAACAATTGAAACTGAATTCTGCTAAGCAAGTTTTTTATATGTAAAAGTCTATTTTCTGCAAGAATTTGCAAGGAAGTTGTCTGAGTAAAAGGGCGTTAGCGACAGACTTGGATTCTGGATTTTAAGCTTTTCTGCAGTATTTAGCATTTCTGGTGCAGTTGTAAGATGCCTTATAAATATTGAAGACAGTTCTTTCTAGACAAGTTTTAAATATTAACCACTTTATTAATATTTTTCCCAGCTTCAGAGCACTTCTTAAGCTTGGTGTTTATTTTGATATTTCTATGTTCTGAAAAAAAAGCACTTATATACCAGATGTATCAGTTGCCCTATTTTTTGTTAAGAATTGCAGATAAATTGATATTGGGTAGTCATGCCTCTGATATCAAGACAAGAAGGTATCTTTTTCTCCTGTTTGGCTGTGCTGAATGTCAGGCTACAGAGTAGTGTGTGTGCATGCAGACTTTCACAATCCCTTGAAATGGAAAGTGCGGTGCCAATATAAAATATGGAGCATTAAATATTACTTTCATGATAAAACTATGGTTTTCTTGTCCTGCAGCTATTTTGAGTTACAAAGCACCATTCTGTCTGCCCCCAAGCATTTTACAGACAACAAAGTTTAAGTAAAAATCTAGGTTTTGAGGTGCTTCAGCTGCCTGGAACATAAAAACCCACATATTTCCATTCCAGGAGCAGAATTAATAACCAAAGGTTAAATAAAAATGTTATTATCCTGCCCTCAAGATATTTTAAATATCATTTTGGATATTTACTCCACTGATATGTGAACATTTTCACATATATGACAATGTGCGACAATCTCTTGAATGTGTTTAGGTCTAAACAAACATTCTGTACTGTAACCTCCCCCCAGAAATACATCACTGGGAAATATTACTTAGGCTAATGGTATGGAGTTTGATCCAGGGAATACAGTTTTATCAGGTTTTATGAAATGACTAATATACCTCTTCTGCTCATTGGGATTTCAGAGCACCCACAAATCATCATAAAAAAAGGGAAAGTTGGAGTCTGAAGAAAGAATAGCTTTGAAGACCAGCTATCAGAATGCTCCTTCTGTAGACACCTAACAGGCCAAACAGCCATTCAGTAGAAATCCTTTGACAATCTACTTTGCATTATTGTAAATCTCTGATCCTGCAGAGGTCTTCTACAACAATTGCTGGTGAAATTTATTCCAAGTTTGGGATCGGTGCAAACCTCTAAAAATATTCAGCTTGCCACAGTTTTCCGTATGTCTGGTAGGTGTTGATTGGCTATATTTCAGTGTTCCTGTGGAATTCTTACATGTCCAAAGACCTTCCAAAGAGATTAGCAATTGCTAATCTCTTTCTTAGTCCTTTATGTGTGTTGTGTTCAAGTGAAGTGATAGAAAAATTAAAAAACTGGAAATAAATTAAACTTTGGGGGTTTATTTTCAGAGTTATTTGGAACACAGTATTCATGCCTATGAGTACTGGATGTAGAGCTTCTCTGCAGAAAATTACACTCTAAGATGTGGCAGTATTTTCAGTCCAGAATTTTTTATGCTAGTCCAGCTAGATTCAATGTCTACTTCTATGTGATAAATTAATATTCAGACTATTCTTAAGTCTATGAAGGACTGGAAACTGATGTATTAAGAAATATCAATCTATTATTAGTAAAAACATTTCTGTGTCTAATAGTTCATATTTACTGATATCCAGGGTACTCTTGACCAATCCTTTAGATCTAAAGCCTATTTGATAAAAAAAAAAAATCCATTCACAGAGATAGGAAATTAGGAATTCTGGCAGTGACCATTTTAAAGTGCCACTAAGGCTTTTTCTCTTCTTTTGACACTTCATCTTCTCCTTAATATTTTTTACTGCACTCTAAAACTGCCTTTTCCAAAGAAGACTGCATTAGAGCACAAGTCGAAAGTTCATCTTTACGTTGTTCTTCTGAAGTCTATTCTGCAAACTTTCTTAAAAAAGGCTTAGAATGAGGGCATATAAAGTGTCAATCCTTTTGAAAGTATAACCCAATTAATTAACTAGAGCATGAGAACTCTCTTTTTTTTGTAAACTGTATATGAGTCAACTTACAACATCTAACAAAGTTGTCCATCTGTGCTACTTCAGAAAGTCTTATGAATAAGATTATCCTAAGCTGCATAGCTGGGACAGCAATTACAGTAGAACATTTACTTTCTTTCCTTTAGTCATCTGAAAATTAAATCTGGACTAAGTTATGTTTACTTTAATTGACAGCAATGGATATATCATAGTCACCTATGATAGTGAGATGACTAGCAATTAGCCGAGAGAAAAAAAAAAATTAAAACACAGCTTTTTCTTTTTTTTTCCCCTGTTTTTTGAGTTCCATTTCAGGCTGCAACTCACTCTGGATAACTGCCAACAGTGCAAACTTGCTAGGGGGAGGGACTTTATTTTACTTTTTATCCTCAAGAGATAAAAAGAAAGATGAAACTGGAGATCCCTCACTGCAAACTTTTGACATACAGTTTTTGGAAAAAACACTTTTCTTCTTCAGGAAAGCAAACTTCTCTTGCAACACTGGTGTCACAGTTAAAGAGAAAGATTTCTTTAGAAGCTGTGATGTCAGAAATACTAAAGCAAGGTAGAATAGAAGGTGTTTAGGACCTTTAAGGAAGAATTTGAAAAATGTGGTTTTTTTGATTGAGCCCAAAATATACCTTTTGACATAAGGCCAAAAAAAAAAGTTCTTGTTTTTCTTCATAAATAAAAGCTTTTTCTCACTTAAAAATAACATAGTTAAAATGTGGAAAATATATCGAAAACAATAGACAATTGTTATTAGAAACCGTCAAAATAAAGCATTTTGTAATTTACAAATGTAGTTAATCTTAAATACATAGTATTTTTAGTTGCAATATAAAATATTGTTCATCTTTCTCTGACAGCGCATATTTTTTTATTGTTATTATTACCACATTAGAATGCAATCTCATCCATAAATAGAAGCCTCTCTGATTAGAAACCATATCAAGAACTAGGCCCAAATCTGAGAGAACCAAGAGAAAATATTCTGTGCTACTGTGCTGCATGATTTTGAGTTACGTGTGTGTAGAAGTGTCCAGGAGAGTGAGCATTTGCCATTGATTAGACATTTTGTTGAACCCTCCATTTTTTGGGTCAAGGACAGGAGGTATTGCTGATACCTTTAACCTCCCTTTCTGTTAGAATTGGTGTTCCCTTGTAGTGTAGAAACCAGTTTAAATAAAAGACCAGGATTGTTCTCTATCTTGATCTTTTGGTCCATAAGCTGGAGTGATGATGTCATTAAAGCTTTTCATGCATTTGTGCTAAAGACAAAGTCATTATTTTACATAACTAAAAAAAAATGAAAACATATTCCTTTAATGTGATATCTTTACATGTGAGAGATTGTCCATAAGATCTTTTTAGGAAGATCCTTTAAGACCTGTTGAAGTGAGTCCAGAGGAGGGACACAAAGACAATCAGAGGTTGGATCACCTCTCCTATGAGGACAGGCTGAGAGAGTTGGGGTTGTTCAGCCTGGAAAAGAGAAGGGAGACCTTACTGCAGCCTTTCAGTGCTTACTGGGGGCCTATAGGAAAGATGGGGACAAACATTTTAGCAGGGCCTGTAGCAATAGGACAAGGAGTAATGGTTTTAAACTGAAAGAGTGTAGATTGAGTCTAGATATGAGGAAGAAATGTGTTTGCAATGAGGGTGGTGAAACACTGAAACAGATTGCCCAGAGACGTGATAGATGTGCCATACCTGGAAAACATTCAAGGCCAGGTTGGATAGGACCCTGAGAAACTTGATCTAGTTGAAGGTGGACTAGGTGACCTTCCTAGGTCCATTCCAACTGAAAATATTCTATGATTCTATAATTTAAGAGCCCCTTCAGAAGTTTTTTTCAGGTTTCGATTGACTTATTTTTATAACTGTTTTTAAATTTCTTGTTTGATAGCTCTGTATATTTTTCTTTCTCAGGTTCACAGTACAGGCAGAGGAGTAAAGATGAGTGATGCTAAGTAACATCAGCTATTTTGATGTTGGCTTGCTTTGTAGCCCTCTAGGCATCATTTATCTTCTGTAACCCATATGAAAAAGTAACATTACACAAACATGAATACGTTACTTTGATACCAGTACTGTTAGAATTATTTGGGATGCTTTCTTTTGGGTGTGCATTGGAGTTTGGCAAAAGTTCACCCCTACCTTTGTATTTCTAATTAGTACAGAAGCCTAAGATCTCTACCCAGAACGGCATGATTTCTAAAGTAAAATGTTGCTCATTACAGTTTTGACCTTGATGAAAGAAATTGCAATTAAGGAAGCAAATTATTCTCTGGTAACAGTCCTGGCCTCTATATTTTTATATTATACTGGTTTAGAACATTTCTGAATCAGTAACCTCATTGCTTTGGAGTGTCAGTGATATATTCCTCCATAAAATAATGGAGTCATAAATTAGTCATAGAAATAACACACCTCTCCTTTCTAAAAAATCAGGGTATTATTTCCTCTAGTAATGAGTATTGTCTGCTTTTGATCCAGTGGAAAAGAAATGTTGTCCTTGTTTGAGATTGATTCAATTATAGTTTGTTGATAGAGTTATCTCAGGGTACAGAGGGACCATGTGCCATACAGTTCACTATACTTCATGTTTTATTTTTATTTTTGTTATTTACTCTACTCTGACAGCTAGATCACTTTTGTAAGAGTATGTTAGCTTTTTTTATAATATATATTTATACTGCTATAATGTGCAGAGATATAAGTGGAATTTGGGACTCCACTTAATAATTTCCTTACAAATGTAGTCAAAGACATAGCTCACAAAATGTAGACCTGGCAGAAGTTTGCAAGTTACTGGGCCAACACAGGAATATATTAATGAAATTTAAAGAACTGTGATAGATATATGAGGACAGATCAGACGATTAAATAGCCTTTCTGGCTTTAAACCTTCTGAATTTCTGAAGTTACATAGTGAGAACGATTTCCACTTCTACTTCTGTTTTGCAAATAAACTTCGTCATCCATGACCTAACCTTCATTATTAGGTAGCTGATGTCTTATAATCATCTTACACTCACCATGTATGTTTTAAATGATAAAGCACTTCTATCAAAGTAATCCATATCTGAATATTAATTAGTTTGAGGTTTTGTTTCTTATTTAGGAATTAGTTTATGATCTTTACGACCATTTCATTTGAAGAAACAGGTTTGCATTAGCATATTAATACCATATACCAACAGACATTTGGAAACACTCAGCAAGAAATGTGGACAGAAATTAGAGAGTAAAATGTAAAATGTATACTTATTATAACATGGCTTGTTTTGCTCATAAAGACCCAGTATTGTCTCAAAGTGAAAGAAAAGGCAACCCTTGTTTTCTAAACTAATGTTATATATATATATTTTTTACATTTTATAGTATGTAATGCAGTAGAAAGAGAAAAATAAAACATAGCCCAAAATCTAAGTCTGACATTTTCTTTAGTTCAAGTCACAGCATCCTGGGTTCCATAATGTTGCTCTGTCTCTAACTGCCCTCTGTACAAATGCAAGAATAAATTTGTTTAGTGTGATTTTCCACCATTTTGTATAGAGGTGACCTATTTTGTACCTGAGACTGAAAAACTTAAGTTTCTGTTTTGAACAGGAACACATGTGACATGGCGCTGGGAAAACTTCTAGGCCTAGATGAAAAAGGAGTTGTTAGAATAAGGTATTGCACTTGTGCAACCTAAAATGCAAACATATTTTCCATATATTTTCATGTTTTCAATGTTAAAACCACAAATTAACATATGTGGCAGCTTCTTAGAAATGAGGTAGATGCTAGGATAAAGCCAAGCAACAAACAATTTGTTAAATTTCGGTTAAGGAGAAAATACATAATCAGTAAAAAAAATATAAAATATTAACTCTAGAATTGCACACTGTTGGTCTTTTGCCAGGTAAAAGGAATAAGCAATGCAAAATTGCTGTCCCTGGGAATGGTTCTAAAAAATAGATTAAAATAAAAAAGAAGATTTAGTCCATATTTTCCATGTCAGTTTAATCTGAATGTATTTTGGTTTTGGAAAAACAAATACATGCAAAAGAATTCCTGTGATATTACTTGTTACTAAATCATAATGTAATTTTTCTGTGTGTATATACATATATCAGAAGAAGATTTCTATTACTGTTTAAATCAAATCTAAGTTAAATCAAATGAAGCTGGGATGTACATTGCTGATTTAGGCATAATCTAGACAGAATCTGTACTGGTTCTTGTAAATAAAGAAGAGTGGAAGATCCTTTGGGGACTTTGGGAAATCATTATCTTCAGATAAATTGGATATTTAGTATTTTAAAGTGGAATGCCAATATATCAGTACTTCTTTCAGAAAAAAATATTTTGGACAGTAATAGGATACCATATGTATTACTGTTTACCCCATGATATCCATTTTGCATTTTTCTTCTGTACATCTCCTTCTATAGAATGTGCTTTCTTTATCTGTCATCTCACACAGGAAATCTCATAAAATTTACTGCATATGTAAAATCTTTCTCACGGGGTGCATTTGATAGCAAAGAAAATATTTTCTGTCAGGATACAATAAATCTATCAATGTCCCATAAGTTACAAGGAACTCTATAAGCTATATAATCTAATACTTATCCAAATATCCTAAACTAGACTCAGAATGAAAATTCACTTCAGTAGATCAGTATATTCCATTTGCAAACCTGACTGAACAGAAGCAACAAGATCTGAAGGTCAGAACCAGGTACTGCTAAGACACAATTCATTGACCTACTCATATGGTGACAAAAAAAACACAGTATCAGTCCTTACTGGTTGATTTCTCCTTGGAGAGTGTTTGTCCATCAATAAGTCTTACTCAAATGTCCAAACGTAATCAAGAGAACTTTTATTGATTTCACTAAATTTTGGATTGGGCCCCAAAGTACATAAATTCACTCTATCAGATGCACTGCTCAATAACCACTGTTTCTCATTCCTTCTTTCATTATAACAATATTATTCAGAGTTGGTAATTACAACAGCTAGTGCAGCAGAACATGCCTAAGATCTAACAAAAGTGCTGTGGCCTTTTTCAACAGTTTTTTCAACAGTTTTTTCTAGTAATTTGTTACACCTTTTCTGTCATTTGTTATGACTAATTATGAGGGTGGTAGGGGAAGAAGGGTAAAGGTTAGTGACGTCCCAGATCCTTTATTTGTTGCTACTGAGGAGAATATAGCTTCTGAAAGAGCCAGATTTTAATGACTACTGGATCATTACTGAGCTAATTAATTTTGGAGGAAAAGAAAGAAGTCTGTGAACAAGTATCAGAAACAGGAAAAGATACAACTTCTCAAAATAGATCTTTCAAGTCTGTATTTTGCAATTAGAAGATCTTTGTAAAAGACAGTAATTTCCAGTAAAGTAATGTAAACTGGTACATAATTAACAACTTTAATGTCTCATTATTAAAACCATGGCAGCATAATTTTGGCACACTTTATCCACAGGGAAGTAATTAGGGCATTCTGGGAGCATCAGGGAAGTTCTGCACTTTCTTGGGCTCATATTTAACCATTTATCAGTAACTCTAACAAACAATGAAAAAGGAAAAACACCATAACAATGTTACTGAGCATTTCTTCTTCCACTCATTCGAGCTCCTGAAAGAAGCAACTTTTCCTGCCTTTAATCTTTCTGTACTGTAATAAAACCCATCAGGATTAGGCAAATGAGTAAAATAAGACACATCTAAACTTTAACCAGTAAAGAAAGTTTTAAAGTAGGTGTATTTTGACATAAAATGATGCAGTAACTGAATATAGAAACAGAGTTGTCTGATTTCAGAGCATACCACAGTCACATATATTACCTTAGTGTACTTTGGAGGGACAGATTCACAGAGCACTTGTGCAGTAAAGCACTTAAAATCAGTAAATATGTCCCAAATGGGTTATTTTTGGTTGCAATGTAATAGAATGTAACATTTTGACAATGAATGACAAGCTCAGTATTTATTGGTGACACCCATTCCAGAAAGAACACCACAGAATTCCATATCAGAAATGTATTGATTCCCTAGCTTTGAGTTTTTTCCTTTTTCGCAGTCATAGAATCATGGAATCATAGGATCGTTTACGTTGGAAGGGACCTTAAAGATCATCTAGTTCAACCATCAACCTAACTCTGACAAAAAAAATAAATAAGAAATAGGAAATAAAAATTACTAAACCATATTCCTGAGCACCATGTCTACCCGTCTTTTGAACACCTCCAGGGATGGTGCCGCAACCACTTCCCTGGGCAGCCCATTCCAATATTTGATAACCCTTTCGGTGAAGAAATGTTTCCTAATATCCAATCTAAACCTCCCCTGGTGCAACTTGAGGCCATTTCCCCTTGTCCTATCTCCTGTGACTTGGGAGACAAGACCGATTCCTGCCTCTCTACACCCCCCCATCAGGTAGTTATGCAGCGTGATAAGGTCTCCCCTCAGTCTCCTCTTCCCCCAGCTCCCTCAGCCTCTTCTCATAAGACTTACTCTCCAGACCCCTCACCAGGTTTGTTGCCCTTCTCTGGACCCGCTCCAGCACCTCAATGTCTTTCTTGTGGTAGGGGGCCCAAAACTGGACACAGTACTCAAGGTGGGGTCTCACCAGTGACGAGTACAGGGGGACAATCACCTCTTGGGTCCTACTCACCACACTGTTCCTGATACAGGCCAGGATGCTGTTGGCTTTCTTGGCCACCTGGGCACACTGCTGGCTCACATTCAGCCTGCTGTCGACCAACACCCCCAGGTCCTTTTCTGCCAGGCAGCTCCAGCCACTCTGCCCCAAGCCTGTAGCGTTGCCTGGGGTTGTTGTGACCCAAGTGCAGGACCCGGCACTTGGCCTTATTGAAACTCATTCCATTGGACCATCCATCCAGCCTGTCCAGACCCCTCTGCAAAGCCTCTCTACCCTCTAGCAGGTTGACACTTCCACCCAACTTGGTGTTGTCTGCGAACTTACTGAGAGTGCACTTGATCCCCTCGTCCAGATCATTGATAAAGATGTCAAAGAGAACGGGTCCCAGTACTGAGCCCTGTGGGACACCACTCGTGACCGGCCGCTAACTGGATTTGACTCCATTCACCACCACTCTCTGGGCCCGGCCCTCCAGCCAGTTTTTAACCCAGCAGAGGGTATTCCCATCCAAGCCATGGGCAGCCAGTTTCACCAGGAGGATACTGTGGGAGACTGTATCAAAGGCTTTGCTGAAGTCCAGATAAACAACATCCACAGCCTTTCCTTCATCCAGCAAGCGGGTCACTTTGTCATAGAAGGAGATCAGGTTTGTCAAGCAGGACCTGCCCCTCGTCAACCCATGCTGGCTGGACATGATCACCTGCATGTCCTACATGCGCTGCATAATGGCACTCAGGATGGTCTGTTCCATGACCTTCCCAGGCACCGAGGTCAGACTGACGGGCTTGTAGTTTCCCAGATCATCCTTCTGATCCTTCTTGTGGATGGGTGTCACATTTGCTAGACACCAGTCGGCTGGGACCTCCCTAGTTTGCCAGGACTGTTGGTAGATGATGGAGAATGGCTCCACAAGCACTTCTGCCAGCTCCCTCAGAACCCTCGGATGAATCCCATCTGGGCCCATCTGGGCCTAGTTTGTGTCTAGGTGCTGGAGCAGGTCCCTCACCGCTTCCCTTTGGATTACAGGGGCTTCATTCTGCTCCCTGCCCTTATCTGCTGGCTGGGTACTCGGGGGACACCCTACTCCACTGCTACAGACTGAGGCAAAACAGGCATTCAGCACCTCAGCCTTCTCCTCATCCTTTGTCATTACATTACCTCCCATATCCAATAGTGGATGGAGGCTGTCCCAAGTCCTCCTCTTGCTACTAATATATTTATAGAAATTGTTTTTTGTTGTTTTTAACATCCAAGGCCAGGGTAAATTCAAGCTGGGCTTTGGCCTTTCTGATCTTTTCCCTGCATAACTTTGCTATGCCTTTATAACCTTCCTGAGTGTCCCACCCCTTTTTTCAAAGGCTATAAACTCTCTCTTTTTTTTTTTTCCTGAGCTGTGACCCTATCTCTTTGTTCAGTCAGGCCCGTCTTTTCCCTCAATGGCTCGCTTTACTGCTCACAGGGACAGCCTGTCCCTGTGCTTTTAAGACTTCTTCCTTGAAAAATGTCAAGCCTTCCTGGACTCCTTTGTCTTTCAGGGCTGCCTTCCAAGTGACTCTGTCAAGCAGACTCTTGAAAAGACCAAAGTCTGCCCTCAGGAAGTCCATGATGGCAGTCCTGCTGGCTCCCCTTCTTGCTTCCCTGAGAATCAAAAACTTTATCATTTTGTGGTCACTTTGCCCCAGACAGCCTCCAAACACCACATCCTCCACAAGTTCTTCTCTGTTTACAAACAGCAGATCTAGTAGTGATCCTTCCCTAGTCAGCTCCTTCACCAGCTGTGTCAGATAGTTATCCCCAACACACTCCAGAAATCCTCTCAGCTGTATTGTGTTCCCAGCTGATATCTGGTAGGTTGAAGTCTCCTACCAGGACAAGGGTAAGTGATCCCTGCTAGCTGCTTATAGAACATTTCATCAACTTCTGCATCCTGGTTGGGTGGTCTGTAAGAGACTCCCACCACAACATTGGCCTTGCTGGCCCTCGCCCTGATTCATACCCATAGGCACTTAGCTCTACTATTACCCTCAAATAGTTCTAGACCTTCATAAACCTCCCTAACATATAGGGCCACCCCTCTTCCTCTTCCTCTTCTTCCTTGCCTGTCCCTTCTGAAGAGCTTGTATCCACCCATTGCAGCACTCCAGTTACGCAATTCATCCCACCACCTTTCCATGACGGCAACTACATTGTAGCTTTCCTGCTTCATAGATACTTAAACAGGCAGATTACTTTTCAAATATACAGCTAATTCAGCAAGGAAGGAAAAAGCCCCACCACTTCAGTTGGTTTGTAATGCCAAAGCAGAAAATGTCATGCAGTACTACTGTCACCATCAAACAACAATATATTATCTTAATGTGACCAGAAAAACATGAATGTATAGGCTTCCAATTTTTAATAGGAAATAGACCTATTTTTAGCACAAAATCACAAATTCAATCTTAGACTCCATATACTTAGGAATGCTATATTTTTGCAGTGTACAATATGTTGATATTTTGGAATAGAATTGGTGGACTGTTCAGTGAGAGATATGAGCAGCAGCATATTAGCCCACTATCTACAAAATAATTCCTGTCTCATTTTTGAAAACTGAAATTATTATAATCACTTGGTCATTAGCAATTTATAAAGATTCAATTGGACCTTACTACTACCAAAATACTGCTTAGCTGGCTTGCTTGTTCCTACAGTTATTCCATGGAATACAGTTAACAAGGGATAAATTTACTATACAGTACCAGAGGTAGGCGGTTGTATTTTTATAAGGTGCTGGCCTACTTCTCCATTATGTGCCAAGGGTTTATTTAGAATCAGCATACCTTGGGTTAGAAGGGACCTTTAAAGGTCACCTAGTCCAACCTTCCTGCAATGAGCAGGGACACCTTCAACTAGATCAAGTTTCTCAGGGTCCCATCCAACCTGGCCTTGAACGTTTCCAGGGGTGGCACATCTGCCACCTCTCTGGGAAACCTCTTTCAGTGTTTCACCATCCTCATTGCAAAACATTTCTTCCTTATATCTAAACTCAGTCTACCCTGTTTTTGTTTAAAACCATTACCCCTTATTGCAACAGGCCCTACTAAAATGTTTGTCCCCATCTTTCCTATAGACCCCCTTTAAGTACTGAAAGGCTGCAATAAGGTGTCCCCAGAGCCTTCTCTTCTCCACGCTGAGCAACCCCAACTCCCTCATCTTGTCTTCATTGGAGAGGTGATCCAGCCCTCTGATCATCTTTGTGGTCCTCCTCTGGACCTGTTGGAGGAGCGTGTTATTCATGACAGGAATACCTCACTTGCTACTCACTCCATTACTAGCTTTTCTAAAAGATCACATCACAAGCACTCTTTCAAATGTCATGGCTATTTCTGAAAATACACAGCATTTTACAGGGTAGAATTAAATTAATGGTGAGCAAAATTAGTAGGCTATGAAAATCAAGGTATTATTGACTACAGACAGTGCAACAAAGAGTTGCTTGGTTTGCTAAATTCCTAGGAATCAAATAGATTTGCCTGTTCATTCCAGAAAAAAAATAATGAACTTATAGTACATAGTGACATATTTTCTCATTTCAGGGAATCTCACTGGTATGCTAGAGTTAATATATTTTTTACCAGAGAAAATACCTTCCAGGCATACATCACACTATAGACACAGTATGTCACTAAGAAAGAATACTAATGCATGTTTAAAAGGAGTAAGTCCTTAAGGCAGAGCTACAAGATTATTTTGTTCATAAGGAATAATACACACTTTCTCATGTGAGGGTCACATCCTATTGCAGGCTAAAAGTCTCCGTGATGTTCTTCATCACAAGCCAGGGCATGCGTCAATAACTTGTTACTGAACTGTGCAGCATTGTTGCAATCAATTCCAACTTGTATCTTATAGCATTTTCTTGACAACCCAGGGCTCTTTTCTTGACAACCCAAGGCTCTTTTCTTGACGTTGTCACAGTAATTATAGCTTTATTTTTAAAATATCCTCAAACAACATTTTTCAAGTTCATATATATCAACAGACCCTTTACCACTTATTACTTGACATTATAATCAATTTATTTGTCTCATTCCTTATTACAACAAGTTTCATAGTCTCAGACATTTATATTTTGGATGCTTGGAGAAGCTGGGAAAGTATGGATGGATTATCTTGCCTTTAAATAATGAATTAAGAAGTGTTAAAATGGAATTAAATATTAGGTTTTGGTTCTATCCGTGCTCATAGAGAGAATCTTTCAGAAAAGCAATCAAACAGAATGATACTTATTTTAGAACTAGTCAATGACATTTCAGAACTGGTAATTTTTAAAGCAAAAATGAAAATATTTTTTTTTTAAAGGAGAAATAAAAATAACATTTTCTGTGTGTTCCACAGTTGTTTTTTAACATGAAGTACAATGACATGATGCTTCTTCTTGGAATCCAATCAAATTTGCCAATAATTAGTCAATTATGAAATTTGTGCCAATAACGAAATCAAATTGGCCAGTACTTAGCCAATAGACAATTGCTAAATTGAATGCAACTGCCTTTTCATCTTCCCTGCCCCTGAAATTTCAGTTTCAGACTTCAGTGTAATTAAACAAAGAATGAGATTTTTTGACAATGTTCTGTTACCTATAGACAACTGTGAATTTCTTCTTGAGAACAAGGAAGTGATGGCTTTATTGGTATAAAGTCTTCTCTTACCTCAAGGAAGATACACTGGGAAGACTTTCTTTTAAATCTTTCTCGTCTAAATATTCTATACAAGTAGTTAAGTTGTCATGGAAGTTATCATGGTAGAAACACTTTAGTCAAAGAACAGTTTTCACCAGTCCCAAATTACTAAGCTGAATATGGCCTAGCTTAGGGGACTGTAATGATTTTTGACGTGCAGAAGGTCAGAGTAGATGATCCTTAATAATTTCTTACAGTCTTGAACCCTATAATGAATAATATTGCACAAAGGTCTGATATTGTCAGACTGATGGGGAGCCAGTTTAGGCAGGGGTAATGAGCTGTGTGCCATTTTACAGTCTATGCATACCCTAGTTCTTTGCCCAACAGTAGTAAACCCTTACAATTTATTACAGACATATAAAGAGTTATGAGAAACAGTAAATATATAAATGACAGCTGCACATGAGCTATTTTTTTTTGGGGTTGTGCTGACATTTTCCCACTACAATTCAGATATATCTGCATTTCAAATTCCTGACTTAGTTCTGAATATACTTTAATTCATAACATTGTTTCCTGCTATTTCCCAGCTTTACTGTGAGGGCTTTTACCGTGATCAATTAAAGGAGCTAGGATTGAGTATGAAGAAAATGAGAAAAAACAAATGAAAGAGATTTTTTTTTTATGTTTGTTCTACAATATGTCAGTTATTCCATTCCAGAACAGCCTGCTTATTGTAACATTTGAATAAAATATCTAAAAGTTTTGAATCCAGCTTTGTCCAGTTGTCAGACATGACTGAGGTTAGATTTTCAAAGGTATCTGGATTTCTAACAGTGCACAGCAGAAATTACAAAAAGTTAACAACTGACATCCAAGAAGCGACAAGTGGAATAAGTGTGATAGAAAGATGAAAAAAGAATTATATCATAAAAAGAATAGTGCAATGACATGTGTTGTGGAGATACGATTAGATATAGTAGCTCTAATACAACTCTGAGAATAAAGGTCATATAGCACATCAAAAGCCTTAAATTGCTAAAAAGAAACAAAGCAAAAGAGAAGAAAATAAAAGCAAAGGGCATATTCAAAGAAAAAAACCTAATTATAACAAAATAGAAAGTTGTTCTGGATAAAATTATAATGCTGATTATGTTTTACATCATGAAAAATGCCCAGAGAGAATAAGTCTATGCTACTGTTAGAGGAAGTAAATTCTTTCTGTCTGCTTAGAGTGAAGTGTCTCCAGAGAGTTTTAAAGTTTTGACAGCAAGGGTCTGAGTAATGGAATGACAAAAAGAAATACAGTTGTCATTTTGGACACCAACAATAGGAAACTAAACTTTTTCATGAACTACTGCTCTTGCAGTCAAATTCTGCTGTCAGATACAAATATGACCTTTCTTGTGATGGCAGCATTCAGCCCGAAAAGAAAGTGAAAGGAAATTTTATCATAAAATAAAATGAAATATATGAAAACTCAGCACAATAAATATCATAAAAAGATGCAACAGAAGAATTGTTCATCTTCTTGCTACTCTTGGAAGCACACTTCCACGAGGAGTGCATCATATTTTGGTATAAGAGAGGAATAAATATACTTGAACTTATGTACTTTAAGTATTATGTTAGAAGAAATGTCAGTAATAAAATTTGGTGAGGATACTGCATATACTGTTAGATAAGCTAGTATCTCCACTCACAAAGTCTGTGAGGTTTTTTTAATATATTTTCTAATATCTTGTATTAGATCATTATCTGCTCAAAACCGCCCTTTTTATGAACATGATGAGAATTTCTTATGGTCAGAAAAAGGAAATCAGTAAAAATACACTGAGATTATTATAACAATGATTTTCCATTACTTGGAATACTATATTCGGTTCTTGTCAACCTCCTTAACTACATATAGTAAGAAAGATCAGATTTCAAGGCTATTGATAAGAAATATTAAACATGTGGAAAGATATCACTATGAAAAAAATCTGGAAGGAAAAGGTTAATTTACAACTCATAAAGAGAAAGACTATAACAAAAATATTGAAAAAATGACAAGAGCCCAATTAAATATCTAAAGGTATTTAGGCTAAACTTTAGAACTAATTGTTTCAAGATATATTCGAGATCAAGAACTTATGCTAACTTTAGAAAGCACAATTTAAATACATATAAATATTTTTGTAGTAGCAGTGCAGGTAGAAGTGGCTAAATAGAACTTTGGTCATATATATTATAATGATTATATATTACAGAATGCATAGTGTTATGGAATAATTCAGCCCAAAAGTAGAGTGGAGGGGAAATTTTACTCTTTGTCTGATGATACATTTCATGTTTTTTAAATATTGCTGCGCTCTATCCAGGCAAAAGTTGTAAATACTTTTAAAAAATAATTGAAGTGTTTTGGGGCTTTTTTGTTTGTTTTGCTTGAGAGAGAGAAGTGACAGATGAATCAGAGACAATCATCAGCACACTCAGTAGCTGAGGTACTCTTTCAATGTGGGAGATGGATCCAGATCATGTTTCCCTGAAAAAAGTGGAACAGATTATGTCAGAGACACAGAGAAAGGCAGACCTTAGCAGGTTTCAGCATGGTGACACAGGTAGATGGCATTAAGACAAATTCTAGTCACTCAGTTGCTCCTTTGTTTTGGCTTGGACACCTAAGGAACATTTCAGAAACACTTCACTAGGCTTATGTAATTTTGCAATAGTTCAAATTTTGCCTTTAAAACCAACTTCATAAAAATAATTACGAAATACTTCTAACTGTGTCCAGAGAAGCCTTACATATTTTCACAGTCTGTTCAGGCATAAAACATACAGTTCAGATAAGCAGATTATTTATTTATATCTTGAAATAAAGAACTCTTTTATTTTTTTTCTTTGTCATAAAGAAGCTTGTTGCAATAGAAAATTATTGGACTTGCTGTCTGTGGTTGTGGAACTTCTTTCTTCAAAGTAAATTTTGTTCGTGATCAGAGCCAAGATACTGGGATATACGTAACATTCCTTTGCCTTTCTATAGAAAGAAACCTTGTGGTGCTACCTCACTTACATTCTAAGTTAGACACTACTGGCACTTGTACAAGATACAAAAGTTGGGGTTTTCACATATAGAAATGCCATCAGCAGCTAAAAATAGGACAGTGTTGATGTGGACAAATATAAATTATATTGAGTTCAATTCCAACAAGAGAACCAAAACATCACAACTCAATACTGTGCTTCTGAGTTTTTCCTTTTAAATACCTGTCTTGTGGGAGCAAGTAACTATCATTTCTGGGTTAATCCTCTTCAAGACACAAAGATGGGTAAGCTTTATCACTTACTACTTAGTAACAAGGGAATTCATTTTGTTTCAAAACTTTTGACATGCCTCCAAAAATCAATCTAAATAAATGCCAAGGAATGTGGAGATAGAGGTTATTTTGCTGTGATCCAATTTTATATGACAAAACAGTGAAATGGTGAGAAATTAATTTCTGTAGAAACATAAGCAATTCTGAGGGAGAGACAGATGTTCTAGATCTTCTGCGTCTATATGAAATTACATTGTTTTTTTAGTGAAAAACATAGAGTACTGGCAATTATTACCTTTCTATGGTAGTTTTAGAATATATGTGCCAGGTTTTACATTGTCTTGTTTTACACACAGTATTTTCCCAAAGGTGTGTCCAATTTTTGAGCTGATTTGCAGTGCTCAAAAGATCAGTGTGTGTCTGAATTACGTTAATATGTAAAATGGAAAGACTGAAGAGGTAGTTTTATTTTTCCCTTGGTGTTATTTTTCTTTCTGTATACTTTTCCATATTTAACAACTTGACAGTTTTGGAGAAGAGCTAATATAAGCTTATAAACCACAGAGAAGAATATTCACAATTTAATCTATTTATATTCGGTAAGTATTAAGGAAAAAAGAGGAAAGTAACTATAATCAGTTGATAAATTTATTTGATAAATGTTGTGATCTTGTTTTGGTTTCCAGAATCATGGAATTTTTAATATGAAATGTCTGTTAGACATCCCTTTTCATCTGTATTTTCCCTGAAATGGAAGCTTCAATATTTTTCTCCTTGAATTGCAATGTTTTTTTATTATCATTGATGAGGTTTATATTATTGACATTATTTGTTATTTTTGTAATTAATTTGCCATAAATTTGGAATGAGAAAAGGATTCTTATTTTTTTCATACACAGTATTCAGCGACGAGGAAAGTTTTGGGCTGTCTGGTGTTCTTCATCTTGTTGAAACTGTATAGGTAAGCCTTATCCTAACAAGATGTCTAATAAAAGTCAAATGAACTGTTGCTTGGAATGCAATCTGCTTTTCTTCATTAAGTAACTCAGATTTAGTTAATTTAAAGTCAGGCTATCTTAATCCTACTTTTCTGAAGTGGATAGAGGTAAACATTTTTAGCCAAGTTCTGTGAAAAAGAAAAAGATATTGAAATCAGCTACTGGAAGCACATTTTCAAAGATTAGTCATTTAAAATAACATTTTTCCTTTATGAATCTACAGGTTTTCCCTCTTAAAGAGAAATCTTGAGAAACTTTAATGCCAATTGTGGGCTATAATTTCAGATTAAATTCTGGGTATTTTTTTTCATTTACAAAAGTTAGCAAAAGCCTTTACCCTAGAAGCACGTTAAGGTTAAATGGAGAAAAACCTAGTAGTTTACAGCAACTTGTCTCTAACACCTTTTAATCATTTCAAGAACATATGAAATGTAGAGTCTTAGCAGTTTTCCATTTCATGCTGGATGTGGAAATTCTGATTATGTATTCCCGTAGCAGATTCAATACCAGGCACTGATTAGCTGCTTTTTGCACTAATATACACTCATCTTATGATGGAACTGGTGGTTCTGGGAGAGGCATCTTCCTCTAGATTATACTTTGCCATTTCTCTTGCAGCGAGTGGAATATGTATATCTTTCCAGATGTTCCCCAGATCCAAATATTACTCCCAATGTATTTTTATTGGCTCTGTAGTTGCATGAAATGGCTTGGGGGGATCTTCATTTCATGAATGTGCCATCCCTTAATGCTTTTGTAGGAGACTGAGTTAATTCTTATCCAGCTTTGTGGCTACACTGATTTTGTAAGATGAATAGATTTTCAGAGTATCTTTAAAGAGAACATTTTTCTCTCTCTCCCATTCCTGTATTATGTTGTGATTTGGTTTAGCTTCAGTGGAAATTCTGCTTCCATTTACTATGCAAAAATCTAGCTTTGAAAGTATTATCTTTGAAAGGATGGATTTAAGATGTTTTGATCAGTCTCTTATTTTCCTATGTTTATAAAAGTTGCTTAAACAATGCTAGAAAACACTACATTTCTCGGGAAATATAAATAACTGAATATGCAAATGGTTTTTACATTAGTAGAAAGTTATAACATGGCCGTTTAGATCATCTAACAGTAATTTAAGTAAAGATAACACAAGTTTGCATTAGAAACAAGAAATGAGGGCATGCCCTGCTCTTCAAGGAGCTGCTCAGGTTGGCTGTGTGACATTAACCAAACAATTTCCATTATTGCAGTGCTATTAAAAATGTTCCTTAGTGAAGTCTTGAAGGAGCACTGTTTTAAAACTAAAATAGTTCTTTAAGCCTCTGGGGAAGGAAATCTGTATGAAGGAATACAATTCCTTTCTCCCAGTCATCTTCAAGCCTCTAGAAGTCTGTGTTAAATAATTAAAAACAAAGTGTACAGAATCCCAGAGTCATAGAGCAGCTGAGGTTCGAAATGATCTTTAGAGCATCAAAGTAGAGCAGTGAATCTCATGAGAAAGTAGATGGAAAATGCAGAGTTACTCAATGCCTTATTCACCATGGTCTTTTCTGGTAGGATTTGCCTTCATGAATCCCAGGCCCCCGAGAGCAGGGGAACATCTGGAGAGAGACCCTCGGTGGAGAAGGATCAGGTTTGTGAACGGTTAAACAAACTGAACATGTGCAAGTCCATGAGGCCTGATGGGATGCACCGACAAGTACTCAAGGGGCTGGCTGATGCCATTGTGGGGGCACTCAAAATCTTCAGCATATGGTGATTGGAGAAAGCTCCTGAAGACTGGAAGAAAGCAAATAC
This sequence comes from Gallinago undulata, assembly GCA_026546715.1. Taxonomy (NCBI): domain Eukaryota; kingdom Metazoa; phylum Chordata; class Aves; order Charadriiformes; family Scolopacidae; genus Gallinago; species Gallinago undulata. Next base: position 94,305,365 of record JAOTQQ010000023.1, read on the forward strand.
CAGTGATACCTTTAAGCAGGGCAAGAAAGAGGATCTGGGGAACTACAGGCCTCACCTCAATCCCTAGGAAGGTGCTGCAGCAACTAATCCTGAAAACTATTTCCAGACATATCAAGGACAAGAAAGCATTTGGGAATAGTCACTCTGAATTTAAGAGGAAATAATGCTTGACCAACCTGATAGACTTTGACTGGCTTTGTGGATGAGGGAGAACAAGAGTGGTGGTTATCTCAGTACGGCTTTCAATACTATATCCCTCATAGCCATCCTCATAGACAAACTAATAAAATATAGGCAAGATAAGTAGTCAAGGAGGTGGCTTGAAAACTGGATGATCAGCCAGTCGAAGAGGACTGAGATCAGTGACGCAAAGTCCAGCTGGAGGCCAGTCACTAGTGGAACAGTACCTCAGGGGTCGATACTGCCATCAATGTTGTTTAACGTCTTCATTAATGGCATGTACTATGGCACAAGAGTGTACCCTTAGCAAGCTTGTAGGCAATACAAAACTGGGAAAAGTGACTGATGCACTAAATGTTTGTTCTGCCATTCAGAGCAACCCTGACAGGCAAGAAAAATGATCCATGAGAACATCTCAAAGTTCAACAGAGGGAAACGCAAACCTGCACCTGAGGGGAATTAACCTTAAGCACTTGGTATGCACTGGGTGCTGACTGGCTGGGAAGCAGCTTTTTTGAAAAGACCCTGAGGGCCCTGGTGAACACAAGCCAGCGATGTGGCTTTCAAAAAAAAGCCAACAGCATCCTGAGCTGCATTAGGAAAACAAGAAAAACCTCAGTGGGGATATTCTCATGCAGCCAGAATCATCGTGGTGTTATACAGTGAAAATACAGGAGGCAATGAATACAAACAGAAGTGCAAGACTTTCTTCTTAACCTACCTACTGTGAGTGTAGTCAGACATTGGAACAGGTTGCTCTCTGGTCCAGGTTATCCATCCTTAGACAGATTCAATACCTTACTGGACACAGTCCTGAGCAATCTGCTCTAGCTTATCTCATTTAAAAAACATATTGAAGCAGATGATCTACACAGGTCACTTCCAACCTCAACTATTCCATGCCACTATCTTCATCATTCTATTGCAATACCTCCATTTGCCCTTCACTTGCCTTTTATTGCTCCACATTCTTTTAAAACTCTTCCTGATTTCCTACCGTGTGTCTCCCACATTGTGTATATCTTTTACAAGGTTCAGATTTTCCCACTATTTGCATGTGAGGTCCTACCATTGTATACACCTTCCAATGAAGCATGAAGTAAGCTTTCTGGCAGAACACAACTCCATAATGTGCTGCCTGTGCCCAATGATGTAGTGCACCATCAAGCTGTGAATAGCCAATGAAGCCTACAGCAGCCTCAGTGCACCAGTTAATTGTTTGTTCAAGTTCCAAAACAGAGCTGACACCTGTGAAAACTTGGCTTGTGTTTCTTTGTCAACACATATGCATCATCCATAAATGCCTTGTTGATGCCTAATAGAAGGGATTCATCCATGGAATATCTATTACATACTTGCCTCTATTAGATGTTTTAAAAATAAAGAGATATTGCAGCACAAGAAGGTATCATTCCTTATGAATTACAGTATGTCTGCTTTATGACAAAAAGCCATAAAATTGGTATTGGTGATTGATCAGTGTTATTTTAGCTGCCTAGGACTCAAACTACACAGCTTGAACAGCCAGAAAGAAAATTATCTGACTGGTCTAGACTATAAAATCATCTTCCATAGTGTTAGCTCCCAGTTCATTCTAATAGTTTAATAGATTTGTTTTCCTAGGAACTTTTCATTACTTTGCTCATTTATTACGGTGTCAATAACTACTTCATTATTCTGAGCTCCACAAGTATTTGTTTATTTTAGATATATTAAGGTTAAGGAAAACAATTACAATTTAAAACTGAAAACTTTGAGATACAGGAAAGATAAGAGAATAAATATATTTCTCAGTAAACTCAATGACAACTCAAAAAAGATTCGTTCTGTAGCTGTCGATCAAAAGAAATAGTGTAAGCCTGTGATTGCTTACTAAATGAAGAGAAAGAGGAGATGCTCAGTAGGGTTAAAAGTCAAGAATTTTGGGTTATTTTTTATAGTTATGCCACTAATAAGACTTATTAATGTTCTTCTATTAGCATGCACAGTGCTTTAAAATGTTGGGTGAAACCTGAGAGATCTTATAGGTTGTGTGCTAGGTTTGGTGCCCATCAGTGAAAATTTTCAAAAATAAACTGCCAGGTAAGCCTAGGATAAGTTTCAGCCAAAACAAGTGTGAAGACAACTTGGGAGAAGATAAGACAAAGTTTGAAAGCCCAATCCATTGCCTTTGTGGAGTAGCTTTGTTCAAAATGTACAACTTGAAATTTGGTTTCAGTTGAGAGAACCTGCAGCTCTCTGGAAGACCTCCATGCTGTGGTTGCATTATTTTGCAAGTTCTCACTTGAAGACAACCCTCTTTTATTTTGAACATGTTTCTTAAAGTGAATTAAATGACATTAGTTGGTCCCTGCACTTCTGTACAGATAATAGTAGTTGCCTTTCTAAATGTGCTGTATGAGTTCTTAATTTCTAAATACTTTTCTTTTTTTACATTTTACTCATTTTAAGTATAGTAAAAATTAGGATCTGACAGAAAGAATAATTTATCAGAGATCACACGATGGATTAATTTCAAAGCCAGCATTTGATGTGAACTCTATGTCAATGTTTAATTCATATATAATGATATTATTTAGCATTTTTCCACTTAATTTTTTTTACTTACAATTTTCATATTATTTGTATTAAAGAGAAAGGAGTCGATTAGTTGTTCTTATCTTTATCTTTATTTTATATTTCTACTGAAGTAAAAGTATTGCTCTCAACATTCCATAATAATCCCTCAAGGCCAGGCTGGTGTATGTTTTAAGGGTTATTACACTATTTATTTTCTTCCTTTGCTTACTTTATTTTTTCTTCATCTTCTTTTTGGTGCTTCAAATTCTTCTACTTCCAGGAAAACTTAGAATTTTAAAACAAAATATAAACCAATGCAATGATGCAGTCTGAGAACAAAAATAGCCTGAAGCAAAATTCCGTGAGCTGTTAACCACTCCTTTCATCTCAGTATGGGATGTGGTATTAAGCATTTTTCCCTTATGGAACATCAGAGAATTTTTTACTATGACATTCATGATTTTCTTTAGCTCAATACTCAACATAATTAGTTACGGTAGTTCTACAGGGAACAATATGATCCTGGCCTCTCTTTTCGTCTTTCCTTTACTGTGTAGCACCCCAAATTTCCTATTTGGTAGATAGTGAAAATGCATTTTTGAAATACAACATACAGATGATGGAAGTGACTATATATTCTTAGGTGAAACTTAATAACTAGTAATAACTGTAGATTTTTCAGTCATCCAATGAAAGGGGGAAGTGTTGAATCATGTGGCGTCTAAGAATCCATGTTTCACATAGGAAAGACTGAAAGTCACTGTTCCAGTCTTTCTTTATGTAATACTGTAGAACTGAATGATATGGGTTTTTTTCCTCCAATCTAATTGATGGAAAAGCAGTTGAAAGTGGAGTGCCTTGCTAAGTGAATGAACTGTGCAGTGTCTATAGAAAATGTGATGCTGTTTAAGTGGCTGTTGACAAGAATAAGCTGCTAATCCCTAAGGAATGTATAAAAGGGCAAAGTGCCAAAAAATTGCAGTATGAATAGATTCACAGAAAAATATGAAAAGATTATGCAGAGCTGTAACGTGAACTAGAATGCATTTGCTGTTTGAAAAGAGCAATTACTTGGCAAATTAAACATCAAATCATTCAATTTCTGCAGTTTGACATGATTGTCAAGTATAGATGACAGTTAGATATGAACAACTTTTACCTCATGGTGATGTTTTCCCCATGTATTATTTAGCACTAAATTTAACTTATTATTGATCTTCTGCTTTTCTTCCCAGTAGCTTCCAGTCATTTCTTGCCACCTTATGTTTTGTCTAATGGCTACACCCCAGTAGTACTGTGCTAGCATTGTGAATGCAATGTCACACCAACAGCAATTTGAAGGTAGAGTGATATTGTCAAATCAGATGTAAAAAGTCATAGTAATAGCAAGCAATAATAAATAACCTGAAAATATCCTTTCCCTTTAAAAACAACAGAAAAACCCTCCAAATAATAGGTTAGAAAAACTTAAAAGCAAGGGTAGAAGACATTGATTGTATTTAAAACAGTACAATTAACACATCCGAGCGTTGAGCTAAACATGATGTTTGTACGCAAATGGAGTTTCACACTATGTCATTTTAAATAGCTCTTCTGAACATGTTGCAGTTGGTATAACTTCATATATCATGTCCTTTACTCTCTTTTTATCCCATTTTATCTCATTTCCTTTTCAGGTTTATCTAACACTGCCTCCTCTGTTCTCTTCTCTCTCAGTTTTCAGCCTTGTTAATTTGCTTCACATAGAACAAGCTTCCTTTGTCACTGTTTCTACAGGGTTCTTGTAGTTCAATTTAAGAGAAAAAACTTCCTACTGCTGCTTTTTACTTCCTGTGGTTGCAGTCATATGTGTTTGTACGTTCTTTTAACTTCAAAGAGTTTTGATATGCAACGTTGCATTCCTAGCTTATGTTTACTGATACATAAGGGAACTCACGTTCTCTTGGTCTGTGGTTTTTACAAAAGGCACATTATCTATTTTTGTCAGACTACTATTATCTAATATTGATTTATTCAATAGTGACCCACTGTAACTCCCCTCAGATGATGACTTTTATTCAATGTAAAATAAATACAAATAAGATTATGATATAACACAGAATTAGGTCTGGTCATTTTATACTAATGATTTTACTTTTAATTTTAAGATACTTATATGAACAGTACCAAAAAAAGTGATGACAGGTCTTTTTTTTCCCATATGTAACAAAGCAGTACTAATGGAGAATCTCTAGGAAAAAAAAATCTCCAAAAATTAATGACCATAAAATTTTATTTTGAAGGTCTAGCACCAAAATGTGGAATGAGAGAGAGTAGTATCAGAGAAAATGGAAAATGAGGAAATTTCTGTCCTCATCTAAAATTTCATGCTTCTTCCGTGGAATAGGAAAAAAATGTCATTTTCTTTGAAGCTTCTCTTCCCCTGCCTTCCTCTTGGAATAGCGCAATCTCATAAAGAATTAACTCAGGAGCAGACAATAATGAGAGGGATCACTTAATCAGGAAAGTCAGTGAGAAGGAAAAGGTTGAAAAAGTTCTTTGAAGTCTTGGAGGGAGATACTCCTCAGAGTGAGGGAGTTGAAGAGGAAGAAATTTTTATAGTTTATTGGACAGTTTGGAAAGAATGCTTTCAGGGAGAAAGTTACTCTGAGTATTTGCAAACAATTAAAACTGTAAAATTGAATTGGGACTGCCTTATGAATTTCTATAAAACTCAGGCTATACTGTCTAACATTACATGTATCCATGCTTGATTCTAACATATTTAGATTTCATTTAACTGTGAGATTACACACCTACAAACAGCAGCAAACATACAACCAGTACATACACGTTAGAAAAAACAAGATACTCAAAAACATACAAATGTATAAAATCCAACTATATTCTACAGAAAACTTTATATTTGTATGTTATACACATTTTACTCTTCAAAACACATAAAAGTAAATTGTACTTCAGCTGATGAAGTGCGTACCTCTGGGATAATATTTGGGTTTTTTCAATTGCTTGAAGTTCAGAAATTGCATGAAGGTGTACCTTCACTTAATTTTAACTAATAGTCAAGCATTTTCTGTGAAGATCAGCCAGTTTAACTATAACTGGGTGAATTTAAACACTGAAATGATTGTTGAACCATGCACTGAAAAGGTTACCTTTTATGTAGCATACTAATTATGAACATTTTAGTAGAAAACTGTAACCTAAAATAATGACATATTATTTAAAGAATTAAATCCAGCAATGAGTAATACCAAATCTTCTAGAATATTACAATTTTGAGATAATTGGACATGAAACAAGACAGTAAGTTCTACAAAATATAAGGAAAAAAAATCCTTAAAGATTAACTACAAGTTTTCTCTGATTCCCTCCCCTGCCTTATAAATACAAGGTCTATCCTATGGATATGAAGGCAGAGCCATACATATGAACTCCTGAAGTCAGGTTTGGTACAGTATTCTGAGATGTTATTTGTAGCAAATTCTGGTTCACAATATTGAGGTAGAAAAACAGTCTAAGTAGCAGAAAAAGAAGAATTTTATGAGGGGAAAAAAAAAGAGTTTCTTGTCTGGAAGTTCTTGGAAATTATTGACTGCTTCTGCCAGGTTATTAGCATAAACTGATGCTAATAACTAGGCCAAACAATAAAGGCCCAGTCTCTTAATGAACCACTCTTTCATCCTCCTTTGCTCAGGAAGAATACGTAAGATACATACAGCACAAGTATTAGCAGTTTACTTCCTTCATCTCTCAGATTTCCAGAGTATCTTACAGATTTTAGAATCTTATAGATTCTGCTCAGTCTTCCCTACTGCACTTCTCTCAGTACTCTATTTCTTTTTGCTTCATAATTTAAAAATTCTCAATGAATCTCTTTCTTTGACCATGCCTGGAAGCCTAGAAGAGCAGACCTGTCTCTAACTTCTTGTTCCTTAACTGCATCAGATGGCCTGAGGAACTTCCTTATGCATCTTTTGTATGCCATTATACATAGATACATGGTCTGATAAATGCAAATACTTCAGCTTGTCTAACCTTTCATCAAAATTTGGTTTCTGTTTGACTTGGAACTGCTACCTGTGATGCATTGGTTAATGGTAAACTTAGGCCAAAGCTATCACATTTTGTAACCAATTATGGTCAAACTGGAGATATTCAGAACTTATACAAGCATCATAGGAAGCATATGATAGGAAACATAGCCACAGGATAATGAAGCGTGTGAGTTAAGATATTATTTTTAAGTGCATTTATCCACAGCTAAAGCAATTTTAATTCTGAATCTGAGTAAGATTTCATAATTTAAGCAGGCTTTTCAAAATTTCTGATACCACTTATTAGTCTTTTCCTTCAGAATTATGTATTATATCACAAAATTGCAGAATGGTTGGAAAGGACCTTTGGAGGTCATCTGGTCCAAGCTACCTGCTCAAGCAGGACCACTTAGAGCAAGTTGCCCTGGATTCTGTCCAGATGGCTGTTGATTGTCTGCAAGGACAGAGACTTCACAACCAGCCTGAGCCACTTGGGCCAGTGTATGATCACCCATACAGTAGAAAAGTGTTTTCTTGATGTTCAGACGCTACTTGTTGGGTTTCATTTTGTGACCACGGCCTCTCATCCCTTCACTGGACAACACTGAGAAGACCTGGCTTTATCTTCAACACATCCCTGGAAGTATTCAAGACCAGGCTGGATGGGACTTTGAGAGACTTGGTCTAGCAGGAGGTGGCCCTGACTATGGCAGGGAGTTGGAACTAGATGATCTCTAAGATTCCTTCCAACCTAAACCATTCTATGATTCTAAGATCTTCTTTACACACTCCCATCAGATATTTGAATCCATTGATAAAATCTTCCTGAGCTTTCTCTAGGGTAAATAGTCATGGCTTTCTCTATATACAAAATTATATACACAACTGGTCCAACAGATGAATACAGACATAAAACCACCTCACTCACATAAACACAAGGTGCACCAACAACCTCATTCAGTTTCCCCTTTGGGCTAATAGGGGTGAAAACCTGCTAGTGGAAAATATATATGTGAAGTACAGTATGGATCACCCCAGCAGCTGGGCTCAGACACTGATTCTGCTCAGTGGCTGTCCCTGCAGATATGTCTCCCCAGGTTGCAGGTCCAGACCTACTACTTTGCCAGTGGGGCTGAGGTTCCTCTGGGACAGGCTTATGGAGAAGGACCTTTAATCACATGACCTAACACTGGTCACTGCTTTGTGGAGAAAATATTACAACATTGATATAAGGTGGAAATAATTGTTCATGAAGCATATTTTTAAATCTACTGTTTAGTAAAACAATATGATATATGTTGTCATTTTAAGGTAATAAAATCTCAATTTACTAAATATGAAGTTATAAATGAACTTATTCATATTATCTTACATCTTCAATCAAAACAAATCAGTTGGGGGAAAATATACTAAAATATTATTATGTTAGCTGGAGAAAAAAAGATACCAAATTCAACTCTATTCTGCATGCACCAAAATTTTTGCGATTTAAAAACCATCGAACATAAAGGACCTGAAGAAAATATTAACTTTCTATTTGACTTTTTTCTTCTTCCATACAAGAAGTACTCGGCTGAATCAGAAGCCCTTTCTTTCAAAAAAAAACCTGTTGTTCAATTTGCCTTGATAAGGATTAATATGAGATACATCAAAGTATCTATATAATGATAAATACTTTTGTATAACTTCTGAACTTTCCCAAAAAGTGGTAGAGGAGAATTCTCATTTCAAATTTAAAGACTGTATAATGTGCTTCTCTTGATCTTATGCCAATTTAAAGTCACAGTTTTTAAAGTACCAAAGGGCAAGTATATATATTGAAATCCATTTCAGGAAAATCTACTGATATCTTGTTTGGGCTAATTTGATGACATGAAGAGTTGAAGATAAAAGGACCTAAATGAGAAAGTTCAGTGTTATTGCTGAAACTGACAGGGCACCATGTTGAATTTTTGACATGCTCTTGCTGTGCCAGTGATTTTATCCTATAACATGGTATGTTTGGTTTCATTGTGGAAGACATTATAATTCATATGTTTACTGAGTAGCCAAATAATGCAATTTATCAGAATCCTCCTATTTTGCTTACACAAGCATAAAATGACTTAACTCCTGTCAAGTGTATTAATGGTTTATGTATTTAATGTATTATGGGTTTATGTGAGTCAACTCTGTGTCTCATTTATTGGACTATCTCTTAAGTGTAGAGTTTAACTACAAGAAATGAATGCATTTTCTGTATTCCATAGAGCACTGTTGGAACACCTTGATGTCCTAGCTTAGCTACGTGAAAGGCTTCAATGTCCAAGTCAAAGCCGGTAAGTCTTCTCTGGCTGCAGAAACAATAGATAGTCATGTCATTTTGAAGTATGTGGTTGACAGGTATGATGAATTGCCCTCTTGAGGGACTTGTGTATTTCTGGTGGTATTTATGGTTTTCTCTAATTCTGCTGACAATGTAAAGAGCCCATAGCGATTAGCTTATTCTTCGGTTTTTTTAATAGCCTAGCTATCTAAATTGTTATGATGAATACTTTATATTCTTATACTGTTTTATTTAATGAAACACATTCTTTTTTCCTAAGGAAAGGAAAAAATAAATTCCTTCCTAAGGAAGAATGACTTATCTGAACTGAAACACTTTTAAAAAGTAAATATATGTAGAAATGGTATCTCGTTATGTGGTTTTGCACAGTATATACAGCACTATTTCTCTACAGTAAAGTTGTATTAACTAATCTTTTTACTTCAGTACCCCCAGAAAAACATCGTTGGCTTCCTTTTTTTTTTTCAGCCAATGGAGGTGATGGTGTAAACATTCTTATACTCAGTGGCTAAGTACTCTGTCATTTAATACTCTCTTGGAACTCCTTGGTGGGAATAATTTCCCCAACACAGATACTGAAGAATGGATGTCTTTTTACAGCAGGGTAAATCTACAGTATTATTCTGTAGCATTTTTATAGTATGTGTCTGTTCTCTTTAAGGGTAGAGTGGCCAATCTGAACAAAAAAGGTCAGTCTCAAAGGTCAGCTATTGCACACCTTGTTCTTACCATTTGGGGATAAAGAAGGCCAAATAATCAGACTATTTTCATCTACCTTCCCTGAGGAGTTTCTAAACCAGTGAAATTTTCAGTCTGCTTTGTCTATTGCATTTCTGGCTGCTAATTGTCTTGATATCCTTTGTGACATTAAGCAAGTATCTTAAGATGATCTTCCCTTTTTTGTTTCTATATAGCATTTCCCTAATTTTTGGTGAGGTTGGGTTTTTTGCAAGGATTCAATGACACCGTAGGAGTTTAGTTTGTAAGAAAGGTAAAATTATGTACCAAACAGATTGGTTATGAAAGTTTCCAAATGAGCAACATCACTACTGTGTGTAGCTTGTGGACTCCAGAGAAATTTCTGAGTATCTGGCTGTCTTGCTTCTGCATTTGTAGTACTTCTGAGAGTAGGTTGCTTTCACACGGCCAGCTCTACAAGAGGTCATGAACTACAGCAGGGCTTTTACAACAAAGTCATGAATTGTCTTGATGAAAACTTAAAAAATTGTACAAAGTGCTCCTTATGGAAAGCATGAGTTAAAAAAAATAACTCATCCAGTCCACTAGAAATACAGCAATCGATTTATGGAACACATACTTTTATTTGACTGATTATGAAATGGCTTTAAAAAGTATGTTTGCAAATATGTGCACTGGAGCATTCATTTTTTGCAAAACTGTAATAATAAAATATAGTTTGACACAGATATCTATTTTTATCTCTAAAAATTCACCTTGAATAAATCATATTAAATAGTAATAACATGGGACTGGGATTCAGTGTATGGTAATGGTAAGAAAAAGATGTCAAGAATTTTTACTTATAGGCCTATATAGTAGGCCTATAAGTAGACACAGAGGATACATCTTATGGCTCATCACTAACCTCAGACCACAGAAAGCTACAGGAAAGTAAATGCTTAACAGCTTTGTATCAGCAGACATTTTGTACAATTTGAGTATGTCCTGCCTTTCCTACTGTTAAGGGTTGTCCTTATCGCTATGGTCATGCCAGGAAATTTTATAAAATCATGGTCATTTTTGTGGGCCCCAAGGGCAAGCAGAACAAACATGTATAACTTGTCACCGTATAAATAAGCTCTCTGTCTTCAATTTTGTATCCAGAACCAGGAAAGCTCCATTATTGCAGTGTGCTGGGAGCAGCGTCTGGCTCACACCCAGCCATCGCCAGGGACAGGCATGGGCTCACAAAATCGTGGAATAACTTTCTTTGGAGAGGACCCCTGAGGTTGCCTTGCCCACCCCACTGCTCAGAGCAGGGACAATTTAGTTAGTGTGGTCTAAGAACATGCAAGTGAGGATATCAACAACTCAGCAGTTCAAACTGTTGCAGCACAGCTTTTGTACCCATCCCCTCACCTTGTTTATTGGATTTCTAGTACATAGTCCCATGGGAAATGTTCTGGCTGGACTTGACACATACCTGTAAAACTTCAGATGTTGATACCAATGTCATCCATATCATAGAGTAGAAGATCTCTGTTTCCAGAGAAACCAGACATCGGTTTTCAAAAGCACTAATTTCAGAAGCACTATATATCCACTCTCTGTCTCTATTCACTCACTCTAATAGGCACTCTGTCTTCTGACAGAATTGTAGAGCTGTGCTCTTATCCCTTAGCTAGGGTAGTCAGAACTTGCAGCAGGAGGGGCAGATATGATCTCCAGAACTTTATTAACAGTTATTTCTGGTCTGGAATCGTTATTTGATAGTGGTTTCAATTAAAACTTGTAAAATGAAAACTGAGTAATATTGTCAAGATTTTTTTGTAGATTCTAAGGCACTCCTATTATTTTGTAGCCAGCACAGAGCTTAAAATTGTTGTCTTCTGATTTATTGCAGGATGACATATAGAGCTGAAATAGCTTAATAATATGTCAGTACCATCAACTCTCCCAATTACATCTCAGATGTGCATGAAGGATAAATAAACCAGCAATCTCACTCCACTTTGCAAAGATAAATAAAATGTCTGATTTATTAAAGGTACATAAAAATAGAGGTATTATTCCGTGGCCTGAACACAGGCAACAGGCTAACATTTCCTGACTTTTCGTCAAGGTCAGATAATGGATCTGTGAAAATACCACAAATATGAAGAAAATAGAAAACATAACACCTCATGGTTACTTGCGGTCCCTTTGAGAATTACTTGGTACATGTAATAGACTAAATTCTATCATAAGTAGCATGATAATTGAAAGGTACTTGGAGGCTAAGGAGCTTAAGAGCTTCAAAGATGGAAAAGAAGCCATTTTAATTGTAGTTAAACTGTGGAATTGCAAAAGGGTTATTCTGTCCTCACTTTCTCCTGCCATGGCAGGGTTTGCTTAGCACATTTGTGTACTTCCATGTAACATAACACTAGCCATTGAAAATATACTTCTCTGACAGAGACTTTTTATTTGCTTTTCACACTCTTCCTTCTACAGAGCACAGACATTCAGCTCTGACTAATCTGCAATTTTGTTAGTGATAACATTCAAAAAAGTAAATAAAAACGGTATATACATCACATATTGAATAAGAATGTCCTCTGGTTTTGTACTTGGGGCAAACCCAAATAATATGCGGACTCACCATATTCCTTCTATAGCTTCAGAATAATTATTCCCTCCTTAGTAAAATTCAGACTTTATTATTAGAGTATATGTCTTTTGGTCACAAAATACGATGTTTCTTTACATCAGTGTTTAGTTAGACAACTCTGAACTTACCAACATACTGTATTTTTCCATAAAGAATTTATGTAGTAAAGTAAGAAAAATAAATCTATCCATTCTGACTTTCAAACCTTAGCTGACAACACTAAGCTCAGCCTCCTTCAGCAGCAGAGTCCAATACATGATGTTAGGAGGATAAATCACAGATAAAGTTATTGTATCAAATGGATCAATAGGGCTTTAATATTTGACTTCATTTGACCTTGTTTCTTAGCTGCAAAATAAAGTCTAGGTAATATTTAAAGTCTTCAACGAATATTTACCACTTGCTATTTATTGTCAAGTCTGAGAATATTCAGCTTCAAAATCATTTATTATGAAGTGAAATTACTTATTCTTTGGAGAATTATAATTTATGTACCAAGTTTATCCTTCTCAAACATTTTCACCAACAAAGCATAAATATGTGAAATTCACAAATATTGATAAATGTTAGCTTTCTTCTATTATTCATAAAGTCAAAGATTTATTACAAAAGAATGTGTTTACTTCAAGTTAGCATATTCAGCATATTTTTACTATGCTTGCAATTATTCTTATGTGGTAGACGTTATCAGTAGATATAAAGTATAGTTGTACCAGAAAATTAGAATGCATCATGAAAGAGCACATAGCTAATAGTATTAGAGCTTTTAGAAGCAATATTAGCATGTAAATATATTTACATAACTAAATAACTTGACAGCATTACCAAATTTTATTCATTTAACCAATAAATTTGATTTGAAACTGCAAAAGCAGTCTCAGGAATCTAGAGTCCACTAGTTTCCTAATCATCTGCTCATTCTACTGATCTACAAAATTGTGCTCCCTCATATTGAATTTTATGTAACTTCATGACTGTATTATTCACTGTCCTTGTCTAATGTCTAGCTTAATGTTTAGGGTCTTTGCCTGGCATGAACTAGCTATGGCAAAATTGTGTTTCCTGAAGTCGAGCTGAGCGTAGAAATGTTGCTCTAATTCCTTGGCGAATGCTCAAAAGCAAAAAGGGAAAGGCATTAACATTGTAATGATAGGAATCCCATATTGGATTCAAATGGGATTTAAATGTCTTCTTGACTACTTCTGAACAGCTCAAAAGTCTAAGCTCCAGCCCAAACAGAAGCACAAACTTCAAGTTCAAATACTAGTTTCTGTGGACGTGCAAGAGCAAGTCCATACATCGAGTGTTGACTTTGCCACCCAAAATGAAGCTTAGCGTCTCAAAGCTTAGCAGCTCTGGGCAACACAGTCTGAACAGCTGTCTTGAGCTTAAGCATTTGCCTTCCAATTGATGCTACGTTATAAGCTACAGCCAGAGGCCTAATGAAATCAGTGACCAATGAATGTATTAGATAGTCAGAGAAGATAAAAAATCTTCAACATTAAAAACTTGCTTTCAAAACAGCAAAAAGTAATAGATGGAAACTTCAAGAAGAAAGGGTCTGTGTAAAAAATTCTGCCGTGGTTAACATAAAAGAGAGCTTTAAATACAGATCTATACAATCTCAGATGGCAGCCATAATCCTGAGTTAATGCCATGAGGAGAGCAACTGAAAACAAGGCATTTGGACAATATCTGTTCTTTGTGAATTCCCATCCCCCTCCTCAGCACTTCCAATAGGTTACATTAGTATTCTGGTATTTATTTATATAGCTTCTAATTTGTCTAATTTCCCAACGTGTTGCACTGATGGTCTAACTACATCCTAGCACTGCATATTCTACTATCAGAAAGACACCTGAAAGTGAGAGTTTGCACCATTCAAATTATAACTCTTAAGTCATTTTATGACCTAGCTCTTAATCTCTCTGTGTTTAAATTCCCCATCTGTGAAACAGATAACTGTATGTGACTACCTCATAAGGCAAGCGGTAAGGATAAGTATGTAAAAAAATGCAAAGGTACTATGGTTAAGTACCAGAAACAGACAGTTATAGAAGATGAAGAAATTCCAAAGGCAAAGGTCCATCCCTGATAAGGAAAACTGATCACAGACAGTCAGATTTAAGAAGCAATGCAGATGTCGGGAACTGCACTGAAGCATATTTCAAGGCTGGAACTTAAGAGAGTAATGGTAACACTTTCACATAAGATCTTATCCATAAAATATTTTTATAATACTACAACACATGCTTAATATAGTAAGAAAATGATAAACATCTTTTGAAGAATAGTGCAGGACCAGAAAGAAGGAAAAGAGAAGACAAAAGCGTCTATCCCTTTCATCTATATACAACAATTCTTTTTTTTTTTCCTAGTGATAGGACAGACAGTAGAAGAAAAGAATTTTTTTTAGGAAAAGGTAGGAAGTTGCAGATATGAAGTTTTTAGTGTTATTACCAATTCAAATTATTTGAAAAACAAATCTTTGGTATCTTTTGAAATTAATACTTTCTAGATTTCTTCTCCATATAAGCAAACTCCTAGGAAAAATAAATTCACATCCAACTGAAAACACGTTTTCCCTGAATCCCGACAACCAGTATGTGTCATCTTTTAGCATTCTACTGTCAGAAAATTTGACATTCAATTTGCCATTTCTCTGGATCACATTACAGGATGACTCTGTTGCAGTAAGTGGGAGGAATATTTGAGTCTCATCTGCTGATATCTTTCCCAGTTGTATAAAGCATTTCAATATTAATTAAAAGGAATTTCGTATCAAAAAATAGTTGTCCCTAGTCTTAAGAATCTCGAGCGCTCTCGAGACCTACTAGCTTCTTATAGAACATTTCATCAAGCTCTGCATCCTGGTTGGGTGGTCTGTAATAGACTCCCACCACAATGTCAGCCTTGCTGGCCCTCCCCTTGATTTGTACCCATAGGCACTCAGCTCTACTATTTATCTCTACACATTCATAATCCTCCCAAACATACAGGGCCACCCCTCCTCCTCTCCTTCCTTGCCTGTCCTTTCTGAAGATCTTGTATCCAGCCATTGCAGCACTCCAGTCATTCAATTCATCCCACCACGTTTCCGTGATGGCAACTATGTCATAGCTTTCATACCACACAATGGCTTCCAGCTCCTCCTGTTTGTTGCCCATACTACGTGCAGTTGTGTAAATGCACTTTAGCTGGGCTAGTTTTCCTGGCACTTTTATGGGGGGCCGAGGCCCAACACCTCCCTGACCACACTCAGACCCTTCTGTGGTAGCCAGCCTGTCACTATCCCTCATGTCATCACCACATGGGCTACAATCCTCCACCTCTGAGGCAACAGGCCACAAGGCCTTGCTAGCACTTTTACCCACCAGCATTGGTTCTCTGCTCCCAGGCTCCTCTTTAGTAATCCCGCTTTCATCCCTATCCCCCTTCAATCCTAGTTTAAAGCGCTTTCAATGAACCCTGCTAATTTTTGTCCCAAAAGACAGTAGGTTCTCTATCTTTTGCTCAATAACAACTCCAGCAGAGCTCTGTTCCAGATGAAGTGACAATGCTGCTTACTGGGGTTTTTTTATTGCATTGTTTTGAAATATCCCATGTCACATCTGAGTCATCTTCTCAAAAAAACATTCAGTGGCTATTGCTTCATGACCAAACTGTTATATCTGCCACTAAGCAAGACAGCCAGCTTTAAATTCCCCTTTCTTATTAAATAGGGCTATTATGTATATGGCCCATAAAAATCTCACTTTTTGTGTGAAAATGAATTAATAAGAATTTTGGAAATCACTGTTGCTAATAGCACTTCCAGATAATAACCAAAATGGTTAACCAATGAAGTGGAAAAACATCATGTAGATAAAGTAACACTATACACAGGAGAGCTGACATTGTACTTAGATCTATGAGCCTTAAACAAGGCAATTAAGCAAAAAAATTAACAGATGCCTAGATTTGTGATGTAACAAATGGATTAACTGATGTCAGCATTTTAGGCAATCTGAATCGCTCTTATGGGTACTGCCTGAAGAAATGTCAGTGTTAAAGTACATTTATTACCTCACTGGGGATATATAGATTCAGTCAGTTACCCTTTGATTTTTGTGCTCAACAGCTTTTAGAGAAGCACAGATATTATATAAATTATATATTTAAAATGATTTCACCTTGATGGGATTAAATAACTTTTATCAAGATGTGCATTTTAGCAGTTTCACCTAACACTGAATTTCAAAACAGGAAATTAATATTCAAGAAAAATAAGAAATTGTTTATAAGGAAAACATCTGAAGCTTGAATTTAGTTTGAATTTTTCTAATGTTTATATTTGTCTGTCTATTATATTTATAGTAATTAGAAGGAAATCCAGTAAACCACTACTTCAATATGACTTTTTGTGTGCCATGAACTCTTGGCACAATTTGCTCTCAGTTGTTCCACTGACATAACACCACATTTGTTTTTTTGGAAGTTCTGTCAAATAATTTTTAAAGTAATTTAGGGGAATATAAAATAATAGATGCTTCTCCTAACTCATGCACAACAGTCTCTACACTTCTTAAGTGATAATTTAATTAGGGCATTTTTTAAAAATGGCTCTACCTAAGAATGTTTATTAAAGTCGCTGAAAGATGAAATTGCCAAAATTCAACAATTATAGTTAATAAAAGGTAAAGTATTACAGCAAGACATCTTGCTTTTCAGGTCAGAAAATCACTTGAGTAAAGACTGGTACTAATGAATGTGTAAGCCTGTTTACTTTGAAATGAATGAGTAATACTGAAGGAAATTACTTGATGAAACTCTTAATTGGGAGAACTTTCTTATTTCAAAAACACAATTCTTGTTACAGAGCAAGACAGGTTAGTCAGTAGTCCAGTAACTGGATTTTTTTTGCCAATTTAAATACATTTGAAAAATGAGAAATAAAGATCAAAATGAAAGCAACAGGATACTCCCACCCTCACCCCTTTCCCAGGCTCAAATTCACTCCTCCACTCCTGACTCTTCTACCTCCTTACACCAGGTGATGCAGCAGGGGTCCGTAACAGCTCCTCTCTGCCACTCCTTCCTTCTCACACTTTTCCTCTGCTCCAACATGGGTCCTTCACTTGGGCTGCAGTCCTTCAAGATAAACCTACTGCAGGATGAGCTCACCATGGGATGAAGTATAGATATCTGCTCCACCACAGTCCTCTTCACAGGCTGTAAGGAAATCTCTGTTCTGACACCCTTTCTGACACCCCTCCTTCTTCTCTTACCTTGATGTTTGCACTGTTGATTGTCACATGTTTGGGGTTTGTTGGTTTTTTTTTCCTCACCCCTCTCTGCTCATTGGGCATTTTTTCACTTTCTTACATGTGCTGTCACAGAGGTGTCACCAGCTTGGCTGCTGGGCTCAGCTGTGCCATCTGGGCAGTTTGCTGGAGCCCGCTGGAACCATCCGTATCCAACATGGAGGCAGTCCCTGATGTCTTTTCACAGATGTCACTCTTGCAGCCCACCTTGCCACCTACACCCAATACAACAACTGGTTTCAATAATAACACGTTTAATCAACCTAAGAATTATAGATTATAGATTATTGGCATCCATAATCAAATGTACATCTACTTCCTATGGACAAGCATTGTTAGAGGAATTATCAATACTGATTATTTTTATGCTTATGTGATGATTTAGCTAACATAATACTGAGATAATTTATTGGTGCCAAGATTTAATCTCAATTTGTTGTTGTTTTATGCATGTAGAAATATTAACCAGAAGTAAAGATACATCATCTGCAATTTTGCATTGTTGTAAATCTACTGAAATACGTTGTTCAAACAAATAATAAATAGATGACAATTATGAAGAAAAACCATGAAAATGTGCAGGAAGTAAAGATATAAAAGGCTGCACTAGAAGCTGAAGTATGAATAAAGTGTAATTATTTAACTCTTTGGTTAGGTAGCCATTAGAACAATTTACCAAGGAATAAATCTCCGTTCACGTAAATCTCTAAATTGAAATTAATAAATGTGTCGCAGCAAGTGATAGCAGGGATACCCAATTGTTATTTCAATGCAAATCTATACATATAGAAAATAATCTCTAGATATTGTGAAACACAGTAGGCTAAATGAAGCTAAATAGGTAACAACTCAACATCTCAAGTCAATGAAATGAAATTCAGTGGGCTGTTTTGATTTTGTAAGACAATTAGAATTTGTTTAGATGCCAGGTCTACCTTCAGAGTATTTCTTTCTGCATGATTAATAATCAGAATGCATAGTGAAACAGTGAAAATAAAATGACAGCTTAGAAAAATGGAAAAATATTGACAAAGAAATTAAAAGGAAATTGAAAAAGTTTCTTCATTTACACAGGTAATAATGACAGCATAGATGGGATAATTTTAAAATAATTTAAATTACTTTAAATTGTTACCAATATTTAAATGAAAATTTAACCTTGTTACATTTTACATCTTTATAAAGACTCAGTTCAAGGTGTCTTCTTCCTTATTGTGTTTTACCAATAATAATACGGTTAATGATTATGTCCTTATAATGTGTGGGAAAAGTTGGTGTTTGGTATTTTTTTTTTAATCTTCTTATCTCAAATCTGGAGCACAATAACTTACTGGATCTTTTAAGGTTCTAGAATAGGAAATCAGGAAAGGAGACAGCATTGGCAAAAGATGAAGCAGCGAAACTTTTTATAAAGAAGCAGAAGTCAGTGACAACAGTGGTCTTCGAGGGAGCAAAACTTAATAGCTTCATATTGTAAGATTTGTGTTTCATTGATTATGAGGGAAAGTGAAATGTATAAAAAATACATTGTCTAGGGGAATTTCAGAGTCATAAAATTAAGGATGTTAGCAGAATTGGCTAAAAGCAAATTAAGGGAAATGAAAGAAAAGAAGATTTGAACATGGCCCTGAAGATATGGAACAGATGGAAATGAAATAGTAAGATTTAGACTGGTTGCTTACTTTTTTTTTAGCTGTTTGATGGTATTAATAGCACTTGGAAAAATCACATGGGAACATTATATTGGAAAATATACAGAGGAAAACAAAAAGCAACAGATCTTTAAGCTCAACCTCAATTAAAGAGTACGATTCCTGAATAAATATGAAGGACTTAGATAAGGCTGGAGACTGGTAAAAATTTATGAAAGAGAACATGAATAATAAATAAGTGATTAACATAAGGAAATAAGAATGAGATATTCAGGATTATATCAGTACATAGCATAAGTATTCGATAAAAGGTTTTAACAGAATATCTGTCGATAAATAAGAACAAAAGAAAAGCTTTATGTGTCTCTCAAGTCCTTTTTCTAGCAGTGGCTGTGAGTACTTAGAGAAGAGTAAGAAAAGTGCAAACATATTTCAGCTTAATGTCCTATTTTCAGCTCAGTGGCTTGCTGTTTAGACAAGGTTTCTATATATTTAGTAACCTAAACTAATTTATTTTCTACAGAAATAACCCATTTCCTTGTGTAGGCATGCAGCTTTTTATTTCCACCATGTGCTTTGATGAAGAATTCCATCCTTCGGAAGAACAATCTTATTTTCTTTGTTTTGATGTGGCTTCATTTATTAGTCTCTAGTCTCTGACCTGCAAGAAATGCTGAAACCTCAAGCCTTATCCATATACGCTCGTGACACTCATACCACTCTGTCATACCCTTCCTCTCTTTTTCAGACTTGCAAATTTAGTTCTTCCTTATCTTCCTCAGTTTTCAATTCTACATTATCCTTTTAGATATTAAGGAGACCATAACTGTAGACAGTCTTCAAGGTGTAGATGAACAGCCTTATAATAAAGTTTTTTCATTCTTTCTTCTTTACTAGTAATTGTGAACATTTATTTCTCACTGCAACTGAGCACTGAGTCGATATTTTATGGAGCAATCTGCATTAAAACAAGATCTGCTCCTAAATGGTATTGGTGAGTTGGGAGTCTATCATTTTGTGTGTAACTTTTCCAAATGCATTTTTTTCATATTTATCTA
The DNA here is from genome assembly GCA_026546715.1 of Gallinago undulata. Taxonomy (NCBI): domain Eukaryota; kingdom Metazoa; phylum Chordata; class Aves; order Charadriiformes; family Scolopacidae; genus Gallinago; species Gallinago undulata. The sequence continues at coordinate 94,325,811 of JAOTQQ010000023.1, forward strand.
AACAGAATTTTATCTGTCATTTAAATTCCCGGTTGCTCAGTCTCATAACTCTTCATATCTTCAACTGACCTTTCTCATTATTCTAAATAATCTAGTATCTTCAACAAACTTTTGTGTCTTTCTACTCTCTGTTTTACATCATTTATGAATATTTTGAGCAACACAGATTGCAGCACGTATCCCTGATGAGTTCCATGGCTGACATAACTCTGCTCTCCTGAAATAATTTACTCCTGTTCTGTTTCTTATTTTAACCAGTTATTTACCCATACGAGGACCTACCTCTTGCTTTCTTGCTTCCTGCCAGCTTAAATTCTTTTGATGAGACTATTTACAAACAGCCTTTTGGAAACACAAATAGACTTACCACATCCAAGTTTACACTGTCACAGTGTTGCAGAATCAGTCACTTCTGCTGTTTGGGAAGGTTTGAGCAGTAATATAGGATATAATGACATGTAATATAGGACAACACTTTACATATGATTCCTGAGTTGCAGAAACAGAATGTGGTGAATTGCATTACTCCTTTTTCCACTGAAGGTGTGCGGAATTGTTGTGGGTTACTGGCAATGTGGGCACAGTGCACTCAACCGGGAGAGGCACTGCTAGAGCAATCTCCCTCTCTGCTCTTCCTTTCTTCCTCTTCTTGTAGGACCTCTGATATCATCTTTTTCTTGTACTCTCTGCTACAGACTGTATCAAACAAGTTTTCCTAATCAACATGATTATGGACCATCTTGGAACATTTGTGAGGCTGTGTCGACCCTTTTCAAGTAAAACATATTCATTGATGTGTTCACTAATTCTAGCTTTTACAGGAATCCAATTCCACAAAGAATTAGCAAAGACAATCTGGGATTCAATCATAAGAAATTAAACACGAAATTATGCTCAGAACTTTTCTTACAAAACAGAGCTAATGAGGGTAAGGAGGTTTAGTGGTTCAAATCATGCAAATTGGTGTTCTATTCATCTTTGGTAATCAACCAGAAGTGGATTTCTAAGGAAAGAATATAAACAACAGGAAAAGAATTTGAAGTTTACATCTTTTAATAGCTAGTGATCATAGAATCATAGAATCATAGAATGGTTTGGGTTGAAAGAGACCTTAAAGATCATCTAGTTTCAACCTTCCCTGTGTCCTAGTTTGAGGCAGGGACACCTTCCATTTGACCAGGCTGCTCAAAGCCCCATCCAACCTGGCCTTGAATGCTTTCAGGGATGGGGTATCCACTTCTCTGGGCAATCTGATCCAGTGTCATCAACTTCACAGTAGAGAATTTCTCCCTAATATCTAATGCAAACCTACCCTCTCTCAGTTTGAAACTTCTACCCCTCATCCTATCACTGCAGTCCATGATCAAGAATCCCTCTGCATCTCTCCTGTAGACCACCTTTAAGTACTGGAAGGCTGCTATAGGTTCTCCCCAGAGCCTTCTCTTATCCAGGCTGAACAACCTGCCTTCTCAGCCTGTCCTGACAGGAGATGTACTCCAGACCTCTGATCATCTTCACGGCCCTCCTCTAGACAGGCTCCAACAGGCTCATGTGCTTTCTATCTTGGGGGCTCCAGATCTGGATCTAGTACTCCGGGTAGTAGGAAGACAGAATCACCTCCCTTGACCTGCTGTCCATGTTTCTGTTGATGCAGCCCAGGGGATGGTTGGCTTTCTGGGCTGCAAACACACATTGGCAAGTGATAGAATCGTAGAATCATAGAATGGTTAGAGTTGGAAGGGACCTTAAAGATCATCAAGTTCCAACGCCCCTGCTGTGGGCAAGGACACCTCCCACTAAACCAGGTTGCTCAAAGCCCCATCCAGTCTGGTCTTGAACACCATCATGTTGAACTTCTCATGAATCAACACCCCCCAAGTTCTTTTCCTCAGGGCTGCTCTCAATCCATTCTCCAACTAGTCTGTATTTGTGCTTGGGATTGCCCCACACGCAGGACCTTCTACGTGGCCTTGTTGAACTTCATGATGATCTTGTTCCGTACAGTTATCCAAATCTGAGGAACTCATTTATTTTTATATATATATTATTATTATTTTTACATATATAATTTATATATATATTTATATTCATATATTTCCACTTAACTTATTTTAAAAAAAAAATAATTCCTTTAGCTAGTTTTAGCCTACTACCTTATAATTTTGTTGTTTCTACCATGTCTTGTGCTCATTCTTCCCCATTCATTGTCCTTTGTTAAGTAGGGGTTTATAGATCTCTATAGTATTTTAGTCAAAGGAGAACTAGTCGAAAATCCACTTGTACTTTTTGATCATCTTTGAGCTTTCTATTAAGCTGGATTCCTTTAAATGGAATTACATGTACGAAACAAGAATCCTTACTGCAGTTCTGGAAATATATGATACGTATCCTGTATTTGTGAGAACTCCTTTCTCCACTGAGCCTTTGGCTAAATATATCTAAATCATAGAATCATAGAATCATAGAATCATATGGAGTTGGAAGGGACCTCTAGAGATCATCTAGTCCAACCCCCCCACCAGAGTGGGTCTACCTAGAGCACATTACACGGGAATTTGTCCAGGCAGGTTTTGAATGTCTCCAGAGAAGGAGACTCCACCACCTCTCCAGACAGCTTGTTCCAGGGCTCTACCACTCTCACAGTAATGAAGTTCCTCTTCATGATTAAGTGGAACTTCTTGTACTCAAGTTTGTGCCCATTTCCTCTTGTCCTGTCACTGGGCACCACTGAGAAAAGACCGGCCCCATCCTCCTGACA
>JAOTQQ010000023.1:94341626-94418852 GCA_026546715.1 Gallinago undulata
TGAGGGCTCCAGACCTGCACACAGTGCTCCAGGTGAGGTCTCACCAGAGCAGTGCAAAGTGGCAGAATCACTTCTCTAGATCTTCTGGTAACACATCTCTTGATGCAGCCCAGGATGTGATTCACCTTCTGGGTTGCAAGTGCCCACTGCCTGCTCATGTCCAGCTTCTAATGAAGGGAGCTGGTTTTAGTGTTGCCCAGTGACAGGACTAGAGGTAATGAGCACAAACTGAAGCACAGCAGGTGCCATCTGAACATCAGCAAACACTTTTTCTATTGTGATCGAGTACTGGTACAGGTTGCCTGGAGAGGTTATAGAGTCTCCATCCTTCAAGATATTGAAAAGCTGGGCCAGATGACTTCCAGAGGTCCCTTCTAACATCAAATAGTCTATGATTCTGTGATTGGCATAAGAATTATTTTTTGCTTCATTTCCTGAAATGTGAAGCGTATTCTATTATCACTGACCTTAAATTATACATTCAGCTGTCTTTGTTGCATCTATTAGATCATTTTCTTGGGTGTCAAGTAAATTTTGAAGGGCTAGTCCCTAGCAAAATATGAACCTGATGCAAAAGCCATTGAAGACAGCAGAGTCCTAAGTGACCACATAATCTCATTTCCACACTTTTCTTCTACTCACTGAACATAATAACATAAGAATGGTAAAAGAACAGAATGAAGACAAGGACAAAAAGATTATATGGGCACTTGGGAGGTTAATGCATATGGTTCTGCTTTTTTCATAAGCTAATACATAATTATTTTCTTCAATTAGATGAAATCAGTTAAAAAGCTTAACTAATCAATTACTGAAGAAAACTTAAACAGGAAAAAAAAGCCCCAAGGACCTTAATTTCACATTATTTAAGAAGATAACAAAGACAAATGAATGCTAGTCATGTACTGTGCACCATAGGAAAAACTTTCCTCTTTCAAAATTTGTCTGGGTAAGCTAGACTTTACTAATTTCATCACTTGATTCCTTAATGAACCTTTAGAAGATTCTTTCTGGTACTCAAGCATCAAGATGCAATTTCCCATAATTTACAAACTTTCACCAATAGTGTTGTATAATCTTCCAAGTAAGGACGACTAGTAGGGTATATGCACAATCTTACAAAACTTGGAACCAGAACTTTTGAGTATTTTCATCATTGGTGAGGAACTCTAGAGAACAGGTCCTTTTTCTTTGTGGACCACTGGAAATGGCATTTCCAAACCGGCTGCAAGAGGATTTTCCTAAATTCATAAGACGACCTTCTGGCTGATTCCTTTGGGCCTCTGTTTTCACTTGCTCTGCAGCAAGTAGGACATAAGGAAGTCAGGAAGAGCTATCAGACACAGAAAAAAAAAAAATAAAGAGAAGACAAACCAGATCTCTTGATTTTATTTGTATGTTTGTTAACTGAGGCCAGAAGAAATCAGTGGAACATCTTACCTCATCACCTACATAGTCTACCAGATTGCATCCGCTTACTTCAGTATAACATCATCTGATTTTACTGAAGTTTATTTCACTTGGAAAATATCCGTTTTCAGGTAGGAGTCTTTATTAATAGAGTCTCAACGTTCATTAGCACTCTGTTACAACTGCTGACCAGTTCTTTCTTAAAAAAACGTTGTCCAATTTATTTCAATTTGTGCAACTTCTCATTGCAGTCATTACGTGGCTATAACTTTATTGACTAGATTTAAGAACAGTAGGAATTCAATTTGTTTTCTCCAGGTAGATGTTATACATTAAGACAATTATCAGCCTTCTTTCCATGAAGCAAGCAGAGGAGTCTTTAAGACTTACATGGCAGGTTGTAGCTACAAGCATTGTACAAATACAGATTCTCTTCAGAGAACCTGCTTTTCCAAAAATTCAGTGATCCTTTCTGTCTTCATTTCTTTCTAAATTCCTATGCGCTTTCTTTTCTTAAAGATGTGCCTCTCTTATCCTCACCACTGTTTAACTGCAGAAATTCTAGATGTGGTATCTAGAGAATTTTGTCAGTAGTAATTTTGTATTTACTTTCAGATAATTGATTAAAAGATGAATAGCCTTAGGCTTAATTCCAGTCCCTCTGGAGCCTCATAGAAATAAACTCCATTCACACTATTTCCATTTGTTAACTACTATTGAATATTTGCAAGGTAGTCAGGTCCATTTAAAATGCTGCTTACTGTAATGTGTAGGACTGATTGTTTTTCATGAAAATCTAGTGAGGTGCCAATATGCTACATAGTAATTTTATCAAACAAACTTTCTTATCTTCAGGGCATGAACTCATCATGTATATATAATGTCTGTTCTTTCTTACTATGTATTTAGACCAATTTTTTTCTTAAACCCTCGATTATTAACCCCTACATTAAAAAGGAATCTGATCTAGAGTGTCTGTCCTCATTTATAAGCATCTTGCTGTGAGGTTCTATCGTGGACAGCAGAACTAATTTGTCTGCAATGTTCCTTTATTTTAACGTTACAATTTAACCCTCTTTTAATCTATTTAATATGAAACATAGTGATTTAATATACGTTGGTCTTTTTTCCCCAGAATGTAGTACCAAACTGCATAATATGCTATATATATATCAAAATAGTAGTCTGTTTCAGCCAAAACTGTAACTGAATAAAATAATGAAATTCAGTTCATTTCCCAAAACCTAAATTCTATAAAGCTGTACTGATCTTTAATTAATTGCATTCTAGTACTTCACTTTTTTATCAGCTGAATTCTATGTCATCTTTTGTCCGATTTTGATAGGGATTGATGCTAGACTAAGTTATCTGTAATTACTGTTCATTCCCCTTGTCTTGCTAGCACAATATCAGCAATTTTGTAGTCTGTGCCTGTATCAGCAATCACAGAATTACAGAAAAGCTGGATTTGGAAGTAACATCTGGAGGTCATCTAGTCCACGCTCCTGCTCAAGCAGGACCACCTAGAATCATTTGCCCAGGACCACGCACAGACAGCATTACAATATCTTGAAGGATGGAGACTCTACAGGCAACCTATACCAGTATCAGTCACAGTAAAAAAAGTGTTTCCTGATGTTCAGATGGCACCTGCTGTGCTTCAGTTTGTGCTCATTACCTCTAGCCCTGTCACTGGGCCACACTGAAAACATCTCCCTTCATATATTTAGATACACTGAGAAGATTTCCCCTGAGCCTTCCCTTCCCTAGGCTATGTCTCTCCCAGTCCCATGTCTCTCAGTCCTTCCTCATAGGAGAGATGCTCCTGACCAGTCCCTACATCACCTTTGTGGCCCTTTGCTGGACTGTCTCCAGCTTGTCCATGTCTCTCTTGTACTGGGTAGCTCAGAACTGGACCCAGCACTCCAGGTGTGGCCTCACTAGTGTTGAGTAGAGGGGAAGCATCACCTTCCTCAAACTGTTGGCACTGCTTTGCCTAATGGAGTCCAGGATAGTATTGTCTTCTTTACTACACAAGCACACTGCTTGGCATCCAACAGGACTCCTGGGTCCTTTTCTGTAGAGTTGCTTTGGACCTCAGGATATATTGGTGCATGGGACTGTTCCTCCTCAGGTACGGGATTTTGCATTTCCCTTCGTTGAACTACATATGGACTACATACATAAGGTTCCTGTCAACCCATTTTTCAAGCTAGTCAAGGTCACATTGGATGGCAGCACAACACTCTGGTGTATCAGCCATGCCTCCTGGTTTTGTATCATGAGAAAACTTGCTGAGCATACACTCTGTGTCATCATCCAAATCATTAACATTTAACAGGATATGACTCAGTATTGACTCTTGGGTTGCACTATTGGCCTCCAACTAGACTTCATTCCACTCATCTCTGCCCTCTCGGCACAGCCTTTCAGGCAGTTTTCAATCCAATTCATGGTCTGCTCATCTAGCCAGGACAGGCAGAGAATCTCTATGAGAATCTTACAGAAGACAGTGTCAAAAGCCATAATCTTTAAAAATTATTTTAGGACCTCCCCTATTGATTATATTTAAGTAACCACCTTATCCAACATGAAACAATTATCTATTGCAACTTGTAACACTTATGTACACTAACTTTAATTTACAAAGTGCAACCTTCCCTCTCCTTCCATACTGGGATTCTAGATAAAAATAATTCATTTTGTATTTACTACATATGTGGCTAATTTCATGGCTCATGATGATTTCATTTTTCTTCTCTCTTGCCTCATTCATACGAATACACTACAGCTCAGGATGCTGAAAGCACACATCTGTTCTTACTAAAGCTAGGTATTAAAAAATGATGTTTTAGACTTCACAGAATCTAAAGATTACTTAAAAAAAAAAAAAATCTGAGTCCCGTTCTACAACTGGACTCTCACAATGCATTTTCTTTCTATTTTGCCAGGTATCATTTAAAGCTATCTACCCACAATACATGCAATGTCAATTACTTGGTTTGGGAAAGTTTAATGCTTGGATGAAGACCAGCAAGTTGAGTCACTACCTACCTTCATGTACTATGAGCTGGCTGGGAAAAGCACGTCAAAAGGCAGGGGATAGCTGTAACAGATCAATTTTTACATAGTATATTTTAAGGAATTTGAAATCTGCAGGTCTTCAAAATGAGTTCAGCTGTTTCTAGATGATCATGTAAGTGTTACAGACAGAATGACTGCATTTATAGACTGCTTGAAGCCTAGGCTCATTTCTTTCAGATGGCAGCCCTGCAGTTTCATCCATGCCTTAGTCATTTCTAGACTAAAGTTCTATTGGTACGGTAAAAAAGTGCTATGTGTTTTTGGTACTAGATGTAGTGCATCATTTGCTAAGCACTGTTTTTTCTTTATGAAAGCACATTATGTGTGCACACCATGATCTGTATTAGCTGTTGTTTGAGCTGTCAGGCTGATATTATGATTTGGGTTTAGATCTATAACGGCTAGAGACCCGCACATAGAAGAGACTTACCTGTCTTTCACCCTCTGCTGCATCGCCATAATTCTGAGACGAGACAAAGCTGACCTGAACTTCAAGGAAAATAAGAAAAAGTAGCTGGCATCTTTTTATTACCGTTTCACTATCTCTGGTACTGTTTCCTGTCTTGGTTCATAACATCTGGGATCTGTTATTTTTTTTCAGAACATACCATAAAATCAATCATATTTTTCTATGCTCACAAAACCACATCAGTTAGTTAAAGCTTGACAGCAATACTCTATAGACATTGTGGGAAGAAAAATTATTTTGTTACATTTCTTTTGTTAGGATCCTTGATGTGACTGAGGCTAGCTGAAATGTATTAATTTTCTTTTAATATGATTATACCCATAGTGCTAGATGCATGTTTTTCATTGTAGGGCTGAAAAATTCAGATAAACAAATAAATGGATAAAGAAATCAGCATGCAGGCATTTTCCATGGACTGTGGAAAATAGTAAACTACCAATTTAACATTTATAGAACAATCTGATCTTTTATTTCTGGTTTCATAAAGACTAATTGCTTAATTCAATCCTTTTTGCTGCTCCAATAATTTCTCTGATTTTATTGTAAATTCAACATTAACATACCATATCTATAATAACTTTACAGTTTTATTTAAGGTCTTCTCATCTAAATTTACCGTATCTGATATATTGGTTAGAATTAGTAGAAATGGATTGCCGTTTGCATTACTTTTTTTGGTGAATCATTTTGCAGAAACAAAATATGCTTTTTTCTTTTTTTTTTTTTTTACAACAGAGCTTAGTTTGACTATTTAAATCATCAGCTATGAAATTAGTGCTTTTTATTAATCTACTGTCTTGATTAACTTTTCTTTCAAGAGCCAATAAAACCCCACTTAAAGCAACTCATTTAAACTATGTATCAAAATATGTTTCTGTAATTAAAAAGTGAAGGCAAAAAATTGTCCTCATGGGTACTTTCAGTTCACTTTAACTTGGATCAAGTAGTTACTGTTTTGGGGAACAAGCTGCAGCTCAAGTACAGAATAGATATGTACTCAGGATTATAAAATATTTCCATTATGGAAGGATCTTCAATCTTTAGGCAGAATCACAGAGCATTTGACTTAAACATTGTAAAAATTCTTAATAAAAAAAAAAAGTTTAGAAAGTTTTCATATTTTAGAAATTGAAAATAACATATGAGACTGGCAGTCTCATAATACAGCCCTTTTTGGTTTTTTGCTTAGATGGTGCAGTCTGTGACCATTTAAAACTCTGCCACCACTTTCAAATAGGGACTTCGCTGAGTTTAAAGTATCATCATTTTAATCCTTCAGGGTGAATCAGCTTGTGTTGTTTTTCACTTCTAGAGATCACTCAGTCTCAAAGAGAATTTCCTTGTAGAAATTCATTAGACTCTATGTTATGATTTTACAGTATTAGAAGAATATCAGGAAAAGTGTGAGTACCTTGAATGGCTTGTCTGCAGGTCATGAGAAGTCCACTAAGTAAGGGAAGTTTCATTCTTTTCCTGTCTCACATCATACAGACACATCTTGCAATTACATTAGGAGGCTGTCCTCTTCCAGAATATTTCCCATTCAACCATGAAGACTGATTCTGCGATTTGCAATAGGAAGAGATGCTAAAGGAGCTACAAATTTTAATGAATACAAGTAGTCAAAAAGCTTTGACATTTTTCAAATAATGACTGGGGCAGAAATATTTTTCTTCAGGGTTGAGGTCACAGCAAAACATCACCATTATGTGTCATCAAACAATTGCAAGGAGAAGCTATAGTTGTTACAGGTAGAAAATAAAGTCTGGTTAAGACTTTATTTGAAATGCCTGAAGGCAATTCCTCTTATTTTCCAGGGAGCAAGGTTAAGATGGTCCATCAATTATAAATTAAAGAGAATTTTTTAAGAAGTCACTAGTGAAGTTCTGGCCCTAATGTAGTCAGTGGAATTTGATTTATATTTTCTTTGTGGACTTTTTTTGCTAAGGGTTTACTGCTACAGACAAAAAAAAAAAAAAAAAAAAAAAAAAAAAAAGAAAATTACATCTTCAGGTAATTTTCATCATCCAACCCCATGTTAGCCTTTTTTTAGAGAATTTTAGGAAATGATTCAGCAATCAAACTCATAATGAGAAGCTAATCTTTATCCTTACCAGTGGAGATACACCCTTCATAATACATATCACCCAATAATCATGATGATGAAGCATCAACTTTGCTTGTCTTCAGCTTGAGGGCTGACTACATACATTCAGTGATGCCAGAAGAGAAAGATGCACACATGCATCCCTCCCTCCATTGTTTGTGCACTCTGTATTCTTCAGTCGTAACAAAAAGATCAATAGGTATTTCACATTTTAGTTTCTGTTTGCTATTCACATTTTCTCCAAGGCCCCATATTGTATATTCCCCTATTGTTTTATTGGATTTATAACACTGGTTTTATTTGTTTTCTATTACAGCATGATAATAAAAATGCATAGCATGATACTGGGCATATATAAAGAGCACAGACACTGAGTGGGAATTCAGTGTCGCTTTTGTTGCCTCACAAGAGGAAATGGATGATGAAAAAAAGGCATATGAATGCTCACAAGACAGTGAATAAACAGGAATTGCCATCAGAGCTCAACACCGGATATTGGTAGTTCTCTCAGGCTCTGCTTCTTAGTTAAATCAATGAATGAAATTCATTAAGTACTTTTAGTTTCTGGTGTTTGTTTCTGTTATCAAATGGAAACCCAGGCCCCAATAGGTCTCCTATGGTATCTGGAACAGAGGGTGGTCTCCATTAAAGTTATAAAAATCCTATATGCAAACTAAGAATTGCCTTTATCATAAGATATACTAAACACAGAGAGATAACTGGAATCACATCTGTCTCTGGAGTTTAGGCACCTGGCTCTGATCCCTTTGGATCCAGAAGCTGGGTATATCAGCCTTTAAGAAAAGAAACAAAGCTGACTCTTAAGAAGGAAAAAACAGTGGGCTGTACTGTTCCTTTTATAAGTGCCTGGCAACTGTACTATTCAACAAGCAGGCTGGAAATCTGATGTTAATTTTGTGATCCTTAAAGGAAAGAGTCTCAACAAGATAACACAGGAATGAGCTAATAATACCATCAAGGATTAATCACCTCACGACCTAGGGGGATGGAAGAGGAGAAGTGGGGACTCCTGAAGGTATCCAAAGGTAACCTCAGACTAATTAGCATGGTAAAAGTCACACCTCTGGGAGGAGACCTGACATGCTAAGGTCAGACCACCCTTGTATAATGAACAAAAGGTGACCAATGAACAAGTTCTACGTTACTTTCTCTTGGTTCTAAACTGCATGAAAACCTACAGCCCCTTTGAAAGTTGTAGGTTTCCAAGCTTTGCAAACTATTGCCCTGCTCCCCTTTCTCTACAGAACTACATTAAAGGTTAGAAGGTGGATCTCGACTCTGTGCACTCACTGGCTCCTGTGCACCAGGCACCAAAATAAACCCGGATTAAGGGACAATGAGTTCATTCTCACAGTAAGAAGTTTCAAGCTCCATGTCTTCCCGGTTCAAGCCCTTGTAAGAAACTCAAAGCTGAAAAGCTTGAACTTTTTCGTGGAAATGTTTTTTGGCTGTCAATGCTGCAATGGGTACTGCGTAACAGGTAAACAGTACCTCTGGCAATGTTTTTTCCTTAAAAAGTGAGCACATTGGATTTCATGAAGGATGTAGCAACATCAGACTCACAAACAGTCCCAGAAGCACTAAACAGGTCTCCTCTCTTCTGGTGTGTTTAGATAGCCCATTTCTTCTCTTTGCCTTTTTATACCTTGATGCCTAGGAAACAGAAAATAGATTTAAATCCTGTCAACTGTAAGAGGAAATCAAACACGGATCATGCACTTCTTGGCCAAATGCACCAAATATAAGGCTATTACTGGAAATGGCAGGTGAAACAACCGTCATTGGTTCCCTTCTGACAGAGCAAACTTCTTTTCCATAGTATGCCATGCTTCTAAGCTGTTATGGCTGAAGAACATTCTGTTAAATTCAAATTGTTGCATTTTGAAATAGGAGACTGAGGATTGTTAAGGATGTAGCAGTTTGGGGTCATCTCTTTTAGATTGATAATTTCATTTTTTAGGTTGCACATGTTTAAATCCATGTCTACCAGATGTCATCCAGAGGCTAAGGAGAGCTTAGGCAGGGCATGCCTGTGTGTTTAAATTAGTTTTGGAGGTTTATGTTATTTAGTAGAACCAAAATATAAGGAATGAATGAATTTGTGCACCACTAAAATTTCCTGGCACATTTTCTTAGGTGTGGACGTAAAACTTCCACCTAAATCCTATTTCAGGAAATCCTATTTCCACCTAAACCCTAGTTTCAATGTAGTGTGTCAGGATCTGATCCCACCATCACTGATACATATTTAATTACTCCTCCTGATGTCAGTAAGCCATGAATTAGACCCTTAATGTTGTTTGTAAATCATTATTAAATATTTTTGTAAAATCATAAGAATTATTATTTCAGTTATGATTTGAAAAAATTGGTTAAAAGTCGTTGCATTTTTATTCAACATCAGTATGTATCTTGATCTATTGGCCTCACTGTCCTCAAGATCAGTAAAACCTACTGCATGCAATCTCTTGGGACAGATAGAAGCAAACTGCAAATAACTCCTATGAATGTTACCTAGTTTTCTACCAAGAAAGATATTAGAAGGTTTTGTTTGTTTCTTTTAAAATTCGACCATAGAACAAGCTCACTGTACTCAAGAATTACTCTGTGTTATTTTGACAAATGAAGGAAAGCAATAGAAATTTTAGGTCATTGTCCTGCAGAACACTCTTGAGGTCACTTAAGCTGATGAGTTGCAAGTGACAAGAACTCAGTGCCTCTCTACAAATAGCTGTGCATTGCCCAAAGAGGTCCCTAGAAAATAACTTAATGGATTTGCCTCCTGGTTTAGAAAACATTTTAGGTTTTGGTCCTTCTCACTGGAATGCTCAGATCTTTGATTTATGTGCATTATGTTCGCTATTTTTATGACAGTTCTTGATAAAATTCAAAACACCAGAACCACCCATGCAGAAACTTTGCTTTGAGAAGAGGGATGCTGAACTGTCCCCTCTAGATAGCAATCTTCCAGAAATGGCATCAGAATGAGTTTGTATTTATATGGAAAGCTGCAGAGGCAAAGCTGAATGCACTATCAGGCAAAAAAATAAAATACAGAAAAACTTTAGGAGATGGAAAGAAACTTGCACTGGAGAGTCCTGAAATATAAATAATCCTTCATGGCTGGCAGGTCTGTATCTGAGAATGAGAAGTTTTGCTGAAAATCCTAGCTCATGAAGGGTTTGAAATAACCATATTTGCTTGTTACTTCTTGAAATACATGATGAGGAATAAGGTAGTGAGGGAAATACAAAGATTAAAGCTATACCTCAGCATAACTGAGAAAGAGACTGGTTTTGTTTTATTATCCTGCTTCTGCTCTACTTCTTTCAATTTTAAGTCTCTTCTTGACTTTGTAATTTAATAAATAAATAAATAAACTATATGGTACCTTTTCTTAGGGTACTTCATTTTACAAGTCCCACCAGCTTCAGCGTGCCCTCCCACCAAACTAAAACTGTCTGACATATCACTTGGCATAGCTTTGCCTGTCGGAATTAGTTAAAAATTATCTGTGGGTCCCTTAGTATTCATCCTGCGTGTGTATGAAATCTTTATTCTCTTGCGATGATGTGAAATTAGTCTTGCATTATTAAGCAAATACCAGTTTTTACATTTTTGGGAATAAAAGATCAATATTTCTCTGACTACATTCTAGTATTAGGCTTTTCTAATGTACCAGTATATAATGTTGTGGGATAAACAGTGCTTCTGACATATGAGATAAACAGTATTTCTGACATATGCAAGCTGTTCAAGGCATTTCTAAACTCATAGGATCACAGAACATCAGGAGACATCTAGTCCAACCTCCTGTTTAAAGCAGGATCAGTTATGGGGTCAGGCCAAGCTGCTCAGAGCTCCACTCCAATATTGAAACTCTCTGGCTATGGAGGCTGTACAATTTCTCTGGGCTGTCTCTCTCTGCTCCACTAGTTGGCTGTCCTTATGGTGAAAAAGGCTTTCCTTACATCAGGCACTGCTAACTGATATTGAGTATACTGTTCATCACAATCTTGAAGAGTTGTTCAGAATTCAGCCAGTCATGTCCCAGCTGGTATCAATTCAAGAGCCTCTTCCTTCCCAGGCAAGACTTTGAGTTTGTCACTACTGATTTTCAAGAGGTTCCTTCTAGGCCATGCCTCCAACCTGGCTATGTTCCTCTTAAAGGTAGCCCTGCCTGTTCCCCCCAATTTAGCATCACCAGCATACTTGTAACAGAGAGAACTCTGTTCCTTCTGTGAAGATATTGAAGAAGCTATTAAACAGGACAGGTCCCAGGACAAACCCCTTTAGCGCTTCACTTGTTACTTGCCTCCAGACAGAGTATGACCTTGGTGGTCATTGTGATCACTCATTTAGTAGTCCACCCTTCCAGACTGTAACATCCTAACTCAGGTACGAGAACATCTTTGATACTGGTGGAAGCCTTACTAAACTTGAAGTAAATGACATCCACTGCTTCCCCCAAGCCAGTCTCTTTGGTCTTTCCCACAAAGCCAGACTTGTAACAGAAGGCAATCTAGTTTGTCATGCATGATTTCCCCTTGGTAAATCCATTTCAGTTGTTCCCGGTCACCTTCTTCATTTGCCCAGAACTGTGTGCCAAGAAGCCTTGCACCGCAATTTGTCCAGAGCCTGAAGTGAGACTGACTTCCACACATTTCCCATACCCTTTTTCAAAGGTTTTTGTAACTTTTACTTTTTTCTAGTTGTTGGGAGGGTCTCCTGATCTCCATGAACCTTTTAAAGGAAATGAGGTGGTGTATATAAGAAGGATGTAGGAAAACTGTGAGTACTTATGCACAAAAAAATTTCTTGAAAAAATATTTCTATAAGATTTCCATCTGATCAGGTTGAAATAACTGATGATCAGTAGATCATGGCTCTATAGGTCTACCTGAAACTCAACTTAAAATGCTTAAAAGACCTATTTTTATTTTTCATTAATGAATCATGAAATGTAGTGCATGAGCCTTTTATTTCCAACCAAAATAAAGCACAAACATATGAAACATTCTTGCCCTCTATAGCTTTGTTAAACAAATTATTTGAATTGAGAGTTTATGTTACATTTGTTAGTTAGAAAACATGTCATATGAAGTATTTATTATCAAAGTAGGTGACTTCCCTTAGCATATTTACCTGTAAATCTCTATGTTTACAGAGATTCTTCACTGGTTGCTTAACAGAAGTCACAAAAATATGAGTACCTTTTTTTGAAGTCTTTGCTAACAAGTACCAGAGAAACGGAAGCTTTCCACTGAATTAGAAGATAGTGCTTCTGTCATTTTAATGGTAAATTGTTAGCAGTTTTAAACTTTTTTTTTTACTGTTGTCTGAAAATAGCTTAGTGGCATCAGGATTATCCCATGAGATGATACACAGTGTGAAGAAAATATGTGGTTTCTTGACAAATTGGATATTTTACCACTTAATGCCACATAGGGATAGCATTTCTTCCCTTATAGCCATCATTCCTTTCTTCCATTACTGCCATTTCCATGCACTTTGGATCATTGCCTGTGCTGTTACTACTGCTGACAGGAACACATGGATAAAGGTCATAAACCTAAAAAAGTTTCAGAAATTTCAGTAATATCTCATATTTAACCATTAGAAATAGAATAATGTCTTGGGTTTATTGCTGTCAACAATGTAACAAATGTGACAATAAAATATGTATCTGCAATTTTTTCTAAATATCCATCTCTATAAAAATGGTAGCATGAATCTACCTATATAACAGTGTAACTTCCATCTAGCAATGAAGTCTGCTATAAATTTATATTAAACCCAAAAAACAAGAGTGAGGCTTTTTTTCGGGAGTTGGCAGGGTTGTCCTAGTATCATTACTAACTTGACACCCAGCTGGAAAAAGAGGTATTCCCAACAAGTTGTGGAATGTACTTGTGGCCATTGCTGGTGGAGATCAGAGAGGAAGACTTTCCAGGCTTCCTTTCCCTGAAGAATGTTGAAATGCAAGGAATCATGTAGCAGCAAGTTTTTTTAGGGTAGAATTGCAAAGTAAAAAAAATGGTTTTCTGGAAAGAAGACTTCAATAACCTCAGAGAATTGGTGGACCGTGTATCCTGAGAGGTTAGTCTGAGCAGAAAAGATATTTAAAAAATCTGGCAGTTCTTTAAAGAGAGACTTAAAAGGCTCAAGCACAAACCATCCCCCCACAGAGAAAAGGCAGAAAATATCGTAAGGGACCTACTTGTCTAAATGACGAACACTTCATGGATTTAAAAAAGAAATGAGCAAAAAGGAAGTGGAAACTAGGTCAGGCTAATAAGGCTGAACATAAAAGTATAACATGAGCATATAGGGACAAAGTGAGAACAAGAGAGGCAAAAAAGATGAGTTGCAATTAACAAAGGACATGGAGAATTTCAAGTACGTTAGCGATAAGAGAAAAACCAAAGGAAAGGGTCAGTCTACTGTTCAGCAGACTGCTACAGCTAACTGCAACTAATGACAAGAAGGCGAATATGTTTACTGCTTCTCCACACTAGTTTTCAAAACATAGCTCTACTGCAATTAGGAGCTACAACAACCACTAGTGGCAGATACAAGAAAATAAGGAGGTGAGTGACAAGTTATATGGATGTCATGAATGGATTGTGTCAACCAAAACATAATTTCTTTCTAGTAGAGAGTGGCAGAACTGGTGAATAGAGAAAAAAAAAAAGTACATTACATATTTCCTGACCTGAATAAGGCTTTGACAGACTTTCTCATAAGCAACCTTGGGAGACATAATCTAGAGGAAAATAATGTGGACTAGAGACAATATTAATGTTTCTCTGTCAGAATGAAAGCTGTTTCAAATAGGGATTTTCAGGGTTCTGTCCTAGGTCTAGCATTATTCGATATTTTCATATGCTTCTTAAATTTGCTGCTCAGTAGGGACAAATAAAGGATACTAAAATTATGCAAGGATACACTGCTACACAAATATAAGTCACAGTTCTGATCCAGAAAGAAGAAATATTAGATTGGCTACAAGTTGAACATTGAATTAGAAAGTCATGTTGTTTTGAAAGGAAATAAATATCATACTAGAATGAACAAAGAGGAATACAGCACTTGCCATGCTGAGTAATGCAGTTGATACACCTGAGGAATGAGATGCCATCCAGAAGGACCTGTGCAGGCTCAAGAATTGGGCCTGAGTGAACCTCATGAGGTTCAACAAGGCCAAGTGCAGGGTCCTGAAACCTGTGTAGGGGCAACCCCCTCTATCAATACAGGCTGGAGGATGAAGTGATTGAGAGCAGCCCTGGCAAGAAGAACTTGGAACTACTGGAGGAGGAAAAGATAGGCATGAACCGTCAACATACACTCACAACCCAGGAGGCCAACTGTATCCTGGGCCAGCAGGTCGAGGGAGATGATTCTGCCCCTCTACTCCACTCTTCTGAGACCCCACCTGGAATACTGTGTCCAGCTCTGAGTGCCCCAACGTAAAAAGGACACATTCAGTTGGAGAAGAGAAGGCTCTGGGCAGACCTTACCATGGCCTTTCAGTACTTAAAGAGGACTTATAAGAAAGATGGAGACAAACATTTTAGCAGGGCCTGTAGCAATAGGACAAGGAGTAATGGTTTTAAACTAAAAGAGAGTAGATTTAGACTAGACATAAGGAAGAAATCTTCTACAATGAGGGTGATGAAAAACTGGAAAAGGTTGCCAGAAAGATGGCAGATGTGTCATCCCTGGGAACATTTGAGGTCAGGCTGGATGCGGCTCTGAGCAACCTGATCTAGTTGAAGATGTCCCTGCTCGTTGCAGGGGGTTTGGACTAGATGACCATTAAAGATGCCCTCCAATCCAAATTATCCTATGAGTCTATGATTCTATAAAACACATGAAGCAGCCTGATCTTCTGCTGTGTACTGGCAACACGTCAGCTGAAGTGGTGCACTGTTTTTGGGGACTATATTTCTAGAAAGACGGGTCATAAGATAATATTTTTCAGACACAAAACTGAATTCAGCAAATGAGGGATCTATCCTTTCTCCGTGTCCATATCAAACAGCAGAAAAAATAAAGCAGCGTGGAAGACTGCATGGAAGCAGCATGGAAAGATTTTCTAATCACAAAAATTGAAGCTGAAATTGCCTAAATCTGGCAGCACAGACTGAGTTACCTTCATCACTAGAGCTCTTTTAAACCTGAGTTACCATGTGTGCTTATGTAACCTGTGTAACTGTGTGTATACCTCTGACAGTACCTTTCAGACATGATTCTGTAGCTATGTTGGTGGAAGCTTTGCCTTTAGGGTGAAAATAAAGAATCCTAAGGATAATTCATTGCTGGTTAGAAACTGAATGAAAATATACTAACTATGAAGTAGTTAGCCTGAAGTAATTAAAAAATAATAAATTGGTATTTATTTGTTTGTTGCCACGAATCTCATATGACTCTTCTTTTTCTCTCGCTTGGATAGCTACCACTTTCATTCAGAAAAAAAAATCTTTTATCTTCTCTGATGTGACAGTTTGGTAAAATCATGTATACTTGGTTTTTATAGCATTGAAGATTTCTAAATGCATTTTCAACAACACTGGTAATTGTGTATAGCTACATTTCCATTTCTTCATAAAAGGCATCCTCCTTGCCTGAGCTCTATATGCATATATGTGATTATTCAATTATAAACTAAAGTTTTGATTTTATTTAAAAAATCGAATGAACTATATGTATAGGTGACTTACATTAAAAGATTATTGTCTGATACATAAAAATAGAAAGTTGAGTAAAATGAGTGAAGTACTCAACAGTTTAAACCAGTCCAAACTTATCTGTAAAGAAGATACCTAGTTTCTTGACTTCTCTGCCAACCAGAAGACAGACAAATATGCAAAAAGACAGCTAGAAATATGAATACATAGACAAATGCTAAACCACAAATGAAATAGTTATTGAGGAAAAATTAAGAAAGCTAACATCAAACACTTTGGTCAGAATCCTGTAATCGTATAATTATAGTCAAATATTGCAGAAATGTATTGTTAACTTAAAAAGATAGAAAATTCTGTAAATTTTCTTTGATGGCATTTTAACCTCTGATTCTCTTTACAAAACATTTTTATCAGGCAATATTCGTTCTAAAAATGTCATAGAAAGACAAGGTGTTATGAATATTCATGGAGTGCAATCTGTATTAGTGCAAATGTTCAAAACAGAATTTTCTTTTTTTGCCATTTTAAATGTCCTATAAGCTTGAAAAACATCCAGCCATAGAATAGAATAAAAACAGTCTTGTGTCTCAGCATTAGTAATGAATTTGGAATGCAGAATATGCAAAATGGTTATTGAAAATTGTTCCCAAGTACTCTATATGCTGAAAGAGATTTGTATTTCAGTAATTATTCAAGTTGTCACTGAGTAATTTAGAGTGCCGAAATTGTTCATGAAAACAACTGGACTTGAACACACAGCCGTTTTGCAGATATGGTGGTCTAAGGATTTAACGTTACTCTTTTGCTTGTTGTTATCCTTTGGAGGTTACATCCCACCGCAGCTGAAAACAGTGAATAAGAACATGAGAGCACATCCTGGCGTCAATCACAGATTAAGATAATTTGAATTCATATGGTTGATCTAAATTCTGTTCAAGTCTGACTGTGCCAAAGTAAATAAAGAGAAAAGGAAGGCACAAGAAATGTGAAAGCAATTAGTAGATACCTGTTTAATTTTTTGAGATCCTTTATAACTCATAAATTGCTTTTCATTAAGAGCAATTAATATGCTCTTTTGAAAATGGGGTTTGAAAGAAAGAGCTTAAATCTACCTCAAGTCTGACTATTTCTGTAAGGAGAGAGACAAAACAAGCAAATAACCCAGAAGGAAGGATTCTGAGTGAGGAACATTTCCATACTTACAGTTATGCTGCATGCCAGAACAACTAAAGTATCTTTTCTGTCACTGACGTACCTTTAAGAGTAATATATCCTTTCTGAAGCACTCATAGTACTGACACAGTGTAAGTTCGTAGCTGAAGTTTTATTACTGGGGACAGTCACTTCCCAAAACTGCTAATGAATGATGCAGGAAACAAATGAAAGAAATAGAAAGTATCAAACACCAAAACGTCAACTTTATCAACAAGTCGCAAAGTCAATAATAGATATCCCTCTATTAAAACTTAATCAAATATTGAGTCAAAATCAACAAGCAATGTAAAAATGACTACCATAATTAAAAATCAGAAAAATGACAATTAGTCATATTCAATTGATAAATTAAAAGAGATTTTTTCCTTTTAATTTGATTTACTTAAGAAACATTTAAGAGCTTATATACTCTCTACTACTTTAGTAGACCAAAATAAAAATATGTTTGACTTCTTGTTTGGCATACAAATTACTACTGAAGCAAGTATTCATCTCACTTAATTTCAGCTATCTAAAAATGAGTCATTCCCATTTAAGTTAAACTGCTAAAGTAACTCTGTCAGTGGCAGAATGGAGAATCATCCAGCAATCTGTTTCCAGATGGGATGAGTATTTAGTATCACATAAAACTTTCTACACTGTTCACCATGACTTCTTAAGTCTCTGTGTTGACACTTTGGATTCTGCACTTGGGACAATGAAATTCCGCACATACATATTGGTAGAACAGAGGCTGGAGTGCAGCCCTGGAGAAAGCAATCTGGGGGTTTTGGTTGGTGATATGAGTCAATGGTGTGCCCTGGTAGTCAAAAGGGCCCACCATATCCTGGGGTACACTGAGCACAATACAGCTAACCAGTCAAAAGAAGTGATTGCCCCACTATACTCAGCATTGGTGTGGCTTTACCTCCAGCACTGTGTGCAGCTTTGGGCTTCACAATAAATGAAAGATATAAATATATTAGAATGTGACCAAAGGAGGGCAACAAATGTCATGAAAGGACTCATGAGCAACAGCTGAAGATATTAGGTTTGTTCAGCTTAGAGAAGAGGAGATGGAAAGGTGCTTTTTATGAGGAAGAGTGGAAAGAGAGGTGCTGATCCCTTCTCTTTGTTGTCTAGTGAGAGGACACAAGGGAATGACTTAAAGCTGCTCAGAGGCAGTTCAGATTGAATATTAGGAATAAATTCTTCTCTGAGAAGATGGTCAAGCACTGGAACAAGTTCCTCAGGGAAGTGGTCATGGCCCCAAGGCTGCTGATATTCAAGAAGCATTTGGACAATGCCTAACTTTTAGGTTGTCCTGTGAGGAATCAGGAGTTCAAGTTGATGAGCCTCATGGGTCCTTTCCAACTCAGGATATTCTATGATTAATGCCACAGAACAGTAGCATTCAGTGTTAAGACCATAATATCTGTCCCCATATATACATATATACAACAGTACATAAATTTTTTAGGTAATATCCAACTCAACACAGACCTGTCAAACACAGATGATAGCAATGGGATTCCTGAGATTCTAATCACTTAGAACTGTGAAGGAATGTTTCTACATTTCTTATTTGGCCAATATATACAAACAGGACAACATTCCCTGTTGACATAAGTGGACAAAAAAAAAAAGTGTGACTTTATTAGGAATAATTTGAGTGGCTGTATGTTCTCTGTACATTGGTATTGAAACTGTACTGACACATCAAGATATGCAAAAACTATTATCAGTTCAGAGAATATTTCAGAATTAACTTAAATGAAATTTACCCTCTATTTTCTAAACAGGTAAAATGTTTCTAGGTTTCTCTTAGCAGCAGCTTTTTTTCATCTCATCTCATCTCATCTCATCTCATCTCTTTTCTTTTCTTTTCTTTTCTTTTCTTTTCTTTTCTTTTCTTTTCTTTTCTTTTCTTTTTCATGAAGGATGACTTTGTAAGAGAATTCAATATTTCTTGATCTCAGAAACTACAGTAGAAAAATACATCCACACACATATTCTTTTCCAAGCACTACCACCATTGCAACATGAATACAAGCCATGCCATAAGAGGAAACAACTCAGTCAGCAAGTGATTTAACAGAAAAAAGGCGGTTCACTGAAAGATTTTGTTAGTTTGTAAGAATTACAAATTCTTCTTGCCTTCCGTGGCCAATATACAGAAGTATGGTCCACTTTAGGAATGTTAAACGAATCTTTAATTTGTACTACTGGAAAATAGGGATTGAGTAAATGTAGAAAATAGTGTAAATATATAGGATTTTGCTAATAAAAAAATTTAATTCTCAGCAGATTTATATTATTGATATTATTTTAGAATTTGTTATTATTCAAAAATCCCTTTGTATACTAATGAAAATTATGACTATCATAAACCATATCTACAAAATGGGTGGCACACTCAGCCACCCACCTAATGCCAGTGTAATGTGTTTTGCTTATGAGATACATATATTAAGAGTGTGTGGTTTTGTGTCTACGTACATATGGATGTACCCATATATATCCACACATATACTTTGATTTTTGTTGATCTAAGTGTAGGTTTTGTTCTAACATCCAAAAGCATTCAAGATCTCATAGACTAGAGGTTGCATAGGCTGCAATTAACTGCAGCAATAAAATCAAGGCATGTGCTGTTGATTTATGATTTAACTTTCAAGTCCAGACACAAAATACTATTTTTATATTTTTGCAAATCAGAAAGCTAACTGTTAGGTCTTTTAAAAGATGCTTGATTTTTGCAATAGGCTTGTTAAATAATTACTTTAAATAAAAGGCTTTAACTGCCTGACATTTGAGGATGAGAAATTGATTCATAAATACAGTCTTTAATAAGTGTCTTTATGCTATCCTATAATGCCTACTCCTCTCTGAAAAAGCATTACATTTCAATTTCATCAATCAGAAATACTTTGAGAGGGATATTTTAAAATATTTTAAAATAGAATCCTAATTCCACTTCAGGTGTCCAGGTATCAGCAGAGAAAAAATGCCTCTCAGGTTTCTGCAAAAACCTGGAAGTTCTCTAACGGCAGCAGCTGAACTCCAGATGGGATAACAAATAATTTAACTAAAACCATCCAAGTTATTACTGCATTTTGCCTTTGGGCTTCTTTTTAACACTGTATTTTGTAATGGGGGGCACTGATCCACTGTTGTGACAGATGCAAACTTTCGTCCAGACAGATTTTCATTGCAGGTGTTATAATCTTGCTCAATGCAGGCAGGCACACAGAGGGATAACCACTAGCCTGAGACTTCATTTGAATGGACATTTCACTGCAGCTTTCAGCAGACCTGGTAAAATGCTACTGCAGATCAGACAATCTATTTCTAAACTGATGTTTCCGCAAACTTTCCATAGCATATTTATAGATGTAGTGAGACATTTCAAATTAAATTTCTTTCATTTGAATAACATGGACGGAGAGAAATAATAAAGACAATACTACATTTATTACTGCATGTTATTTAGGTTAGCTAGAGCAGCAGTATTCCCTCCACAACAGCGTATGTAATTCTTGTACTCCATAACCTGCAAAAATCTCATCTTGGCTACTATCATTGCTGCTGAAGGACACAGATAAAAGAACAATATACTAGCTGTATAAAATTCAAATAAATGCAAGAACAGTAATGCTTCATTAACATCTCCCATCACAAATATTAGGAATTAATAAGCAATAACCATAACAGACTGCAAAAGCTTACTGTGTTGTGATTTTCTTGTAGCAGACTATTATGAGACATGTTTCAAGAAATGCAATATGACATGACAGCTAGAATATGAAGCATTGATTTTGTGTTTCAGGCTGAAGATATCAGCCAAAAGCACCATAATGAAGCAGAGATAGTATTTAGATGGCTAACCTGTACATTATGGTGGTTGTCTCAGATCAATGACTTTCTGCATTGCATTTTGATATCCTGATACTTCAATGTGAATAAAAAAACAGTGTGAGACTAAGCAATGGAAATACTGTAGAGTTCTAATGTCCTTGAGAGATCTACAATCCTTGGCAGAACAAATAATTGGGAAAAAAAATCAGATACAGCTTTCAAACAAATTAAAGAAAAAAGCTTTAAAATAAAGTAAGCAAAATTGCATATTGTGGGGTGGAGTCCAGCATCCAAGTCTGGGACCTTACTGAATCTCATCCATAATGCTTCCATGATGGCAAGGGGCAACATGTGTCCTAAATCCACAGCAGTGGGTACTGAGCTGGCTGTGAACCGATGTAAACAGTTTAATAATTCCCTGCTTGACACCCCTACCTGTTATTCATCTATGTAAAAGTGTTTTTTCTTTTTCAGCCAGTGCTAGGCAACAGCTTGAGCATACGCACTCCACAGTAAAATAATTAAGAGCTCACAGCCAAGGTGTGGGAGGGAGCACTGTGCATAGGCTCCAGGTTGTTGGGATGGCCCATCCAAGGTAGGAAAGCACTTGAGGGAAGCGCCACCGTAAGCAACAACAGTACTCCCCTCCATATTCCTTGTGATAACCCAACACAGCTGTTATGCAGTCATAATAAAGGCTCCTCCACGACATGGAAAGGAAGCAGCAAAATTAACTCTTTCCTACTGGAGCTGAAAGAATTTGCTCTGCTGGAAAGACTGGTAATCCAATAAGAAAGATTGTGCAAAGAGCAAAATCATGGAAAGAGAGAATTTGCAATTAAAATGATACCATGAGAAAAATAAATGGAGACATCCCACTTCAAAATCTTCCACTTATTTTTTTCATCCTCATGAATGACTTAAAACTTGCTGAGATTGAGGCACCTTCTTAAGAAAAATCCTGCCGTGTTAGTGTGTGTGCACACATTTGAAAAGCAACAACTGCTGTTGCTGCAGAGAAAGTGAGTCTGTGAATTTGCAGGATGTCAGCAACCCCACAATATGCAATTTTGCAGGATGTAGCAGTTGCCCATGTACAGATTTTTACCCAGTTTGATGTTACCTGCAAAGAAGCTTTTTCTTTTGCATCTTGAGAGGCAAACCTTTTAGGGCATGACTCAGCCCATTTTAGATATGCACTTTAGCATGTGATAAACTGCCTTCTCAAGGTGTCTATTTTTCTTTATTGACAGTAAGAGGAGCCTCAGGGGTAATTACTGCAGATGAGTTGTAGTCACTGTGGTTTAGTTAAAGGAATCCTACCTGAAATGATCCCACACCTTTTTCTTCCTGAAGATAACTGAGTTTAATGTCCATTCCTAAGGACAATAATAGCCAATGTTAATTTGATTCCCATATTATGTTCAGTATGCCATTCATTCAATAGGGTTGTTTTTTGGCTACAGGTAAACAAGTGAAACTACAGGTTCTTAGCTGAATTAAGTCCTATCCAAGGACACTTTGTCTTTTGATCCAAAGGATCTAAACACTTCATGGTTCAGTTATCAGGAAGGAAAAACCAAGCATATACCAACCCCTGACTGTAGCAATAAGGTTAAATGTCTATCTGTTTATTCTAGGTAAAAGCTTACCTGTGAAAGATCTCTCTAAGCCAGATATCATTGAACAGCAGCACGGAATTTCATCACTGCCATGAGCTGACCCTTTTTCACCTACCTGCTACTCAGTGTTGCTCCTCCTGCAGCTGGCAAGACACGCAGAGGGTGAGATATTGCTGTTCAGTTCAGCAGAATTTACAATGCACATTGGATCATCCATTTTGCTGCTCCTTGACAGGTGACAGAGACATGCAACCTAGCAAAGGGAGTTTAAACTATATTTTCCATATGTTTCTCATTTGCACTTCGTTGACAGAATTCCAAATCAAGTTGATGGCTGCTGTTATAGTTTGCAGCAGTCTTAATTAGAAGTATAAAGCAGAATTTACATTTAATTCATACTATGTTTGTATTGTTGAAGTGAATGTTCTTTTCAGATGATTAGTACATTGAAAAACAAACATCTTTACATAACATTTAAGAATTAAGCACATCAAAATACAGCAGAATTTAATTCTTAAAATGTGAAAGTTTTTGGGTGCATGCCAAGCATGTTGTTTAGGGTTTCTGACTGTCACTTGGGACATTCAGCTCACTGTGTCCTGTGAACTCCAGCAATTCATGTAGATAAAAATCTGTGAAGGGCATCTTCCTTTGCCTCCAATGTGGCCAGATGAAAGCCGAAGTCATTCTGAAACTATATCTGTAGTCCTCTAAATAGGGAACTTTATCATTGTTAGTTGAAGGACACAGTCTTTGTTATTGACACTGACAGGTCAGGTCTCAGGACTTTGTCCTGGCATATGTTCATTTTACCTTGTTTAAGCTGTGATAAGAGTTATCTAAGCAGTCAAGTTTGGTCTAGGACAGATGAGGCTTATGGTCTAGTGTTTATTACTTCTGCTTGAGATGCATCTTTTCTGAAACTGAACAGAACAGTCATATGAGCTCTGTATTCACTTGAAAAAAATTAATTACAACAGAAATATTTCCAAAATATTATAGTCCTTCATCCTGCTCTGTTTGGTAGATCACTTTGTATTAGAGCCATACAACTGACAATAAAACAAGCTAATATTCATTTTTTATAAATAATTTCTTAACTCATGTCCAGAAAAGACCATTTCAGTAAGGAGCTTAATCTGTAATTAATATGCACAGTCATTTGTTGGTCAGCAAAATAGCACAGGCATAAAGAATTTAAGCTTCAGATAGATACTGCTTGTCCTGGTTTGGGGTAAAACAGAACCAATATTCTGTTCAGTAATTTTACTTTGCAGCTAAGCCTCTTCTAACTAACTGAACTCTCTGAAATTAGTAGCATATTGTCCAGACACTGCTTGTTCTCAGAGTGATAAGTCCTATGTTTACAATTTATACCAAGGAATGATATGCAGAGAGGCTCTTGCTTATGTTTATTCTTATAACAACCAAGGTCAGCTAATTGTTATTTTCTGGCTTATTTGAAAAGGCTGTAATCAGTCACACTCTGCTTTATTCCCTGACTTTCACAGGCACATTGCTCTTGCCCATCTTCTCTGAGCCTTCTTCCATTTTATTGGTCAGTCACATGACTTTAGACATCACTGTGTCTAAACACATTATGTATCATTACATATGATACTATGGCAATTTTCATTATAGGAAATCTTACAACTGATCATATATAACTGGGTCTGATAGGACACCATTTTATTTCTGTCTTTTAATATTTTTTAAAACTTCCCAGAACTTATGTTTTTGTCATTTCTCTTAGCAGTGTTCTCCAGTACTCTACTCCTAAATGATACATTTTTCCTCAGTGATAGAGTAACAAAAGTGTATGCGGTAAGCTCAATGTATCACTGGAAAACCATATCTTTTCTATTAGAAAATTCACCAGATAGCTTTTCTTTATTCACCTTCCAGTATCCTTTAGAATATTACATGCAAAGGGAGGTTTAGACAAAATCATAAGTACCTTAGGTAATCATAATGTTTTCATCTTAATTTGGGAAGTCGAATAAAGAGCATATTTTTCCATGCCATGAATAACATCACACTTGATTATGTTGATTGCGCTGTTGCTATATCAGCATTATTGTTCTGACAGAGAACACTGAAAGTTTGTAACATGAAATGAACTTTTCAGTTGTGTAAACAGAAATCATTATGTGATGACTGAAGAGTGTAAAGATCACACTGAAATTGGAAAATCACGCTTTTTTAATGTAACTGTTAATGAGATGAGAGAATTGATCTTATACCACATACTAGTACTGTTGAGGATGGAAATTGTGCTTTAGCTCTCTCATTATGACTTATGGATTAGGAGTAGATCTTGTGCATTTGAAATCACAAGGAAGGATAGTAAAGACCGATTAGACATGTAAGTTCATAGCAATTCCATCTTCAGTATCACAGGCCAAATCTCAGCTGCCAGGTCAACAGACAAGTTGGAACTTCCCAGTGTAATTTGATACAAACATTTGGGGTATCATACATAGATGCAGTATATAAATACATTCCTAAGGCGCTAGTCTAGGATTAACACTTAGACTATACACAAAAGAAAATAATGTGTGTGTCCATGTTAAAACAGCACCTTTCTGCTTCTGGACTTTCATGCAGTTCATGAAAAATTTTTTTTTCAACTGTTGTATTTATAATTAATTAGAAAGTTTGGGAGGGTGAAATATTTCCATTTACATAGTACAATTCTTACAATATGTTCTTTCTCATTAATTATTTCAATAATAATGTACTTTCTATTCACTTTTCCTGCATAATTATCTTATTCACAGATCTATATGTGAGAAAAAAGACCTGTAAGTAAATTTAGTAGTTATTAGTAAGCAAATTTAATGCTTAGATACGATAAAGAGGAGCTCATCTCAACACTTCAGTAACTCTTATATGAGTAGTCAAACAACAGAGCTAATTAAACACAACACAACCATTTCTCTATATTTGAAAACAACAGTTGTATTCTGAAGCTTTTGTGATGCCTTGGTGTGGAGGATGGATATAATTTAAATTAATACAATGCAATTCAAAGGTATGGTGATTAGAGAGGGTATTACAATGTAGAGTTTACACTGGGTGTCTTAACTCCGCGTTACCATATCTTATTATATTTTGATGTCTTTGTCTAATAGTAAAATTACTTTTCCTGACTTGGTGCCTCATTATGATGTTGCCATGCTCAAATGGTGACGTGTTTACTCAATTCTATTTTTACAGAGCTTTCTAAGTTTGTTTTGTCTTGAGATACGCACACTGTATTTGTATTCTTGTCAGCGGCTGTGAAGAGAGAGTATAATGGAGACATAAACAGAGTCAAAGCAAATCATTTTATGAAAAAATCTGATTTAGTATTTTTGGTGTTACTCCAGTTCCACTTTTCAGTTTGATTAGCAGTGATGACAAAAGCTTTATTCTGAGCTGACCCTTTCCTAATATAAGATGACATTTCTAATATCATGCTTTGTGTGGCCACACTGCTATTAGACAAAAGCCTGCCTGAACTGAGTCCTCAGACGTAAAACATTCTCAAGGATCATTTTCTAAATTATAGCATGAGAGATGCATTCAGCAAGGTAGAGAGGCACCAGTGTCTGCATTGACGGGCATGTGTAGCAGCAGAGCCTGCTGGCTGACTGATTTAATTTGATGTGATACAAAAGTTTGTAGTAGCAAGCTGGTACAATTTTAAATGAATCTCTTCGTAATTCTCATTAAGTAGGTAGCACATGTTCTTCCCCACATCCTGCCATTACTCAGTGATGGAAGCAGGATGTATGACTCATTGTGCAATGTAAATTATTTTTGGCTATAGCTTTGATACTCAGAAGCATTTTAATAGACTCAACACTTTCAGTCGTGTTTTGTTTTCCCTCCCCCTTCTGTTAGACATCATAAGTATATGCATGTATCTATTGACTGGGAGGAATGGAATTTAATAGCTGTGCATTCATGTAATCGAAACTTCTGATGCCACGTTAACAGTTCTTCTCCAGCAAAGCAGCAATCCCAACACTGTGGAGGTGGTACAGCTCCATCTGAATGTACCTTGAGCTAACTGGCCATAGTCAAAAACAAGATGAACTAGCCAGAGCAAAATCACATGCTGATGTGGCTGTCTTGCTTTTCATCTGTGGCACTGCTTGAGTAGCAGCTTTCTCAGAGCTGGCTCAGGAGTCTGCCCCATGCTCAGGTCCCCCAAATAAGGAGTTTGTCACACGAAGTATTGTGAACACCAGTGGCATTGTTGCAGCTGAGGATGTGGTAATAGGCCAGGGACAGTTGTCCTTACAGCAAAACAGGGGGTTTCAAAGCAACCTCTAAGTCTTTCTGTAGATCTTACTGAGGCAATTTGGTTAAAATTACAACATTAAGTGCTATTGCTTTTATTTCATGGCTAGCACACAAAGCATAACAGCATATATTTTTATTCTTGTCCTCAGATAAGCCAAAAGACAGACAGATAGATAGATGAAAACTATGGGTTGTCATTATCCCACTCTTCTCAGCACTTGTCAGGCCACACCAGGAATACTGTGTTCAGTTTTGGTCCCCACTATACGAGAAAGATAGGGACAGGGTGGAGAGGGTCTAGAGGAGGATCAAAGGACCAGAAAGCCTGCCATATGAGGAAAGGCTGAGAGAACTGGGTTTATTCAGCCTTGAGGAAAGAAGGCTCAGGGGAGACCTTATAACCAGTTCCTGTATTTAAAGGGTGGCTACAAAGAAGATGGAGACTCCTTTTTTATAAGGAGTCATGTGGAAAAGACAAGGAGTAGTGGGTACAAGACACTCCTGGGGACATTCCAACTGGACACAACAGGAAAAAAATTCACAATGAGAGCAATCAGTCATTGGAATAATCTCCCCAGGGAACTGAGAGATTCCCCAGCACTGGACACTTTTAAGTTTCAGCTGGGCAGGGTGCTGGGCCATCCTGTCTAGACCGTGCTTTTGCTAAAGAAGGTTGGACCGGATGATCCTTGAGGTCCCTTCCAAACTGGTATTCTATCATTATGATTTATTTCTGTTTCAGCAGAAATCATCTTGCATCGCTTAGAAGTTCACATTATACTTTTATTTTCTGTTCTCACAGCACATGCCCTCACAGCACCACAAGCCATAGGTATCAGACTCATCAACAGAAGGATTTAATACTTCCTACTTGTAGAGATCAGCTTAGAGAGCTACTGTACAAGGAGCTGGCGATCCACATAATGGCCTTTTTTGGTGTATATCTCTATAGTATGAGTACTGTGAGACCACAAGGTGTATCTAATCAATACTATACCAATGTGCACATAATCTGTATGTAGTTAGTCAATGTACATATAATTAATATTATTGGTTTATCCATATTGCAGGATTGATTGCTGTCAGTGCCTGACAATCCAGTTCTGTGAGCAAGCCCTTAAGCCCCTGTAAGAATACTCATAGAGCTAGAGCTGCCAAAGCTCACCACGGACAGGACCTGTGCATGCTATGCCCTGACCAGAGGTCCATCAAATGCTGCAATATCTCAGCTTTCCCTGCATCAGAAGGGATGTAAGATTTTATAACCTGCTATCACCTCTTCCATCACTGTGTCAATAAATAGTTATATGTCTGGAAAGTATTTGTGCCTTCATTTTGGGATCTAAAAAGAGCTAGTACCTCCTGGTTCCACCATGAAATGAGATAGATTGATTCCTTTTACTTACTTTTCCCTTTTACCTATTATCTGCCTGTTTTTCTGAAGTGTGAGTGAAAAATAGGGTATACAAGCAAAGCCACTTGCCTTGCCAAACTAACACATTTGCAACTAATGATGAGAAAAATATAAGCATTTTGAGTGCTTGGCATATATGTCTAGAATCAGATTTTAAATCCAAATATTTAAAAGACTATTTCTTTTATAGAAAGAAACATACAAGGTTTTGTATGGTTGTTAATTGCATTGCCACTGGCACTGTATATGTTAATTTCATAAATTATTGATATTTATATTTTTTTAAAAATCTGTGATATTCCTTTGTTTACTATGTCAATTCTGATTTAAAAATCGTTGGGTTTTTGTTCAAATTGCTGGTTTTATTGCAGAATAATTGGATTCAAATTTGAAGATCTATTTTAGATTGACTCAGGTCTTTACTTTTATTGTTGCACTAGCCTCACATTAAGAGGTGATTTCTGAGAAAAGTGGTGACATTTAAAACGTCTGCAATATTATTCTGTCAAATAGTCAAGAAGGTCTTGCTTGCCACCAAGTGAGAATGGAAACTGAGGTTAGATTTGTGTGTCATACTAACTCTCTTTCTTGCAAAACATCCTTCCTTAAATGTGATCAGAAACAATGACAAAAGAAGCTCTCCAAGGATGTTTTCAGCACAGCATGTTTTTACAGTGTTTCTTATAAAGTGTATTATTTGTAAAATGCATTAAACATACTTTTGAGTAAGAAACATTGCTAACAAAGATGCTGAACTCTAAAGGAAAACATTGATTACATGAAGGGTCTCCTGTCTCCAGGCTGCTTCAGTTCAATAACACTTCAGAAGGACCAGAGTCTCTTTTTAATGTAAATACTGCTTTAAAGTGAGGAACAAAGCTAACCTGAAAAGTGTCAAAGTTACCTTTATACACTGAAGGGCCTGAGGAGGCTGTTGGTTTATCTTATCTGGCCTAGCTGCACCCATCACTGTGTCATCAGAATTCCTGACAGTTGTGGAGAGGATATTTAGTTGATAAGCAATGTTTAAACTTTTTTTTTAAAGGACATTTTCCTCTTCTCTAAAGTTCTTTCCACCTTCCTGCCTCAGTGGAGATATCAAGAAAATAGTCACACTTTCAAACAGATGATAGTAAGGTAGCAATTAACACCAAAAAGTTTCTCAAAAATGGATTTCCTTTTCCAGATAAACTATTTTGCCCCACTGTACATCTGCTGTGTGTGGCCATATGTGAAGTTTCCTTGTCTCAGACTCAGTAGTAAACCCCAACAGCTGCCAACCAAGAAAGGCATGTGCACAAACAGAACAATAAAACTACTGCAGAATACTTTATATGCCCTAAACTTCTCTAATGAGGTTTTCTTCACAGTTGATTTCTGATAAATGAGTCTCTGTCCTATAAAGCATGCTAGTTGGGGAGTTGAGAATTGGCAATTATGGAGTATGTCATGCCAGGAAGCAGATGTGTGAGCTGTGGTGTGACTCTGACATGTGCAATGTCAGACTACCCTGAGCATCTCCACAAGCCTCTGAGGTCCTGATCTTGCTTTCTCTATTTAGTCAAAATCCCACTGAAACCAAGGCAGGGGTAGCTTCATTAAATATGCAAAAATCAGCAGCCCACAGATTCAGTCATCTCTAGTACTTTTAAATGACTCAAAGCTCAATGCCTGTTTTAAAGAAGAAACAAACAAAAGGATTATTCTCTATGAAAGATATTTATAAGGTCCCTAAATACTCTTATAGCTTAGACACTTGGCTATCATTTCAGGAATCAATGAGAAAAACCTGGTGGTTTTTTTTTTAATGCTCTGCAGTGTTGCTGCCTAACCCTGAAGGTTCCCTAGACCACACTGGGTATATGCTCAAACACCTCAGACCTAACAACTCTCAGAAGTCTAGAGCCTAAATCCTAAATGGTGTTTTTAATGTTGTACTTCAACAACGAGGACAGAAAAGGAAAGGTAACGCTGTGGCAGATGATTCTTTCTCATCCAGGAATCCATTATTTATCCCATCCATTCGTAGTTAGAAAACCCTTCTGCAATCCTTCATTTGTTTTGTAGGAGGTGCTTTTGAAAAGAATGTCATGATAAAATAAAACTTCAGAAACATTCATCTAAATTTATGCTCCTGCCCCAAAGGATGTTGCTATAGTTTCCTTCTCATTCTTCAGGGATGTTTAATCTGCTGTTGAAGTTCTTTATTTCCAGACTCCACAACTTCTGCACTTCACTATTTGTATTTTCATTTGTATCTTTTTTTTTTTCTTTTCTAAAATATAACATTTTTTTTCATAATTGAAATAAATCCTCTCACTTCTTTTTCAATTGGGTAATAGATTGTTTTCTTCTTGTCTGCAGCAACCTTTTACATACTTAAAGGTTGCTATCACATCCCCATCAATCACCATTCCCTTCCCTCAACTAATAAACCCTAGATATTTCAATCTCTGCTTACACGCCAGGTTACGTAGTGTTCCAGTTCTTCTCATTGCTCTTCTGTGGATACTTTTGCAGTAGCTCAAATTGGTCACAGCATTCCAGCTGATGTTTTGCCCACACAGTTTTAAGTGGAGATTAACAGCAACTGGCAGCAAAGGCAGTGGGGAAGAATCCTATTCTAGAGCATCCAAGCTTTTTTGCTATTTATCAGAATGTCTAACTAAGCTGTGTAGCCTGCTGTGACATAATAGTACGAATTTCATCCCATCTGAAAGTGTTAATTTCACTACCCTAAAAACATCTCCATTTTAAAGTCTCATAAGGCATTTGGAAACACTGAACTAACAGCCCGCTGGATAATGTCATGTTCTATATTTAACAAGATAAGCCACCTTTTATTTCCCCAACCAGAGCAGAACTTCACATCCATGTGAGGATAATGCATTCATTTAAATGTGATAGTCTCAGCAGTTTTCAAAGTTGGGGTGTTTTTTAGAAAATAAATTTCCAAAAGAAAATAAAAACAGAATTTCAGACAAAAGATTTGTCTCTTAGGATATAGCAGTACTTAATTCAGCTCTACCAGAAGTACTATAACAGAGAAAATCAATAAAACCCCTCTATAAATACAGACTACGAGCTTGAGGTTTGTCTGTTTTTATTTTGTTATGCCTGATAGTCACTCTATTCCTATGATGCATAATCAATATTAAATTAAAATAACTGGTCTATAAATCCCCAATAGTGAGAATTCTGGCTTTCATAATATATCATAAAAGCCTTTTTAAGTGTACTATTTTTGAACCTAATCCTTCATATGCTGTGTGCAGTTATTCTGTGCAACAGATGCTCAGACAACAATTTCTTACTTAGAAATATTGTTTGTCTGCCTTAGATACATCGAGACTGTTCATTATTACTCTACATATTGCAGGAGGGAAACCAGAAATATCTATTGATTACCTATCAGGGCAATGGGAAATGATCCTTGATATTCTAGTGGGGGAGAAAAGTTTTCACTTCAGGAAGCACATTTTGCCTAAAGAAATAAGACTTTGGGGAACACTGCAACAGAGTAAACAGGAAGGTAAGAAAGTTCATTATAAAGAAGACACAGAAATTTACCTAAATGAAGCAAAAGCCCTCTTCTATCTACAGCAAAGGAGGTGAGAGGAAAACAAAACTGTTTGTGTACTGTAGTACTCTCTGGTGACTTCATCCTCAGTTGACCCATATCTGGTAAAACTACTGTCTGTCTGCATGGCAGAGAATGGCTGGGTCTGCAGTTGCCTAGGAAGTTGAATATACATTGCCCAGTTTATATTAGTTGTTAGCTAATATCTATACAATTCATTTCACTATTGATTTAATAAGACTTAGGGATTTGAACTGAGCTCTGATCCTGTTGGGATCACCTATCTTTCCCAGTAACTGCAGTCTCAAAATCAACATTTGGGCTTCAGTCAGGTATCACTATGCGTTTCCTAGATCCAGGATTTTCATGTCTGATTAGTCAATATTGGCTTCTCTTCACACTCTGAAGTAGAAGGGAACAGGTGGGTAAAAGAACAGGACTTTCTTCCTAACCAGGCAAACGGTAGATGTCACAGGAGCATCACGACCTTGCTTTGACCAAGAGCTGAGGACTAAGTATTATCAGCCATGGCAGACGGGGCAACTCAGACAAGAACTGAGTGAGATGAGCCTTGGTAGGGACCCTGGTCCAACAAAGGATGGTACAATGACACCTGAGGCTGCTGGAAAGGTGCAGTGCAGTATCACCATGGACTCGTTTGACTGATGACCACAAACTCCTCTGGGAAAACATCACTCCATGGATGTCTGGCACTGGTATGAGCAGAGATCGCATGTCAGGGCCGAGCCACTGACCAGAACCTGACACTGAGCCTGACCAGGGTGAGCACCATGTTTCCCCAGGCTGGGCTGTGCCCAGAGTGGTGCTGGGCAGCGGGTCTTGCCTAACTCCTGCTCTGCACACATGTATGTGTGTATGTTTGTAAACACACAAAGCTCTTCCAGATAGTCTGTCTCTTGCCTGGTCCACTTCATAAATTGAGCTTACTGGTGTCCCTTGACAGACATTCCTTTTTGCCTCTGCAAAAGAAAATTGTGTCTTGGGACTTTAACCTATATAGCTGGATCACGCACTTAAGTCTAAGTATGCCCCCCTGTTGGAGAAGATGTGTGTCACAGTTCCCTCATTTACTAAGAATGAATCTACCTCCATTTACTGAAAGATCTTACGAGTTCTGGTAGGTTTCATGGACTGGACAGATACTACAACAATGTCCAATTTTGCTGTAAGTACTCACTTCCCTTGACCACCTTTAGCGTTCCAAGTAGTTTTTATTATATTATACAATTATAAATTCTTATCCAAGATTTTTTAACATCTTCCAGTAATGCATTAAGATTACTGAAAGCCTTCATATATTTCTTTTCCTCTCTTCTGTCCTTTCCCCTGTTTTCTAACAGTACCTTGAGAAGTAAGGGGCTGGGATTTTATGTTTGAAAAAGAGGCACAGCAATGAGGTATAGCTTGAAGAAAATATAACTTTAACATTTATACTTAAACTGACAGATGTTGAGCATAGTATTTACTTAAGTTATTGAAGTTCAAATAAAATTGTTATTATAATGCTAAGAACACTCTATTATGGGAAAGGAATTCTTTCAAATTTCAGAATTTAACATATTTGGTTAAGATCAGTAAGGATGGTTATTTGATTTAAGATATTATCAAAACAATGGAATGAATAATATACTCTTCTTCCTAATGGCATTTTCAAACAGTACAAGCCAAGAATTATGCATGGAATTATACATATTAAATACCGTTTTTTATATTAACATACTGTTTTTATCAGCAAAGTAATCTTGCATAACAGGAATGCATATTCATTTTGTATAGATATAAAATATATATTATAGTTTCATGAAAAACTTTTGGCATTTAACTCCATTTTTTTTTAAGTTGGTGAAAGGTAGCAGAGATAGAAGGGGAAAGGATAACAAGTTGCTCTTTTTTTTATTTTTCTATTGCACTAAAATCATGACCTAGCTTACCTTTGGCTGTGCAGCTATAGACTATACATGCCTACTCCTAATAATGATAACTGTATTTTCTAATTCTTATTTACTGAGTAAGGTTTTATAAACATTTTCTTGATGTATTTAAACATCTATTTTTGCTCAAAGAAAGTTTGCCACATAATCAAGTCTCATGAGTGAAGGCAAAATGTTGTCATTTTCCTTCCCCACTGTATTAGTCAGTTCAATTGTTGTTTTCTGAAGGATGCCTGCTCCTGTAATGGTATTTATATTCTGATTCTTGTTATGCTGTTGTCCTGCCTCCAGTATGTTATCCATAGTACCATAAACAATTGATAACCCACTTGTGCTTTTCATGACCCATATTTTCTCCAGGTTACGCTGTAGCTGTCCCTGCCTGTAAAAATCTTCTTTTTCTTATTTGCCATACATTACTGTCAATTCTATAAAAATGATTATCATCATTCCAAATTTATCATTTCCTCTCTGCTGTATAAAACTCCTCCAAACACCACATAGGGTTAACATTTTTATACAGACATAGAATATTTTGACAAACTGAATTCTTGTAATTTACAGTACAGAACAAGATGATAATGAACACTGCTCTGAACTAGACCTCTGGGTTGTTATTTGTCTCGCTGTTTGAATAAGAATGTGCTTGAAGTTATGATCTAAGAGGACACTTCTGCTGCCTTCAAAATGAAAAATAATGGCAGGAGAGAAAAAAAAAATGTAATGATTTTATACCAGTCAAAATCTCCCAGATATTACAAAGCCCTTTATCTGTGACAGACAATATTAAAAAAAAAAAAAAAAAAAAAAAAAACAACCCAAACTGTAACAACACAAACCTTTAATAAAATATAAGAAAGAAATGGGTCACCAAACAGATGACATATATTTGCTAACCCGAGGAAATATTTCCTAGTGTATACAATTACTCTTTCTGTTGAGTGCCATGACACCTATTATGAGATATAATATTACTTGGAGAAGACCTGTGTTGTCCACTTGAAGAATAATTAAGTTTTCCATTGCTCAGTAGATTACATCTGAAAGCACAACTACAGATGGAGATAACAAGGCAGAAAAGCAAGCTTATATCAAATTGAAATCATAAAAGAGAGAGAAAAAAAGGAAGAACAGCACAATATTTTTTACCTTTAAAATATGAAGGCTTTTTTACCTGCTCAAATGTCTTGGTATTATTTTTTAAATTTGGTTTGGGGCAGCAGCAATCAATTACAAATAATGTATTTGTAGAAAATCAGTTTCTATTTGAGTGTATAAAACATCTTTAATGACATAGCATGTTATTCTACACAAAAGAATGTTCTTGTTTAGAGAAAACTAGCCATAGACTGGTGAAAAATTGCATCCAGCATCAGTTTTTCACTGTGTTTACAATAAATCTCTGTATAGAATTTTCCCAAGGCCTAAATCTACACAAGAAGTTAGGGTCTTGTTCAATCTTTTCTTAATACACATATAACTACTATTAGTGTGAATTCCCATAACTATCCACTATATAAAAGAAAGTCACTGAGCCATATCCTGAGAGCTAAATGCCAACACAATTCAATATTTAAGTAGCTAAATCCAAGAAAACGATCCGTGAAATCCTTGCCTCACCTGAAAACGTTTGTTAAATTTTTCTCCAGCAATATCCCAAATCCTGCTAGTGTACAAGCTCACAACCTGACAAGTCTGATCACCTTGCACTGGTATTGAACCACGGTGGACAGGAGCAGAAAGAAATTACAGAGGTTACCTGCTGCATTCCTTCACTCAAGTTCAGATCAGCTATACTTGTGTTATTCATAATAGATTATTACAGTTTGGTTTTAAAGAGCTTTAATTAACTAGGAGAGTCTAGCTTGGCTGCTCCAGATGTAGACATCTAAAACTATGTGAGATGAATCTCAGCTTTTGTGTGAGGAACAGGAATATATAAATATAATGGGAGAAAGGGGTGGTAAGAAAAATGGGTTAAAAAACCTAAAAACTATGGTATGGGACAATTGTGGGCCTGTAAAGACAGGGAGGACAGTTTTGAGGCACTATCCTCACAAGTTGCAGGTAGATGCTTACAATCCAATCATGTATTGTTTACAATCACAATCAAAAGTTTCCTGCTCCAGCAACTGGAAGAACCTAACCAACGATAGCAGTATGTAACCTTTTGTGACTTCAGAAGTCACACCTAGACTAAAGACATAAGATTGCAATAGAAACTTGAGCATTAAAAGCTATAATACGGAGTACTACTCCGTAATAAAGAGTTTGGGATTGTATCGCAAACTCTTCCATGCATTGCAGACAGGAGTTGGATGACTAAATTA
The DNA here is from genome assembly GCA_026546715.1 of Gallinago undulata. Classification (NCBI taxonomy): domain Eukaryota; kingdom Metazoa; phylum Chordata; class Aves; order Charadriiformes; family Scolopacidae; genus Gallinago; species Gallinago undulata. The sequence goes on from JAOTQQ010000023.1 coordinate 94,377,651, forward strand.
TTCTTTCTGTTCCTGTCTAAGGACTTATAATAATTTTCTAAAGGGCACTAGTCTTTTAGTTCAGCAATGGAAAATACTTATGCTGCTGAGGAATGAATTTTCACAGTTTGATATTGAATCTTATGAATTCTACTGGAAACAAAATGCCTTTTAAACACCAAGTGAAATTTACTGTTGTAGCAAATGAAGCAGAACTATAAACAACATTGAGACCTTTGAGTTAGCAAGACCTTGCATGACATACAGCATGAAATGTGAGATTTTTGCATTTCAGACTACCTCTAATCAAGCAATAAATATAAGAGATATTTCATGAATATCTCTTCATGAATATCATGTGAAAAATCCCAAAGAGATTGGGAATTTCGGTGCTTTTGTTTTCTTGTGATTTTATTTTTAAAGAGTAAAGGTTAAAAACAAAGAACAAACCCACAAAAAAAGAAAACCAACCAAAACCACCAAAACTAAGAAAATGACAGGGTATTTGAAAGTCTAAAGTTTTAGTAATAGGTTGAGCATTTAGCTGTGTGCCACAGGCTTCTATGTCAGTTTATCTGACATGTCATTCCACCTGCCCAGAAGAGGTTGCCTACCTTCCATGCAGAAATCCAGCCTGTTTATTTTGTAGCATTGTCTAGCATTGTAAGTCCCTAAAACCACCTATTCGCTTATTGCATGGGCACATATCATGATGAAAAACTGTTCAAAACTTTCTGCTATGAGAGAGATGCCATTCTTTATTTTGAGCCAGTTATGATCCAAGGACACATCAAAAAAGAAGGGGAATGGTGAACCTCCAAGCATACTTATCCCATCCCTCCCACATCCTATGAGTCTGAACTACTGTACCTGGAGGTATTCTGAGTGAAAGCACTTTCCCTGCTGAAAGGGAATAGGAGAATGAAGAGCAGAAGAAAGCAGGCAGGAGCAAATCTTACCCTGCAATCATAATCAGGGCACCCAACCAAAGGAAAAGGCTCAGGAGGAACATTCCCCTTCAATGACTGCTGGTCATTGAGCAATGATAGCTACTGCAAAACGCAGCACCACTTTTGATGGTGAGAGTCAGTCATCTTGTTGCCTCCTCTCTGAACAAACAACCCTCACACTGCTACCTCCAGAGGGCTCTGCTTCAAACAGAAGAGTGAAAGGTATATTTAGCCCATATGCTGTAGTTTCAACATGCTAAGGCTGAGAAGGACCTCATGCCCCAGTGTCTTGCTCTCACTGGTGGGGAGTTATTTAAAACAATACGCAATTTTAAAAACCTCAAAAATTTGAATCTTTCTTGCCTCATGTCTTGGTTTTTTAACAGAGCAGTGTTGTAAGACTATTTTCAAAAGAGGAAGGAGGGTGAATCCTTGATGGATGGAGCTTCCTGATAATTCCTACTGTTTTCTTATATGATTATATATAATCATATATGGCAAATGTTAGAGCCTGACCCTCAAAAGGCAGATGACCTCTTCTGTCAGTCATCACTATATGTGCCTCTCTTGGGTGTCACCAAGACACCCAAGCACAACTACACAGTTCTTGCCAGGCCATGGGCAACATATATTCTGCTTCTCACTTCAGCACTATGCTTAGTTCAAAACCCGCTTCAGCTCTGCTGAAAAGAGTGAAATGCTAGTGCAGCCAGAAAAACATAACAACAGCAACAAAACATTTCCAAATTATTAAACACTCCTTACAGGTCGTAGTTACATTTACCTTAAGATCAGAAAATTCCATATCACAGCTAGATAAAATCCCTGGACTATGTTCCCTTGGCTAACACAATATACAGTAGGTATCCAGTTTTCTAACGAAACTCTTCTTCACTGATGTCTTTTATCACAAGATTTTTATGATTGTATATTTTTATATTATGAGGCTCATAACAAAAGCATACCCTTTTGATCATTAGATTTTTGTGCTATACTTTTCAAAGAAATAACAAAGGCTAAACTTGAAACTGTATCCTTTATGTTCAACTTAAAATACGAGGCATAGGGACACTTGTTAAAGGACTGAAGTTTGTTTGTGCTTATTCAGTGAAAATCACCCAGCATAAATAACTTGCAGAAAGTTTATAGCCTGCTTAAATGTCAGGAAAGCTTTATTTTAATGACTTAGCTGCTAACACACCAAAGGCCTTATGAATACTCTGAACTTAAAACACATAAATGAATAAAACAACCTACCAGTGTATTTTGTTAGATTTTATGTGCAATTTCAGTCTAGTTACTTTATTCAGAGGTCTATATTGATGATGATCAAATAATCCACCCTTTTTGACATTCTTTTATTGGCCTAATGAATTCTTCAACATTAGTCAGCAAAAATTTTCAATGTGCTAAAAAAAATAATAAGTCAGCCTTGTTCTAATACTACTCACTTGGGAAAGAATATGGCTTGGAAATAATTCAATTGAACCAGCTAGAAGAAGGAAGGAATTATCACTTATCAATAGAAAGTGTTTCTGAAGATTACATTGATTACTATTTGGATAATATAGAACAATTCAGCAGATCCTGACTCCCATATCAGTGTACGGTGTCAGTATAGCGTCTAAGAACATACAGTTGCCATACAACCTTCTCATGAAACTGAAAGATAGATCTCAGTTAAAACAACATCTCATGGTCAATACACAGAAGAAAGTCTGTGGCAGGAAGTAACTAAACATGAGTTTATTCTAACAACATTTATGAAACAAAAATCAATTTTTCAATTAAGAGTACTTACTTTGCTAGACAAAGTTGAAAACATTAAGAAATACAAATTAGAACCCACTAAATTAATAATTGCTGATGGGAACAGAGATCAAATGATGCCATTAGCTGGATATCATTAACCATTAGCAAAGGCCAAATTCAAAAAGTTCATTTTATCAGGGTTTTTTCTTTTTTAAAAAAGGAAAACCTAAGAAAAATGCAGAGAGGTTTTAACAGAATTGTCCAATTCACAAAGCAGATGAATAGTGTTGCATATTAAGAGCATGTTTAAAATAAAGAGCAAGAAAAAAACAAAGGGGGAAATATTCCTGAATTAATGAAATGAAACATTATATCAAACTATAGTATCAAGCTCGTAGCTATTCTGAACAAAAGAGAATGCATACGCAAAGTCAGGGAACCAGTTATGAACTTACTTTCCTGAGACTATATTTGAACATTAAAATTTAGGAGTGAAAATAAATACTTTGTTTTAAGGATATTAATGGAAAGAATCAAATTTAATAACTACAGAATATTGAAAAGCCCCAGATATAAAATTACATCAGCTGTATTTTTAACAGCAGGAAGCATTTACTGTCTCATACTACCACCACCACAGAACTGTGCAGTCCAATTACATCATTATACACAGGCTTAATGGTTACAGGAATATGGGTTAGGGTATAGGCAAGGATAGACATGTGAAAATAAGACTGACCGTATAATTCTCAGTTATTCAGATCTAATACACTGTCAAAAGCATCTGTAAATCATAGTATGTTAAGGCATGGCCAGTTACAGAGGAAATGCAGTGTAAAAGTTCATGGTAAATAAAATTCAAAATCCATCTACCCTTGGAGTTAAATAAACTGTTCCAAATTCATGTAATAAATTCTGTCAAATGGTAGCAATTTATAGTAGTCTTTATGAATCGTATGCAATATTGTAGCATCAGGTCTGGAAAGTTAATAAATCTACCCTAAGGCAAAATTCATGCTCATGTATAGAAACAAAATGCATGTAGCCGATATCTTCCCCACTGAACCCTTTAAAATTTTCCCTCAATGTAATTATGTATTTTTTGCAGAAAGATGTTTCCTGTACGTGTCAGTGCATTCCTCAGATATATTTTGGGGATATACATCTTATGAAATTATGTTCAAAAAGTGAACATAATACAGAGAGAGTTCTTTCACATGGGGAGTTTAAAGTAAATGGAAGCTGATTCTTTCTTGAATTCTGATTACTCTATGTATTTTGTGTGCTATTAATGCAGTTGCATTAAATAGATTAAACTGACAAGAAAAAGTTTCATTTAGCACAACAGTTACAAATAGAGTCATGTAAAGCAGCATCTAAGCATTAAAGCTTTAACTACTTGCATGTAGGATTGACTAACACCATTGACTTACTTGACTGTACCACAACTGCAGGATGTCGTAAAAGCGTATTTCATTTTGTATTTTTCATACACAGCACCCAGGAGCGTGCTAGGTCATTTGCAGGCATAAAAGAATCCTCTCTCCAGGAGATGGCTCTTTTATTCTTCCTTGTTTGGCTGTTACCTTTAATCTAAACTTAAAGCCATTTACACTGATAATATATGCTTGCTTCTCGTGTGTAGAAAGCAAAACACAGACTCTGGCACTCAAGCCGGCTGCAGGATCAAAAGCCTCATCACCGCCTGACAGGCCATGAAGTAGCTGCCTCTGGAGAAAGGCTGAACTTCTGCTCCTACCACACAATTCCTGGCCGCAGAGCCTGGCAGACCTCCTCCCTTGCACAGCGGGGCACAGCACTGGCAGCTCCCACCGCTAAAGAAAACAGAAACAGCAGCAGCTATTTGCCTCCGGGCTGTAAAATGCATCATTTCAGGCAACTAATCCCCATTAAGAGGGCTGTAGGAAAAGACCTGCTCTTGCAGAGATAGAAAAATGTGAATACGCTTTTAATTAAGGACTGGTATAAAGTGACAGCAGAATTGGGAGTGTGTGATAATATTCATGACGTTTTGAACTGTTGCAGACAGAGCTTACGTGTGGCACTCGGTGCTTCCAGCTGAAGCTCGCTTCGCAAAAATGAGACTCCAGGGGCTTGATGTGCCAAGGTGCAGAACTCTCTCACAGAGTGCTGAGGGCTCTTCACTGACACGGGAAGCAGACAGACGTGGTCACACTCAAGCCCCCACAGAAATGCCCGGAATTGACAAGATCAAGTGCATCTTGAACTGTGAACAAAAGGCAGGCAGAAATCAATCTTCTGATAACGTCCGGCTTCTTTGTCTCTTCCAAAGCCCCTGCATGGCTGATTAAAAACACACCAAGACTAGGCAAAGTCAACCATTCCTGTTAGCGATGCTGATTTTTCTTTCTGAACATTTTGTCCTGTACCCAGCAGCATCTCGGGCTGAATTCAGCCTCCAGCTATATTGTTATTTCTGTGATTTATAGCAGGAGATCTGACACAGATTTCTACAGAAGTATATTGCTCTGCCTACTTCCTTCCAGACTGGGATTTCAGTCTCTTTCTTACATTTAGGTGTATCTGTCACTTTTCATTTCATTCCCTTAGATGCTAGTCATACTTCACTACAATTGGTGATACTCTGTTATCGATTGGCAGTGACTCTGGCTTGTCCTTTAAACCACCATCTGTCTTTGCCTTTCCCAGGTCCTGCTGATGCCAGCTGTGCTGGTAACTGGACACCATTGCTGGAAGATTGTCTCTCACCAGTTCACACTATTTGCAGAGGAACCCAACAACCACAGGGGAAAAAAAAAAAAAAAAAAAAAAAAAGAAGTGCTCATTATACCAAATGTTAGTGAGTGGTTCCAGCACTGATGGCAGGCAGACATTGGCACCTAAGAGAGTCTAGTAGCAGTGCTGGGATATAGAAATCCAACATATGAACTCAATAACTCTGAGTAACATCAGAGTGAGCATCTTGCCTGATGCTCACCAAACCAGAATCAGTTACACTAGGTCTGTTTCAAGGTATGATTGTATGTAAAACTTTGTAATTTTTCAGTAGTTATTACCTTTTATATGTGCATTTGTTTGCATCGTTACCCAGAAGTGAAAAGGACATGCGGAAATTCTGTTTGGGTTCATTTGCATTCAAAGATCACTGTAAGAAACCTCTGAGAGTTGGAAAACAGTCAAAATCCATTTCTGAAGTGCACATGTTGTCCACTGCCTTACACTGCCTGTTGTACATATGCCTATATTTGTATGTGTATATATAATTTAATAAATAAACTTGCAAATGATGACATGCATAAATAGCTCCTGGATTTTTAAAGATGCATAAACTCCTGTTTTGCTTGTTCTGTACTGCAGATTGTTTCCATATGTGCCGCTATTTATGTACACTCTTAATGCTAATATGATGTTGATCCAAGTCTGCATCAGGCTTGCTTTTTCAGGTGTGAATCATAAACGCATCCATTTATCCACATTACTGTATCTGCTTCTGATTTAAGATGTGAAGAGAGGGCAAATCCAGGGAATGGTTTTGTGCTGAACGATACCTGAATTTGAGTTTATCATTACATGTATTAATGGAAGATCTATCCTGGCTATCCCAAATGACAGTCAGTATAAACTTCATGGGAAAGATAATATCTGTGTGCTTATTCATTCTGTAGTGTTACAGAAATATGTTAGGGATCTATTTATTTATTTATTTTTATTGATGGTGGTGGTAGTACAGTCCTTAATAGCTGCTTGTCTGTAAAACCAGCTGCAATGTTTACCAGGAATTCAACTAGCTCAGACACAGTTAGTTTCATAAAAGCCATTAAAAGAGCCTCCATTAAAATGTCTCCACTATGAGACAAGGTAGAAGTACTCTTTTCTGAGACTAAAAGTGGAAATGTCATTTGTCATTTGGAAACTAGAAATCTCTCCCATCCCTGTTTTTAGATTATGGTTTTAAAGCTCTGACATTTTTCACTACAGCTTAAACTATCATGTGCATAAATACATACACAGTTCTGCAGACAAGCCATTTTTCCAAATCAAAGCAAATCAACAGCTGCTTAAAACATAATGCTGCAGATACTTGTGGGCAGGAACAGTCTGATTTGCCCATTGCATGAGTATTGATTTTTGATTGCGGAGGTTATTCTGCAGATGAAAAGATCATAATCATACTAAGAGACGCTTCACGGAAAACTTGCACTCTACAAAACAAAGTGGAAAAAAACAATTCAGCTAACAATAAAAAAGCTGTGATTACTGCTATCTTCATCCTTGTTTCTACGACCCTGCTGTAAATGACCTTAAATGTCTGTTCATATCAGTACTACCTAAATAGCCAAAAGTGGGAAGTTGGGCAAAAGAGAAGGAAAAAAAAAAAGAGAACTACAGAACACTCTAGTCTAGTTTCTTTATGTATCTTAAGGACTTACCTGCAGTTGCTCTCCATCCTCCATTTCAGAAGCTTGGAGAAGAGATCTGTAAACAATGAGGGGCAGAAACTCAACAGGTGAGGAAAAAAAATGGATTTGTGGACTGCGGAGAAAAAAAATATGTTAAAAATTCAAGACAAGAAAGTGCTCGGCTGCTGAGCTCTGTTCTGGAAGCACTTCAGGGCCACAGGCATGGCCCTGTTGGACTTGAAAGTTCTTGGAACCACCCCAACTTCTGTATCAGTGCATGTGTAGAAAACCCTGGGCTGTGGGACTTATTTAATCATGTCAGGATATGGGAGGTAGACTGATTCCATGCCGATATCCCATGGAGCCCCTAATCTTGCTATACATACACGGTGCTTGTATAGCACACACAGGCTGTACCCAAGAAAAGGCAGGTACAGCTTCCACCTTCTTCAAAATGAAGAAACTGTGGTTCTCCTGATGACCTTTGGTATTATAGTTCGCTGATCAGAGTACTCGCTCTGCAAACAAAAGACCCAAGGTCATTTTTCTGCTCAGCATGAGCAGATTTAACCTCACATCTTCTACCTCCTATGTGAGCGTCCTAAATATTAGACTGCAGACACTTCTCTGCATGTGACAAGGAAAGTATCATCCCCTCCTACTGAAACTGTGGCTTTGCAGCTGAAAGTAAAATTCACTGGAGTAACAGTGGAATATAAAAACACAAAGAAATTATCAGCTATTTTTGTACCTAAAGCCACCAGCTTTGTGGGTAAGAAAATGAAGAGTTGGCATTAATCGGGGTAAAGCTGAAATACTACAGTAGGGATTTAAGAACATTACCACCTCCACTCAGAGAGGGCTAGTTGTCCTTTGTACCTTTTGGGAAGAGGCTGATTCTGCAAATGCCACAGGTGCATTCGGTGCATATATCTCAGATCAGTCTTCCCCAGGGACTTATGGAGAAGAACATGGAGCCCAAGGTAGAAACTCGATCCACTCACCTCTGGATAGTAGAGCAAGCACTAAACTAATAGGTATAAGGGGACTGAAGACTGTTGTGGATCTAGTTCAAGGAAGAGCCACAAGAAATTCTGTAGATGCTCATTTTTCAGTTGTAACGTGGAAGTACATAAGAAGATAATTCTGTGGTAAGAATTCTGGGGGAGTTGCTAAGCAAGAAGGATATGGTCTCTGCTTTACTGATTGCATACATACTTTGTACAACAGCATTACTTCTTAAAATGGATAAAAATTACTGGACTACCAAAATATATTCATCTTTTTGTCTCCTCCCTTTTTATCAGCTCAATGATACTAACTGCACGGCTGAGATGCTATGAAAAGAGACCCCTTCCACCATAGCTTGCTACCTGAGACAAGGGTACCTGCAACTGCAGTCCAGGACTCTGATCATAGAATCATAGGATGGTTTGGGTTGGATCATATAGTTCCTACCCCCTGCCATGGGCAGGGACACCTCCCACTAGACCAGGTTGCTCAAAGCCCCATTCAGCCTGGTCTTCAACACTTCCAGGCATGGGCCCTCCATCACCTCCTCCCGCTCCTTCTTCACTCACATTGGTGTCTGCAGAGTTGTTTATCTCACATCTTCTCACTGCTCTCTCTCAGCTGCTGTTGCACAACAGTTTTTTCTCCTTCTTAAATACGTTACTATGGAGGTATTACCACAATTGCTGACTGGCTCAGCCTCAGCCAGTGGTGAGTTCATATTGGAGTTGGCTGTCATTGTCTTTATTGGATACAGGTGCAGCTTCTGGCACCTTCTCACACAAGCCACCCCTGTAGCCCCCCCTGCTACCACAACATACCATGCAAACCTAGTACAAATTATCTTTCAGATCTCATATTTGATTTGCACACACAAAGGGTGGGGTTTTTTTCATTTACCATGAGTTGTTTATTTGTTAGGGCAGTTTGATGAATAGAATTCATTATGGCTGGAGAGCTACAGTGGCTAACCAATACCACTGAGTACTGCAGTGTGGAGATGAACTACGCAGAAGAATAGCATCAAAACTGCAATTTTCTTCTGATTAAAACTTCACAGAATCTTTTCATTCCAGTGAACTGACCATGTTCAAATTTACAAAAATGCTTTCTTGCCTTAGAAATGCTGCCTTTTTTAATCTATGCTACAGTCATTTCTCCTGTCCAAAGAGGTTGATTTGTCTTTCCTTGTTCTTTATTCATCATTTTGGTCAGTTCTGAAGAAGCAAATACCACCATCTTCTCAAATTGCTACAGAATTTTTGTGAATAGAAAGCTTCAAACATAGAGGAAGTGGCTTTTATATTGTAGCTGAGTCCAGCTAAGTTAAAATGGATGCCTCACTCCTTTGCTGTGAACACAGATAGCAGCTTTCTTCACATTTATTTGCAAGAATTATATGAGAAATCTAAAAGGAGGTATTGACTTTGAGAAAAACTTCAGATGAATCTGTATTTATTTATGTTTCCATTTTTAGAAATTTCGGTAATACCCATTTTCTCCAGCATCAGCTTTAAAGTGTACCAGCTCTACATGGAAAGGATGAAAGTCAATAATCAAAAATAGTTTATAAATTATGAGTAGGATGCAGGTTCTGAGTGCACATGGCTGGAGATGTGATAAAGCTACATTTTTAAGCTGCCTGTGGTTAGCTTCATGATACTGCTAGATATTCTGCTCTATATACCTATTTGAAGAACTGTCTCACTGGTGGGAAGGAAAATGGGCAGGTTTTCATTTTCACTCTCCAATAGTATGACTTCTTCTTGAGCTGGAATTAATACTTGATTATACTATCCTTCTTCCATTTCTATTTCGAGGAGCAATGGGCCAAAGAGATGAGGATTTGCTAAAACATAATGCAGAGCACACAGAAAAAATGTGTGTGAAATAGGGAATTATAAGGTTATTAGGGGAATGGCTATGGTTGATGAGGCAGTTACAGCTTTGTAAGGGAAACAGCAGAGGCAGTGTGTTGTGGAGTAGAAACATTAAGTACCAGAGCGCCTCAACAAAAAAGAAGTCAGAACAGTATTTTGCCTTTTTACCACTCTTACAGAGGTAGCTGCACCTTTGTCTTTTCAGTATCTATGACTGCATTTCTGAAATGTTAGATGTCTTTACTTGCCTTTGGACATAACTTAAATGTTTTTCACTTAGACTGAGCATAAAGCACTGCTACATGTAGTCTTACCAAGGTGTTTCACGTAGTGTCCTGTGCTCAAGAGAGGGGATGATTATAGGAACTTGGGCATGCAGTGAGTGACAGTCCCTCTCTGGCTTTAGCAGTCCCCCAGCTTGAACAGTCCAAGCATTAACAGTATCTCTGAAGGAGAGGCTGCATCTCAAACACTGAGTACATCTCAAAACAGATACAAGGTGTTGGGTTTTTTTTCTTTTTCTTCTTTTTCCATCCATGTAAATCCTTAGCCCTGTGACCGCCTCTGATACGTCCTCAGATCCCAATGCCACAGTGCTGATGAGCAGCTATTAAAACAAAGTTGTTTGAGGGTTTGTTTGCTTGTTTGTTCACCAATTGGAACAAAACAGCAGGCAAAGGGCTTTTAAAACAATCAGCCCACAGACATACCCAGTCTCACCGTATGCTTTCCTTCAAGCTCAGTTAGATAAGCATTCCTCTTGAGTTATGGAACTGCAACCAAGTCAAATCACATCCATGACTGCTTGTCCTAGTGGCCTCTGCATTCCTTAAGTTGCATACATCCCTCTGTATTTGATGAGAGTTTCTGGGCATAGTTATCATAAAGATCAACGGTTTCTTTTCTTCAGCCTCCAAGTGTGAAGTCTCTGGGGCTTGAAATTGTTTTGTGTTTTTTTTTCCATAATCCATACAGCAGAAGTTTATCCAGGAGAACATCACATATTATTTGCTTGGTGGCTTGGAAAGCTACACCTCTAAGATCCTTCTCGTGAGCTGTCCTAGCACTTCCGAGGCCTTGATGTCTGCTGTCAATAAGGTTAAAATCATTGTCATTTATTGGTCCAATGCAAAGTCCTTTGCTGGTACCTTCTCTCTGGCAAAAACATACTATTTTAAGTACAGCCTCAAAATATATGATCTTATTAATAAGTATAGTGAAAATGTAAGGTATAAGAGAAGGGAATTTTCTGGTTTACCAAATATCAAACTAACTGAGCTGATAGTTATAGGAGACCTGAGGTTATTTTTCAAGCTACCAGATTTTTTAAATTTACTGAAGCTCTTACACTTTACTAGTTTCCAAGGGATAAGTGGCAAGAGTGAAAAACGCCTGCTCTTCTGCATTCTCAGAACATACAATTCAGTCAAAAGATACAAATTAAATATAGCATTTCAGCTATAATAAGATCTTATTTAACTTATTTTCCACAAAAAAAATATTATTGTACTGAGTTGCACAAGTTGTCCTACTGTAGGAAGTGGAGGTGATTAGTTATGGGTAAGTAAAGGGAAAACAGAAAGTCCAGAAAACAATTAAAATACTAGAAAATGAAACAACATAAAATTTACAAAAAGAAATTAAACAGGAGACAGAGACAATGCCTCTGTTTATGTACTGGTACTGAAAATTCAGACACAGAAAAGGATCTTGCCTCTACCAATTCACTGTAATTGGACTCTGTTAACAGAGAGTTTCAGACCCAGCATGATAAGGCTATTCAACTCAACAGTCATAGAATCATAGAATCATAGAATGGTTAGAGTTGGAAGGCACCTTAAAGATCATTGAGTTCCAATCCCCCTGCCCTGGGCAGGGACACCTCCCACCAGAGCAGGTTGCTCAAAGCCCCATCCAGCCTGGCCTTGAACACTTCCAGGGATGGGGCAGCCACAGCTTCCCTGGGCAACCTGTTCCAGTGCCTCACTGTAAAGAATTTCTTTCTGGTGTCTAATCTAAATCTCCCCTCTTGCAATTTAAAACCGTTACCCCTTGTCCTGTCACTACTGCAATGAAGAGCCTTGCTTGGTACAAGACTGAGTCTACAGTTCAGAAATGTTAGGTCATCACAAATACATTTACTTTTCCAGAAAGAAAATGTTCTCTAATAAAAAAATCCTAACAAAACTTTTTTCCAGTCCCATGCAATACAGACAACTCACAAATGTTTTTTCCAACTTGAGAAAGGAAAGTGCCAACACACAGTAAGGAAAAATACTAGCTTATGCAGGAATGTGGAAGATGTCTCTGGATTTATTATGGAAAATATTAGGTGCAAGGGTGGAGGCAGCATAGTTTAGGAGAAGAATGGTGCAGTAGGGTAGCTATTGAGTTTGAAGTTATCCATAAGCCATTTGTCATTGAAATACTGAAATTGCCTTATAAACTATCAAATTCTGAGCTCTTTTTCTTCTTCTGATTCTTTCTTCAAGTAGTAAAAATAGCAACCCTTAGTTTTATATAAGTGGATTTTTGGGAAATTTCTTTTTATTATGAAAACAATGATTTTCTCACTATCAGAGTATTAGCAGGTAGAAGCAGCAGACAGTTTACTGCCACAGTTACATGGAGACAGTTGTAACATGCAACAACTGAAGATACCTTAAAAAAAGTTTTTCAGAATTCTTTGAAAACTGTACTTCAGAAATATTTCTTCCCATAACCTGATACTATTTTTATTATTTAGAAGCTAGGACTTTTTCTGTGTGCTGGAGTTCAACAGGAAGCTTGAGCACGTACCTAGCTTTAAGCTTTATAGCACCTCCATTGACTTCACCAGGATGTGTCATAGCCCAGATTTGTAACATGGATCAAAACCTAGCTTGGAGACAGAAAGTACAGAGTGGGATTAAATGACCACTTTTCAATCCTAGCAAAAGGTTAATAGTGGGGGCCTCAAGGCACAAGGGTATGTGTCATGATGCTTAATGATCTGGAAAGGGGATGAGTAGTGAGAAGCAACTTTTGCAGATGCCACAAAGATGCTTAAGATGGTCAACCCTGTGCTGTACTGTTAGCTTCTTCACAGGGGCCTAGAGAAGCCAAGATGATGGGAAAAAATAAAAGTGTTTTTTCATGTTATTGATAAATGGAATCTACCTTTGAAGAGAGGAGGAAAAAAAACCTGTACAAAAGCTCAGCAAGATTCAAAATTAATTATCAGATCATCAAGACAAAAAAATATCTAACCACTAGTGTAAAAATTCAAATGTTAGGAGGTGCTTGATGTATAGCTTCTGTTAGAAAAACAGAAGTTATGAATGCATGAGGAGTGGGTGATCACTACGGATACTGAGCTAGATAAGCACTGGATCCAATTCAATACCGTCAAGTCATATTTCAAGTAGACAAGGCTCCTCAATGAGTGAGTCCAAAATTATCTACTGAGGAAATTCAAAATGCTGTGGGTTTCTTTTCTTTATGATGAATAAGATTTGCTTTAACTTTAGCTTGATTCTGCAGTTCAGTTTTGAACATCTTTTCAAAAAGAAAGGTAAAGCAAATTAAATTAACTCAAGAGGTGGAAATATCAGTTCTAAAGCTGCTGATACCCTTTGAAATAAGATACACGTGATTGTTTTGGGGGCTCAGGTCCTTAAACTGGAGGAGTGAGATCAGATGTTTTGCAGCAAAAACTGAGTAAAAATGATGGCTTGAAAGCACAATGAGAAGAGCACTATTATTATACCAGTCATTTGATACAAAACACTGCGTGTATTAGCGATTCAAAACAGGAGGGGTAAATTCCCTTTAAAAAAGAGGAAGTCATCAAAGCAGAGAGAAGCACAGGGTCTCTCCAGGTTGCGCTGGCGTCCACCCGTACATCACTGCTCAGCGATCACCCAGAGCATGACTGCATTTCCAGCATAGAGTTTGTATCAGGCTCCTTGGTTTTAAATACTACATATAGTATAGAAATTGCACCTGAGGAAACTGTAGACTAGTTGCAAAGAAATAAAAGAACCTTTCTTTAGTGGTCAGAGAAAAATCACAAAGAAAGTTGCATTTTATGAGGATATTGTACAAGGATATACAGAGTAAAAAACAAGAATAATTGTTGTTGCTTTTGCAATATTGCATCTTCTATTTTGTAATTTTTCTATGTATGTATTATTCAGAAATCCCAATAAGTTCCGATTACATTAAATGAATAATAGGAAAACTCTCCTAATTAATTTTTGAGCAGTTAATAAAACACTGTGTAGTGTAGTAGATAGAGTTTCTAAAACAACTAAGGAGACACAAACATTCAAATGTTTATGCAATTCAATTTCTGTCAATGAGAGATTAATTTCTGGGCTTTTATAAAGCAAAATAAAATGAAATTTATAAAATTAAATTTAATGGAAAAATATTATGGATATTTATTTGGCTCATTTTCTTGATTCAGGACCAAAAAAAAAATACTCCTTTTTATGCCCCAGTTCACCATCCATCTTTCAGATGGGAAAGGTCTTCAGTGGCAAAACAGGACAAACCCCACCATCTTCGTTGCAAATGAAACATACCCCAGCACTGAGACAGCGGCTGGCTCTGGCTATTTTCTAATCTTCCTCGCAGTGTTATTGCTCTTCTGGGATCTATTATCAGATGGAGCCTGATATAAATCTGGTCCCAAAATCAGGGACCAACAAATGATACTGTGACTTGGCCACAGTAGGTGGGGAAACGCTGTGACTGCAGGACTGCAGCTACAACTGAGCTACCACAAGGGATACAGCAGCTGTGTGACAGTTGTTATAGCATCCTTCTGCAGATACAGTCTTGTCAATTGAAAATACCTCTGAATTCTTCCTGAAATCTGTCATCATTTGACACAACCATAAATGGGTGCCTGATTGCTTATTCTGTGGAGCCAAAGCCAGTCAATTATGATGCTGTCCTTATTGCACACTTGTGTTTTGCTGGCTAGAAAAACCGGCACGCCTGAACCAATTAAACCAGTGAACCATTTGGGCTTAGACGGATCTTTGACCTCCACCTATGAAGGCATGTTAGTCTTGCCATCCATCAGCAGAAGTGCTGTAGGGCCCAATTAGGCTTCATTCTGCCATTTAGGCTGCTAATGCAGTACAGACACCGTGGCTAGTTTACTTTTCAAATTGACATATTTCAGCCCACACACCCCCTTCTTTCAGTACAGCCTTGGACACAGTACTTTGTAGCCAATGTTTGTTCTGCGGTAAAGGAAAATATTTACTTTCCAGTATATGTACTCACCGCAGAAAACCTCTGATCCTCAACTTCTCATTCCTCTGATACGTTATTGCATGTAATTAATTCCCCATCAGGTTTCACAGCTTTCTGTGCTACCCTTCAAGTGGGAAGTAGATGTAATATATTTTCAATCTTTGAATTTGAATACCTTCCCTAAGGAGAGAAGTGATGGTCAAAGTGTGTCAGAGACCATTAGAGGATGCATATTGTATATTGTGAAGTCCAACTATCAGGAAATAAAAAAAGAAGTGAAGAACAATTTTCTGCAGAAAAGAATTACGGTATCTTTGGCACCATTTTCCTGAATAGATCAAATCTCATGTGTTTTTAGACTCATATCTACTTACTTCAGTGACAACAATAAACACTTACCTTTTTTTTATTTCTCCTAGCCCTGCAGAAGTAACATAACTATTTGAGACAGCTGGATACTATTCCATCTTGAGCATCATCGGCAAAATTGCTTGCTAAATCCCAATAGCTACACCTGTTCAAAAGCCTTGCAGGCAAAACAATCACACAGGTACCACTAAGAACATAATTTAGCCCTCAGAAACTTTGCTACTGGTGATGATGTGATATGGAAAGGAGCCTGCCTGCCTCTTGGAGCCCAGAATGAGTTTCAAACACCGGTGTTCAGGAAAAGCTCATTTAATTCTTTAGGCGAGCTCCTGGGCTGTGGAAATGAGTATGATACCTGGACAGAAGGAAAAGACGCTCATTTCTGAAAATGGGCTAGTTTCCCTGGTAGTCTGGCAGATGAAGGGCTGACTTGAATTTCCCCGTGAATACTATTCACAGCCCCAGTGATCACAGTGACAGCTAGACAGCTCATCCAAGGAGCAAACATGTGAGCTGATGATATGTAGGTAAATATTATGACAGAAAACCTGAGAGGGAAAGGTATCTTCTGCGAGCAAGTAATTTAATGTAGGAGATTACTATTTCTATAAAATAAACTACATTAAGTACTTGATGTCAGCAGTTTCACTATATCCTTCACTGGCAGTAGTAAGTAGGCCTGGAAAATCTGACTCATACTCTGACAGGATTAAACTGGTGAAACCAGTGGGAGACAAAAATTGTTTTGTAGTCAGTGTGGTGGAATATGAGGTACTTAACACCCGTCGTCCTCCAGCCAGCCATCGTTATTCCCGCAGTGCCATCTACTGGTCCAAACCCCAGATGGACCGAAAGGAACTAATTTACATGCGTATCTGTAGCAGATTAATTCTCTGATCCTGTATTAAGATAGAAAGAAAACAAATAATTATTTTTATTCTAATAGCTTTTTTCACTTTCCATAATTTCAATTTAATATTCAGGATTTCTTTCATAGATTAATATTTAGTATAAAGGGTGCCATATGGTGCAGAAAGCTTTCAAAAATGAATGCATGTGCTATACCTGAGCTAGAAATAACCTTGTTTAGCTTATATAAATGCAGAGATAAATATTTCACACTTCCTTCAGATGCAGAGATATATCTTATTTTAACAAACAAACAAAAAAAAAATAGGCACGCATGTTCTACCTCTTGTGTACTTTCCAAATCTGTGGACTAAATAATTGCTCTAAATATTTTGAAAGTTCCATAGCTTTGTTAATGTCTAATGATTCTCCTAGATTTCATACAAGAATTTAAGAACTTTACATGGGGTTTCATACAGCATGAAAGCTATACAGGGAGGGTAATTGCATCAATTATAAATCCCTTATGAGGATGTAGGTCAGATCGGTCCTTCCGTTGAAGGAACTGGAGATGAAACACTGTGTTCCTCAGTCTGGTAGAACTTCCCTTAGCTCGGTAATACTGATTGACAGATCTTATGACTCCCCTTCTAAAGCTTCAGGAAAGGATAAAATACTTTTCCTTCTACAAATTTTTCCTTCTAAAATTTTTCCTTCTAAAGCAAGGAAAGGATAGTATCACAGCTTTTTCTCTAATTTAGCTCAAAGTATGATTATAGTAACGGTTCCCCCATCCACCTCCTCAACTATGGTGCCCTGCAAGATTTATTCTTATCCTATTTAAAATCATTCTATTAGTGCTTAAATGTATTTTGAGGCAGCACAAGCTTAAGTGCCAGAAAGAGAGTGATAAGTCAATATTTATTTTATAAGGAGCACAAAGCAACATCTCCTTATCTCAATGACTAGCTGAAAGTAACATCTAGATGAAAAACAATAACTGAAGCACAAACTTAGTGTAAATAAGCTTATTCTGACAGTAAAAGGACAGAACTTGTCATTTTTACAATACCCATTACTGAAATTATCAGACACCCTGAGAGAAATTTGTTTTGTAGCACTCATTGCCCAAATAACCAGTAGAGCAGAAAATACACATGGACTTCTGTTCCAGGTCCAAAGATAGCACCTTCTAATTTTAGACAAAGGTTCATGATCTCCTTTCTTGAATCTGGGTATTTATCACAGGTAGGAATGAACCCTGTACTCTACATTAAGTCCTCAAAAGAAACTTCATGGTGCTATTTAGCAAACTACATTGAGGAAGTCAAGATCATCTGATTCTGTATTCTTCAAATGTGTGAGTTCCTGCTTTTTATTTTTGCTAGGCATGGGACTCAGTGGTCATATATTCTAGTATCAGTCAGTTTCAACACAGTATATCTTCTAAAACAGGGTATTTGAATGCATACACAGTAGAGATTGTTGAAAAATGTTCTTGTACTTCCCAGTCATCTTCAGAATGACTTCAGTGATTAACCAACAATGTGTCTGAACTATTGCTTTTTTATTGTTAATACTTAGAAAGAGGCTTTCTATCAGCCTGACTCCCCTGCGAATGTCTGCATCTGACCTCTACTTGTCCTCACACCATGAGGTTTCATTATTTATTTTGATGGTAACTGTCTTTCCTTCTTCTTGACCCCACAGCTTCATATTCTTTCTTAAATATTTCAAACAAGAATTTACTATTCAACAAACATTACCTATTTCTCTTTTCCTTCTTCTTGGCTGAATATACATGTTTAAAGCTAATACCTTTAAAAATTGATAAGGTTCATCAACTTGGTGACTATATATTCCTCAGTCACTATCACTGAAGAACACATTGACTTTTCTTACAGTTTCAGTGAGTTTTATAACAGATGAATAAAGCATATCCCATTGTTCATACTCTTGTGCAAACCATTCCACCTCTATGATTTTGGTTGTTCTTTTTGAAAACCCTAAGTTGCATTTGCATTTTTCTATTGTGATTGCTAAAAATTTCATAGGTGTAGAAATGCAGCCTGGAGACTATCATACAAGGAGTTAGTGATCCACATGCTTGCTTCCTTCCTTCTCATATATACAGGTGCACTTTGAATTGCCTGTGACCAGTTACTATGGCAGAGTACATGACTTTTCAGGTACATGCCTCTGCATCAGGGGTACCACATGAATGCTCTGTAAAATAGTATGGTTATGTTAGTGTAAGCATAATAAATGTAGAGTTAATCAATATACATGTAATCAATGTGTATTCAAACATAAGTATAGTGCATTGTCTCAGCAACCTGAAATACTATTTTGTACCTCTTTGGGAACTATGACTTTATTGAGACGAGGATGTTGGAGCATATTGTGCAAGGGACTCTTCGAGGCTAGGTCCACACCACAAACTTAACTGCTATCAGTGACTGATGAATCTGTATTGAGAGCAAGACCCTATAAAACTGCTAATGGACTTAGAGCTGGTGAACCTCACTACAGGTGGGAACTCTGCGCAGCTTGCCATGATCCATGAGGAGGTGCTTGCCCAATGCTGCAACAGCCAGAATTCCTAGCATCAGGAAGGATGTAAGATTGCTATCACCTTTTCTATATTTTTTTATTATTTACTTAATACATTAATTAACAAGCTTTGAGTGTTGGCATTTTTGTTGGCATCTTTGTTGGCATCCCTCTACTCTGCACTCATGAGACCCCACCTGGACTACTGTGTCCAGTTTTGGAGTCCTCAGCACAGGAAGGACATGGACCTGTTGGAATGGGTCCAGCGGAGGGCCACGAAGATGATCAGAGGGATGGAGCACCTCTCCTATGAAGACAGGCTGAGAGAGCTGGGGTTGTTCATCCTGGAGAAGACAAGGCTCCGAGGAGACCTCATAGCAGCCTATCGATATCTGAAGGGAGCCTACAGAAGAGCTGGAGAGGGATTGTTTACGAGGAAGTGTAGCGAAAGGACAAGGGGCAATGGTTTTAAACTGGAAGGGGGGAGATTTAGATTAGATATTAGGAAGAAATTCTTTAGAGTGAGGGTGGTGAGGCACTGGAACAGGTTGCCCAGGGAGGTCGTGGATGCCCCATCCCTGGAAGGGTTCAAGGCCAGGCTGGATGGGGCTTTGAGCAACCTGGTGTAGCGGGAGATGTCCCTGCCCAGGGCAGGGGGGTTGGAACTTGATGATCTTTAAGGTCCCTTTCCAACACAAATGATTCTATGATTTTATGAGCTTTCTTACTGAGTGCCCAAAAGAACCAACACCTCCTAAGTACAAGAAAGTGGGAAATTACTATGGCTTCTTCCATAATACAAGAAATGAGGCAAAAGCTTTCTTCCTATTTGAAAAAGGTTCTTAACACCCTGTAAAGATGGTAAGAATAGCATGGAGAAAGGTCTTTTCCAAAGGACTTTTAACACAACCAAAGGAAGAACCACACTGAAGAACACTTCTGGGCTTTAGGAAAGTGCTAGTCCTTCCCACAAATTCGTTATGAACTTAAGTGGTTTTTTCAGTCCACTGCTGACCCAAATTTATACTACTACAGATTTTAATTGATTCAGCCTGATTCTTTTCCCAATTTACACCAACATACAAGAGAGAAACCCCACTCATTGAAGAAGCTTCAACAAAAAAATGGAAGTTATGCAGAAGACTGAGCCCTGTTGTTTCAGACACTCTATTCACTGTGGGAAATAGCTTGATGAAATTTGAAAGGCAAAAAGGCTTTTGAGCAGGGCCCTGAATCAAGGCGGGCAGGTAGAGCTACAAAAGGAGGAGCAAGTTCTGTCTAGAAAGCACAGAGCTTGCTGAGCAGATGGGATTTTCTGTTTCAGCAATTTGTGCTTCATCTATACACTGTGCTCTGAGGCATGGACCCTTTCATGCTCTCTTGTGTTTAGGATCAGGCCTTCTGTGTAACCAGGAAGAAACTAGAACTGAATTCATCTTTCTTTACAATATTAAGGATTTCCAAAAGTGTGAATCTCAACCTGGATGAAATCCAGATAGTCAGGAAGAAGGTGCACATAGCTTGGACTCAGGAGAGAAAACAAAGTTAAGTGCAGGTGAAAAACTCCTGAGTGCACGCGTGATCCTGTGATCGGTCCTAGTTCTTCTTGGTTCAAAGCCAAGCAGGTGAGCTAAGACCACTGTTTAATCTGATTTTGCAGTCGGAGTCATCTAGTCAATATAGAAGTGAGACAGTTTAAGGATCTATTACTAAATGTCTGTACTTCTCAGCCTTTCACTTCTGTGAATGCTTCTAGCCAGTAGTGGTAGTGTCAGACTGGTCAGATCAACCCACAGTCGTTTAAGAAAACCTGTTTGATTTTGTACAGTAGCAGAGGAGATGAGCACTCAGGAAGGCTCATCAGCGACAAAGTGACAAATAGCAGCTCATGGTGCTAATGGTTATACCGACTCAGAGGATTCTTCCCATCCAAGGCGAAGTTCAACGGTTTAATTTATCCACTGGCAGTGTCAGCTACATCCTCGTTCTCTGTATAATGTTCCGTCCTTCAAGTGTATGGAGAGAAACTCATGGCTTAATCCTACAACTTCATAACTATGTAATTGGCTGCCAGGAAACAGAAATTGTTGCTCAACTATTTATGGCATCTGATTTTTTATTTAGCACGATTGAGATTGAAAAGCAAAAGACCAGAAGATTAACCAGCCCAAGGTCCTGATCCCATGTCTCTGCTATACACAGTCACCAAAATTGATCTCTACTGTGTCCAAATTCTTCCCTCAGTGATATCTGAGCAATATCATTCAGCACAAAAATTGGTGTAAAGGAATGCAAAATTTGTCACTCGTATTTTGCTATATTATAAATTCTTGGTTATAGCTAAAGAAGAAATAGCAGACTGAATTCTACATCCTTGACTAACTTTGCAAGACCCGCTGTTGGGGTCATCCAGCTTCTATGTGCAAACTGCAAATTTGACATGGAAGTTGTTGTGACACAATGAATATGGAACAGTGTCACTGTTCAAATTAGGAATGCCTTAAGCTTTGACTCACAACAGCCTTTATACTCCCTTCTCTAATTACAAATTCTGCCATATGAAAGGTCATGAAACTGTGAAGTAGGGCAGCATGTGAGGGAGAGGGATAGAGTTCCTTTGGTTTGGCTTTGACCTAAATCAAGCTGACAAGTCATCTAGCCTTTTTAACTCTGTGATGTTTCTGAGTAAAGAGTTTCAAACTCTAAAGCAATTTTCTGAAACCAGTAAACAATGACTAGCTACCAGGACCTAAGGCATAGATCGCTGAATGCATCATCATTTATACCTAAATCAGGTATACATTAATTTACTGCCCTAGTATTATTAAATTTGCAGAATTAGATACTAACCCATTTTAAAATCAACAACAAGACTCCAATTTATTCTAATGAAAAAAATAAAGGTTCAGTTTTAAGAATTTGATTACTGCTGTTATCACAATTTTAATTCATTAATCCTCTAACACTTTTTGAAGAAGATAAATGCAGTAATTCCCAGTTACTGATTATCTGTTGATGCAGACATACTCAACACCTAATTTCAGTGGAACTTAGACATTTCCACCCCCATAAGGATAAGTGTATATTCATCAAAGTGACTAGTTCAGGTTTAGTTGAAAGATTGGGATGGAACCAGCACCAAATCCCGCTTCTTTATATCCAAGGTCAGCACCCTAACATTAGAGCTTTTGCCATTAAAAATTATCAATATTCACCCTTGTCAGATTAGGGGATTGTTGAATTCATTAGAATTACTCCAGATGACGGTTTCGGAATAGAAGTGACCTTGTCAAGAAACTATTAAAGTCTTAAATTTTCTCAACTGTAGTTATCATAACTTCATCATTTGGAACTTTCTGAGAATTATTGCCTTATTACCAGCTCTTTCTTTGGTCTTGAAAATATTTTAAAATTTTCTTGTTGCTTACCAGGTCATTCATTAAAAACATGGTCAGTTCTTTTGGAAAGTCACTATCTCATGTTTGATAGGTATACCACAGGGGTTTGTAGTTTGAGTTCAGGATTTTGTGTGAAGAAGGCTTGGGGTTTTGAGAATAAGAAAATCATGAAATATGCATTGGAGAAAAGAAGGTTTTAAAGCAGTGCAAAATTTATATGCGAAATCCCCTGCTGAAAAAGAGTCTAAATTGAATACAAAATAATTCAGAAGAAATGGGGAGAAAAAGAAGGGGAATGGGAAGGGTATCTCAGACCACAAAGTCCTTTTACAGGTGAAATTCAGAGCTTCATAAATCAATTATAAAAATGTGCCACAGGCTGCAACTTAGAATTCCAGTTCCTAGACGTGAATCCGAATTTGTTTGGTTGATTTTTTAAAACACAAACATAATAACATTTTTCTTGTTTTTAAATCAGATGAGTAATGGTAAACATATTCACTTAAGATTTTTTTCTTTTTTTTTTACATCTACAGTTGTCTCTTAGAATGAAATTTTAAGTCAATAATATAGGAATAAAAAAAATGTACATCTTTGTTGGAACTGTTGCTCTTGGGTAAATATCCACTTTTTAAAAAATATTAAAATATTTATATTTGTAGGATGAGACATAATGTTTTATTCATGGACTGAAAACACCATTTAAATAACATTAAGAATTATTTTTGCAGACTCACTGAATGTACATTTTATGTACATTCAATAGGAGTACTTCAATAGGAGTATGTACTTCGATAGGAGACCCTGGCACCAACAAAATCCATTCCATTGCTGCTTCACGGCCATCAGCTAAAATGCCACCTAGTGACAGCTTTGAAGACTAGCAAATCTCTAACAAAATTCAGAAATAGATGGAAAAATGGTCTTCTCATAGAAAAAAATATTATAAACAACACTTATTATGTCTGGTTGGCTGCCAGAACCTTTTGAATAGTACAAAAATAATCCTTGAAAACTGCAAGGGACTTCCCTCAAACCAAAAATGAAGGGAACCTGGGCACTGTATGGTAAGGACAGCAAATAGACATACTGCTTTTTGCAAGGCAGTAATTCCCAAGTACTAGATAGGAGCATTGGATCCTCCTCACATAGATGCTACTTCCAGTTCCTGTGGTGCCCCAGCACAGATGCTCTCACATTGCCACAAAATAGTTATTTCTGTGGGGCAGTAGCTAAATGCTGCTATAATATCAAGCAACCAAAAAAGTAGGAGGATGACATACCTAGCAACACTGCTTTGAGCATAGGACTGTTTCCCACAGTTCAAATAATGGATTTGTGGAAGAGAACAGACAACACAGAATTTTTGCTACTTATTCTAAAAGTCATGCACCACAAGAAGCCAAGCAAAGCACGTGTGCTAAGCACAGCCCTCACTTTAGGCTTCAGGCTGGCAGTCTCTTATCAGAGTGTCCAGCTCTTCCACAATGCCTGAATCTAGCAGCAGAGCCATGGCTGGCTCACATGTGCACAAGCTGTCCGAGCAGAAGAGAGATGCTGGCAGGACACAGAAAGCTGTTGTACCACTAATGTTTTCCACAGTAGCAGCTTAGCCCTGGCACATGACCCATCAAGTCATCTACTCCTCCTCCTGTACCTGGAGCACGTGTTTTGTGAGGAGATGTAAGATTTCAGGCACACATTTTATATGCCAAGACAGTAGGAGGTTTCTGGTCAGTCTTATTTGTCTGTTCCACTCATGACAAGTAACACGTCTTCAGCACCCTCAGAGGACACTTAGGAAATCAGACATTAATGGCAAGACAGAAAGTCTCCTGCCTACATTATAAACCTTGTTCCCATGGCCCCCAGGGTTTCCACTTGTGCTGGGGCTCTCATCAGCTCATTTGTTGGCAGCAACAGCTAGGCTTCTTTGAAAATGCCAGCTGTAGAAACACAGATGCCTTAGGGAGCTTAGGCATACTCAGAGATTAGTGCCAGATCTGAATATGTTTCTGTTGCCTACCTGGTGCACTTTGGTGGCTATTTGCTTGTTCAAGTGTCAAAATCATTTTAAAAAGCCTGGCCAGAGGCTCTTAGTGCTCAATATACAAACAAGCAGATTAAAAAACTGTCACTACTGGACTGATATTCACAGCAGGGATTCCATGTATGCAGCTAATAAATAAGTAATGACAATAGAATAATTCCTGTTCTGCATTTGATTCTCTAATATTGTTCTGCAGTACTATTCCCAGACAGACAAAAGAGACAGAGAATAGTTGAATTTTTTCAAGTCCCCCAGAAAAATTTTGGCAGAAGCAAAAATAAAATATCCCTTTCAGTCCTTGCTTACTTGGGTAGCAACTTAGAGAAATAGAAGCATGTCAAAATGTATTACAAATGTATTACAAATCAACCCATTTCCTCCCTTATCATCTGCACCAATGCCAAATATTGTCTTTTGGGACAGTTCATAGTGCAAAGCAAACAGGGACTGCCAATAATATGTTTAAATTTTCTTCCATTCTGCCTCTATACCCCAAAAGAAGGCAGTCCTAATGTAGTTGTAATGCTGACAACCAATTTCCAGAATCCCCTCAGCTACTTAGCAGAAGTACCTATGGAGATAGGGAGGAGTAGATGAGAGAACAAACAGTCTTAGGTAGATTCAGATATTTTCTTTCAGAAAGCTTTTATCATTTAGTACAAATTGGGGCAGCTCTTAAGATACTTTGACGTGCCTTTGAGTCATTGGGACAGAGCAGGTACCCTTATTAGCATCACAAAGTTCATCCTCTTGGCTGTATCCAGAACAAACTGCCCAACACCAATAACTCTAAATAATTAAATTAGACTATTAACACTCAGCCACAGCACCACCTCATTGGGTGGACATGCACATGGACATGGTAGACTACCTAGATGTCATAGGCATGGATGGAATATATCTTCTGCATCCCAAAACAGGAGATGCCTGATAACCTTTTTCTGAACTGCAGCTTCAAAGGCCAAAAACTCTTTGGGGAAATGCAGCAGAGAATGTGGCTTATATCGCATAGCAAGTAAAATCTGAAATGTACTGAAAGCCTTTGAATTAAATAGCCTTAATAAGGAGGTGAATGAAAAACAAATGAATGTAAAAAAAAATTTCTAACCATATATTTCAAGTAGGGACAAAAGCCAAAGTTTGGATTCTAGAATTAGGCTTCTAGAGGATGCCAAGCATTTAAGAAAGTCATTAAAGGTGATCCAAACAAAGGCAACATCTAAGCAAACTGCGGGAAAAAAAAAAAACAACTTGAACAGTGCAATCAAAGAACAAAATAACAGACTTCTAAGAACAGTACTTAGTTCAAAACAAACTGGCACACCACTGAAGAGAATGCAAGCAGGGCACAGCCTTGTTAGATTCATTTTTCTCCCAACCTACAAAGAAGAAAGCACATGGCAAAAAAGCAAAAGGACAGGGCAAAGCAGTGAACGAACATGGCAAAGAAGTGAAAAGACGACCACTCACCTGCTAATGATTGTCTCTTTCTGTTCCAAACAGATCTTTGTTACTTTTCCAAAAACAAGAGGTCCTCTTTAGTTTTTCCCCCTTTGCAATCTTCTCTATGTTTTATTTAAAAAGGTCAAACATTAAAAATAAAATAATCATAAAAATCCCACCCCACTCCATTTCCCCCCCCCCCCCGAAAAAAAATCAAGGAAACATAGCATTGCAGAAAAAGAAAAAGGCTTAAATAAAATCATATATTAAAAGATCTTCGTACTCTATGGATGCCACTTTTTTTTTTTTTTAAAGGAAACTCCAAGGACAAAGAAGGAAAATATTTTGAACACCTGTACCCATATTTTTCACATTGGCTGTATCTGCTTGTTCTTTTTTCCTTTTTCTCCATTCTCCACCATTTTTTCAAATATTCTTTCTCTCTCTCTCTCTGGATCCCAGCATATTATTGTGTCAGATCTCTGGACTGCATCGTAGTTTTGCACAATCACCTCAGCTCAATCTGCTTGCCTGTAGTTCCTACACACTTGCAGAAATGTTCAAACTTTCTTCACTGCTCTCCAGCCTCTTCTAAGCGTTCATCCCCAGCATTTCTTTTTGCTGCCTTGCTAACAAGTAGGGATTACTCAGGGCTGCTCTGTGGAAGCCTGAACTCTGGTTTGTGCCAGGAAGCAAAAAGCACACACATGCCACTATGCAGAACTCCTTAGAAGTCAAGGACCACAGACTGAGAAATGAAATGGATCAAAAGGAAGCGATCTGTTAATACCACCAAAGACACACATCAAAATCAAGCCTGTTAATACAGACTGTGATACAGGCCAGAAATGATGTTAGCATCTGAAATTAGGTTTAACTGATGAACAAAATAGTAGGACAATTAGCCATTATAACCACCTTGGGAGGGGAGGGAAGAATTTTTTTTTCTGGCAATAGCTTCAGGAGAACAGATGGGTGCAATAGAGCAAACATTTCCTGGAATTCTCTGAGACACTGTAGCACAATTAAGACTTCATAGTTGTATGAAGATGTCCTTGACAATGAAAAGAATGAGGAGAAAGAGGATATCTAAGTGTCCTAGAGAGATTTGTATCAGGTTTTCTATTTTTCATAATACAAGAATTAGGGAGTTTCTGATTAAATGACCAGACAGTATTGCCTGGCACCTGATAATGTGAGATTTAGTATTCTTTTTCTGTCACTTGTCCAATGTCTGTTTCTCTGGTCAAATGATTTTTTCTTTAGCTCACTCTTCTGCCTTCTGTTTAAAAAGTCTGCCTTAGCCAGTAAAAAGTGCCTCTTATACAATGGGAATGTGAATCTGTGACTAAGAAGCAGCTATTAGAAACAACATAATATTGGAAGAATTTTTCTCCATCTTTTATTGGCCAGTAATACTATGTGGTTTGCCTGCTTGTCTTTAGCAGTGAGATTAAAAAATGTACCTTCTGTCCCCTGTTTGCTGTCTGTTCTTTTGTCTTCTCATTTCATGTTCCTTTTGCTTGGTCTCTCAGGAAGCACAATAGCATTCCCGTGACAAATTAAATTTTAAGGAATGCTACTCCAGTTCAACTAGTTTTTCTTCTTTCTCCTAAGATAAAGAAAATCCTTGACTGTCTTTACTATGACACAAAAAGTTTGTAAAACACTGGGATTTACTTTATTCTCTCTTCAAGGAAAAGCAAAAAAGGAATTTCAAATGTTAGAATGAATACCTTACTTTGGAGTTCGCATTTCCAACTCTGTACCATCCTTCTTAAAATTTTTAAAGACTTTCAGCAGTGACTATTTGCCATGGACAAACTGAGCTGCATTCATCACAGCCTGACTCAAATAAAAGTGACTTTACATCTCATTGGAGTCCCAGCGACATTCAGGACAAATCCAGACAGTCAAATATCACCACCAAGGCTTTGAGAGATTTTCACTGATATTCAGTGATGCAATTAATTTAATTTAAATGTCTCTTTTGACAATCTGCAATCTGGATAAAAACAGTAGAAATATACTAAGCAGCAGGACCTGGATTTTTACCTCCCTTGCTGCAAACCTGCTCACTACATGGTTCTTGCTTGGTTTCTCACCCTCTAATCAATTAACACTCTTCTCTTGACTGTAAAACTTAAATATGGGTAACATGAAAACCCCTCTGTATAATAGCATGTTGACTAAGGACAATAGGGAATTTAAAATATTTCAAAGTGCTATACAGTAGATATTCACCACTAGCTATGATTTCAAATGAGGCAACTATTCCTGCCTGATTCTGCACTGTCCATGGAATTTGAGAGTGCCTGCTAAATTGGTGTGCCTCAAGGACTTAAATGCAGCCAAGGAACTTTCCTGCCTTGTATCTGAAAAGAGGATTTTTATCTTTTACCCTAGATAAAATTTAGAGTCATACTTCCAAAATTTAAGCAATGTATTTTGCAACTAATCAAACACAGTTTCTAGTTTGCTCATTTGGATTTAAGCACCTATATTCTAAGTTTTCCTATTAGGTTCTAAAGTAGCATTTAAGCTCATCCACCCCATATTTCTAAGGGACATGTAAGAAAGCTAAAAAAGGAATATGTGTATTATACCAAAAGCAAGAGCACTAAGGCTCAGGTGATTA
Source organism: Gallinago undulata (assembly GCA_026546715.1). NCBI lineage: Eukaryota > Metazoa > Chordata > Aves > Charadriiformes > Scolopacidae > Gallinago > Gallinago undulata. Next base: position 94,406,176 of record JAOTQQ010000023.1, read on the forward strand.
TTCTGTTCACCAGCTCTTACATATATTATTGCAACTATGCAATCCATTTCAATGAAGTAAAAGTAGCATGAACATACTGAAAACAGTCACTGTCTAAAAGCAGAATTATTCCATGAACAGATTTGGTTTTTATTTCACAAATGCTACACATGACGCAGTGCCACTTGAAAGCAACTTTTCGGTATTTGATGGAGGGACCACCTTTTATTCTGTGTTCACACAGCATCACACTTTTGAGTACGGCTCCATCACTCAGGCTCATAAATGCTATGATTATATAAATAAAAAGCATTAACAGGATTACCTACCAAATATAAAAACATTTTTTTAAAAGAACTTGGGAACTTGTATAAAACACGCTTAAAGCAGACTGACTTCCTGAGCCAGTCTCATTTTGAGTGACAGTGGTCTATAAAAGGCAGCAAGTATAGTTTCCAGTCCCCATCTGTGGTTGCTGGATGGCAGAGGGACTGAAAACAGTAAAGATTTCCGTTTGCAGTAGTACTGAATGGGAACAGAGACATCAAGGAACTCAGAGTCTTGAAGGAACTTTCTCACCTGTGAGAATTAAGGTCTCAGTTACAGTCATGACTTATGATCCAAGAAGTTTATAAGAACCAAAACCCCGTTCCTGCAAAAGATGACTCAGATGAATTGAATTTCTCAAGGAGAAGGTAAACTTTTTTAAAGTGTTTTTGTTTTTCAGTCTTTTGGTGCACCTTCATTGATACTCCTACTACAGCTAACAAGTGGTTTCCAGCTTATAGAAATTGAACTCAGTCTGGGAAGATATAGCGAGTGCTGTGCTTCTGGGAAGACTATGCTTATAGTTCTAATAAATAGTGCACTGCATTCATATTTAAAAACTTACTTTGAAGAGAGTTACTTTGGCTGTAATGAGTTTCATGTGGATAAATCTGCATGGTGCTCCATTGGATCCTGACTTCTGCAGTTGATAGTGATCCCTACAGTAGAAGATGTGTGCTTCACAGTTTTCCTCACCAATTGTTGTAATAGCTTAAAAATTAGTTTACCAAATACCACACAGCAGTTGTATATTATTCTGTTTTGAGATAGATGAGTATTTTCAGTGTTCAACAGTTCAAGTGGAGAACATCCTTCATGATGATAAAGCAGGGGGCACACTTCAGAAATTGCTCTTTTTTTTTGCATGATTCTATCTTCTAACTTGTCTTTTAAGAGAATAAAGAATAGAAATCAAAAGATGAATGGTCTCTAGATTTCTTGTCATGTGCAAACACCCTTAACAAAATCATTTTGGAAAAAGAAGTACTATAATTCAATGGAGCTCAAACTTTAAAAGTGCAAGTACAGCATAAAATGAGCTTCACTTTGAAAAAAATAAAAATGAGTGCTGTGAAATGCATAGTTACAAAGTGATTAAGCCATAGTTTTGATCCTGCATTCCTTTGGCGGTATAAGACTTTGCAACAAGAAAGACACGCAGTATAAAGTCTGTAAGAACCTGAATCTTCTGTGACATAGTCACTAGGGGAAAATTATATGTTTGTGTGAAGTGAGTGAAGCCCAGCAACTGTCTAGGAAGCCTAGAGACCAGCTTTTGCTGTGTTCAGAGTGGAAACCAAGCACATGTGCCTCACTGAGACAATGTTAATCATCAGTAGCCAGGTGGTAGACGCAAACAGAATATGCCATTGCTTACCGTGCAAATGTTCACTATTCTGTTCTGCAGACCAGAGGAAAATTGCAGCAGAGCAACAGAATTACTAGGAGTATGAAAAGAATGAAAGTAGGATAAAAGGTGAAATGTTGGTGGTATTGTTTTTTTTTTTAAATATGGTTAACTGACAGCAAAGTTGGAGATGATAAACATAAATCTACACACATTTGATGTCTCAAGATCAAGGCTAAAGTGTGTAAGTGTATTTTCCTGTTATAAGAGAAACTCCATCAAAAAAAGGTAAGTTTTCAAGCAAGAAAACATAATACCTTTAACAGAAATTGTCCGTACAACAGAGCTTCTGTTTCCTAACTACATTAGAACAGCTTGCACAGAAGTGCAGCATTTTCTGGCAGCACTGCCAAACTAGCAAGGATAGCAAAAGCTAAATTTACAAATGCTCTCCACACTAGGATTGAAATGTCAACCAGGGAGCGTCTTATTGTTTACTGCAGGAAAAAAAGGAACAAAATGTTAAAAGGACTGCCTGGATTTATGAATTTGTTGACTTTTTTAACAGGAACTAATAAAAGAAATAAAAGTGTATAATAAAAACTAAAAGGGATTATTCCTGTATACATTTGACTGAATGAATGGGTGGATGTAATCTCATTTCTAAAAACTCCTGATTCCACAAACCATAGAGAAATATAACTGTGTAACAGGTACCCAGAGTTCAAAATAAAAGAATTAATCTCTATATAATGTTTTTAATATCTGTGCTTTTATTGCGCATCTTTAACTGTAGCAATCAACTTTTATTACATTTAACTTTATTATCCTTTGTAAATAGAAGGGTCTTGTGTTTTTGAAACTCAATATTACTTGAACATGAATAAAGAATAAAAGAAGAATAAATAAGAGAAAAAATAAATAAGAGTGGAAGATATTAGCTGGGCATTTTTAGCCTTGAGAAGAGAAGGAATGGGAGGAGGTGAATCTAGCAGCACTTAAAGAGGGGCTACAGAGAAGATAAGACAGATTCTTCTCATCTCAGAGCTGCACAACAAACAAAGATGAAATGGTAACTGTTTGCAAAAGGGAAAACTTTAATTGGGCATAAGGAAAAATCTTGTCAAAGTGAGAGTAGTTCAACACACTTTCTAAGGAACAGTTTCCCACAGGAATTACGGAATCACCATTTTTGGAAATTTCAAAAGTGGGCTAGAGAAAGCTCTGAACAGCTTGATACAGCTTTGATATTAGCCTTGCTTTGCCCACGAGGCTGGTCTATATCAGTTCCAGATGTGTCTTCCTTTTCCTCCCACTTGAATCTTCCTTTCAGTCTGTGAATATCCCCAAATAACACTGTTGTTTTTCAGTCTTTCCTGGGTTGGTTTGTTTACAAATGAGATTTTAAAGTCAGAAAAATGTTAATATCTGGTTGCTTAGCCCCACACATGCTAATTGCTATGCTCTGGCACCACAGAATCCATGTAACTCCTTCAATCCTACTATTAGATAATAATGTAGAAGACCTTTTTATTTGGAAACTGGTTTTTGACTCCCACAAGTACTGGGTTCTTTGAACAGTACTCATTTGCTACAAACCCTATTTCTTTACAGGTCACTGTGTGATAAGTTCAATACAGCTCTCAAAAGCAGAGAAACACAGTGAGAGAGCCTGCATAGCAGAAACAGTTCAATCACGAGGCTTAGAAATTCCATGGGAATAAATATATACCAATGTGTTGTTCACCTCTATATGGCCTTGCAGCACAGGCAACCAAAGAAAAAGCATTATCTCTGTCAACCCTCAGGTGATTTAGTTTAATTTATTCTTTTATAAATATTTGTTTATAAATGTGAGTTGCATGCCCCTGAATGGGGGTGTAACTAAGATCTTCTGAATAGCCTTCTAGAGGGTTAGGTATAGAATCTTAGAGAGCCAGAATTTGCCTGATTTATTTGAATTCATATATTTTTAAAGGCACTGGAATACAGTCATGCAGTTACTGCTTTAGCCAATGTAAGTCAATACTGTGGCACAGATGCAGAATGCTGCTTTTCACCAGGATAAAACTATCCTTCTGTAGGATTATCAAATTTTAAAGAAATTATATAACTTAAAACATTTATTCTATTCATTCTTTCTAAAAACATGGACTTATTCAAAATGTCCCCAGGTTTCATAAGTAGATGCTGATGACAAAGTACCTGTATTTAATCATTCATGTTCAGCTCCTGTCTGAAGTCACAAACAACCTTTTTCCTGCTTATGAAAGCCCTTTTTGCTTTTCTTTTTTTAAAATTTCTTTTAGTTATTCTATCATGACCAAGATTCAACTTTATGATGGACTGGCAGTGGAGAGAACAGTAGTAATGGAGCTACAACATTCACCATTCTTAAACTCCCTATAGCTCTAAAGTTGCTGTTTATATGTACGTAATACTCCTTAATGCATTTTCAAATACTGTTACTTTTATGTTTCTTCTCAAGCACGACTCTAACACAATTTAAGAGCACACTATGAGGTGTCAATAATCATCTCACTGCAAATAAAACATGTTCTCTCATGGAACAGTATCCTATGGCATGCTTTCTTACAGAGTGTTCTAGGTACCCCATTTTAGTCGGTTTTTATAATAGTTCCTGTGGTAGTGTCATGTTTGAGAGAGTTAAAGAATTCTCTGCAACAGAATTAAAGAATTATTCTGCAAAACCTTTGAGCAGTATCACTGTGGCATTGTAACATCAAGCTGTAGTTACTGGTTGTCTAGATACCACGGTCACCATTGCCTGTGTAACAACAATATTGTGAAAGCTGGTGCAATCTCCAGACTGAGTAAAGCTTTGCAGAGAGGAGACAGCTAAACTCTGAATTCTTTTCCACTCACGAAGCCTTGGCTAGCTATAGTACATTCAGAAAAATGAAATAAAATCAGGGAGTACATATAAAAAACTGTCATTTATTTTATTAGTGTGGCATCTTTCTCCTCCTTGATTTTTCCTCGTCCAGAAATATGCCCAGATGAATGACAGCATGAACTACAGAATCTGGTAGAAATACCTAGATTTGAGACTGAATTCAAGGCCTGGCGACAGACCTGGGGAGCAGCGTTGCTACATGAGCATTAGAAGGAGTGGGAATTTTTCTTATCTAAACTGGAGGAACCAGGGTAGGTGGGCAGTCTGGATGATTAAGTTAATTGACTCAGTTGTTCCCTTTCTGTGATACTATTTCTATACATGGGGACATAAATGGATGGAGAGAACTCGGTTGATAGGTATTTCTGGCACAATCTTCTCCTCCTCAAAGGTTATAGGAGAAATTCTCTAGATCATCATACTTAAGAACCACCTCAAACTAAAATGCATAGAAATTACAGAGCCAGATTTTGAACACTTAAACTCCTAGTAAAAAACATATATATATTTATTAAAAAAAAAAATCTTCCCAATTTTCAAGTCTTTATATGAGTGATGTCCCAGAGCACTTAATCCGGTTTTAAATCCTTAACATCAGAGAAGACATTACTAAATGGGAAATAACTACCACTGGGTGCAGAGAAGTTGTTTGATAAACTTAACCCTCAGGGCACATAATTAACTAGAATCAAGCATCCTCCTCAGAAGTCAATGACTCAAAGAATTTTTTTAATCCGTTCTTCTGGCAAAAAACCACTGCCTTTCCAGAGCCTGAATAAATTACTTTATATCAGTACCATGTGTAAACCTAGGTATTATTATTAGTAGCAGTAAGATATTTTCAGGTTTCTTTAATTGTATTAGGACCTTCTGGTTATTTAGATGCTTGAAAATTAATCTCTTTATATCAGAGCTACTCTGTTTTATACACATCATATGAAAGAATCCAGTCCCACAAAGCACTTAATATATCCCACTGTCATTAAAGCAAAGCAAAATTGAGGCTCCCAAGCCCTCTGAGGACTGGGCACAAACACTAGTAAGATAATATTTTTCCACAGTTACCATTTAAATTCATTGCAAACAAGATTCTCCTCTACTCTTGAGAGGACAGTTTCTAATTTAAAATCTGATTATCATCTCATTAACTTTAGCCAGTAACTTAGCCTTCCAAAAATTCTTGCATAGTTTTTTTTTTTGTTGTAGAAAGAAAAGGATAAAGGAAACTATATTAAATTGGGATTTAGGGTTTATCATTGTTTGTGGCAGTCTTTTTAGTTTTCATGTTTTCCCCTCTTTGCCCACTCTGCTTTGCCTCTCATCATTATTCAGCTACATTTTCATTTATAGCTACCTTTTCAGAACATATTTTCTAGAGGGGAAACATTTTTATCTCTGTAAATAATATGTAGACCCAGATATACATAAATATACACACAGTCATACAAAAAAAACTATTGTCAGTATGGGATTTCCTACAATTTTAGCCCTCCCATCCTGGTATCACCCTTAAAATTTATGCTTCTCATCAGACTGCATGTTAGGCATATTATTATTGTAGAATCTTATTTCTACAAAATTAGAAAAAGAAACAGAATTTGGTTGTACATACATATTTTTTCCCAGTACTAGTCATAGTTCATTGTCTGTCAAGGCTTTTAAAAATCTCAGCAAGAGTGGCATTATTTAAAGTCCTAAATTAGAAGGGAAAGGAGAGCAGAATAAACAGCATATTTGCCTGGGGTGAGAGATATTGTTATAGATTAAAGGAATTAGAAAACCCATATCCTCTCTGCAAGATTAATTGAGCAGGTGTCTCTGCAGTACAGTGTTCAAAGAAAAGCATCAGCTTAGTAGAAGTGCAGAACTGCTGTTCTAGGGCAAATTAATAGCTGCTAAAGGTCCTGGTTTGCTGCCGGACTCCTGAACTTTCCCATAGGCTGCTGGTGCCTGTTCCCTTTCCTGCATCACCCAGAAAGAGCTTCAGCCTGAGCATTGCCTTACCTTTCGCTTGTACGGAGATAGGCACTGTGAGAATTCAGCTGCCACAGGAAGTAAAAACATGCTACCCTCAGCTTTGCACTTAACGTCGTCTTTTCCTTGAATGGAATAAACAGGTATTTTACAAGGGACCTCCGCAGGTCTGTAGCCCAACCACCTGCTCAAACCACCACCAAGTCAGAGCAGGTTGCCCGGCTCAGGGCTACACAGAACCCCATTTTGAATATCTGCAAGGATGGAGAATTCACAACCTCTCTGGGCAACCTGTGACAGGGTTTAGCCAACTTCATTATTTAAAAAGCTTTCCTGGTCTCTAATTGTCTCAGCTTTGTTTGTTGTCTCTCACCCTGTCACTGTGCAACACTGAGAAGAGTCAGTCTCCATGTTCAGCATATCCCTCCCCCCACTAGGTAGTTCCAGGCAATAATAATATCTTTTTTTCCTTAAGACTGAGAAAACCCAGATGTCCCAATTTCTCTGATGTGCCCCACCCTGATTCCTATTGGCTGCCATGTAACAAGTCAAAACGATAGAGGTGTCTTTGGCCCTACCATTTATATGGCTGGCATACTCTGCCACAACTGCAGACTCTGAAGTTATAATCCTCTCATTAACAATTTACTGCAGAAAGAGAGGGCAGAAGAAAGCGACACCAAGCAAAACTTAAATTCTTTTTACAGTTTTTACTCCATCATTGTGTATGTAGATTCTTTGCCATAAACTACATTGTCTTTGCTTCAAAATATTTCTTCATCGTGCGCATCAGGATCTCTACTGTACTAAGTATTTTAATGTTACTACCCCTTAACAAAAATTTATTTTCCCATGTATTATCTAATTAACTGAAAAGAAAGTGAATAGCATCAATTAAAAACAAAGGAGAAAGGTTATTTAACTTGTAATGCCTGATTAGCAAAATTTCAGGCTCTAGTGATCAATTACAGATTTGTGACTGATTCTGATTAGGGTCTTCTTCAATGCTATTGAGTATCTTATAATTTTCTTAGCTATAATAAAATAGATATTTTACTTGCTGCTTTATATAAGAGATAAAGTTACTCCGTATAATAGAAAAGGTTGTATTTTATAATTTTAATAATTAGAGAATTGCAGTTATAGTTTGCCTCGAGCATGAATCATAATTTCCCAAATTGTGAATGGCATGATGGTGGCTTGAACATTTAATGGAGCAATTTGTATGTGAGGTGGAGCTCATGAAAATGTCAGTGAAACAGAAGATACCTTAGCATTGTACAGCACATTGGATCGTTTCCTCTTGCATGCTCTGTTTCGACCTTTCAATATGAAACAGCAGCATTTTTTTCCATGCAGTGCTGCTGAAGCAAAGCTGTTCCCCAATCCACATGGGGCCATTATCCCTTCCTCCTGTGGAAAAGCCAAAATTCTTACTATTGAGTCCATGGGCTGTCCTTTTTAATAGCTGTTTGTTGCAGAGGGAACCCAGCTGGAATGGAAGAGCCCGGTTAATGGGGAAACGATTTGGAGTTTATCTGAGGCTGAGGTCGCATACAGCCAACCTAATGGCTATGTACTGCATGGTCACCTCTGCCTACTGAATCCTGCTCTTCCAGTTCACTACCCTAGTGAAAAAGAGTCTGCGTTGGGATGGCTGCTGCAGCTGCTGCAGGTAAAGGGGTGGGAACACGTAAAAGAAGCTGGGCGAAGGCAAGGAGAGAAAGGGGCACAGCAGCCAGCAGTTGCATACTGCCCAATGGCAGCTGACTGTCTTTGTTCTTAAGAATGATATGCAGAAAGAGGTGTGCATGGTATGTATGGATCCAGGCAGGTTTTTGATTAACCTACGCAGAAACAGAAGAACAGCTTGAGGGACTGTAGATTCAATCTTAAAGGAAGAAGGGCACCGCTAGCCAACGCCTGGGGATAGGTTTGAGGTGACTGTTCTTTTATTGCTTGTTTCTATCTGGGTTAAACTAGGCCCATGAAAATGCCAGTTTAAATTGTAGGTGGCATGTTGCTGCACTGAAGAGCAGCTAGAGCAGAGTGGACACAAATGACTTCAACAGCATAAGCCATCTGGACAGAGCTGCAAGCTGACAGTATGGTCATGTGGCCTTAAAAGCCTGGTCCCAAATCACAGCTTGCACTACGTTGCTGGAATGGATATATTCTGAAATGTGCAAACATGGTCCACCCCCAAAGTATCAAGATATGTGCTATACTGCTTTTAAGACTGCTATACTGCTTTTAACAGAGCTTCATCCTCAACCTTAAAAGCTGTATTTCTCATTTTCATGCTTTACTCCCAACTAGTTAAATGTTACAAATATTTTTTTCAAATTTTTCTATATATCATTTGTCCATCACATTCATATGATGAGTCAGTTTCTCCATTACCACAGTAGTGAAGTGCTTCATAATCTCAGAGAAGAACTTTGTCACCATTCTGAAGAAAACTCTGAAGCAGCAGTTGCATATGTAAATAACGCTGGGGAGTTTATGCTAGTTCAAAAATTTAGCAGAGCTGCCTTGGGACACAGGCTAATTGATCATCAACTTGATGTTTTTCTCTGAATGTGGATAGACAACACAAAAAAAAAAAAAAAAAGGAAAATCAAGAAAATCACAATGAGGTGATAGCGACAGATTTAACAGATATTAGTATTTTCTTCTGTTGATAGCTTATGGAACTATGTGCACTGTGAATCCTGGGTCATCTTGATCTTGGAGTTGCCAGCTAAATGCGTACAATTAGAAAATAAATATTTATTGCAGACAACCTGGCAACCTCCTATTTAACTACATGTTATAACTGACCTCTTACTTGGAGCTTCTTTTAAACAGCAGCTTTATAGCTGCACTGGAAATTTTCAAGAGTATATTCTGTCTGGCCTGTGACTGACGGATTTGTGAGGGTGTATTACAGAAATAAACACATGCAAATACTGACTTCTTAAAGGGATGATGACCTTTTACGCAGGATTTCAGTAAATTAAAATTTTTAAAAAGCAAATCCTTGCAGCTATCTCTTCAGGATTGTATGTACTTATAAATATTTCAAAATTAATATCAGAACAAAATCAGGTAGGGCTGGAAATGTGTGCTACATAAATGAATGGGATCATAAATGTCATACAAAAAGGATAGACTTCTGTGGACAAGCATGAGGCAAATTATCATCATCTCAGCTCTTTCAAGGCAATAGATATACAAGTCTAGTGCTGAAGAACTTGCTTGGATGCAGACTTATGACAAGCTGTTCCACCACAAGAGCCCAGCCATTATAGTCACTGCTCTGAGATCCACGAAAAAAATGACACCAGAATCCGAAACAGATAGACTTTAAAATGTATGTTAAATTTTCTTTTTCTGTGTCATGTTGAGGCACTCCATATTTTAATTTTTCCTGAGTCCTTTTGAGAGTGAATGTCAGGACTCAACACGAGTGTCTGTTGTTAGAAAATGGCTGCAGTTGATTAAGTAACCCTGAAATCTAACACAGCTCTGGTACAATTCTAAGTATTTCCTTAATTCAGGAAAATAATAAAATAGTCTTGCTACCATATAATATGTAACTATGATGTAACTACTTTTGTTGTGAAATAATTTTGCGTTAGTTTTGCCTTATGCATGAGCAGGATTAAAGAAAGTAGAAAAATTAATAAGTTAGATTTAATCACACTCATTTTAACCATGAGAGAAAAACAATTTCCTTAAAGCTGAGTAATACAAACCAAGAGAAATGTTTTAGTTAGGATCTAAAACCCAAATGTGACACAGATGAGGTTGTCTTGACTGAGATAGTTTTAGGTAGGAGTCATGTTAAAGCAAACCAGATGCTTCTCTCAGTTTCCTGGAATAATTAAATAATCTGATTCTTTATGTATCAGCTGGAGAGCAAAGCAATCAAACTGTTTGTTTGTTTGATAAAGTGCTTAGAAAAGAGTAAGGAGGTGCATAATGGCCAATGGCAATTTTTCATGTACCAAATATGCCAACCCAGTATGATGTCCTACTGTGACAGGCTTGCAGGCCTCATGGGTAAAGGGAAGAGTAGACAAGTTATGTCTTGAATACATAAAGCTTTTTGACACTCTTTCAGACTGCATTTTTATGGATAACTGAGTGAAAGCATTACAAGGTGGATAAAAACTATTTGGAGAACTGTACCATGTAAGATCTACTGTCTGAGATCCTAAAGAGATGTGCTCTGCTTTCAGGACTAGTAATATATTCAGTATAACAGAGTTGCACCTTATTTAATGTATTGATGATACCTGCGATGGTGTACTATACATTATTTAGAAAAAGTGCACTGAATTCAGTGATGTTCTAACAGATTAGAAGGATTTTCTGTGTAAAACCATGGTGCTCTTCAGTAGCATTACATGCAATGATTCTAGTCAGAAGTAGTTAAACAAATACACAGAGAGGAACAATTGGCCAGGACTTATACAGAAAATTATTTCTAGGGCTTGTGGATGACAAACTAGCTGTGAACTAGCCACGTTATGCAAAAAAGCACAAAAAGTGGTCAGTTTCCTCAATGCCATTCCAAGCTTTACAGCCTAGAAGTTTGGCCTACAAAGTACATGATGAAAAGCAATACTATTACTGGTAAGGCAAAGGAAAAACAGTATTCCAGGAAAGATATGGGTTTCTTGCTGTGGTGAGCAATAACAATAATCAAGAGGTCTTGAAAATGTGATCTATGAGAGAAAATAGAACGAATTTCTCTTATTTAGCATCAAGAAAGGAAGAGGATAGGAAATAAGGCAATAGATTTCAAGCATGTAAAAACAAACAAAAAAAGATTACTGCAGAAAGGAAAGAATAATCTCTTCTTCATGACCATGATGAATAGGACAAAAACTAATGGGTGCATATTGCAGCAAGAAAGATTTAGGTTAGATATGAAGGAAAATATTATAGTAAGAAGTATAGTGAAACACTGGGATGGATTGTCTGGCATTTCCAGTCCTGGGTGTCTTTACGAACAGGTTAACAGAACATCTGTCAAGAGTGACACAAGGTATAGTTAATCTGGCCTTGAACAGAGGGGTGGACTGGGTGAAATATTGAAATTTTCGAACTTCTGATTCTGTGCTCTGATTACTTGGTTGTAGTTTATTATCTGACCTACTACTTATTTAAAATATTATTGCCTTTAACTCAGCCACACAGTTTAATCATGACTTTGATTTTACTACAAAACTATTTGTTTACCTTGACATATTTTTTTTTTATCATGTTAGCCTTGACAATGTGTTTGGTTAATGCCTGCTTGCTACATCTTTTTGATTACTCTACCTTCTGCATAAAAATTCGCTCTGCATTTGATCTTTTAGAAACAATTGGAACTCAAACTGTTAAGAAGAAAAGAATTATTTTAATTACTTGAGGACCATTTGTCCCTCTCTTTATTTTAAAACTATTCTTACATAATTCTGGAGGGTTTGTGCAGGTTTTTTCATATAATTGTCTATCCTGCATTTGTTGATATCATGTTTATATCATTTTCCTCTCTTTCTTTTATTATTCCTTAAAATTCCTCATGCTCCTTTTGGCTCTTGATTTACTTAAAAATTGTGACATTTGCAAATTTTTCTTCTTTACTCAAGGTTTTATATAACTCCTTATTGATTATAGTAATAAACATATCTCTATGCTGCTGAACTAGAGAAATCAATGACTAACTTTTTTCTCAGTGACTTTAGAACTGCTTCCCATGCCTCCTTAGCTTCTTTAATATCCTTTCCCTTTTTTATTAAATTATTTCCTTTTAAAAAGCAAACTCACTATTTCCACTGTTTTCTCTATTATCCATAACTTCATAGACAACTTGAAACAGCCATGCTATGAATTCCTGATTCCTGTTGGTGATCAAGTCAATGAAGATAAGTCAGCTTCACCAGGAGTAAATCAGTGTCATCTAACCTTCATTTTACACTTATATGCATTCTGTTATTACAGATACCTTATTGTGTGTGTAGTCTATTGCCTTTATAGACTTTTTATGTTTTTTCATCAGATTTCCTGAAGTACAAAATTCTTTTTTTTCTTTTTCTTTTTCTTTTTCTTTTTCTTTTTCTTTTTCTTTTTCTTTTTCTTTTTCTTTTTCTTTTT